>OX451740.1:974174161-975396839 GCA_948472305.1 Vicia faba | reverse complement strand
ATATATAAATAGATATATATAAATATATATATATATATATATATATATATATATATATATATATATTTCATAACATAATATAGTTTGATTTTGTTTTGTTCAATTTTTAAAATATAAATTATAAAATATAAATTATAAATTAAATCGAATCACACGGTTCTAGGAAAAAATATTCCGAACACATTCAAATCAAATATATATATATATATATATATATAAATATATATATATATATATATATATATATATATATATATATATATATATATATATATATATATATATATATATATATATATATATATATATATATATATATATATATATATATATATATATATATATATATATATATATATATATATATATATATATATATATATATATATATATATATATATATATATATATATATATATATATATATATATATATATATATATATATATATTTTGCAATTTTTCATTTAATTAAGTTCAATTAACAAATTTATATTGAGTCAATTTAAATTTAAATACCCTTAAATAGAAGAGAAATAAATATTTTATTTGAAAAAAAAAAACATAAATATCCATATTGAATTATTGAATTAAGTTAATTTATTAATTATTTATTTGTTTTAATTTTATTAATATATCTCTAAAAAATATGCTAAATAAACTACTTGATTTGATTTTAAATATTAATATTATATTTTTAACTAACTTTTATTAGCTTTTTTATTATGAATAAAAAAGGATATTAAAAATTTCTATTAAGAAAATAAACTAAATTATCTCTTTCCGTCCAGAAATCTTTATCTTTTAAAAGGAAAAAAAAAGTGGGAGACAATACAAGAAGTACCACGTTCTGTTTTTCTATTAAATCTAAATAAACATATAAATAATTAACTGGATTTACTGGAAACACAATTGAAATAAAAAAAAATCGAAGCTTGATAGTTGAATTCATTATCGAAGATAGTTAACGATATAATATATTGACGTTTATAGTGAATAATGAAAAAATGAAAAACTTTAATGTAAAGTAAAAGATATTCCTTAAATAACCAATGTATTTGAATCCAAATACATTAATTTTGTAACTTTTTTATATCAAGGACGAGAGTAATAGATAAAAAGGGTAGTATAATAAAAAGTGTAAAAATAAGAATTTGATTATGCAATATTATCTCTGATTTGATGATAATAAATGAGTATGTTTGTATGAATAATTTTGATACTTTAATATTTGTTATTGTTGAGTACTTAATAAACAGGTTCTGATTTTGATGGATGACGTGTCCAAGACATCAGAAGAGAATAAGTCTCGCTTATGCACTACACAAGTTCTGTTGAATAGTAGCAATGCACACCAGAAGGCTCTGAAGTTTAGGCTATGATGTTTATCTAAAAAAACCAGTCAGAAGATCTGAAGACAGAAGTTACTACTTAAGTCCAGATGTTGAAGACTCATGTTTCTGAAGACAACGAGGTTAGAGAAGCTGTCAGAAAATCTGAAGACAAAAGTTTTAACTTAAGTCCAGATGCTAAAGACTCAAGTTTCTAAAGGCAGTGTGTTCCAAAGAAACAAAGTTAGAAGATCTAAAGACATCGTTTCTACTGAAGTCCAGATGCTAAAAATTAGTTTTTAAAAAGACAACCTGTTTTAAGAAGACAAAGTTAAAAGATCTGAAGACAACGTTTCTAGATGCTGAAGACTTGTGTTTCTAATAACATGGTTCTTAAAAGGATTCTTAAAGAACGAAGTGCTAAAGATTCTAAAGACGGTGTCGTACCTCAAAATTTTCCCTCCCATTTTTACTCAAGACATGCTCATTAAGATTCTCAATTGCTCAAGGTTGACCAAGAATTGATCAGATAAATTCTCCTCATAAGCAATGGACTTCCAACTAGGATTTCACTTTTCACCAAGATGTTTGAGCTCCAAAGGTCTCAAATGTTTTTCATTGTCCTAACATGCCTTCAAGATTGTTCATGACAAATTTCATGCCTTACATTACAAGTTTTTTCAGTTAATTGCTCAAATATTTGAAAATCAATTGTACTAGGTCAAAAGTCAAATGTGGCCATATATAGTAAAACTTCAAGGTTTTTGGTCAACATCAACATTCTGAAGTGATATCCATCATTTGATCAAGGGTTGATCATGATTCCTCAAGAATACTCCTAATCTATCAAAAGTTAAGAATTGCTAAATTAGGGTTTCTATAAGAAAAGTCAACTGAATTTTGACCAGACATAACTTTCACATACTTCATCCGTTTTTTCCCAACCGAAGCTCATTTTGAAGAGAATCTAATTCCCTACAAATTCTCTTTTTCCCTCAAGTCCAAGAAATGCATCATTGGAAAGATACAAACTCATACATTACAGGTCACTTTCAAAAAGTCAACAAAAGACACTTTTTTCCAAGACCATTTAAATCAAGATAATTTCTCTGAATGCAAAAGTGGTCAACATAGAGGTTGTAGGGGAATCTTGATATTTCTAAAAAGTCTAAGATCATCTCCAAAAGATAAAAATTGAGCAAGTTATGGCTTGCACAAGTTGGGTAATTTTTGAGAAAGTGCATGAAGTGCAAATTAAGAAATATTGAACTTGTGGACTAATGGGCCCATGTTTTAAGGTTTGAACGTGTTTACAACATGATTAAGAACCCCTAAACCGATCCATGCATTATTTTAATTTTTATTTCATTTATTTTTGATTTTATTCATTTAAACTCAAATTAAATCAAATAAAATGTAAGATTAATGCACAAGGCATGTAAAGCTTAAGATTTGAATTTCTTGGGGTCCAAGTAGCTCATAGCAAACTGTCAAAATTGTGACAACCAAGAAAATATCATTAAGACAAGATTTTCACAAGTTTGGAAAGTTTTTCAAATGAATTTTAGAAACAAATCATGCAATTGATACCATGAGATTTCTTCCATTATTTTTTACCTAAATTCCTCCTCTATATAAATACAACACCCTCATACACTAGAGAGCATGAAATTGACTGCCCAAGAACACTCTCTAAAAACCTTAAATTTTGTCAAAACTAGGGCAAAGTTAAAATCAAAGATCCAACCACTTTCAGTCCAAGCCATCAATTATAAATCATTCCTGAGGTATCTAAGGGTAAGAATAGGTCGAAAGTCATGGCCATTGATGCTTGAAACAAGCATAATCATCTTCTCCGATTTGCATTTCTTTCGAACATGCATATAATTAATTCCATGCATTGCTAATGTTTATTAACTGCCCAAATGATTTCATGTTGTTACGTAGAACAGGTTTGAATCAGAAACAATAGCTTGGCTTGGTGGATGAGGCGCATGACTCTTACCCAAGGGGCATGGGTTCAACACCCACCCCATGCATTTTTCACTTTTTTGACTATTTTCTTTTCTAACCCTTTTCATTTATTTATTTTTCACTTAATTTGTTTTCTATCATTAATTTAATTAACATATAAAATCACAAAAAAATCATTAAATATTAATTTTAGGCTTTTAATTAATTAAAATAATTTTTGACATAAAAGTTATTTTGATTTAATCAATATTGATTTTATTTCATAATTAACTTGTAAATTAATCAGAGTTAGGTTTTTAATTATTAATTCAAACTTTTATTTAAAACAAAAAATACCAAAAATATATTTTCTAACACTTAGAATATTAGGTTTTAATTATTTTCTTAACATTTTTCTTATTTTTATTTCTATTCATTTGTTATTTATATTTATTAGACAAATTGTATAGGTTGCATAATAATTGTAATAGCCGTAGTTTAAGTTCTCGCAGTTTCATTATTTATGTGACTACACCAAAGCCCTGTAATAGCGTAGGAACTTTATTTCTCGCCTTTATATTTCTTGTAAACTTGTATATATTTAACTGCTAGTAATTAAGCATGTATGGCAAAATCTAAAAAGAAACAGTAGAAAACCCTAATTTCAAGATAAATATAACTGAATTGAACACACTTCTCACACTTGTACCTCTAGGATAACCTCTCTCGTTGTCTCGGAAAATAATGGTCATGTCCCTCGAACGCAGGGATACCATTAGCAAAGACCCTCGGTATAAATCATCATGAAAGATCATAGTCCCTCGATGTCCCTCGAAGTTGCCTACGGTATATGATCTTATTCTTCGATGTTTCCTACGAATATATGATGACGTCCCTTTAAATTGTTAAAGGTATCCCTACATGTTGCCTTCAATGACCATAACGATGACCCTACGCTTGTCCCTCAAACATCCAACGATATGGCTACCTACTCACTAATAGTAGGATAACACTGTCTAAAGGAAAAGAGAAAAAGAACAAATTTATTCGAGTAGGTAGATAGTTCTTAGATGTTTGCTCAAATAAAACAATTTTCCACACATACACTCTTTTCTAAAAAATATTTTAAAAGACACTTTGTATACTTTCTCTACGACACGAGAAACATTACAAAGTTTGCCACACAAAGGTATTTTCAAAAATACTTTTCAAAAACACACAAAGCACAACGTATTTCAAAATGAGCTAGCATCTAAGAGCCCATAGAAAACTACGAATGGAAAGGGTGCTAACACCTTCCCTTTCCATAATCTACCCCCATTACTCAAAAAATTATTGAAAAGGTCTTTTTATGTTCTTTTCACCCTTTCCTTAATTCAGATAAAAGAAAAGTCGGTGGCGACTCTTGCTTACCGCAACATTTGTGAATACAAAAT
The DNA here is from genome assembly GCA_948472305.1 of Vicia faba. Lineage (NCBI taxonomy): Eukaryota > Viridiplantae > Streptophyta > Magnoliopsida > Fabales > Fabaceae > Vicia > Vicia faba. Next base: position 975,392,120 of record OX451740.1, on the reverse strand, counting down.
GCAAAACCAGTATAAACAGTCGGTTTTGCCACCGTATCATAGAACTAGTGACTCTGTTGGGGAATTATGAAAAGTGGGGTTACCTTAGAGTTAGTTCATTATTTAAACTGCTTTTGTATGCTTTGTTTGCTTTACCTTTTGGGATTGTTTGGGTTGTTACTATAAATCCTACACCCGGATCTGAGGCACCTTTTAGGTAAGTAGAAATAGACCGTGGAAACTGTGCAGGGTATACCGACATGGTTGAAGCGATAGCTACGTTGATGTGACACTTTGGTTTCTACCGGTAGCCCTTGAGTAATTAAGGAGAATACGGGGCCACTGCGTGGTGTCATAAAGCATCATCTGACCTTAAAACCTTTAATTGACCAACTTGTCCATTAGGAAGTAGTGAGATAGACGTCTTTAGTGTAGTTCTAATTTGGTTGATACTCGATACTACACTCATTGAGATTTAACTCCCGAGTTTTGTTTGGTGGCAAATCAGTTATCGATCAGAACGAAACTTGTGGGAAAGATCAGTGATATTGAGATCCCTTAGAACCCGGTTACTATTACTAGGACAGGTTGAGCCAACTAAATTTCAAGAGGGTACTTACCTACAGACCCCAGGCAAGACTAAACCTAAGGTTGCTTATGTGATTTGTTTGCTTTCAACTTGAGCTACTTGCAGGGTTTTTATCTAACAACATGATCTCCTTGCAGGATTTGTTTACAGTCATTATCCAGTAACCTGGACTTCTTAGACTCACTTGTCTTCATCACCTTACACTTTTTGTTAACGCATATCATACACATCATAACATCATGCCACAACATTTCCTTAACCATTTCAAGGATCTCAAGGGTTTGTGATGCAGGTTATGATAAATCAGACGTCTAGCAAGGGGTTAAGGGATTTATTTTCCTCTAGCCAATGTCGTCAAAAGACCAAAACACGACAAATTGAGTCAGGGGCTATGAGCCACTTGATATGGTGATCTTGACTCTCGTAGAAGGACACTCAACGATACGAATTTCTTCAATCAAAGCTGCAAATGTCAACTTCTGACATTTTCTTGTTTACCCCGCGAGATCCTTGAAAATATTGCATGCATGCCATTTTGTTGCACCCCAAAATTTACCCTCTTGATTTAGGCTTATGTTTCATCATAAATATCATATTGCATTGCATTCATACATTGTGATGGGATCAAAATACTTTGGTTATCAGGTCTTCCTCAAGCTTTGAAGGTTGATTGCATTGACAAGTTGCTCAAGTAGAACCTTATCATCTAAACCTCTGGATCTTTTAAGCTCAAAAGTTATTGCATATCTTAAGATATTTTATCCATCTCTTTGGATCATCAGAGGATTGAAGTTTGAGATTGATTATAAGACGAATCACTCTTTTGATTCACCAGTCAAAATTAGGGTTTTGTTTGATCAAGGCTATTGATCAATGTACAAGTCTTGATTTGGAAGATACAACATCTCATTGGTATTTGAAAAGTCTTTGTACAAGAAATTGGTCAAGATGCCCAGAGGATTTGAAATTTTGGAGATGATTCCTTAGTCTCCTAAGGTCATAAACAAAACTAGGGTTTGGGATTTTATCAAGATTTCTTGAGAATTTTTAAGTGAAACTTTGTACACGGCCTCTATATATTTGGGAGATAGTATGTTTGAAGTTTTGACCATCAATTTTGAAGAGAAGTGGACCAATTAATTCAAAGGGGCAAAATGGTCATTTTGGTCAAAATCAGTCAAGGTCAAGGTTGACCAAATGAACTTTTGGTCAAACATCAATTCAAGGGTGTACTTTTCATATTTCAAGTCCATTTTGATCACTGGATAAAAAAGATTGAGGTTTGGGTTAAAACTTGTTCATGAAGAAACCCTAAAAGTTTCTAATTTTGGAAAATGAGGACTTAACTTCAAAAATTCATATTTTATTCACCTTTGATCAAAAAAATGCAAATGAAATATGCTTGGAAAGATAAGAGGGTGATCTTTCATCTCCTTTTGGTCTCATGTCCAAATTGGAAAATAGTCAAGAGTTATGGTCTTTGTAAGTTCATGCCTCAAGTTAAAATTATAGGTCATTTTCCAAAATTAGTGAATTTCATGTCAAATTTTGAGGACCTTAGTTGATTCAATTGCAAAAACACAAAACTAATGGATTGTATATATTTTCAATACCTTTCCAAATTGTACTCATTTGTGTCTAAATTCAAAAGTATGGGCAAGTTATGGTCTTTTAAATTTCATGCCATTTTATTGAACTTCAGCCATGCAAGCAAAATGCCAAAACTTGAGAACTTCATTTTCAGCCATTCTCTTCAATTCTAATCAGGCCCACAACACATTTGTGACATATGGAAGCCCTTGATGCCAGCCATTTCGTGCCCATGTGATTGTTGTACTTGCTTGAGGCCAAAATTTCAAAACTTGCCCAAAATTGCAAAAACTCCAATACTTTCTGATCATGTGGAATCAAGGGCCAAGATTTTAAGGATGATTTTCTGAAGTAATTTGGCCCACAAAATGAATAAAAGGCTAAATAATGCACGAGAAAATGACCTGATCCTATGCACACCTCATTTTCTGCACAAACTTCCAATCCAGCCCTCCAACGGTATTAAGCTTGCATTCCCACCCCTACCCTCCTCTACTCACTCTATATAATGAGTAGCGAGGCTCATTTGATGAGGGAGAGGACTCCATTGCAAGAAATACAAATCTGAGTTCAACTTCCTTTCTCTGCATTTTTTCTTCGAATCCCTTAATTCCTTGGTAGTTTCTTCAATTTCTTCGCAGAGACACATTCAGTGGAGCAAGAGGATCAAGTTGGAACCATTGATTTGCTTATGGAGTGAGGGAACCATGCATTCAGATTTTGATTTGAGGTAATCTCACTAAACTTTGATTCATGATATATAGTTGTTTATTGCTGAATTTGAGCATGGATACTTGCTTGTTGATGTTATGTGAACGATTCTGAAATTGTTTGAGGTTTTGGTTTGGCATATTATGCTTGTTTAAGATCTCTGCAACTCTAATTTTCAGTGAGTTTTTGGTGATTTCATGCTGAGATTTCTAGATCCATGGCTGTCTATTTGATGTTATTTGAATTGTGTTTAATTCCTTGCCATCTTAGCTTTGATTTGCACTTGATTTGATGAATTTTGGTGGAGAAATGAGATTGTATGATCGATCTAAATCTGAGGCATAAGCCTGAGTTGCGCGCGAGTTTTGGTGTTGAACAGGGGTTGAAGATGATGCGCTGGCTTGATCTGGTCCGTTGGATCTATCTTTTTTTGAATTTTGTTCATGTTTGAATTTTAATTGATTTTTAGATTTTACTTCTTGATCAATAATCATGAGAAAATTATGAAAAAATTCAGGAAACTTAAAAATAATATTTCTGACCTTGTGTATTTTTTTTGTAGTTTTTGAAAATGTTTTGATTGGTTTAAAAATTCGTGTGATTAATTAATTTTTTTTTGTTTAATGTTTATTTTGGTTTTAATATTTTCAATTATCTAAAAATTCCACAAAAAATGTTTTGGACTCTTAAAATTATTTAGAAATTGATTCTGATTTTGGTTTAGCATTTTTCCTATTTTTTGATTATAAATTTAATATGAGAAGTTTATTTGAAATGTTTGCTTCATAATTTTTGTTTTAATATCTCCTTTAATTCAAAAATCCTCAAAAAAATCATATAAGTTTTTTTTTAATCATTGTATCTGAATATAATTTTGTTTTGACCTTTTTATGACTTTTGGATAGGATTTGCATTTTGTCATTAAATAATAGTTTAATTGTTTAATTGTTTGTTTGATTTTATTTTAATATTTCCTTTAATTCAAAAATTCCACAAAAAATCATGAATGCTATTTTTTAATTCTAATATTTGAATATAATTTTGGTTGGATATTTTTCTGACTTTTGATTGGAATTTTATTTTGAGATGTGAATTTTTGTTTAATTGTTTAAAGGTTTGAATTTTGATTTTATTTTTGACTTTTCTTTAATTCTAAAAATTTGAAAAAAAATAAGTTCTCTGATCTTTGGAGTTTTCCTTATTTTTGTATGATTTTATTTTGATTTTTTTAGAATTGGAACTTGATTAATCAATAATTGAGTTTATTTTCTAAATAATTAGGGTTTTGCTAATTCCCTTGTTTGTTTTGATTCCAAAAAGAAAATGGCCTTGAGTTTCAATTGAATTTGGTTCTTGTCTAAGGTTCATAGATGGATTGAGATCCTTAAAAAGATTTTTCTTGAATTAATTGATAAGGTTTGGTATTTTCCACAAAATATTTGGAAAACTTGTCTAGTTTGGTGGTTTTTGCCAACTAGTCTTTGATATTTGAAGTTTGATTGATCCTTTCCTCATCCATACATGAACTTAAAACATGTTTGCTGACTCTTATACATCTCAAGGGTGCTAAGAAATTTTTTGTTTGAATTATGGAAGCCCTTTTCTTTATTTTTTAATGTATTTTTGAAGTGAAGGTACCCAATTAATGTTGCATATCTTGTTGCAATTTGCTTGATGGCCAATGAACTTGAGTGAGGCCTATAATTGGGAACCTAATGATCATGTTGGTTCTGTTTATCCACATAAACTCAAGTCATTTCACTTAATGCCCCATGTTTGAATGATTGAACCTTTTGATGCATGTTTTATGACTTTTTGCTTTCTTGTTGATCTTCACTTTGAAACTTGAGTTTTCAATTTGAGTTTGAGGTCATTAGGTGGCCAATGATAACATGAAGGGAAATGATAATTCAATGATAGTCTCATGAGGACTTGAAAGTAATTGATCCCTATTACTTAAGTTAGTTCTAATCATGAATGGAGTTTGACTTCTTTCTTTTATCCTTGTTGAATTTGTGAGGCATTTTGAATGCACTCGTGCAGCATGTTTTAGAATCAACACTTTAACATTTTGATCATTCCCTAATCATGTTTTGGAAGCTTTACTTCAAATCTTTGATTGTTACAAACTCTCTAATTTTGTCCTTGTTTGACGTTCTTCCATGGTTAGCTTGAAATCTAAGTCTTTGATGCATTGTGTGGGATTCCTCTTCTATTATGCTTGTGAGTTGTGATGAAGTATTTGAGTATGTTTGAATTGTGGTTGCTACTGACCTTCATGTTCTTTGATTGTATTCTTCTCAAGCTCCCATGATCCTTGATTGATATTCAATTGTCAATTCAATATGGTGATAGAAGGGAGCAATATTCCTCTAACTTTTGACCAAATTGTGCATATGCTTGTTTCTTTTTGTTTATCATATCTATTGTTTTGATAGTTGCTATTATGTTTTCTCACTTCATTATGGTGTCATCATCCATCCCTTATGTGAGTCATCATTCTATTTATGGGAATACTAACTTGGCCATTGAATGCGCGAGGTACTCTAAGAAAAGCTTTCCATTTTTGACTTGGGGCTACTGTGTTTCACTTTATTTGTGGAACACAATTTATTATATTGGTACTACTCTTGTGCTTGGCAAATTTGATAGTTTATGCAGGATATATGTATGTGATTATGAATGTTATACATTTCCCATAGGATCTGTTCATATCTGAAAATCTCAATACTTACATCCTGATGGCGTAATTTCTGACTTGATTTGTCTGCTGATGCCAGCTTGCTTGAAGTTCTCTGGGTTTCTTTTATTCTTGCTCAGTTTCTACGGATAGTTATCATTTGGTATTGCACTATTTCCTTTCTTATATTTTCATTTTGTATAGTTCCATGTTGCATGATGGGACCTCTATTGCTGATATATGTCAGGAGGCCCTCTGTTTTGTTTGATATATGTATTGTGTTTGTGTTTGTTTCTTTAACTATTGATTGATGAGTCACTCAATTTAGAAATTGAGATCATGACTTCGCTCTCAGTGCATGTTTCCTATAGGATATTTATTATTTTTTCTTCAATTGTTGATCGATGAGTCACTCAATTTAGAAGTTGAGATCACGATTTCGCTCTCAGTGCATGTTTCCTATAGGATTTTTTTTCTTTAATCGTTGATCGATGAGTCACTCAATTTAGAAATTGAGATCACGACTTCGCTCTCATTGCATGTTCCCTATAGGATAGTTTTGTTAAGCTTCCTTTGACATGTTGATTAAGGTAGGAATCCATGTATGCTAGCATAGGTTAGGAATTTCCTTTATCCTCAACCTTAGGGTCAGTCATCGTATGATAACACTAGGGATAGTGCTAGGCTAGTTTCCCTTAGTTGTTTTTCCTTCCTTTGTATTTTGCATCTTAAAACAAAAATTGTTTTCTTGGCAAATCATAAAACACCTCTAATAAACTCAAACCCTTCTTCAAGGTAAAAGGTACAAATCAATCTTATTTGTTTGTGCGCCTCTTGGCTTTTTTTTAAAACCTGGTTTATTGATGTTTCACCATCCTTGCCATGATACCTTGTTATCTTATATCCGATGTTTCGCCATCACACATTTGTTTGAAGTCGATGTTTCGCCATCGCACATGTTTGTTATCCTACTTTGATTCTCAATATCATTGTTAGGTATGATGTTTTGTCATCCGGTTTATTGATGTTTCACTATCTTTTCCATGATACTTTGTTATCTTTTAGCCAATGTTTCACCATCGCACATTTGTTTGAAGCCGATGTTTTGTCATCGCACATGTTTGTTATCCTACTTTGATTCTCAATATCATTATTAGGTGTGATGTTTTGTCATCCGATTTATTGATGTTTCGCCATCTTTGCCATGATACCTTGTTATCTTATAGCCGATGTTTTGCCATCGCACATTTATTTGAAGCCGATGTGTCGCCATCGTACATGTTTTTTATCCTACTTTGATTCTCAATATCATTGTTAGGTGTGATGTTTCGTCATCCGTTTTATTGATGTTTCACCATCTTTGCCATGATACCTTGTTATCTTATAGCCGATGTTTCACCATCGCACATTTGTTTGAAGCCGATGTTTCGCCATCGCACATGTTTGTTATCCTACTTTGATTCTCAATATCATTGTTAGGTGTGATGTTTTGTCATCCGTTTTATTGATGTTTCGCCATCTTTTCCATGATACCTTGTTATATTTTAGTCGATGTTTCGCCATCGCATACTTGTTTGAAGCCGATGTTTTGCCATCGCACATGTTGGTTATCCTACTTTGACTCTCAATGTCATTGTTAGGTGTTTCTCTATCTTTGACATGTTACTTTGTTATTATTTAGCCGATGTTTTACCATCTCATTTGTTTTTTGTTTTATTTGATGTTTTTCCACCTTGACTGTTTTTGTTGTCTTAACTAAAAAACACAAACCAACCAGAATATATGAGCCGAACTACGGCTGCTCTTATTCCTTAAAAGGGATACGTAGACATTGGGGTAGGGTCCAACCGAGCACAACTTTTATTTTCCCTACATTGTTTTCTTTTTTTTTTCTCGCATGCATTCCCTTTTTAGCTTTAAGCCATAGACATAGGTTTTGACAACACCCATTAGATTAGACAACAAGAGTGGATAACGTAGAGTACTACGGGCATGTGGGGTGCTAATACTTTCCCCTCGTGTAACAGACTCCCTTACCCGATCTCTCGGTTGAAAGGCCGTGATTTCTCCCTTTTCAGGTTTTCTCGATGTTTACCTTTCCCTTTTGGCGGGATAAAAGACGTTCGGTGGCGACTTCATTGATATTTCATTGCAAGATGACGGTTGCGCCAGGTCGTTTCAGCTGGAGACTTCACTGGGGACAGATTGACCTCTTTCTGGTCCATCCCGGAGTCGATCCTAGCTCTTGCTTGTTTTCTTTTTGGGTGTTTATTTTACCGCTTTGCATATTTATCTGTTTGCATTGCATCCTATGTGCGCTTTACTTTCTGCATACTGGATTTGGCTTGACTGTTTGGATTCTGGATTTCTTGGCAGGTGGGTTGTTCCATGAGGTAAAAGGCCTCATACCCAGGCTATGAGTGAATTCCATAGGAACTAGGAATAGAGTGGCCATGGCAGCTATGAGGCAGATGCTTTGTAGACCTGACCATGAGACCCATGACTTCAGAGGTAGTTCAGATGGGTGTTATCGTATGATGATACCGATAGTCGAGCTCTTGTACTCTGATTTGGCTTTTAACCTTACCTTGACCTAGACTACACCCATGAGAGGGGCGGGAAAAATTTTCTTACAGGTACAGGTACTGTTGGTGACTTTGTGTTGCGAAGGTGACTCAGGTTCCCATGATAGTTTTGAAGCTTTGTGATTTTCTTTTGATCTTGAGTGGTGTTGTTCTGTATTGATCCAACCATTATCCAGTGTGAAACTTTGATCCTGTCATGTTGCATCATAGCATATTTATTTCTAAAAAAATGATGTATAAAAAATAACTAGCATGCGCATGTCATCTTCCAGGGACAATCGAGAGTCTTCTTTCCATCAGAAATGGCTGGCCTCCTGTCAGATGAGTTTGATTCAGTTCGTGTTAAAGAGCCCAACAGGCATACATTCGCTTATCAGATTCCTACTATTGATGTGTCCGAATTGAAGAGGTTGAGTTCTTATCTGAAGAGTGATGTTCTGAATAATTTCAACAAAAATTATGGCAATTTGTTACTAATCTTTAACACTCCAGTTGACCCAATGGCTTTGACCACCCTCTTCCAGTTCTATGACAAGGAATTACAGTGTTTTACTTTTCAAGATTATCAACTGGTTCCCACATTAGAAGAGTACGCGTACCTACTTAATATCAAGTTATCCGATGAAGTTCCTTTTGTCCAAGTGCCGTAGAAGCTGAAGTTCGAAGTTATTGCTGAAATTCTTCATTTGAATTAGAAAGAGGTGAAAGACAACTGGAAATCAAGTGAGGATACTACAAGGTTTTATTTGGATTTCTTAGTGAAGAAAGCTGAAGTTTGGGAAAAGAAAGGGAATTGGAATGACTTCAGCCCTCTGTTTGCTCTCATGATATACGGGATCATCCTCTTTCCTCACAAGAGAATTTTTATGGATTTGACGGCTATTTGTGTTTTTAGAAATAAGAACCCGGTACCGACACTCTTGGCAGATACTCTTTACACCATTCATTTCAGGCATGGAAAAGGAGGTAATGTAAGTTTATGTCATTCGATGTTGTATCAATGGTTTAAGTTGCACCCACCGGTAAGTGGCCCTTTCGTGGATACCATACATTCTCTCTGATGGTCATCAAGACTTGTCAACCTTACTTCATTTGATATCTGGTGGAATTATGACATGGGGGAAGTACGAAGTATTATCACTAGCTGCGGAGATTTCCCTAATGTTCCCCTCATAGGAACTAAGGGGTGTATCAACTATAATCCTGTGCTTGCTTATCGTCAATTGGGATATGCAATGGATGGACCGCCAAAGGTTGAAGAGGTGTCCGAATCAGTGTATTTTGTTAGAGGAAGTGATCTTGTGATGTTGAAAAGAGTGACAAGTGCTTGGAAGGGAATTCACAGGAAGGACATAACTACTTTGGGCAAGAAGGTTCCTATTGCTAGGGTTCCTTACTTGGAATGGATTAGAGAAAGGTTAAGATTTTACGATTACCATTTGCAAGGTCATCTCCTATATGTGAGCAACCTCCTACTGTTCTGAGTAACACGGTGCCTATCGAGGTGTTCACCCAGGTTCATGTTGAGAATATTCAACTTCGTTCAAAAGACTGTGAGGCAGGGATGAAACTTTATTGGGTAGATCAAGAAAGGGCCAACTTAGCTCGCAAACTCAAAGAAGCTCAAGGGGAAAATTCTGATGCAACCAGTTTTAGGAAGAGATCTCATGCTGAAATAGAAGAAGAGTTGAGTAAGACCCAACAAGAGTGCCAAAAGCTTCAGGAATCTGAGAATAGCTACAGGAAGAAGGTTCAAAACTTGGAGAAACAGCTCAAAGACAAAGATGCTCAGCTTAAGAAGGAAGTAGCCCAGAGGCGTGTCGCATAGGATCGGTTTCAAGAAAGTAAAGAAGTCGCATCACAATTGTTTAAGGAGAAAGCCAGGATTGAAGAGTATTGTCAACACCTTGAAGCGTGTCTTGTTCCGAAGATTTAGTTTTGTTACTTACCTTTGGTGTATTTGGTCACCGCCAGGATTGTTGGAAGGGACCATTGTTTGTTTTTATTATTAAGTTTTTTGTTAAGTTTACTTTGAAACACGTATTTTGTTGTTTATCGCTACACTCTTAAGTGTCCGAAGTCACTTGAACATCGTTTCTTTTGTTTGTAAATAATTGAAGTGTTTGTCTTATTGTTTTTTTCCTTTGATTGTATGCTTGATTATTTTTGGTTGCGCGTCGTGATTGATGAATAGAAGGACTCTTGAATACTGGGAAATGACAAACATATCATGCACATCATGGATTTCATAACATTACAGGTTATCTCGAGACGGTATTCTTATTCTTCTTCTTTTCTTATTCAGAATTCAAGACGACTACTCATCGGTATTCCACCAGAAACAATTTGCCAAGACAGGTGGAACAAGTTCAAGCTGAACTCACTAAAATAAGGGCCCAGATGGCTACTCAAATGACCCAGTTCATGGAGGTCATCACCAATGTGAATTGCCGACAGGAGGAACTGGCTGCCATTGTCAACAACCAACGCCGCTATCCAGGGGATGGTGGAAATCAAGGGCTCTATCAGGACATTTCTGTAGGATTAGGGGATGTGCAAGATCATCCTGTTGGAAATTTTCACAGGATGCCTGGAAATCCTTTTGTGCGTAACGCATGGAAGTTTCCCCCGTCTCCAGGACCTCGTCTTGTGGGGAACAGAAGAGATAATCAGGGAGGTATAAGGGGCTATCAGGAGCAGGATTATGACTTTGACCAGGATGAAGATCAGCTTTCTGTTCGGCGTTCGGAGTCGGAAGTTCAGGATGAGGATAGGAAGTATCGGTTGTTGGAAGAACGTTTGAAGGCTGTGGAAGGGCAAGGAGCCCTAGGTATGGATGCTAATGATCTCGGGTTGGTGACTGAGGTGAAAGTTACTCCAAAGTTCAAGCCTCCTATATTTGAAAAGTACAACGGAATGTCATGTCCTGTTACTCATGCAACTGCTTATTTCCCGAAAGATGTCGGTGCATACTGAGGATCAGCGGCTTTTGATTCACTTTTTCCAAGATAACCTATCTGGGGCATCCCTGTAGTGGTACATGAAGTTGGAGAAAACCCATATTCATTGCTGGAATGATCTTGCTCGGGCCTTTGTCAAACATTATCAGTACAATGTGGATATGGCGCCTAATCGCACTCTGTTGCAGAATTTGTCACAGGGACCAAGAGAATCTTTCAAGGAATACGCTCAGAGGTGGCGTGAGTTGACTGCGAGGGTTTAACCTCCACTCATGAAGAGAGAGAACTCATTGATATGTTTATGAGTACCCTGCAAGGGCCATTCTATGAGCACATGATAGGAAGTACTTCAGCAGGATTTGTAAACTTGGTTATGGCGGGTGAAAGAATTGAGGTAGGTTTGAAATTGGGGAAAATTTAGATTGGAGGTTCTAGTGGCTCATCAGGGGGCAGTAAGAAACCATTCAACACTTACCCTAAGAAAAAGGAAGGCGACGCAAATGCGGTTTACTCTCATAGAGGAAGAGGAGAGGATCGTCAGCACCAACAAATCAATGTTGTTTCTATTCCTATTAATGCTCCTCTGCAGTGGAGACCGAATACAGTGCCTCAACAACAAAGACAACAAGATGCTCCCCGTCAGTATAATAATCAACAACAGAGACAGTAGAGAAAATTCGATCCCTTTCCAGTATCTCTTACTGAAGCACTCCACCATTTACTCGATTTGAAGTTGATCGGTTTGAGAAATATGCCACCCCCTACAAGACTTCCTCATAACTATGATGCTAACACAAGATGTGAATTCCATTCATGAGGAGTTGGTCATTCTACTGACAATTGCTTTGCGTTGAAGTACAAAATACAAGACCTGTTGGATGCTAAGGCAATTGAGTTTACTCCAGTGACTGGTCCGAATGTTACTCAGAACCCAATGCCTAGGCATGGAGGGGGTGTTGTTAATATGATTGATGATAATGATGAAGTTTTGAATTTAATCATGAATGTGGAATAAGTAACTACTCCGTTGTGGTATGTTAAGAGGTATTTGCTTGACAATTCTATTTTCCCGGGTTGTACTTCAGAGTGTTCCAAGTGTAGAGAGAAACCGAAGGGCTGTGATGATTTAAAAGCCGGTATCCAGTTGATGATAAAGGAGGGTTCCCTGTGGTTCAATAGAAAACCGAGCTACCGTAAGTTTACCGAAGAAGATGTTACTGTAGTATCTATTCCTTACACCCCTGTGTGCATTCCTACCCCATCTAGCACACCTCCTTTGATGATTACGGTACCTGGTCCCATGCCGTATACCAGTGAGAAGGCCATCCCATGGCATTATGGTGCTTATGTTTATTACCATGGGGTGAAGCAGGAGGTAAGTACTCGTTTGTATGAGGAAGAACATGCTAAAGATAATGAAGGGGAAGTTCATAATTTTTCTGGTGTGGGTCGAATGACTAGAAGCGGGAGAGTATTTGGTCCTTCCAATGTGCAAGATGCGGTAGATGCTTCTGCAAGAGAAAAAGGAAAAAAACAGGCGATGATTGGTAATCCAAGGGTTATGCCAGCCAATGTGACTCAACCAATTACGATACCAGAAGCTTCTTCAGTTCCCGATGAGGTTGAAGAGTTAATGCGAATTATCAGAAAGAGTGATTATAGCATAATTGATCATCTGAGCCATACTCCTTATAAGATGTCTATCTTGTCTCTGTTGATTTATTCAGAACCTCACAAAAATGCTTTGATGAAGTTGTTAAAGAATGCGTTCGTGCCACATGATATAACAGTCAATCAGTTTGAGAATGTTTGTGCTAACATATCTGCTGGGAATGGTCTGGGCTTCACAGATTTTGATCTTCCTCCTGAGGGGCGAGACCATAACAAAGCGTTGCATATTTCAATGGAGTGCAGGGGCACTACTTTATCCTGGGTTTTGGTGGATACAGGGTCGTCTTTGAATGTATTGTCTAAGTCAACATTGATGAAAATTGATTATTATGGACTGGAGCTGCGCCCCAGTGATTTGATGGTGAAGGCGTTTGATGGGTCTCGAAGGTCAGTGTTTGGGGAAGTGGAGTTACCAATCAAGGTTGGTCCTCGCACCTTCACGGCTACTTTTTTGTGATGGATGTACAGCCAGCGTATTGTTGTTTGTTGGGGCGGCCGTGGATTCATAAAGCAAGGGCAATCACTTCCACTCTTTATCAGAAACTCAAGTATCCTACAGAGGGAAAGGTGATAACTGTGTGCGGCGAGGAAGAGTACAACGTGAGTCATTTGACATCATTCCTCTATGTTGAAGTTGAAGGCGAGATACATGAGACTCCGTTTCAGGCGTTTGAGACAGTTCATGCTGTCAATTTTCCTCCTCCAAAGCAGAAAAGGAAACCTGAAACTGTTATGTCTTCTCTCAAGGATGCGAGAGCTGTGGTGGAAAATGGAAACCCTGAAGGTTGGGGTCAGGTGCTGGACGTTACCCTAAAATTTAATAAATTTGGTCTCGGTTTTAGCCCAGGTCAGCAGAGTACAACTCCCAGAGCATCTAGTTTATCTACTCCTGTGAAGTTTTCCCGTCCTTGTGCTGCTCAAGAAGGACACGTCAATGCAGTTGGCGATGATAGGGTTGATGGCTACAATATCGAAGATTGGATTCGTCCGAGTATTCCAGGCCAGACACTCAACAATTGGACTTCTGTGGATGTTATCCAAGTTTCAAGCGCTGAGGAGTAATTTTCTTGTTATCTTTTATTATCATATCATAATTCCTACGCTCTGCCCAAGGCGTGGTGGATCATTTGTGTAGGGCCACCATGTTTATTTTCAAAAAGTTTATCATGAAATAAAGGACGTTTTTGCATTCAAAATTTTGCTCCATTTCTTTTTTATTTGAATGGCAATGTTTCTCTTTTCACACACTGTCACTAAAAAACGCCAAAATGTCATTCATGCAGATGCACTTCCACCACCGATTATATTGATAACGACTCTGCTATGGCTCATTATAACTTTGATACTCCTATTTATCAAGATGAAGAAGAAGCATATGAGGATTGTGGTCTTCCTGAGGAATTAGCAAGATTGTTAAAACAAGAGGAGAAGGTTATCCAGCCGAATCAGGATTCGATTGAGGTGGTGAATATTGGAACATAAGAGGTAAGAAGAGAAGTCAAGATAGGGGAAGATCTCAAAGAAAGTATAAAGTTCAGATTGATTGAGCTACTCCGTGAGTATTCTGATATCTTCGCTTGGTCTTATGAGGATATGCCTGGGTTAGATACAGACATAGTGGTGCATCAACTACCGCTCAAAGAAGGTTGTTCCCCTGTCAAGCAAAAGCTCCGAAGAACTCATCCTTAGATGTCCAAGAAGATCAAGGAGGAGGTCTAGAAGCAGTTGGACGCAAATTTATTAAAAGTCATCAATTATCCGCCATAGATTGCAAATATTGTGCCTGTGCCCAAGAAGGATGGTAAGGTCAGGATATGCGTGGATTATAGGGATTTAAACAGGGCCAGCCCTAAATATGATTTCCCTCTTCCGCATATTGATGTGTTGGTCGATAATACTGCTCATTCCAAAGTGTTTTCGTTCATGGATGGTTTTTCAGGTTACAATCAAATTAAGATGGCTCCGGAGGATATGGAGAAGACAACATTTATCACGCCTTGGGAAACTTTCTGCTATAAGGTGATTCCGTTTGGTTTGAAAAATTTCGGGGCAACATATCAGCGTGCCATGGTCACTCTCTTTCATGATTTGATTCACAAAGAGATTGAGGTTTATGTGGATGATATGATTGCTAAGTCTGACACAGAAGAGGAACATCTTGTTCATCTGGGAAAATTGTTCGAGAGACTGAGGCAGTTCTTGCTGAGGTTGAATCCGAATAAGTGCACCTTCGGGGTGAGATCCGACAAGTTGTTGGGTTTTATTATAAGTGAAAAAGGTATCGAGGTGGACCCGGCCAAGGTAAAAGCGATACAGGAAATGCCTGAACCAAGGACAGAGAAGGAAGTACGTGGTTTCTTGGGAAGGTTAAACTACATTTCTAGATTTATTTCTCATCTCACAGCCACCTGTGAACCTTTGTTCAAATTGTTGAAGAAAAGTCAGACAGTGTGTGATACGGTGGGAAGAACTGACTATTTTTGGAAATGCTGGTTTGCGTTTTGCGTTTGTTTTTGCAAAATGTCGCAGTAAGCAAGAGTCGCCACCGTCTTTTATTTTATCCAACAAGGGAAGGAAAAAATCACAGAAAAATTCCTTTTTCGAGATATTTCTGAGTACGGGGGGTAGATTATAGAAAGGGAAGGTATTAGAACCCTTTCTATCCGTAGTTATCTACGGGCTCTTAGGTACTTGCTCATCATTTTCAAAATTGTTTTCTTTTTGCTTGTGGATTTTGAAAAGTTTTTGTTTTAACTTCGATTTAACTCTTACGTCTATCTTCAAGAGTGTAATGAAGTGTTTTTGAAAACTTGTTTGTAAAAGGAGTGTAAGTGTAAAAAAATTTGTTTGGAATGAGCAAGTACTTAAGAGCTAATTTACCTACTCGAAAAAGGAATCGTTCTATGTTTGTTTCCTTTAGACAATGCTATCCTACTATTAGTGAGTAGGTAGCACCGTCGTTGGAGTTTTGAGGGTCAATTCGAAAGAGGGACATACGGTCACTAAAGCAATGTTAGGACGTCTTAGCGGTAACCCTAATGTCTTAGATC
Organism: Vicia faba; assembly: GCA_948472305.1. Classification (NCBI taxonomy): domain Eukaryota; kingdom Viridiplantae; phylum Streptophyta; class Magnoliopsida; order Fabales; family Fabaceae; genus Vicia; species Vicia faba. The sequence goes on along the minus strand of OX451740.1, from coordinate 975,376,305 downwards.
ATTTATCCGAGCCAACGATATCCGAGGCAACCTTTCCGAGGCAACTTATGATCTTTGGACAAGAGGGCGACCTCTAAAACAACCTATACTCAATGACCGTGTACGAAGGCAACCAAGTGGGGTGTACCCTAAGAGTGCGCATGTGTGAGTGTGTTGATTTCAGATATTTTTATCTTTGCACATGTTAAGGGTGATCTAATTTGATTTTAAGATTAAACATTCAGTCTTGTCATGCAAACCCTATTTTCAAACATCTAGCAGTTATATAATGTGCGGAATTAAAATGCCGAAATTAAATTACAAGGCGTCGGGTATTTATATCGCCAAAAGCAACCCTTTGAAAATAAAATAAAGCAGTAAAATAAATTAAAGGTCCTAATTATCTATTACATACCGGAAGCAGATACATTAATATGGATAAAAATAAGGCGCGACGCGAAATTAAGTCGAATGCGAAATTAGGGTTTTGACCCCTTTTTTAAAAGAAAATGCTTTTTTTTTGTTGTTTTTAATTTAAGAAAAGAAATGAATCCTAAATTTAAATATTAAATTAATCAATAAAATAAATTAATTAATGAAAAATAATAAATGACATGTTTTTGAAGTTTTTGTTAATTTAAGAAAGAAATTAAAATAATTAAATGAATGTTAAAACCTAATGATTTCTAATTAATTTTAAATATTTACAAAAATAAATTAAAGTTTCCTAGAATTAAAAACCTAATTAATTAATTAAAATTTATTAAAGAGAATAAAATTCTGAATTAAAAAGTATTTTGGTGATTTCTTGATAGAAAAAGGAAAATTTGTTATTGGTTAGAAATTAATTAAAATAAAATAACTAAATTAATAAAAATAAAATATAAGAGAAAGATAATTGGGCCTTTTTTGGAGGGTGCAGAAAGTATTTTTGTAGGCCCAAATGAAGCTGATCCGTTTGGACTTTCTTGATTTGCTGCATATGTGTTGACCTGGCTCTTTGGTGGACCTCCAACACTGACCACCAGATCTGGCCATTTGGCCATCTGGCGCTTTGATGGTGAGCATCCATGGTGGAAATTTGGCCCATGTATGCACATGATTACCTGAAAGAAATTGGAAAAATGCAAATTGCTAGAGGTAGAGATCGAACCCCTGACCTCCAGCCTTTGGGTCTTTAAGCGCTTATGTGGCCACCACTGGGGCATGTTGTTGTTTTGTTAATACTAATACAAACAATATATATTATATAAAAACAAAATCAATTGCCAGAAAAATAAAAAAACGCGCGATTATTTTGAACCGGTCAATGGATGGATGACACGAGTTCGTCCCTGTCCTTGAGGATCTGTAACTTTTACCTGCGGATTTTTATCCGCAGCTAAAACCGTGGCTTCCTCCTAAAACCTTCTCTAGGCCATATAAATGAATCCCATGACCATGGTTTGATTCTGTTAGAACAAAGTTTGAATCTACTACCCTAAGTTTAAGTTTTGATGATAACAAAATGAAAGGATATATTAATTATGTGATTCATATAAGAGCTATTTGCTACCTAAAATATTACGTTCTGTTTTGCAGAAACTCTGATAGGTATCAGCAAGAGCACACCTAATCAGCATCAGAATATTGGTCATCAACGTAAGCATCAGAAGATGCTATATCAGAATACCAGAATCAGAAGAAGAATTCACGCGTATGCTGAAGCTTGATGAACAGAACTGCGCTCAACACTCTGATAAAGACAACAACAGTTCATCAGCACTTAAGCAGAGTCAGAATGAAGCCAAGCCAGAACACGCTTTAAGTAGCAACGGTACTGTGCATTGAAAGCGAATTATTACCAACGGCATCATTCCAGACAAGATCTGCTCAATAAGGAAAGTTTGTTATTGGCATTGAATCAAGATTATTGCTCCAACGTTCAACAATCTCAATGCTATATAAACAAGACAATGAAGATTGAATTGGCTAATGCTCTACATCACATTACACGCATAAAAGCTAATCATCATCTTCCTTCTTTCAGTTTGCTAAACGCTTCATATTTCCTTACTCAGTATTTTAGCAATCTAGTTTCATAAGCTTAAGTTGTGTAACATCACAGTTGTGATACAGTTTTGTAGAAAACATTCACACACCTATTTCTCTTATTTGTAAGAAAGTGTTTCCTTGACAAACCGGGTTGTGGTTTGCATCAAGAAGGCTTTAACAGTTGTTAAAGCAGTTTGTAATATTCAGTTGAATATAGTGGATTAAGACCTCGTTGGAGAGAGGCGAAATCACCTTGACGGGTGGACTGGAGTAGTTTGAGATCAAACGAACCAGGATAAAAATATCTTGTTCATTGCATTGATTTTTAGTTTTACAATTCAACCCCCCTTCTTGTGTTTTTCACTTCTTCAATTGGCATCAGAGCGCATGGTTCTGAGCTAAAACACTTAACCGTGTCGGTACAAGATCCAGCGTCAGAAAAACACAATGGCAGGAAATTATTCTCACACCAGCAATGACAACCATGATGACAGAGACAGATTCAGCGGCAAACCTCCAGTCTTTGATGGAGAAAACTTTGATTACTGGAAAGACAGAATTGAAAGCTTCTTTCTAGCACATGATGCTGATCTGTGGGATATGGTGACAGATGGATACACGCACCCTGTGAATGCAAGCGGTCAGAAGATTGATAGAAAAACAATGACTGACCAACAAAAGCGTGACTTCAAGAATCACCACAAGGCCAGAACCATCCTTCTCAGCGCCATCTCGTATGCTGAATATGAAAAGATCTCCAACAGAGACACAGCAAAGAACATGTTTGACTCACTCAGAATGACGCATGAGGGCAACGTTCAGGTCAAAGAAACTAAAGCTCTGGCGCTCATTCAGAAGTATGAGGCGTTCAAAATGGAAGAAAGTGAATCCATTGAAACAATGTTCTCAAGATTCCAGATTCTGGTAGCTGGTCTCAAGGTTCTGGACAAAGGTTACTCTACTGCTGATCACGTCAAGAAAATTATCAGAAGTTTACCCAAGCAGTGGAGGCCAATGGTTACAGCTCTGAAGCTAGCAAAAGATCTCAACAAAATTTCTCTGGAGGAACTTATCAGCTCCCTCAGAAGTCATGAGATAGAGCTAGAAGCTGATGAACCCCAGAAGCAAGGTAAGCCTTTAGCATTAAAATCTAACAAAAAATCTGAGTCTAAAGTTTTGCAGGCAGTTGAAGAAACATCTGATGGATCCTCATCAGAAGAAGACGAACTCTCCCTCCTCTCCAGAAGAGTGAATCAACTGTGGAAGCAAAGGCAAAGGAAGTTCAGGAATCCCAGAAGATCTGATCAGAACGAGTCTTCTTCCAGACACAGAAGGACAGATTCTTCCTCTGGATACAGAAGATATGAAGGCTCCTCAGGAAGCAGAAAGCCAAACACCAAGGACATCGTCTGCTATGAGTGCAATGAGCAAGGACACTACAAGAGTGACTGCCCAAAGCTTCAGAGGGAAAAGCCCAAAAAGAAGTTTGGAAGAGAAAAGAAGAAAAGTCTCATGGCTACATGGGATGACTCTGACTCGTCTGAAGCTGACTCAGAATCAGATGATGAGAGAGCAAACATAGCTCTCATGGCTAACATTTCAGAAGATAATGAAGCTTCTGAATCAGACTCAGAATCAGATACTGAAGAGGTATTTCCTAACTTTGCTGTTAATTTTACCAAGGCTGAACTTGCTGAAAGCCTTAATGAGATTCTGGAAAGGTATCAGCAGATTAGAGTTAAATTCAGAGACCTGAAAAGGAATCTTGAATCTGACTCTAATAAGACTGAGAGTCTTAAATTGGAGAACTCTGAGCTGAGAATTAAAATTTCAAAATTAGAAAATACTTTACAAAACTCTCAGAAGGAACCAATTTCTAAAACTCCCAGCAACGCTGATGAGATCATCAAGGAGTATGATCACAGTTTCTAGAAGTTCCTTGCTAAAAGCATAGATAGAAGCAAAATGGCTTCAATGATCTATGGAGTTAGCAGAAACGGCAGGAAGGGAATAGGATACCAAGGTAAGGTTCCTACAACAAAGAATGTCATGGACTTAATCATTAAACACACTCCTCTGAATTCACATTTTGTGTATGGTCACACACATGATATTAAATACACTAGCAGTAAGTACTCTGTGAAACCAAAATTCAACCAGAGTTTTGGTAAATCTAACAAATCAGGACCCAAGAAAATCTGGGTACCTAAGGATAAAATAATACATGTTGCAGATATCTTTAGCAGCAAGTCAGAAACACCAGTCATGGTACCTGGACTCTGGCTGCTCGCGACACATGACGGGAAGAAGGCATATGTTCCAAAGCCTGGAACTTAAGCCTGGAGGCCACGTTGGCTTTGGAGGCAATCAGAGGGGAAAGATAATTGGCTCTGGAACTGTAGGTAATGGAAATCTTCCCTCTATTAATAATGTTCTGCTAGTAGATGGATTAATGCATAATCTGTTATCCATAAGTCAATTAAGTGATAACGGTTATGATATAATCTTTAATCAAAAATCATGTAAAGCTGTTAGTCAGAAAGATGGGACTATCCTGTTTAATGGAAAGAGGAAAAACAACATTTACAAAATCAAACTTTCTGAACTGAAAAGTCAGAATGTAAAGTGCCTTCTGTCTGTTAACAACGAGCAGTGGATCTGGCACAAAAGATTGGGGCATGTTAGTATGAGAAGAATATCTCAGATTAACAAACTCAATTTGGTCAGAGGACTTCCTAATTTGAAGTTCAATTCAGATGCTCTGTGTGAAGCATGTCAGAACGGCAAGTTTGCAAAACCTTCTTTTAAATCTAAAAATGTTGTTTCTACCTCTAAGCCATTAGAACTTCTGCACATTGACTTATTTGGACCAGTTAAAACTGCTTCAGTCAGTGGCAAGAAGTATGGGTTAGTAATCGTAGATGACTATAGCAGATGGACATGGGTAAAGTTCTTAAGACACAAGGACGAGTCACACTCTGTGTTTGTTACCTTCTGTAACCAAGTTCAGAATGAAAAGGATCTTAGAATCGTTAAAGTCAGAAGTGATCATGGTGGAGAGTTTGAAAACAAAGATTTTGAGTCATTCTTTAATGACATAGGCATTCTGCATGATTTCTCTTGTCCTAGAACTCCCCAACAAAATGGAGTTGTAGAACGAAAGAACAGAAATTGCAAGAAATGGCCAGAACCATGATCAATGAGACAAACGTTGCTAAGATCTTCTGGGCAGAGGCAATAAACACAGCGTGCTACATTCAGAATAGAATCTCAATAAGACCTATTTTGGAAAAGACTCCATATGAATTGTGGAAGAACAGAAAGCCCAACATTTCATATTTTCATCCATTTGGATGTACCTATTTTATGTTGAATACAAAGAATTATTTGAACAAGTTTGACTCTAAAGCACAAAAGTGTATTATGTTAGGATACTCTGAACGCTCAAGAGGGTACAGAGTATACAATACAGAAACACAGATTGTGGAAGAATCAATCAGTGTTCGTTTTGATGATAAGCTTGACTCTGAAAAGTCAAAGCAGAATGAAGTTTTTGCAGGTATGGAAATTGAATTTACAGGTTCTGAAGACAAGTCATCAGAAGCTCTCAACACAGACACTCCTTCAACATCTGAAAGGAGCACTGCCAGCAATCCTACAACAGCTGCTGATCAACCTCAGAAGAGATTACCCAGAAGCAGCTTGGATCACCCAGAAGAGACTATCTTAGGAAGAAAGGAAGATCCAATCAGAACAAGAGCAAGCTTCAGAAACTCTGAAGAAACCCTCATGGGACTTGTGTCTCTGATTGAACCTTCTTATATTGATGAAGCACTTCTGGATAATGACTGGATTCTGGCAATGCAAGAAGAGCTGAATCAATTCACCAGAAATGATGTATGGGATCTTGTTCCCAGACCAAAAGGATTCAACGTCATTGGAACAAGATGGGTGTTCAGAAACAAGCTAAATGAACAAGGTGAAGTCATCAGAAACAAAGCACGACTGGTTGCACAAGGTTATAGTCAGCAAGAGGGGATAGACTATACAGAAACCTTTGCCCCAGTCTCCAGGTTAGAATCTATCAGACTTTTAATTTCATTTGCTGTTAATAGAGGCATCACTCTGTATTAGATGGATGTCAAAAGTGCATTCTTAAATGGTTATATAGAAGAAGAGGTTTATGTGCACCAACCCTCTGGTTTTAAAAATACAAAACATCCAGAACATGTTTTCAAACTAAAGAAGTCACTATATGGTCTGAAGCAAGCTCCCAGAGCTTGGTATGAAAAACTAAGTAACTTTCTGTTAGAAAATGAATTCACCAGAGGGAAGGTGGACACTACCTTATTCTGTAAATCAGTTAATAATGACATCTTAGTCTGCCAAATTTATGTTGATGATATTATTTTTGGTTCTACTAATCCTTCTCTTGGAAGAAAATTTGCTAAGTGTATGCAGGCAGAATTTGAGATGAGCCTCATGGGGGAACTGAAATTCTTTCTAGGAATTCAGATCAATCAAACTCCAGAGGGAACTTACATTCATCAGAGCAAATACATCAGAGATCTTCTGAAGAAATTTGACCTCTCAGAATGTAAGCTATCAAAGATTCCAATGCATCCCACGTGCATTCTGGAAAGAGAAGAGGTAAGCAAAAAGGTAGAACAGAAAGTCTACAGAGGTATGATTGGTTCTCTCCTTTATCTGACAGCTTCAAGACCTGATATATTATTCAGTGTATGTATTTGTGCTAGATTCCAATCAGATCCTAGAGAATCTCACTTAACAGCTGTTAAGCGAATTTTCAAGTATCTGAAAGGTACTACTAATCTGGGTTTGTTTTATAGAAAATCTAGTGATTACAGTTTAGTAGGCTACTGCGATGCTGACTTTGCTGGAGACAGAGTAGAGCGTAAAAGTACCTCTGGAAGCTGCCAGTTTCTGGGAGAAAATCTGATCTCTTGGTCCAGCAAAAGGCAATCAACAATTGCGCTATCAACAGCAGAAGCTGAGTACATAGCAGCAACAGGATGTAGCACACAAATGCTCTGGATGAAAAGTCAGCTTGAAGACTTTCAGATTTTTGAGAGTAACATCCCTATACTCCGTGACAATACTTCTGCTATTTGCTTAAGTAAGAATCCCATTTTACATTCTAGAGCTAAGCATATAGAAATAAAACATCATTTCATTAGGGACTATATTCAGAAAGGAATTTTGAATTTAAAATTTATAGATACAGACCATCAATGGGCTGATATCTTCACTAAACCCCTTTCTGAAGATAGGTTCAATTTCATTCTGAAACATCTCAGCATGAAAATCTACCCAGAGTGAAAATGTTTTAATTCCATATATTTATCTTCAGAATGTATTTGTTTTACTGTGAACTTCTGATCAATCTCTTTTCAGAAAGATAGAACATGCAAATTGTATCAGATGCTAGTCTTAAAGATCTGAGAGTTTAAGCTCAAGGATAGACGTGCTGATTCCCAATTCAAACAAGTGTCATCCAATCATCAGCAAATCTCTGAAGCAGAACGCGTGCACGCTTCTGAGAAGGCAAAACGCTGATTAGGTGCATTGAGACACATGTCTGGTAACCATTTTAAGTATCTTTCTCAAATACCCCTGTTGTACCCCAAAATTTGCCCTCCCATTTCTCTTTGATTTCTCATCACAAAGCCTTTGAAGATCAAGATCCAGTTAAGGTTTCATCTGCTCAAGACTTCTCCTTGCACTGCTGACCCAAATTAGGGTTTGTGTTTGCACAAAGATGTTTTGACCTAAAATGCCTAAGATGACTTTCTTGCTTCATATTGGACTCCCAAGTTTATCCTCATCAAGTTTCAAGTCTTGATTCCAAGTTTTGCCCAGTCAATTGGACAGTTGACCTAGAAATCAACTATATTGGGGAAAAAGTCAACTGTGGCCAATTGACAGTCAAACCTCATGAAAATTGACCCACATCAACATTATAAACTCCTATGAACCATTTGATCAAGTTTGGATCACAATTCCACAAGAAATTTGATCAGATCACCAAAAGGGCAAAATGGTCATTTTTAGGGTTTTGACTGCACAAAGGCAATTTTTGACTGTTTGACCTAGCCAATGGCAAACCAAGCTCACATATGGACTCAAGGACCCCATGGAATTATCTTGACATGCTCAACAAACTCAAAAGATCCCAAGTACACAAGATTGACAGTTGAATTTCCCAGTCAATTGATCAATTTTGACTGTATACTGAAAAGTCAAACTTTGACTTTTTGGTCAAAATCAAGAGTCAAGATTCATTTTTCATCAAAACATGCCAAATCATGGAACTTGTTCACCAAGAAATCAAAAAATGCAAATTAGGGTTAGAAATGAGAAATTTTCATAACTTAGAATTTTTCTGTTATGAAAAACCCTATTTTTTTCCCAACTTTGCCCCACTTTCTAACCAAGATTCATTGGGATTCAAACAAAAGTCAAAACATGAAAGTTGTAGCTTGTTTCATAATCTACAACTTTGATTCACAAAGTTTTCCCAAATGAGGCTTGTATCTCAAGTTACAAATTTTTGAATAAGGGCACTAAACCATTCTTAACTTAGTGAAATTTTAACCTATTTTGACAAGGTTTTCTACCCAACTTCAAGGCCATTTTCCATACACTTCCACTTGGAATTTCAATTTGCATTTCAAAGATGGATTGTAGTACACATTCCAAGCTTTCCAAAATGTCCAAGAACATCTCAAACAACCTCATAACTTGAGAGAATCGAATTTCACAATATAGCAAAAACTCACTTTTGATTAGGCCAAGTTACATGTTCATAACACTATGCATTTTCAAAACTCAGCATGCCACTTGATTACAGGCCTTTTATCTCAATTACACTCATAAATTTAATGCCAAACCTTTGTGCCAAGACCTTGTTTCATGAGTTCAAGCATTGCCAATTTGGAAAAAGCATTATATCCATTTTTGCAAAAGTTTCACTTTATGTCATGATGCAAATCCACAAGTACAAATGAGATCTAATTGGCACAAGATTATGGGAAAAACACTCTGATCAAGGAGAGATTATGCAGCTCATTAGGGGGCCTCTACTGACCTAGAACACAACTTGGGCATTTGTTGCTTAAAGTGTAAGTAACTTGGCATTTTGAAAAACAACTCTCATATCAGCTTACAAACACTTAAGCAAACTTGTAAAGCACATCCAGGACATCCCAACCAAGCTAGTACACGACCCTAACATCCCTCATACACTCCCAATCTCAGAATCACCTTCAAACTGCAAGAACAGGGCAAGGCCTGCAGTTTGAGTGCCATCTCCCATTCCTCTCAAGTTTTCTTGTCCAAACCAGTTCACACATATTCCCTAGCACCAGTGCAAGCTAACCAAGACCTGAAACACAACCTGTAATCCCTCTAACAAGTTCCACCATTTTCACTTTTTCATTTTGCAGTTGAAGTGCTCTAGCACGATTCAAAAGCTTTCAAGACAAAGTAAAGCTTGGAACAGCATCCCTGGACCTTAAGGAAACTATCCCAATCATCACCTGGCATTGAAAGCTTCTCCATTGCCAGATAGAACTTCAACTGAACAGGTAAGTTTTTGAATTCGTATCTCTCTTATTAGGCATTGTTAGCTTTAGGTTTGTGAAGAGAATATGTCACAATCATTGCCCTGAACATGCCCATATAAGTAGATTTCATTTATATTATGTATGCTTAGAGAATTTGATGTCTGAACTTTGAACAAAAATTAGGTTAAGAATTGGGAGAGAAGAAATTCTCTCTCATTTCTGAGAGTTAAAACATGTTTTTTATATGTGTGAATTCGTGAGAAGATGCTTAACAGTTTTGATGTTGGAAGTTTTTGCTAAAACTCAAGGAATCAGGACCTTGCAATGGAAGAAAGTGGCGCGTGTTTTTGTTCAAACAGAAGGCTGGAGGTTGAAGAAAGGTCTTCATGGGCTGGGCTTATGTTGACTTTTCTTTTTGCACCATACAATTGCTTCTGAACCCCCTGAGCCCATTTGGTTTATTTTTAATGTTTTTTGACTTTTCCTTTTTTTTAAGTGGCTCATTTATTTTTTCTCATGATATTAAAAATATAAAAATATTTTTCTCACCATTTTTGAATTTATTAGGTATTTATTTGATTTTTTCTTTTAGTTTATACATAAAAAATAAATACATATACTTTTTATTTAAAATACTAAAATAGTGCAAATACATTTTTATACACTTTTATTTTATTCTACTCTCTGAAAATATTTTATAGAAAAAAATACTTTTTTTTATTAAATATTAAATATTATTAGATAATATATATAATACATATTTTGTAAATAATGTAAATAAATATACTTATACATTAGTATACTTGGAATAAAATACCAAATATATATATATATATATATATATATATATATATATATATATATATATATATATATATATATATATATATATATATATATATATATATATATATATCTTATTTTATTAATATTTAACATTAAAAATACATTTTTACAAATATACTATATTTTTATTTTATTTTTTGTATGTAAATAATAAATATTATGTGTATTGAATAAATAATGCATTTTATTTTGTAAACTAGGATTTTGACCTAAATATGAAAATACTCCAAAAAATACTTTTATTTTTATTTTTGTGACATAAATAATACCTTTTTTTTCATGCATATAAAAACTTTTTTTGCATTCTTGCATATTTGTTTTATTTTTATTTAATTTATGCCTTTAATTATATTGTAAATATTCAAAGAAAATGATGTAATAGCTAGGTTTAATTTCTTGTCTAAATATCCCCCATTTGAAACAATTGTACCCCCTCCCCATATTATTGTGTTGTAATAATGTAGGAATTTAAATTTCGCACTTTAATGCTTTCTAAACATACCATGCTAGAATTAGGGTTTGTATGCGAATAAAACGAACAAAATAGTTTGACCTAATCTCAAGATAAACAAGCATGAAAATGGACAACATATCTCACACTTGCACCCCTAGGGTATTCCACTTTGTTGCCTTCAAATAAATTGGGCCATATTGCATGTTAGGTTTCTTTGGGTAAAACAAACAATCAAATGATCATAAGTCCCTCGATGACACTTTCAAAAAAGTTGCCTAAAATGATCAAATCCCTTTCAAAGAAAAATTGCCCAAAGACATTTAACACTATTGCAATTATGGTCTAAACGATGACCCGCGCCCATCCCTTTCACCTCCTAATACAAGATTGTCCACCAAATGCAATGGTGGAACAAAATTGTCAAAAGGATTAAAACATAACAAGAATCTTTGAGAAAACTTTAGGGTAGATAACTCTTAGGTACTTGTCAATTTGCAAAGAAAACACTTGCCTAAATTCAAACCACACTTCACAAACACTTTCAAAACCAACTTTCAAAAACCTTGAAACATCTTTTCAAAAGACAAAACACCTTTTGTAAAACATTCGAGTAAAGAATTGTTACAAGGGTAGCCTATACAAGGCATCTTTTCAAAACATTTTCAAAACCGCACACCAAGCACCATTTCAAACAATTGAAAACCAAGGCAAGTTGATCTAAGCAAGTACCTAAGAGCCCATGGATAACCATGGATGGAAAGGGTGCTAATACCTTCCCTTTCTATAATCTACTCCCCGAACCCAAGAAAAAAATCTCAAAGGTTTTTGCTGTGCTTTTTTAAACCTTTCCTTAGGATAAAATAAAAAGTCGGTGGCGACTCTTGCTCAACCGAAACATTTGCGAAAACAAACGCAAAACCATAGTCAGTTCTCCCACCGTATCACAGAACTGGCGACTCTGCTGGGGAGAATTTTAAAAGTGGAGTAACCTTAGGGCTTAGATCACCCTCTTGCATGACTAATTGTTTGAATTGATTGCTTTAATATCTTGGCTCTATTGTTTGGGTTTACAATCCTACACCCGGATTTTGGGAAACATTCATAGATAGCAATACGTTGTGGAAACTGTGCAGGGTATACCGACACGGTCAAAGCAATAGCTATGTTAGTGCGACATATTTGTGAGTACCGGTAACCCTTGAGTTCAATCAAGGAGAGTACAGGGCTGCTGAGTGATGTCACTAAGCACTAATGACCTAGAACCTTACTTGACCATCTTGGCCTTTTATTAGGGGTAGTGAGATGACCGGCTTTGGTGCAGTCCGAAGTTGGTAGATACTCGATACTACACTCATTGAGGGTTGTTTTCTTGGAATATTTTGGTCGCTAGTTAAGTGGCTAAACCAAAACGATGAACAATGAAAACAATCCCGTGATATTGAGCTCCTTAGAACCCGGTTACTATTTATAGGACAGGTTTTTAAGCCAACTACACTCAAGAGGGTACTTACCTATGAAAACCCATGCAAGCCTGAAACTAGGGTTTGGTGTGATTTGCTTGTACATATGTTTTGTGCATACGTCATAAACATCATAAACATCATAAAGCATCATATGCATTCACTAACCATTTCAAGGGTTTGGATCTTCATCTTTGTTCCTGTTTTGTAGGTCATGGAAATTCCTCGCAGAAATACCATTCAAGTCAACCTTGTGAGAATCTCTCCTCAACTCAAGTGAGACTGCTCAGCCTAGTCAGCACCAACATTGAAGAAGACATGATGAAAGTGCTATTCTAGTTCTTTGACCCTCTTCACCACTGTTTCACTTTCCCTGATTATCAGTTGGAACCCACTTTGGAGGAGTTTTCTCAACTCCTGAGAATTCCTATCCTTAATCAACTACCCTTCAACGGTACGGAAAAGGAACCAAAGCCGGAAGATGTTGCTCGAGCATTACATCTACAACCATCCGACATCAAGGGGCATTGGGAAACCAGAAGCGGCGTCAAGGGATTCTTAGCAAAATTCTTGTTTGAGAAGGCACAAGAATGTTGGAACTCATTGGACCTACAAGCCTTTGAAGAAATTGTGGCACTCCTTATCTATGGGTTGGTCTTGTTCCCAAATCCTGACCAATTGGTAGATGTCAACGCCGTCAAAATCTTCTTGTCCAGAAATCCAATACCAACATTGCTTGGGGACATCCTTCACTCATTTTACACACGAACAATGAGAAAGAGGGGTGTTCTCATGTGCTGTACTCCTCTCCTTGCAAGGTGGTTTATTTCGCACCTTCCACAATCTGTCTTGAAGAAAGACCAAGGCTCAAGGTGGTCCCAACGGTTGATGACTCTTACTCACTCTGATGTACATTGGTGTTCTCGGTCCAGAGAAAATGTCATCATCGTCGATCGCTGCGGAGAGTTTCCTAATGTTCCTTTACTTGGAATTAGGGGAGGTATCACCTACAACCCCTGCCTAGCTTTGAGGCAATTTGGATATGCACGGAGGGATGGCCCTCATGATATGTTGATTCCTGACCTAGTTTTTGACTTCGACAACGATGCGCAAGGACTTCGCCAAAGATTCATCAGAGCTTGGGGAAAACTCAACAAGGTTGATAGCAAGACTCTGGGACACAAGAACTCCATCCCTCTTGAGCCCTATCTCAAGTGGGTACGAGCCCGAGCCCAAAGTCTGATGATGCCTTATCCTCATGTACTCCCAGTGATTAAAGAGCCCGTCAATGAAGGAGAGGTTCCCTACACCATCCTACATCCAGACATGCCTACATCATGGGAGGAAATGCAGAAAAGTTGGATTCAGCTCAAGGAGGAACGAAATACTTTTGAAGCTAGCTTCTACGCCAGTGAGAAGAAGGTTCTAGAGCTTACCCGCCGACTCCATGAGCAAGAGGCCCTCAACACCTACATCGCACCAAAGAGGATGCGCAATGTCTTTTTGCCTTAAGAAGTTATTTTGTAATATTTGGCCCATGGGGCATTTATGTACTAACAAATTTCTTCTTATTAATATGACGTGCGTTCTTCTTTGTCTGAAACAATTTTGAATGTTCTAAATCCTTGAATGCATTGAATACATAAGCATACCATTCATCATGTGCATAAGCAGGTCTCACTCCAGGTTTCCTTATCTGTCTGCTGTTTATTTCAGTAGGATGGATCTCGAGCAAACAGTCAAAGACCTACAAGCTCAGAATGCACAGTTCCAGCAACTCCTGATGACCTTGGCTAAAGGTCAGGACGATATCAAGACTCAATTGGGGAATAAGGACCCAGTGAAAAAGAAGAAAAAGAGGATTGGGGTGGCTACTTTGGGGAGAAGATTTGACGGAGAAGCTCGGAGAGTGCTTGAATTTCCTCTTACTTCTGATGAAGGGACCAGTAAAAGAGATGGAGCTGCGGTGCCTTCCGAGTCTGATGCGGAAGAAGAAGAGGTTGAAGAAGATGAAGATTATTCTGACCAGCAATACCCTCCAGCTGATGATAAATACAAGGATTTAGAAGACAGATTGGCCGCCATAGAATTACAAAGAGTACCGGGTTTGGATTTTGAAGACTTGGGTTTGGTTGTCGGGATTGTGATTCCCCCAAAATTCAAAGTGCCAGTGTTTGTGAGGTATGATGGGCTATCCTGTCCAAAAATGCATCTCAGGTCCTACGTGAGAAAGATTCAACCCTATACGGCAGATAAAAACCTCTGGATTCATTTCTTTCAAGACAGCCTTTCGGGAGCTCAGTTGGAGTGGTTTTATCAGCTAGAAGGAACCAGCGTCAGAAATTGGGAAGATTTGGCCACCGCTTTCTACAAACAATAACAGTATAATTCTGATCTTGCTCCTACTCGTACCCAACTTCAGGGTATGTCACTAGGAACAAGCGAGGGATTCAAAGAATATGCACAAAAATGGAGGGATTTGGCTGACAGGGTGCAGCCTTCCTTAACCGACCGTGAACTCGTTGATATGTTTCTTGGGACCCTATCTGGGCCATTTTTCAATCATCTAATTGGTAACTCTTCCGCGGGGTTTACCGATTTGATCTTAACAGGCGAGAGAATAGAAGCCGGCATCAAGTCAGGAAAGATTCAGAAGGGTGTTGCTGCAAGTGTTGAGAAGAAGCCTTTTAAGAAGGAAACAACTGTGGTATATTCTCAGAGAAGAGCAGGGAAGACGGAGCGTCGGCCAACTATGGGGGCCGTAATGATTCAAAACACTCCAAGTGAGCAGCCTCGCTATAACCAGTCCAGACCAAATCAACAACGAGTGGAACGGCCACAACGGCAGTTCACCCGTATTAACATGACTCCAGCGCAAGTGCTTCCCCATCTATTGAAGTTGAATCTCGCCACCATCAAGGAGGCACCAAAGAATGTGAATACGTCCTCTCCGCATTATCATGCCAATGCTAAATGCGCCTACCATTCAGACAGTGTTGGACACGACACCAATGATTGTTGGGCACTCAAGCATAAAATCCAAGACCTGATAGAGGCTAAGGAGGTTGAGTTTGACACTCCAGAGAAGCCTAATGTGATATCTGCACCCATGCCGAAGCACGGCCGAAATATCAATGCCATTGAAGAAGATTTGTATGTTGATGATGTCGGTGATCTGACTACTCCATTGCTAACCATTAAGTTGAATCTATTGAGGGCCGGGATCTTCCCGGGATGTAAAGAAGACTGCTATTGTTGTTACTCTCTTCCGTTTGATTGTCCATTACTGAAGAAAGGCATCCAAGGCCTAATGGATAGTCGACAAATTTTGTTTGAAAAAGTTTCTGCTGTTCCAGTTCATATTGAAGATGTCTCAATCATAACCATTCACGCCAATCTTTCCAAGGCCGTCAAAAAGCCTGTTAAGATTACACCAGCTACGAAATCTGTTCCTTTGAAGATAACAATGCCATGGCCTGTTCCCTATGTTTCTGAGAAGTCGATACCTTGGAACTACGGCGGTGACGTCTACTACCATGGTATCAAACAAATCGAAGTAATTGAAGAAAGTTCGGATGATGAAGAAGCCAACATTAGTAACATTGCGGGCACCAGCAAAATCACCAGGAGCGGGAGAATATTTTCTCCAGAGATTGCCCCTCCAAGAGAAGTCTTTGGACCCTCATCAGCTGACAAGGTCGTCCCTGCACCAATAAAACTTTCTGCTAGAACTCCTTTGATTGAAGACGTTGTTGTTCCTAGTACTGTCTCTCCTACCGCTGCTGACAAAGGTAAAGGAATCCAAGATGAGCCCGTCAGGATGAGGGCTCAACCCTTGGTTATCCCGGAAACCTCCAAGAAGGAAATGGATGAGATTTTGAGGATAATCAAAAGAAGTGATTACGATGTAGTAGAACAGCTGGGGCAAACCCCCTCCAAGATTTCCATGCTGGCACTACTACTTTGCTCGGAAGCGCACGCTAAAGCTCTGATAAAATTTCTGAAGGCAGCCCATGTGCCCCAGGAAACCTCTGCGGATCAATTTCAAAATTGCGTGGCTAGCCTGACTGCGGACAATGGATTAGGTTTTTCTAATGCTGACCTAACTCCTAAAGGTAGGAATCACAATGATGCTTTGCACATTTCAGTCGAGTGTCGAGGAACTACTCTCGCACACGTCTTGGTCGACACTGGTTCGTCGCTGAATGTTTTGCCTAAAAAGGCCTTGGATCGACTAGATTGTAAGGGGTTGGAATTGAAGCTGAGTGATATTGTTGTCAGAGCTTTCGATGGTTCGAAGAGAATGGTCCATGGAGAGGTTGAAATTCCCATTAAGATAGGCACTGAGGTGTTTAAATCCACTTTCTATGTGATGGACATCCGTCCATCATACTCTTGCCTGCTGGGTAGACCTTGGATACACCATGCTGGAGCAGTCACCTCCTCCTTACACCAAATGTTGAAGTATCCTGTCAAGGGGAAGATCATCACTGTCCATGGCGAAGAAGAGTACATGATTAGCCACTTAAATTCTTTCCGGTATGTGGAGGTTGAAGGAGAGTTCATTGAGACACCGTTCCAACATTTCGAAGAAGTCATTCCTGAAATAGCAGTAGCAAAGTTGGCAGCTGAGACACCGAGGCAGATGGCCAGGATGGCATCTCTAGAGGACGCGAGGGCCGCATTAAAAGAAGGGAAGAATTCAGCATGGGGGCAGTTACCTGACATTCCACATAAGACAGACAAATTTGGATTAGGGTTCACAACCGCTGGCCAGAAAGCTACGCGCCGTGCGAAGATTGAAAGGGCGCCAGTCAAAATTTCTCCCTACGGAATCAACGCTTTGGAGGATGAAGACAAGGAGAGCAACATTGAAGAATGGATTTATCCAACTATCAAGGGAGGATTGAGCAACTGGGAGGCAAAAGACTTTGTCCCCATCACTTTTATTCATCAGTAATTTATCTGTTAAACATTTCTTATTTGGTCTGTAATATTTACTTTCAAACAATCCGTACACTATCTTTTCACCTCCTGCCTTGCCCGGGGCATGTAGGTCCACTTGTAAGGGTTTTGATTATTTTTCATATCCATATGCCATGTTTAATGATTCATTGGACGTTTTTCATTTGATAAACTACTTATGTTCATTTTCTTTCCTTTTGCATTTTTTGTTTAAGGATGGCTATCCCTTACACACACCCACACTCACCAATGCAGGTACCCATCCACTCCGGATTCCATGGGTGACTATTCTGCTATATCTTTCAATAACTCTGAAGATCTGGTCAATCTAGCCGAGTATGAAGATGACGAAGGTTGTGAAGTACCCGGGGAACTAGCCAGACTTCTGCAACAAGAGGAAAGGGCCGTCTTACCGCATGAAGAGCCATTAGAAACTGTCAACTTGGGGACCGAGGAAGACCGGAAGGAGGTGCAAGTGGGTGCCAATTTGAAACCGAATGTCAAGGAAAGCCTGATACAGTTGTTGAATGAGTATGTTGAAATCTTCGCTTGGTCTTATGAAGACATGCCAGGTTTAGACACGGACATCGTGGTTCACCGTCTCCCCACAAGAGAAGACTGTCCATCGATCAAGCAAAAAGTTCGCCGAATGAGGCCTGACATGTCTGAAAAGATCAAAGCAGAAGTAATGAAGCAATTCGATGCTGGATTTCTGGCTGTTACGTCCTATCCTCAATGGGTCGCTAACATTGTGCCAGTACCTAAGAAAGATGGCAAAGTCAGGATGTGTGTGGACTACCGGGATTTGAATAGGGCCAGCCCCAAAGATGATTTCCCGCTACCTCACATTGACATTTTAATCGACAATACAGCTCAGCACAAAGTGTTTTCCTTCATGGATGGATTCTCGGGCTACAATTAAATTAAAATGGCCCCCGAGGACATGGAGAAAACTACTTTCGTCACACAATGGGGCACTTTCTGTTACAAGGTGATGCCGTTCGGGCTGAAGAACGCAGGGGCAACTTATCAACGCGCCATGGTAGCTTTATTTCATGATATGATACACCATGAGATTGAAGTTTATGTAGACGATATGATAGCTCGGTCACAAACAGAGGAAGAGCACCTTGAACATCTAGAGAAGCTGTTTGCCAGATTAAAAGAATACAAGCTCAGGCTGAATCCAAGTAAATGCACTTTTGGAGTTAGGTCTGGTAAACTCCTGGGATTCATTGTAAGCAACAAAGGCATTGAAGTCGATCCCGCAAAAGTAAAAGCAATACAAGAGATGCCTGCTCCCCGTACTGAGAAGGAAGTTAGAGGATTCTTGGGGCGCTTAAATTATATTGCCAGATTCATCTCACATCTGACTTCTACCTGTGAACCAATTTTCAAACTCTTGAAAAAAGATCAGGTAGTCGAGTGGAACGACGATTGTCAAGCTGCTTTTGATAGAATCAAGGAGTATTTGCTAGAACCTCCTATTCTGATGCCACCCGTCGAAGGAAGACCATTGATCATGTATTTGACCGTCTTGGATAACTCAATGGGGTGTGTTTTGGGCCAGCATGACGAGTCTGGTCGAAAAGAGCATGCTATTTATTACCTTAGCAAAAAGTTTACCGATTGTGAGACTCGCTACTCACTACTCGAGAAAACTTACTGCGCTTTGGTATGGGCTGCTCGCCGACTAAGACAATATATGTTGACTCATACTACCTTGTTGATTTCCAAAATGGACCCTATCAAGTATATCTTCGAAAAGCCCGCTTTATCTGGAAGGATAGCTAGATGGCAAATGATCTTAACTGAGTATGACATCCAGTACACCACCCAAAAAGCTATAAAAGGGAGTGTACTAGCTGACCATCTGGCTCATCAAGCTATCGAAGATTATCAACCCATGAGATTTGATTTCCCGGACGAGGACATCATGAATTTGGACAACATTGAAGGTAACGGACCGTATGACGGACCCGAAAAGGGATCCCGATGGACCCTGTACTTTGATGGTGCTTCAAATGCACTTGGAAACGGTATTGGCGCAGTACTCATTTCTCCGGAAGGTTGTCACACACCTTTCACGACCCGACTTTGCTTCAGCTGCACAAACAACATGGCTGAGTATGAAGCTTGCATCTTTGGTCTCAAGGCTGCTATAGACTTGGGGATCAAATCATTGATCGTATTCGGGGACTCGGCTTTGGTTATCAGTCAAATCAAAGGAGAGTGGGATACCAAGCATCCTAATCTTATCCCATACAAAGAACATGTCCTGACATTGTTGCCTCATTTCGAGCAAATTACCTTCGAGCATTTCCCGCGAGAAGAGAATCAGCTAGCAGATGCTCTAGCCACAATGTCCTCCATGTTTAAACTCAACTGGGATAACGAGGCTCCTCAAATCACCATCGAGCGAATGGATGAACCTGCACATTGTCACGAGATTAATACCAAAGAAGTAGTGGAACAACCCTGGTTCCATGAAATCAAGAGGTATCTCGAGACCAGAGATTATCCTGAAGGAGCTTCCGTAAATGACAAGAAGTTCTTAAGGAAATTCGCTGCTAAGTTCTTCCTGAGCAACATCATCCTTTACAAACGAAGCCATGATTGTGTATTACTCTGATGCGTAGATAAAGCTGAAGCAGAGTTGATTATGACTGACATACACAGCGGCACATTTGGCACTCACTTGAGCGGGCATACAATGGCTAAGAAGATCCTAAGGGCAGGCTATTACTGGTCTACCATGGAAGCTGACTGCCATCAACATTCCCGTACTTGCCACAAGTGTCAAGTCTATGCTAACAAAGTTCATATCCCCCCGGTTCCTCTCAATGTCCTGACTGCTCCGTGGCCCTTTGCGATGTGGGGCATTGATATGATTGGAGAGATCAAGCCCACGGCTTCCAACGGACATCGCTTCATCCTGGTTGCCATTGACTATTTCACCAAATGGGTCGAAGCAGCTTCCTTCGCCTCTGTTACTAAAAATGTGGTTGCCCGCTTTATCAAGCAAAATATCATATGTCGGTATGGTGTTCCAGACAGGATCATCACAGACAACGGTACAAATCTGAATAACACGATGATCACTGCATTGTGCGAACAGTTCAAGATTTATCATCACAATTCATCTCCCTATCGGCCGAAGATGAACGGTGCTGTTGAAGCTGCGAACAAAAACATTAAGAAGATCATTCAGAAAATGACAGTCACCTACAAAGACTGGCATGAGATGTTACCGTTTGCTCTGCATGGATACCGTACGACGACACGTACTTCAACTGGGGCAACCCCATTTTCTTTGGTTTATGGCATGGAAGCTGTTTTGCCTATGGAAGTCCAGATCCCTTCTCTAAGGATTATGAAGGATGCAGGTTTGAATGAAGATGACTGGATGCAGACCGACTTGATCAACTCAATCTGATCGACGAAAAGCGACTTGCTGCTATATGCCATGGTCAGACGTATCAAAAGCGGATGATCAAGGCCTTCGATAAGAAAGTCAAACGTCAAGTGTATCAAGTCGGAGATCTCGTAATCAAGCGGATTATCTTACCGCAAAGTGATCCCAGGGGCAAATGGACTCCTACATATGAAGGACCATTTGTGATCAAGAGCATATTTTCTGGTGGTGCAATGATTCTGACCACCATGGACGGCGACGATTTGCCGCACCCTGCGAACGCAGACATAGTCAAAAGATACTACGTGTAAATAACCCGACAAGTCGAAAACCCGAAAGGGCGGCTTGGGCAAAAATGGGCATCCCGGTGGATCGAAAACCCGAAAGGGCGGTTCAGGCAAAAATTAGGGATAAAAACAAAAAAATATGTACACCCGGCAAGTTGAAAACCCGAAAGGGCGGCTTGGGCAAAAAGGGGTTTCCCGGTGGATCGAAAACCCGAAAGGGCGATTCAGGCAAAAGTTAGGGAATTAAAGCGTATGACTATGTCTCGTCGGATCACTTCGAAGACAATCTCTTCATCAACCAGTTCCAGGCTTCTGATCAATCCAGTCATCGGCCAACGAAGCATCGAATGGACAGATATTCAGAGTTGTGAAAGCTATAGCGGAATGGAATCCCATGGAATTATTTCACATAGCCATCTTTATTTTATATAAATCTTTCAATATTTACGACAAAATCCTCTTACTAGGATGATTGTCTCCTTTGTACAAATATACTCATAGAAAATCAATACAAATACTTTTCCCAGAAATTTGTGTCATTTCCTCTTCTTTTCTCTTGCATTGTTTGTTTTATTTTGAGAAACGTCCAATGTTTTGTTAAATAGGCATATGCATTTGAACATAATCATTTCCTTACGAACCAAGAAAGAGGATTACTGATAAGTCAAAGGTGCAGTTGGATATCTTGATGCCTTTTCAAAGGAAACTCTCAGGAGATTTGGAGTCCATATCCTCCAACAAGCCTTGAAGCTTATCCCCAGTAGATTCTGGAAGCTTATTCCCCACAGAGTACGGACGTCTCTCCCGAGTTTTATTCAAAGTTATTCCTCACAAGGGCTTATAACTGGGTTATCCTCAGCTAACAATCACGGAAGATCGCACTCGCCAAAAACTCTTCCTATCCCCAGCGGAGTTCATCAAAATTCCCCAGCAGTAACTTATCTTTACAATCCCCCAGCCAGGGGATCCTCCGGAATTCAATTCCCTTCAGAGTTTAAGTTTCAGCATCCCCAGCGAAGCCAGACTAATGAACCTTCTCCCTACAGAATTTTGGAAGGACAAATCTTGAGTTCCCCCGTGAAGTCGTTAGAGATACTTCCCACCAAATTGAAGATTCTCAGTCTTACCCCCCCAGCATGAGCCTACTAGATTGGTACTCCCCAGTAGAAGTCATCAGGAATTCCCCAGAGGTTTGGTATACAACCCAAGCTCCTTATTCCCCCTGTCACAGCCAAGGAATTATTCTTCCCGGCAGCAGTCAGGATGCTTTTATCTTCAGCCATCCAGGATTCATCTATCCCCAGCAAGACGGCTCATCAGCTTACATGCGCATTCATTACATTCATATCATAAACATTGATATAACATATATTGCATCATACATTTCATGCAACATAATTTTGTGTTTATCTAACGTTTTGTCCTTTTCAGGATAAGAATAAAAAGCTATCCTTAACAGTTTCAGATGCAGTTTTACACGGACTCATCATCAAGCAACCCTACACCGGTTCCTATTCAAATTCAAGACTTCTGAAAACAGTTCACGGGTTCTCCAAGTAAACGGATGTTAACCTATCGCTTGTTCAATTTCTTTTCCAGACTTCTGAAAACAGTTTATGGATTCTTCCCAACAACGGATGTTAATCTATCGATTGTTCAGACACAACCTTTGAAAACAGTTTACGGACGCTTCCCAACAACGGATGCTGCTCTATTGCTTATTCAACTCCAAGACTTCTGAAAATAGTTTACGTGTTCGCCAAGTAACGGATGTTAACCTATCGCTTATTCAGTTTTTTCTCAAGACTTCTGAAAACAGTTCATGGATTCTTCCCAACAATGGATGTTAATCTATCACTTGTTCAGATGCAACCTTTGAAAATAGTTTACGGATTCCTCCCAACAACGGATGTCAATCTATTGCTTATTCAGAGCCCCAAGTTCGAAGATGGTCCAAAGCATGGACGCCTTCCTGATACTCATTCCAGATGGCATCTTTAAGCCCATCCCCGACAAGTTTTTGTCACCCCTCAAGATGGCATCTCTAAGCCCATCTCCAAATGGCATCTCTAAGCCCATTCTCGCATCCATTGCTTTGACGAGTGCAAATTTCCGGGCACTCTAGTGTCCAATCTCCTTTTACCCTCGAGTCACGAAAGGCAAACTTGCCAATCTAACTCTTCAGATTCAAGAAGATTGAACAGGGGCAACTGTTGTACCCCAAAATTTGCCCTCCCATTTCTCTTTGATTTCTCATCACAAAGCCTTTGAAGATCAAGATCCAGTTAAGGTTTCATCTGCTCAAGACTTCTCCTTGCACTGCTGACCCAAATTAGGGTTTGTGTTTGCACAAAGATGTTTTGACCTAAAATGCCTAAGATGACTTTCTTGCTTCATATTGGACTCCCAAGTTTACCCTCATCAAGTTTCAAGTCTTGATTCCAAGTTTTGCCCAGTCAATTGGACAGTTGACCTAGAAATGAGCTATATTGGGGAAAAAGTCAACTGTGGCCAATTGACAGTCAAACCTCATGAAAATTGACCCACATCAACATTATAAACTCCTATGAACCATTTGATCAAGTTTGGATCACAATTCCACAAGAAATTTGATCAGATCACCAAAAGGGCAAAATGGTCATTTTTAGGGTTTTGACTGCACAAAGGCAATTTTTGACTGTTTGACCTAGCCAATGGCAAACCAAGCTCACATATGGACTCAAGGACCCCATGGAATTATCTTGACATGCTCAACAAACTCAAAAGATCCCAAGTACACAAGATTGACAGTTGAATTTCCCAGTCAATTGATCAATTTTGACTGTATACTGAAAAGTCAAACTTTGACTTTTTGGTCAAAATCAAGAGTCAAGATTCATTTTTCATCAAAACATGCCAAATCATGGAACTTGTTCACCAAGAAATCAAAAAATGCAAATTAGGGTTAGAAATGAGAATTTTTCACAACTTAGAATTTTTCTAAGTTATGAAAAACCCTAATTTTTTCCCAACTTTGCCCCACTTTCTCACCAAGATTCATTGGGATTCAAACAAAAGTCAAAACATGAAAGTTGTAGCTTGTTGCATAATATACAACTTTGATTCACAAAGTTTTCCCAAATGAGGCTTGTATCTCAAGTTACAAATTTTTGAATAAGGGCACTAAACCATTCTTAACTTAGTGAAATTTTAACCTATTTTGACAAGGTTTTCTACCCAACTTCAAGGCCATTTTCCATACACTTCCACTTGGAATTTCAATTTGCATTTCAAATATGGATTGTAGTACACATTCCAAGCTTTCCAAAATGTCCAAGAGCTTCTCAAACAACCTCATAACTTGAGAGAATCGAATTTCACAATATAGCAAAAACTCACTTTTGATTAGGCCAAGTTACATGTTCATAACACTATGCATTTTCAAAACTCAGCATGCCACTTGATTACAGGCCTTTTATCTCAATTACACTCATAAATTTAATGCCAAACCTTTGTGCCAAGACCTTGTTTCATGAGTTCAAGCATTGCCTAAAGGATTAATCCCAATTTGGAAAAAGCATTATATCCATTTTTGCAAAAGTTTCACTTTATGTCATGATGCAAATCCACAAGTACAAATGAGATCTAATTGGCACAAGATTATGGGCAAAACACTCTGATCAAGGAGAGATTATGCAGCTCATTAGGGGGCCTCTACTGACCTAGAACACAACTTGGACATTTGTTGCTTAAAGTGTAAGTAACTTGGCATTTTGAAAAACAACTCTCATATCAACTTACAAACACTTAAGCAAACTTGTAAAGCACATCCAGGACATCCCAACGTACACGACCCTAACATCCCTCATACACTCCCAATCTCAGAATCACCTTCAAACTGCAAGAACAGGGCAAGGCCTGCAGTTTGAGTGCCATCTCCCATTCCTCTCAAGTTTTCTTGTCCAAACCAGTTCACACACATTCCCTAGCACCAGTGAAAGCTAACCAAGACCTGAAACACAACCTGTAATCCCTCTAACAAGTTCCACCATTTTCACTTTTTCATTTTGCAGTTGAAGTGCTCTAGCACGATTCAAAAGCTTTCAAGACAAAGTAAAGCTTGGAACAACATCCCTGGACCTAAAGGAAACTATCCCAATCATCACCTGGCATTGAAAGCTTCTCCATTGCCAGATAGAACTTCAACTGAACAGGTAAGTTTTTGAATTCGTATCTCTCTTATTAGGCATTGTTAGCTTTAGGTTTGTGAAGAGAATATGTCACAATCATTGCCCTGAACATGCCCATATAAGTAGATTTCATTTATATTATGTATGCTTAGAGAATTTGATGTCTGAACTTTGAACAAAAATTAGGTTAAGAATTGGGAGAGAAGAAATTCTCTCTCATTTCTGAGAGTTAAAACATGTTTTTTATATGTGTGAATTCGTGAGAAGATGCTTAACAATTTTGATGTTGGAAGTTTTTGCTAAAACTCAAGGAATCAGGACCTTGCAATGGAAGAAAGTGGCGCGTGTTTTTGTTCAAACAGAAGGCTGGAGGTTGAAGAAAGGTCTTCATGGGCTGGGCTTATGTTGACTTTTCTTTTTGCACCATACAATTGCTTCTGAACCCCCTGAGCCCATTTGGTTTATTTTTAATGTTTTTTTGACTTTTCCTTTTTTTAATTGGCTCATTTATTTTTTCTCATGATATTAAAAATATAAAAATATTTTTCTCACCATTTTTGAATTTATTAGGTATTTATTTGATTTTTTCTTTTAGTTTATACATAAAAAATAAATACATATACTTTTTATTTAAAATACTAAAATAGTGCAAATACATTTTTATACACTTTTATTTTATTCTACTCTCTGAAAATATTTTATAGAAAAAAATACTTTTTTTTATTAAATATTAAATATTATTAATTAATATATATAATACATATTTTGTAAATAATGTAAATAAATATACTTATACATTAGTATACTTGGAATAAAATACCAAAAATATATATATCTTATTTTATTAATATTTAACATTAAAAATACATTTTTACAAATATACTATATTTTTATTTTATTTTTTGTATGTAAATAATAAATATTATGTGTATTGAATAAATAATGCATTTTATTTTGTAAACTAGGATTTTGACCTAAATATGAAAATACTCCAAAAAATACTTTTATTTTTATTTTTGTGACATAAATAATACCTTTTTTTTCATGCATATAAAAACTTTTTTTGCATTCTTGCATATTTGTTTTATTTTTATTTAATGTATGCCTTTAATTATATTGTAAATATTCAAAGAAAATGATGTAATAGCTAGGTTTAATTTCTTGTCTAAATATCCCCCATTTGAAACAATTGTCCCCCCCTCTTCATATTATTGTGTTGTAATAATGTAGGAATTTAAATTTCGCACTTTAATGCTTTCTAAACATATCATGCTAGAATTAGGGTTTGTATGGGAATAAAACGAACAAAATAGTTTGACCTAATCTCAAGATAAACAAGCATGAAAATGGACAACATATCTCACACTTGCACCCCTAGGGTATTCCACTTTGTTGCCTTCAAATAAATTGGGCCATATTGCATATTAGGTTTCTTTGGGTAAAACAAACAATCAAATGATCATAAGTCCCTCGATGACACTTTCAAAAAAGTTGCCTAAAATGATCAAATCCCTTTCAAAGAAAAATTGCCCAAAGACATTTAACACTATTGCAATTATGGTCTAAACGATGACCCGCGCCCGTCCCTTTCACCTCCTAATACAAGATTGTCCACCAAATGCAATGGTGGAACAAAATTGTCAAAAGGATTAAAACATAACAAGAATCTTTGAGAAAACTTTAGGGTAGATAACTCTTAGGTACTTGTCAATTTGCAAAGAAAACACTTGCCTAAATTCAAATCACACTTCACAAACACTTTCAAAACCAACTTTCAAAAACCTTGAAACATCTTTTCAAAAGACAAAACACCTTTTGTAAAACATTCGAGTAAAGAATTGTTACAAGGGTAGCCTATACAAGGCATCTTTTCAAAACATTTTCAAAACCGCACACCAAGCACCATTTCAAACAATTGAAAACCAAGGCAAGTTGATCTAAGCAAGTACCTAAGAGCCCATGGATAACCATGGATGGAAAGGGTGCTAATACCTTCCCTTTCTATAATCTACTCCCCGAACCCAAGAAAAAAATCTCAAAGGTTTTTGCTGTGCTTTTTTAAACCTTTCCTTAGGATAAAATAAAAAGTCGGTGGCGACTCTTGCTCAACCGAAACATTTGCGAAAACAAACGCAAAACCATAGTCAGTTCTCCCACCGTATCACACCCCCAAAATCAGCAAGCATTAATTGAAAGTAATCATGTTTTTAAAACGTAATCATGATTTTATTTCTCTTTCTTGAAAACGTTTGCACTTTCAAAATACTCTGAAGCCTATTTAAGCACGTTAACCTCTCACTTTAATCTTTTACTGTTTCTCATTATCTCTCAAGTATTCTCTGCATTTTTCTGTGTTCATCTCTCTCAAACCCATTTTCTCAGTTTTTTTCTCAAAATCCCTAAGTGTGAACATGGCAACCTCCAGCAGTGCTTCTGCAGGTTCTCAGAAGAAAGCATCATCTGAACAGTATCAAGTTCCATTCAGAACACTCCTCACTCCAGTGAAGAATCTTGAAGTGTTATCTGAACTGATCATTGATTTTGGCAGTCTGAAAGAAAACGACTTTGATTTAACAGAAGAAGTTAGGGCACATAAATGGGAAAGGTATTTTGACAGATTGGTTGGACCAACATTCCCAATGTTATTCAAGGAGTTATGGATTCATGCAACGGCTTCAACGCATCAAGTAACCTCCTACATTATGGGGAAGAAGATTGTGATCACTGAGGATCACATAACAAGGTTAATTGGTTACAGTGGCGGTGGCGTCCACTGTATTGATATGGATGAAAGATGTGCTGACGTGGGCGTCATAGCAGAAAGGATTTTTACCCTTGGGTTGCCCAGCAGCAAGATCAGAGATCTGAAGGATCACCACAGAGTTTGGGCGAAGATAATTCTGGGGTGTTTCAATCATAGGAAGCCAACTAGTTCCCCTGATTACATAAATATAGATCAGCAGTTTCTGATCTATTTTATCAATCAGAAGGTAAAAATCAACTTGGCTCATCTTCTGTTTAATCACCTCAGAACAAGCGTGAAGGAAACCAGGGAAGAAGAAAGAACAAAGAGGGATTGGATACCCTTTGGAAGGTTAATATCAGATATTCTGACTGAGAATAGGCTGATAGAGCACCTGATAGAAGCTCAAGAGTTAAGCACCATTGAACCAACGGTTGGGAAGCCTCTGAACGCGAAGAATCTGAAGAAAATGAAGTTAATAGAGAATATCAGAAAGGAACCCAGCGTTACTCCCACTGCTGACATCACCAGCAGAAGAGTCCCACTGAGTGACTTTCCCTTATTTTCTGAGATAGAATCTAAACCAGTGGTGGTTCTCAGATACTTAGACGCGTGCAAGGCAGATGGTACAAATCCCAATCTGAATATCAAAGATCTGCACCAACCTCAACCATAAGTTACACTGAAGAAGACGAAGAAAAGGAAGGCCCCTTCAGAAGGAACATCCCAGGAGACACCCAAGAAAAGAGGTAACTTATCTGCTGCTTCTGTTTTAAATTCTTCTACTATTCCAACATCTATCCCAACTCCAACCTCTCATAGAATCTCAATCCCCATCCCAAAAATAGATGAAACCGAACCAGAAGATGACCTTTCTGAGGCACTACAACTCCGAAGACCCCGCACCAAACATCCCAAACCAACAATTTCAACAACATCAGCAATTGACAAAGTGCTGTCTGACATTGATCAACATGCTTCTGATCACACCTCCAATAATCCAAACTCTGAACCACAAATTGTCCACTCTCCACAACCAGAACAACCTCTCTCACCCATTCCAGAAGAACCACATATCCCTGAACAACCAGAAATTCCTCCTCCTTCTCCACAATCAGCAATTCCTTCTCCCTCTCCTCAACCAGAAATTCATCCACCATCACCTCAACCATCACCTCAGCCTGAGTTTCATCATTCTGAAACTCCATCTCCTCCACCTCATTCACCTCAATCCTCTGAGCCACAACCTCTCGCAATCCAGCTGCCATGTGGAACAACAGTAACCATGGCCCAGATGCCATCCTCGCCAGAATCTACACCACCAAATACTCCCAAAACCCCAAACAGTCCAATCATTATTTCTGATTCTCCCACTCCATCTCCCAATCAAACAGCTCCCAAACAAACCACAGAAAACCCCATCAGGACCTTCATAGATTTAACAATCCTTGACCGTCTTGCTGATCTGAAACACAAAATAGCCATTCCAAAATCAAAACAGCCGGATGTTGGCTCTGGTATTATGAGTTTTGAAACAGGTTTACAGCAGTGGATTGCTTCTCTGAAGCAAGTCTGTCCTGGAATGATTGATCCAGCTGCCTCTGACCAGCTTTGGTCACAATTCAGAATTTAGGTACGTGCTGAAGCTCTAAAATTGCAAGACATCAATTATGAGCAAGCACAGCAGAATTTCAGCAAGCTTCTGAATGAAGTTGGAAGTCAGCTGCTGAAAGAATACATGCTCCTTCTGGATAGTGAGCCATGGTCTGAGAAGCGTCCAGCTTCAAAGGTGCAGCCAGAAGAAGACCAGACCATTCAAGCTGAAGCCAGTCAAGCTGAAGATGTTGGAGAAAGCTCTCAGAAGCTCCCTGCCTCTGATGTTTCTCAAGCTGTCTTGGACAGGCAAACTCTGGAAGAGCTGATGCTGAATGACATTCGTCTGCAGCAAAGGATGGATGAAAATGACCAGAAGATGAAAGAAAGGATAGATGTGCAGGATAGCAAGATAGACACAGTAGTCAGCATGGTGCATAAGCAGAATGAGACTGCTGATCAGATCAAAGCCATGCTGGAGAACCTGTTCACACGCCTTCCTCCCCAACCTTAGATTTTCATTCATGCCATTTTCATGTTTTCTTTGCATATCTTCTGTACTGTTTTGTTTGGTTCTGAACTATTTAATATGACAAGTTTTTCTGATCTAAATGTTTTAGCACATCACTTACACTTTTTGATTGCTGACAAAAAGGGGGAGAACAAGAATGATATTTTCAATAATAACGGATTACTAAGACAGAAAATCTCAAACATTCTAACTCTGATATACTTGAATATGTTTTCTGTTTTTGCTTAAGTCTACAGGTACAAGAATGCTTCCCAACTCACTGAAGACTAAAGCTCTGATACTCTGATCCAAAGCAAAGATCTGATAAAGCTCTGATATTCTGATATGAAGCTCTGCTCTGATATTCTGAACTAAAGCTTCTGATAGTCAAAGCTCTGATATTCTGATGATCAAAGAAAGACAATAAAGATCTGATCCTGAAGAACTCTTGGAAGTAAAAAGGGAAGTAATAAATTCAGGGGGAGTATTTCTCAACTCTGATATCTCTTTATCCCTTATCTTTGATAACTTCTTACTCTGATACATCTTATCATTTAGTTATCTCTGATACTTTTCACGTTATTTCAATTAAAAATATCTAGTTTTTGTCATCATCAAAAAGGGGGAGATTGTTAGAACAAAGTTTGAATCTACTACCCTAAGTTTAAGTTTT
Source organism: Vicia faba (assembly GCA_948472305.1). Lineage (NCBI taxonomy): Eukaryota > Viridiplantae > Streptophyta > Magnoliopsida > Fabales > Fabaceae > Vicia > Vicia faba. The sequence continues at coordinate 975,345,590 of OX451740.1, read as the reverse complement.
GATGATAACAAAATGAAAGGATATATTAATTATGTGATTCATATAAGAGCTATTTGCTACCTAAAATATTACGTTCTGTTTTGCAGAAACTCTGATAGGTATCAACAAGAGCACACCTAATCAGCATCAGAATATTGGTCATCAACGTAAGCATCAGAAGATGCTATATCAGAATACCAGAATCAGAAGAAGAATTCACACGTATGCTGAAGCTTGATGAACAGAACTGCGCTCAACACTCTGATAAAGACAACAACAGCTTATCAGCACTTAAGCAGAGTCAGAATGAAGCCAAGCCAGAACACGCTTTAAGTAGCAACAGTACTGTGCATTGAAAGCGAATTATTACCAACGGCATCATTCCAGACAAGATCTGCTCAATAAGGAAAGTTTGTTATTGGCACTGAATCAAGATTATTGCTCCAACGTTCAACAATCTCAATGCTATATAAACAAGACAATGAAGATTGAATTGGCTAATGCTCTACATCACATTACACGCATAAAAGCTAATCATCATCTTCCTTCTTTCAGTTTGCTAAACGCTTCATATTTCCTTACTCAGTATTTTAGCAATCTAGTTTCATAAGCTTAAGTTGTGTAACATCACAGTTGTGATACAGTTTTGTAGAAAACGTTCACACACCTATTTCTCTTATTTGTAAGAAAGTGTTTCCTTGACAAACCGGGTTGTGGTTTGCATCAAGAAGGCTGTAGCAGTTGTTAAAGCAGTTTGTAATATTCAGTTGAATATAGTGGATTAAGACCTCGTTGGAGAGAGGCGAAATCACCTTGATGGGTGGACTGGAGTAGTTTGAGATCAAACGAACCAGGATAAAAATATCTTATTCATTGTATTGATTTTCAGTTTTACAATTCAACCCCCCTTCTTGTGTTTTTCACTTCTTCAGATTCGTCATCTTCTTCTGAAGACAACCATGTCCATCATGAAGATCAATTGTACCTGAAACGCAAACCCCCAAAAACTCCAAGAAAACCCTAACTATGGTGGATCTTCATACAGGTCAGATAAACAAAATCAAATGATGCCAAAAGCTTGTAAATGATGTGAGGGTTACAAATATGCAATTATTTCATTCTAACTATGCTTAATTTCAGAGATACGAAATCAAGAACAGGGCCATGTTACGAAGGACTTACAGTGCGTATGGAAGCTTGAAAACACCTGGTTGTGATTAGTTTAGCTTGTGAGAGTTGCCAGGAAGCAATTGGGGTACGTCTCAAGTCTTGAAAATCTCTCTAACCTTGATTTCAAAGTCACACTTTTCTGGTTTTTGCAAGTTTGGTTCTGCCTCCACGATTGCTCTCTAACCCTTGTTTCTGTATTGCACGCCTCCTTATGTATTTATCAGTGTATTAGGGTAACAAACTTTGTCCAAATCTTCCTACATTGATGTTTGAATATTGGATTTGATTCTCCATTAAAACTTTCCAAAATTGGCTTGATTTGGATCTTTTGTGCATACAAGCTTTGATTCGAGTTTGATGAGGTACTAGCTGTCCATTGGAACCTGAAATCATTAAAAGATCTTTGGTTATCAATATCTTTGATTTTATGTAATTTTATATGATTTAAAATGAATTAATTCAAATAAAAATCAAATTAAATAATAAAAATAAGATAAGGACACATGACCAAGGCTAGAGCTCGTGGGCAATAAGGTAAACTCAAAACAAGTGAAAAATAATGGGCCCATTTGGAAAAATTTGAAGTTTTTGGGATAGTTGACTTTTGGCAATTTTGCAAAAAAGTCCAACTTCAACAATGCATAACTTCTTCAATTTTGAACTTTTGGAAGTGTTCTTGGACTTTTTAGAAAGCTTGAGATGTCCTCTAATAAAACCTTTTAGTCTCATATCATTTTGATATTCCATTATCAAGTTAGGAGCTTTGACAAAAAAGGTGCTTTTGTTGACTTTTCAAAATGACCTATAATGTCCAAATTCATAACTTCTTGTGAGTGCATTTTTTGAACTTGGGGTATGAAGATGTATTGTAGGGAATTTAATCCTATTAAAAATGAGCTTTGGATGGGTCATTTATCATAAAGTATGAGAAAGTTATGCTTGGTAAAAGTTGAGTTGACTTTTCCTACAAAACCCTAATTTAGCAACTTTTGAATCTTGATGAATTTTGAGCAATCCTTGATGAATCATGATCAACCCTTGATCAAATGACGAAATATCCTTCAAAATGAGAATTCTGACAAAAAATCTTGAAGTTTGACTATATTTAGGTCACAATTGACTTTTGTCCTAACACAGTCGATTTTTGGACCTTTGAGCAATTGACTGAGCAAACTTCCTCTGCAAGGCTTGAAATTTGACATGGATGATCTTGGGAACATATTAGGACATTGGGTAGCACTTGAGGTCATTTGGACTCAAGGATCTTGATGCAACATAAAACCCTAATTTGAGTAGACTGCCTTAGGAGAGAGCTTGTTTGACCAACTCTTGGGCTATCTTGAGCAACTTGGAGATTTTTCTTGCAATGTTTTGAGAAATATGGGAGGGAAAATTTTGGGGTACAACAGCTGCCCCTGTTCAATCTTCTTAAACCTGAGGATGTAGATTGGCTTTCATGCCTTTCGTGATCCGAAGGTGGAAGATGATTGAACACTAGAGTGCCCAAAAATTTGCACTCGCATGAAGTGGTAGTTGTCTTGTGATGTCGGGAATGGGCTTACAGATGCCATTTGGAGATTGCTGACAAGGAGGATGGGCTTAAAGATTCCATCGGAAGGAGTGTCAATCGCATAAGAGATTCCTTAGCGAGAGCTTGTATACCTGTTGTTGAGGAAGATTCCGCTGGGGAGAGTCTGATCTTTGTTGAGATTTAGGAACTTGCCCATAATTCAACCAAGGTGTCGAGATTTAGGAACTTGCCTGTAATTCAATCGAGGTGTCGAGATTTAGGAATTTTCCCATAATTCAACTGGGGGAAACATCTTCGTCGAGATTTAAGAACTTTCCCGTAATTCAACTGAGAAAACTTCTCTGCTGAGATTTAGGAACTTGTCTGTACTTCAACGGAGGAACTTTGTCGAGATTTAGGACCTTGTCTGTAATTCATATGAGAAAAACATCTCTGCTGAGATTTAAGAACTTGTCAGTAATTCGACTTGGGGAAACATCTTCATCGAGATTTAAGAACTCGCCCGTAATTCAATTGAGAAAACTTCTCTACTGAGATTTAAGAACCTGTCTGTAATTCAACGGAGGAACTTTGTCGAGATTTAGGACCTTGTCTATAATTCAACTGAGAAAAATATCTCTGCTGAGATTTAAGAACTTGTCAGTAATTCGACTTAGGGAAACATCTTCATCGAGATCTAAGAACTCGCCCGTAATTCAACTGAGAAAACTTCTCTGCTGATATTTAGGAACTCGTCTGTAATTCGACAGAGGAACTTTGTCGAGATTTAGGACCTTATCTGTAATTCAACTGAGAAAAACTCATTTGAGATTTAAGAACTTGTCAGTAATTCGACTGGAGCAAAAGCTTCATAGCTTTGAATTTTATGAGAATTTAATCGCATCCTTCCTGGAAGGTAAAGGTTAGCTGTATGCAATGCATGATATGTATCAAGCAATGATGTATGGAAATGTAATGTTTTTAGCTGGGGAAAATAAATCCCGGATAGCTGCTGGAGAAAAAGAGTTGAACTCTTCGTTTCTGCTGGGTATGGCGCACGAAGATGATTGTGAGAATAAACCTGCAAGAGAGGATAACTCCGCTGGGGAATAAACTGATGTGGAGATTACTCTATGGGGAAGAGATGTTCTGCTGAGGATTCTGTTGGTAAATTCAGCTGGGGATGAATTACCGTTGCTGGTGATACTGACTCTCGTTGGGGATTGAATTCCTGTTTGTGAAGGGAAAGAACTCCGCTGGGGATGAATCTTCAGTTGCGACTTCAATGGGGATAACATTTTAGGCTCTACCGGGGATAACCTTCCAAAGTCTACTGGCGATGATTCTCCAAACTTTACTGGGGAAGATTTTTCAGACTGTGCTGGGGAAAAATTCAAACTCCACTGGGGATATTTTATACTCCGCCGGGGATATTAAGACTTTTTAGTGCTGATGGTAGATAAACTCGGCTTGGGGAGGAATATAACGATTCATTTACAGTTGCGAGTCTCAGCCGGGGGAGAGTTAACATTACTGCCCTTTTCTTACTCCACGGGGAGTGAAAGTACCTCGGTCATATTCTTCAGCTGAATTTACCTTTGTACCTGGTGGATAGAGCAACCGTAAAGCTTGGACAAATCTTATTGCCCCTGTTTCTGATATTACAAGTAATCGTCTTTTGTTTCGCATGTAAATATTCATGAGCAGCAATTAATGTCAAATGCATATATCAAAAATGAACATTGGACGTTCTTTGTAAAACAAAACAGATAAAGGAAAAACAGTTTAAAATTTCTTTGAAGATGAATTGTATTGGTTTTGAAGTTTGGCCTGTAAATAGGCATTTTTTGTACAAGAGGTTGACGTCCTAGTAAGAGAACGCCGTCGAGTAATAGAATTTATACAATTTGTGAAAAACAAAACAACACAACTATGTGAATAATCCCACTGGGTTCCAACTCTGCTATTGCCCCTATGTCCTTAAGAATATCATCACTTTGCTACTTGGTTGAAGGTAGATCAGATTGATTAGTGCCGTCCGAGCTTGATAGTCGATACCGAAGTCTGGTTGCAAGGTGATCCAATGAGACATAGTGTTACGCTTTAATCCCTAATTTTTGCCTGGACCGCCCTTTCTGGTTTTCAGTCCACCGGGATACCCTTTTTTGCCCAAGCCTCCTTTTCAGGTTTTCGACTTGTCGGGTGTACAGATTTTTTCATTTTCATCCCTTATTTTTGCCCGAACCCTTTTGGCTCGTCGGGAAGCCCTTATTTTTGCCTAGGCCAGTCAACCTAGCGGGTCTTTGATTATGCGTAGTATCTTTTCACTATATATGCATTGACGGGGTGAGGAAGGTCGTCACCATCCATGGTGGTTAGAATCATAGCTCCTCCTGAGAAAATGTTCTTAACCACAAACGGCCCTTCGTAAGTAGGGGTCCATTTACCCTTGGGATCACCTTGAGGTAAGATAATGCGCTTGATTACCAGATCCCCGACTTGATACTCTTGTCGTCTAACTTTCTTGTTAAATGCCTTGATCATCCGTTTTTGATACGTCTGACCATGACAAATAGCAGTAAGTCTCTTTTTGTCGATTAAGTTCAGCTGATCAAGCCGGGTCCAGATCCAGTCATCTTCGCTCAAACCTGCATCCTTCATAATCCGAAGAGAGGGTATCTGAACTTCGATGGGAAAGACGGCTTCCATGCCATAAACCAAGGAATAGGGTGTTGCCCCTTTTGACGTCCGCGCTGAGGTACGATACCCATGAAGAGCAAATGGTAACATCTCGTGCCAATCTTTGTATGTCACTGTCATCTTCTGCACAATCTTCTTAATGTTCTTATTAGCCGCTTCTACAGCCCCATTCATCTTCGGCCGGTAGGGAGAAGAGTTGTGATGCTGTATCTTGAACTGCTTGTAGAGCTCGGTGATCATTTTATTGTTGAGATTCATACCATTGTCCGTAATGATTCTCTCTGGTACACCGTATCGACAGATCATATTGTGCCGAATAAAATGTGCCACGATGTTATTGGTCACTGTAGCAAAGGAAGCCGCTTCAACCCACTTCATAAAGTAATCAATATCTACCAGGATGAAACGATGTCCGTTAGATGCTGTAGGTCTGATCTCACTAATCATGTCGATGTCTCACATTGCAAAAGGCCAAGGAGCTGTTAAGACATTCAAAGGTACTGGAGGTATGTGCTCCTTATCAGCATAGACTTGGCACTTGTGATAGGTCCAGGAATGCTGATAGCAGTCGGCTTCCATAGTAGACCAATAGTATCCTGCCCGCATGATCTTCTTTGCCATGGTGTGTCCACTGGAATAAGTCCCGAAAGTACCTTCATGTAACTCTACCATAATCCTTTATGCCTCGTTTTTATCCACACAACGCAGTAAGGTTGAATCATGGTTACGCTTCTAAAGGATGTCATTACTTATGAAGAACTTCGCCGCGAACCTCCTCAGAAACTTCTTATCATTAACAGATGCACCCTCGGGGTACTCCTGAGCCTCAAGGTACCTCTTCACCTCATGAAACCAGGGTTTATCTGCTACCTTTTCAGTCTCAATGTCACAACAATGTGAAAGTTCGTCCAACCTCTCAATGGTGATCTGGGGAGCCTCATTGTCCCATCTGACCTTGAACATAGAAGACATCATAGCCAGCGCGTCCGCTAACTGATTTTCCTCTCTAGGGAAGTGTTCAAAGGTTATATCCTCGAAGTGTGGAAGAAACGTCAATACATACTCTTTGTAAGGAATAAGATTAGGGTGTTTCATATCCCACTCGCCTTTGATCTGACTGATCACGATAGCGGAATCTCCGAAAACACTTAGAAACTTAATCCTTAGGTCAATTGCTGCTCGAAGACCCATAATGCACGCCTCATACTCCGCCGTGTTGTTGGTGCAGTTGAAACATAGTCGGGTGGTAAACGGAGTATGAAAGCCTTCAGGAGATATGATCACAGCGCCAATTCCATCACTCAAAGCGTTTGAAGCTCCATCAAAGTACATAGACCATCAGGATCCTTCCTCGGGTCCTTCATCCGGTTCAGGTGTCTCACAGTCAGTTACCAACATGATATTCTCATCCGGAAATTCAAAGTTCATAGACTGGTAATCGTCTATCGCCTGATGTGCCAAATGATCTGCCAACACACTTCCCTTAATTGCCTTTTGGGTCGTATACTGGATGTCATACTCAGTAAAGATCATCTGCCATCTTGCTATTCTTCTGGATAAGGCAGGCTTCTCGAAGATATACTTGATTGGATCCATCTTTGATGTCAATAGAGTAGTGTGAGTCAGCATATATTGTCTCAGCCGGCAAGCAGCCCATGCCAAAGTGCAGCAAGTTTTCTCGAGCAACGAGTATCGGGTCTTGCAGTCGGTAAACTTTTTGCTTAGGTAATAAATAGCATGCTCTTTTCGGCCAGACTCGTCATGCTGCCCCAGCACACACCCCATTGAATTATCCAGTACTGTTAAGTATAAGATAAAAGGTCTCCCTTCAACTGGAGGCATCCGAATGGGTGGCTCATGGAGATATTCTTTGATCCTTTTGAAAGCGGCCTGACATTCATCATTCCATCTTACCACTTGATCTTTCTTCAGTAACTTAAAGATTGGCTCACAAGTAGCAGTCAGGTGTGAGATGAATCGAGCAATATAGTTCAGACGTCCCAGAAAGCCTCTGACTTCTTTCTCTGTTCGGGGAGCTGGCATTTCCTGGATGGCTTTCACCTTTGCAGGATCCACTTGAATACCTTTATCACTTACGATGAAACCCAGCAGCTTACCAGATCTCACCCCGAAGGTGCACTTGTTTGGGTTTAACCTCAGCTTGTACAACTTCAACCTGTCAAACAGCTTCTGAAGGTGATCAATATGTTCTTCCTCGGTCTGGGATCTTGCAATCATGTCATCGACGTATACCTGAATCTCATGATGGATCATGTCGTGGAACAAAGCGACCATGGCGCACTGATATGTTGCCCCAACATTCTTCAATCTGAAAGGAATGACCTTGTAGCAAAAGGTACCCCATTGAGTAACAAAGGTTGTCTTCTCCATATCTTCGGGAGCCATTTTAATCTGATTATAACCGGAGAAACCGTCCATAAAGGAAAAGACCTTATGCTGTGCGGTGTTGTCAACCAAAAGGTCGATATGAGGCAGAGGGAAATCATCCTTGGGACTCGCCCTGTTTATATCCCTATAGTCAACACACATTCGAACTTTACCATCCTTCTTCGGCACAGGAACCACGTTGGCAACCCACTGCGGGTAAGAAGTAACTGCTAGAAAACCGGCGTCAAACTGTTTCATAACTTCAGCCTTGATTTTCTCAGACATCTCTGGGCGCATTCGACGGACTTTCTGTTTCACTGGAGGACAGTCTTCCTTGGTAGGAAAGCGATGAACCACGATATCAGTATCCAACCCAGGCATATCTTCATAAGACCAGGCAAAGATCTCAATATAGTCTCCCAGCATCTGAATCAACCGTTGCTTATCACTAGCTTCCAGATTTGCACCGATCTTGACCTCTTTCTTATCTACTTCTGTACCCAGATTTATTGTTTCCACTGGCTCTTCGTGCAGCTGTATGGCCCTCTCTTCCTGAAGTAACAGTCTAGCAAGTTCACCAGGCACTTCGCAATCATCTTCACCTTCGTCTTCGGCTAAGTTGATCGGACTTTCAAAGTCATAACCAGCAGTAGCAGAGTCGTTATCAGTGGGATCCAGAGTGGATGTAGACCTGTATATGTGAGTGTGTGTAAAATAGTTGTTTTGCAATATATAATAAAAGAAAAACAATGAGCGCAAGATTTGGAATGCAAGAAACGTCCAATGCTTTTACTAATGATATATGGAGATGACAAATAACAAGCCCTCACAAACAAAACCACAGTGCCTCGGGTAAGACACCGGGCCATAAAGTTTAAAGTTGTCTGTTACAAATTTAAAACAAAAGTCTCATTACTGGGTAATAAAATAAATTGGGACAAAGTCTTTTACCGTCCAATTTCTTAGTCCACCATCGGCAGTTGGGTAAATCCAGCTGTCAAACTCAGATTCTTCATCGTCGTCTTCAATGGCATTTATTCCTGAATTGCTGATAAACATGGGAGGTCCTCCGATCCGTGCACGCCGTACAGCCCTTTGAGCTTCTGCAGTGAAACCCAAACCAAACTTGTTAGTATTATGTGCAAAATTAAGGAGTTGACCCCAATTTGCACACCCACATTTCTCAACAACAGCCCGGGCATCCTTGAGGGAAGCCATCTTCATTGGAGGATCTTCAGTAACAGTTTCAGTTGATGCCAACATCTGGGGAACTTCTTCAAAATGTTGAAACTGGGTTTCAATGAACTCCCCATCCATTTCTACATATCAGAAAGAGTTGAGGTGGCTCACCATGTACTCCTCTTCTCCTCGTACTGTAACAATTTTCCCCTTCACTGGGTATTTCAGCATCTGGTGGAGCGTAGAAGTTACTGCCCCAGCTTTGTGGGTCCACGGGCGACCCAACAAACAAGAATAAGATGGCCGAATGTCCATCACATAGAATGTAGACACGAAAACCTGAGAACCGACCTTCACTGGAATATCCACTTCTCCATGTACCATCCTCTTGGACCCATCAAAGGCCCTAACCACAATGTTACTTGGCTTCAGCTCCAACCCTTCATAATCTAACCGGTCTAACGCCTTCTTGGGTAAAACATTCAACGAGGATCCGATATCCACCAATACATGAGCTAGAGTACTGCCCCTGCATTCAATGGAGACATGCAAGGCGTCATTGTGATTCTTCCTCTTGGCGGTCAAATCAGCGTCGGAGAAACCCAACCCGTTATCGGCAGTTAAACTTGCCACACAGTCTTTGAACTGATCAGCAGATGTTTCCTGGGGTATGTGTGCAGTCTTCAAGAAAGAAATCAGAGCCTTAGCATGGGCCTCTGTGAACAACAATAAGGACAACATAGAGATCTTCGATGGGGTTTGCCCTAGCTGTTCGATTACATTGTAGTCATTCTTCTTGATGATCTTTAAAATTTCCTCTATCTCCTGTCTAGAGGCTTCAACAGTAATCTTCTTCGGTGCCTCCGTACGGGCAGGCTCACTGGTGGTCCCTTTGCCCCGAGTGTCAGCTGACTCGGCAACAGGGGTAAGGATTGGAACTTGAACAGGGACAGTAGTAGGTGTACTGGCGAGTGTAATAACAACAGTCTTCTGAACAGTTGGTGGAGAGATCTCAGGGGATAAAAGTCTTCCGCTTCGGGTGACTTTACTAGATCCAACAATGTTGCTGACGTCAGTATCAGCCTCTTTATCCTTCAAATCTTGTTTAACCCCGTGATAATACACGTCAGCCCCATAGTGCCACGGGACAACTTTATCTGATGTATAGGGGATAGGCCCAGGAATGGTAATGATCAACGGAGCGATTCTCGGAATAGATGTAATTCTAACAGGCTTTCTCGAGGAAGCCTTGGAAGAATTGTCGAAAATGGTGATTATAGCAACTTCTTCAGTAGGAACCAAAGAAACAAAAGTCTTCTCAAACAGAATTTCTTTATTATCCATCAGGCGTTGGACACCTGATTTCAAAAGATGGCAACCGATAAGTAGGACAGAACACAGACGACAACCTTCGCCACAACCCGGAAATAAACCTGCTAACAGAAGGTTCTTCTTCATAGTCATCAATGGAGTAGCAATGTCTTTTACAGAAGTCACAAACGAGTCTTCATCTACAGCATTCACTCCATGCTTGGGCATAGGAGCAGTCACAACATTAGGCCTTTCAGGCGCTTCAAATTCAATCTCTTTAGCATCAATCAAATCCTGTACCTTATTTTTCAAGACCCAGCAATCATTTGTATCATGCCCCGGGCTATCAGAGTGAAAAGCACAGCGGGCATTCGGATTGTACATCGGTGATGTTGTATTGGGATTCTTCGGGGCTTCCTTCGGAATCACCAAGTTGGTCTTTAGAAACTGCGGAAGAATCTGAGACAGGGTCATGTGAAACTGAGTGAACTGTCTTCGCGGCCTCTCGGCTCTTGGTTGATTGTTGCTTTATGCGACAACAGTTGGTCTTGAAATAACTACCGCATTAACTGCTTGGCGGTGATCAGGTCTATTATGGCTCTTTGAACTGTAAATAGCACTGGACTCCTTCTTAAAAGGCTTCTTTTCGGTACCTGATGACGCACCCTTCTGTATCTTGGCGCTTTTAATACCGACTTCAACTCTTTCCCCGGTCATAATCAGCTCAGTAAACCCGGACGATGAACTTCCAATCAGATGATTAAAATACGGACCAGACAAGGTCCCAAGAAACATATCTACTAACTCCTTGTCAGCCAGCGGGGGTTGTACTCTTCCAGCAAGGTCCCTCCATTTCTGAGCGTAGTCTTTGAAACCTTCGCCCGCACCCATAGACATACCCTAAAGTTGGGTACGCGTGGGAGCGAGGTCGGCATTGTATTGGTACTACTTGTAAAAAGTAGCAGCAAGGTCTTCTCAATTACGGATACTAGCTCATTCCAGCTGGTAAAACCACTCAAGTTGAGTCCCTGAAAGACTATCTTGAAAGAAATGGATCCAGAGGTTCCTGTCAGTGGGGTATGGCTGAATCTTTCTAACATACGAACAGAGGTGTAACTTTGGGCAGGAGACCCCTTCGTATTTAGCAAAGATTGATGCTTTAAACTTGTGGGGAATTACCACCCCAGATGACAAACCCAAATCTCCAAAGTCCAGACTAGGCACTTTCTGGATCTCCATCGCACTTAACCGGTCTTCAAGCTGTTTATACCTATCCTCAGCCGGAGGATACTGGTCTTCGTCAAAGTCAGTCTCGTTGTCAAAAACCACAAGGCTAGGAGCCCTCCTTTCTTCTTAGTTTTCTCCCCCTCCAGATGAGTGAGTCAAATCAACCTCTTCTCGTAAATTGTTTCCGAATCTGCGACCCATATTCAGTAGGACCGTCTTCTTCTTCTTCTTCTTATCATTCAAGATAAGGGTCTTCAGATCTTGCTGACCCTTAGCCAAGTTCATGAACATTTCCTGGAATTGGGCGTTTTGATCTTGCAGAGCCTTGATGGCTTGTTCAGTTGATGTTTCAGAAGACATGATGCTGAAATAAATAGCGAAGAAGATGAGAAACCTGTAAGGGTACCTGTAGTGAGGTGCATGGAATGAAATGCGTATGATATGATTTCAAAGACGTCGAGAGATTCAAATTCGTAAACCAAAATGAAACACACTTTTATTAGATTAAAAAACTTGAAACAATGTTTGACAAATGCCTTTAAGGCTTTACAAAAAGAAATACTGAAAAGTAAATGAAAACTAGAAATAACAAAAGACATCAGCGCTCCCATGGTCGTTTGCCTCATGTGCTGACATAGTCATTGAGGACCTTCTCATTCTCCAACTGTCTTATAAGCTTTAGAACCTTCTGCTCCTGCTCGTGATACTTTTCTCTGTAAGTATCCCGCTCTTCTCTTAGCTGCATCCAAGACCTCTTTAATGCCCCAATATCAGTAGGCATGTGTGGATGGAGGATGGTAGGTGGAACCCCTTCTTTATCTGCAATCTCAACAATCACAGGAAAGACAGCTTCGTACGACATTCCCAGCTTTTGGGAACAAATTCGAACCCATCGGAGATACGGTTCCATTGGAAGAGAGGTCTTCATCCCTAACTCATGTGGATTAGACCGGTGCACCCTATCCCCAACTCGTATGAACCTGCGGCGATGCTCGTCACTATCCCCTTGGAAGTCAAAGACAATGCTCGGCATTAGCAACTCATGAGGTCAGTCCCTCCTAGCTCGCCCAAACTGGCGTAAGGCTAAACAAGGATTATAGGTGATCCCTCCTCGAACTCCAAGTAGTGGAACATTGGGGTATTCCCCACAACGATCAATAATAGCTACTTCTTCCATGTCCTTAATGCTCCAGATAATGTCAGTGTGAGCGAGACATTAGGATAGTTTTGTTAAGCTTCCTTTGACATGTTGATTAAGGTAGGAATCCATGTATACTAGCATAGGTTAGGAATTTACTTTATCCTCAACCTTAGGGTCAGCGATTGTATGATAACACTAGGGATAATGCTAGGCTAGTTACCCTTAGTTGTTTTTCCTTCCTTTGCATTTTGCATCTTAAAACAAAAATTGTTTTCTTGGAAAATCATAAAACACCTCTAATAAACTCAAACCCTTCTTCAAGGTAAAAGATACAAATCAATCTTATTTGTTTGTGCGCCTGTTGGCTTTGTTTTTAAATCTGGTTTATTGATGTTTCGCCATCCTTGCCATGATACCTTGTCATCTTATAGCCGATGTTTCGCCATCGCACATTTGTTTGAAGCCGATGTTTCGCCATCGCACATGTTTGTTATCCTACTTTGATTCTCAATATCATTATTAGGTGTGATGTTTTGTCATCCAGTTTATTGATGTTTTGCCATCTTTTCCATGATACTTTTTTTTCTTTTAGCCGATGTTTTTCCATCGCACATTTGTTTGAAGCCGATGTTTTTCCATCACACATGTTTGTTATCCTACTTTGATTCTCAATATCATTGTTAGGTGTGATGTTTTGTCATCTGGTTTATTGATGTTTCGCCATCTTTACCATGATACCTTGTTATCTTATAGCCGATGTTTCGCCATCACACATTTGTTTGAAGCCGATGTTTCACCATCGCACATGTTTGTTATCCTACTTTGATTCTCAATATCATTGTTAGGTGTGATGTTTTATCATCCGTTTTATTGATGTTTCGCCATCTTTGCCACGATACCTTGTTATCTTATAGCCGATGTTTCACCACCGCACATTTGTTTGAAGCCGATGTTTCGCCATCGCACATGTTGGTTATCCTACTTTGATTCTCAATATCATTGTTAGGTGTGATGTTTTGTCATCCGTTTTATTGATGTTTCGCCATCTTTGCCATGATACCTTGTTATCTTTTAGTCGATGTTTCGCCATCGCATACTTGTTTGAAGCCGATGTTTCGCCATCGCACATGTTGGTTATCCTATTTTGACTCTCAATGTCATTGTTAGGTGTGATGTTTTATCATTTGGTGTTTCGCTATCTTTGACATGTTACTTTGTTATTATTTAGCCGATGTTTTACCATCTCATTTGTTTGTTGTTTTATTTGATGTTTTGCCACCTTGACTGGTTTTGTTGTCTTAACTAAAAAACACAAACCAACCAGAATATATGAGCCGAACTACGGCTGCTCTGATTCCTTAAAAGGGATACGTAGGCATTGGGGTAAGGCCCAATCGAGCACAACTTTTATTTTCCCTACATTGTTTTCTTTTTTTTTTTCTCGCATGCATTCCCTTTTTAGCTTTAAGCCATAGACATAGGTTTTGACCACACCCATTAAATTATACAACAAGAGTGGGTACCGTAGAGTACTACGGGCGTGTGGGGTGCTAATACCTTCCCCTCGCGTAACAGACTCCCTTACCCGATCTCTCAGTCAAAAGACCGTAATTTCTCCCTTTTCAGGTTTTCTAGATGTTTACCTTTCCCTTTTGGTGGGATAAAAGACGTTCAGTGGCGACTTCATTGATATTTCATTGCAAGATGATGGTTCCGCCAGGTCGTTTCACATTTCATAACAGGTCTTCTAATACAGGTTTCTCATATTTTCGCTGTTTATTTCAGCAAAATAAATGGCCATTGAACAAACAGTAAAAGACCTTCAAGCTCAAAATACTCAGTTCCAACAAATGTTTATGGCTCTGGCCCAGGGGCAGGAAGAATTGGAAGCTCTCGTCATCAAAGAAGAAGAAGAAGAAGAAGAAGGCAAATAAATCAGCTGACATCTTAAATATGGGAAGAAGACCCAGAGGACCGGTTAAACAAGCTCTAAATCTCACAACTCCATCAAACAAAGGGGATAATCATGAAGAAGTCAACAAACTCGAGGCTAATGAAGAAGAAGCTGATTACTCTAAGGAACAACATCCTCTTGTTGACGATAAATACAAACAGTTGGAGGATCGTCTCAATGCTATGGATATTCAGTAGGTACCTGGCTTGGACTTTGAAGAGTTAGGACTGGTTCCTGGAGTGATCATTCCACCAAAGTTCAAGGTTCCCACATTTTCTAAGTATGAGGTGTCTCCTTCCCTAAGTTAAACTTAAGGTCCTATGTCAGGAAGATCCAGCCTCACACTGCTGACCGAAAATTATGGATCCATTTCTTCCAAGAAAGTTTGGCCGACACTCAACTGGATTGGTTCTATCAGTTGGAAGGAGCCAACATCCATACATGGGAAGACTTGGTTGCTTCTTTCTACAAGCATTACCAATACAATGCTGACCTCGCTCCAGCTCATACACAACTTCAAGGCATGTCTATGGGTTCTAGCGAAGGCTTCAAGGAATATGCCCAGAAATGGAGGGATCTAGTTGGCTGAGTACAACCTCCTCTTAATGATCGGGAAATGGTAGACATGTTCATGGGAACTCTGATAGGCTCTGTTGTACCCCAAAATTTGCCCTCCCATATTTCTCAAAACATTTTAAGAAAGATCCTTAAGATGCTCAAGGTAGTCCAAGGGTTGGCCAGACAAGCTCTCTCCTAAGACAGTCTACCTCAAATTAGGGTTTCATATTGCATCAAGATACTTGAGTCCAAGGGATCCCAAATTCTCACCATTTTCCTAATATGTTCTCAAGATCATCCATGTCAAGTTTCAAGCCATACAGAGAAAATTTGCTCAGTTAATTGCTCAAAGGTCTGAAAATCGACTGTGCTAGGGCAAAAGTCAATTGTGGCCTACATATAGTAAAAATTCAATATTTTTGGTCAACATCCTCATTTCTAAGTATATTTCATCATTTGATCAAGGTTTGATCATGATTCATCAAGGATTGCTCATAATTCATCAAGAACCAAAATTTGCCAAATTAGGGTTTTGTAGGAAAAGTCAACTCAACTTTGACCAAGCATAACTTTCTTATAATTTATGATAAATGACCCATCCAAAGATCATTTTTAAGAGGATTCCATGATATACAATCCATCTTCAGCTCCCAAGTTCAAAATATGCACTCACAAGAAGTTATGAATTTGGACATTATAGGTCATTTTTAAAAGTCAACAAACACACCTTTTTTTTCAAAGCTTCATACATGAGCATGGAATATCAAATTGAGATGAGACCAAAAGGGTTGCTTAGAGGACATCTCAAGCTTTATAAAAAGTCCAAGAACACCTTCAAAGAGTCAAAATTGAGGAAGTTATGCATTGGTGAAATTGACCCTTTTTACAAAATTGCCAAAAGTCAACTATGCTTAAAAATGCAATTTTTGCTAAATGGGCCCAATTTGTTTTTACTTTTTTTGAGTTGGCAACATGGTCCACGAGCCCTAGCCTTTTCCACTTGTCATTATCTTGTTTTTATTATTTGTTTTGATTTTTATTTGAATTAAATCATTTTAAATCAAAACAAATCATAGAAAATCCAAAATATTGAAAACACAAGATTTTGTACTTGTTTCAGGTCTTAAATTCTAGCTAGCATGAGATCAAATTCGTGTAAACGCATGAGGTGCACAAAAAGATTGGTTTTTGTCTATTTTTGGAATGATTTTAAAGTGAATCAAATCAAGATCAAAGACATTGATGGAGGAAGATTGAGGCCAGGTTTTCAACCCTAATTCATTCCTCAGTACATAAGGATGATGTGCAGACCCAAAGCAAGGCTGGAGAGAGGCGTATGAACCAGAACCAAACTTGAAAAATCACAACAAAAGTGTAAACACGAATTCATACTTCCAGGCATCCTCAAGGCCTTCTAGCTGTCCCAATCGCTTCCTGGGAGTGTAAGCAAGCAAAATCAATCAAGAACAAGGTCTTTCCAGTACCAAAACATGATGTAAGTCTGTCACGACATTGCTATTTTCTTGAATTCGAATTGCATCATTCTTGTACTTGTAGTGTGAAATAGTTATAGATTCCTACTCTTTGGAACATTTGCAAGCTTTCTGTAATCTTTAATTGTGTTTTCATGGCCTGTATGAGGTTTCACCATTATTAGGGTTTGTAGCTTCGATTTGGGAATTCTGTGTGCAGGCAAAATTAGGCCATAAAAGGGCCACCATTATACCCAGGAGGTCCAGACGAGTTGATTGGTGGCCCTAGCTTTAATTTATCTTGCTCATGGTTGATTTTAAGAGAATGCAGGTTTGTAGTGACGGACAAATGTCCGTAGGTAAAAGTCTGGGACTTTTACCCACGGAGAAAGGAAAAAGATGATTAGCTGGCACCTTTCCATTGGATCATTTGAATTTCCGCACGCAGGGATTTAATGCTTTGTTGTTTCCCATATTATATTTTACGCTTATTCTGTATACAACAAAAACAACTAGCTCAGCTGGTGGCCAGGTCATTGGAACATGCTTTGGGGCCTGGGTTCGAATCCCAGGTCCGCCACTTTCTTTATATATTTTTATTTCAGGTAATCCAGCGCACACCAAGGGCCAAGGTCCACCATGGGACTTCCTCATCCAAACTGCCAAGTGGCCAGATGACCAGATCCAAGGGCCATCAATGAAGGAGCACCAAACGCCTAGTCAAACGCATGGCATGGGATCTCAGAAGGTCAACGTGGACCTTATCTTTTTGGGCCCAGTAGCTGCTGTTTGCACCCCCAAAATCTCTTCCTCAGGCCCAATAATTCTTTCTCTTTTCTTTTTACATTTTGTTTTATTTAATTTATTTATTTTACTTACTAACACAAAATTAATTATTTTCTTTTATCAAAAAATCATAAAAATATTTTTCACCCAATTAGACTTAGGCTTATTTTTTATCAATAAATTAAATTAATTTAATTAGGTTGTTAATTTTAGATAACTTTAATTCTTTTTGTAAATAAACTTAAAAATAATTAGAACAATTAGGGTTTTATTTCTAACTTCATTATATTTTCTTTTCCTTAAAAATAACCAAAACACAAAAAATCGGCCATGTAATTATTTTCTTTAATTAATTTAATTAACTAATTAATTTTGTATTTGATTTTTAAAAAACCTAACTCTTTTCTTAAAAAATAATTAAAAACAACAAGAAACAATTTCCTTTTAATTAGGTTAGAAAGGGTCAAAACCCTAGTTCTTTCCCGATCTAATTTTCCTCGCGCGTGTTTTTATTATTTATTTTTATCCTATTATTGTAACTGCCCACAAGTTGTAATAGTTAATTAGGTCTTCTATTTTCATTTATCGCTTTATTATTTAAGGGTTTGTTTTTGGCTATGTAAATACTCGAAGCCTTGTAATAGCGTAGTTTAATTTCCAAACTTTAAATTCTGCAAAATATTAAACTGTTAGATGTATGATATTAGGATGCATGGCAAGAATGTATGTAAAATTTAAAACAGTTAGCAAACCCTAAATGTGCAAAGATAAATAATCTGAAATTGAATCACTCGCACATGCGCACTCCTAGGGTACACTCGCACTTGGTTGCCTTCGGTAAATGGTCATTAGGTATAGGATATTTTAGTGGTCGCCCTCTTGTCTAAACAAAGATCAAAGTCCCATTCGGAATGGTTGCCTCGGAATGGTTGCCTCAGATATTGTTGCCTCGAATAATTGATCTAAGACATTAGGGTTACTACTAAGACGTCCTAACATTTCTTTAGTGACCGTACGTCCCTTTTCGAATTGACCCTCAAAACTCCAACGACGATGCTACCTACTCACTAATAGTAGGATATCACTGTCTAAAGGAAACGAACATAGAACAATTACTTTTTCGAGTAGGTAGATTGGTTCTTAAGTACTTGATTAATCCAAATAAAATTTTTACACTTACACTCCTTTATAAACAAAGCTTTCAAAAACACTTCGTTACACTCTTAAAGACAGAAGCAAGAGTTAAATCGAAGTCAAAAACTTTTCAAATCAAACACACACAAGCAATTTTGAAAATGATGAGCAAGTACCAAAGATCCCGTAGATAACTACGAATAGAAAGGGTGCTAATACCTTTCCTTTCTATAATCTACCCCCCGTACTCAGAAAATCTCAAAAAAGGAATTTCTCTGTGCTTTTTTCCTTTCCTTGTCGGATAAAATAAAAGTCGGTGGTGACTCTTGCTTACCGCAACATTTGCGAATACAAAACACAAACCAGTATTAACAGTCAGTTCTGGCCACCGTATCACAGAACTGGCGACTCTGCTGGGGACTTAATAAGTGGGGTATACCTTAGGATTAGTTCATCATATTGTTTTCTATTGTTTGATTTGATTGCTTTATTTTTGTGGGCTTTGTATCGGTGTTACTATATGTTGTACCCCAAAATTTGCCCTACCATTTTTCATACAAGATACAACCCTAGGGTTTCTTGGATATTCAAGTTGGCTCAGAAATCGACCAGACAGATTCTCTTATGGGGCAGTAAACCAGCAATTACGGTTTTTTTCAATTCTCAAAAGAAAATGAGTTTTCAAAGATCCAATTGGCCTTCATAGGTCTTAATGCTTCCTAAAGGTTGTAGTTATGATTTCTTCAAGTTACAAGACTTTGAGACGATTATGTTTGTTCATGGTCACATGTGACGTCGCTCACGGGTTTATCTTCAGAGAATCGGAAGAAATTTGAGTTTGGAAGACTTTAAAATTATCAAATCATCGCAAGGCATTGATTGATTTTGAATTTTTCTTAAACACGGTTTATTGAAAGGATAATTTTTGTTCTCAGAGCATGATTTATTTGGGACAAGAGATGGATATTAAGACTGTCATTTAGGACAATCATGATTTTGGGATCTAGGTTGACCAGATGATTTACGTCCTTAAAACATTTATTTTGTTTAAGAAATGGAGTGCAAAATGCGTGTTTGTTTGAAATGCAGTTACAAAGTTATTTGGATTATTTGGAATTTAAGTTACCAGATTGGAACATTTTATTTCAAGTATCCTGATTGGGAATTTCAAAAAAAATCAATTAGGATGCGAAGAGAAATTACAAATTGTTGTTTATAAAGGATTTCAAGTTATGAAATAACAACAGAATACTTTATGCTACAATTCAAGTTCTTCTCCATTTTCAAACACACTGTCCAAGATTGTTACAAAACTTCGAATTCTTTTAATACTTTATGTTTTACAACTTATTGTATTTAAAGATAAGTTGGTACAACTATTGGATACAATACATCAAAATACAAGAAGATTTTTCTAAGTTACAAAGAAAATCAAGTGAATGTTTGGCCTAAGAGAACTAATCCATGATTAAGTTGTTTGAAGATTGAAGTTATATCAAATTCCTTTGATTGTCTCCAAGACTTTCGTGTTTGCCACGGGTTTCTTGCATTCTTTGCTTTGTCATCTCCACTTTCGCTCACATGAAAACAAGAGAAAGAAAGCATGATTAATACAAAAATATATGAGCATGAACAAGGAATTTTCCAAAAATCTATTTCATAAGTTCATCATTAAGGTTTGCAACGTGGAATCAGAATGTTGTTTATTTCATCACAACTTATTTCCCCCAGTTGCAAATCACAAGAAGGTTGCCCTTCTTGGTTCACAAAAAGAAGGAAAAAGAGAAATTCGCGAACATGAGAGCCCAAGGCTGCATACAATAACAAAATGCTACAACAGTCCAAACAAACAGCATCATCACAAACTGAAACAAACAGCATCATCACAAACTGAAACAAACAGCATCATCACAAACTGAAGTAAAACAACATCATCACAAACTGAAGCAAAACAACATCATCATAAGCTAAAACAAGGAAGCAATGTGGCAAATATAACAAAATAGCTAGATGCTAAATCAAACAAAAAAGCAAGTCAACTTGCTCAAGAGGCGAGGCATCATCATTTTCCAAAGTGCTGCAAACCCTTCAGAATGGTAAAATAAACAAAAGAGAAAATTGCTTTTTTTATTGTCATTGAGAGAGAAGAGAGGAAAGAGGTCACCTAGGCTACAGAATTGCCCAAAGCACATCCTGCAAAAGCTCTGCTACAAAAAAGAAGAGCTGCTGTAAACCCAAAATCAGAACAAAACCTGTTGTAAACCCAAAAATCATCAAAACCTGCTAAAATACAAAATCAGAAAAAACCCTGCTGTAATCACAGGACCACAAAAACCTGTTGTAGAGACCAAAGACAAAAGGCCACAACATAAGAAAAAGGTCAATAAAAACAGAGAGGGTCGATGGATTAAAAGAGCCAGCAGTAACAAAGTAAAAGAAAGAGAGCAAGAACAAATCTGATGTTCATCAAAGAACTCAGAACAAAATAACCATCACCAAAAATTCCAAAACCTGATAACCATCATTAAAAACTCAGAACAAAGTAACCACCACCCAAAACACAGAAGCAACACGATCATCATTCAAAAATTTGATAACAAAGAAGACAGAAAAAGTTACCAACAAACCAGAAGAGCCTCACCCCCATCCTCATCTCTTTCCCTCATAAATCTTCCGCCACCACTGAATACCATCCTCAGTCCCGCCTCTCCGTTCCTAATTTGCAGAAAATCACAAGAATAATAAGGCAGGGGAGAAGTTATAAAGCTCCAACAGGTATGAGTCCTCCCCCTTTCTCATATTTCCATAAGCATAATTTCTGCATCTAAAGAACTAAGGGTTAGTTAAAGGAAAACTCAGCAAAAATGGAAAACTCAACCAAAATCTGTAAGCTAGAAAAATAACGAAAGAGATCTTACCTTTTCAAAATCGCTAGGGTTAGATTAGGGAGACGAGAGACGTATATTCCGGTAGCAAAGAGGTTGAGGGAGGTCAAGGACGAGACGATTTTGGGTCTCTCTGATTTACATCCGAATTCAAAAAAAGAAGGGTTTCAAAGGATGTAAATCGCTGTGAGATAAAAAGGCATACCTTATTACTGTAGAGAGCGAATCGTTTGCGAGGTAAGTCAGGAACGGAGTGGTGAGGAAGTGGAAAGAATGAACAGAGAAGAATAGCACTGCGTGAAAGGGAAGATGGACCAAACCCTAATTTTGTGTTATCCCTTAATCCATGAATAAATTTAGATTAGGAATTTTTGGGTTTTAGTTTGTTGATTTGTGGTGGGCGACCCATTGCCTCTGCTCCATAAGCCCATTTCTGTTCACTGCATACACACCCCTTCATCTGTTTAATCTATAATTGTTTTGTTTATATTATTTATTTTGAATAATTTGTTTTTGTTCTTAATTTGTTTCTTGATTAAACTTTTTACTATTAATTTCCCTTTGATTCCTTTTCATGATACAAATATTGCAAAAAAAATATAGAACATATTTCTATTTTCCTTTTTTTAATTATTCTCATATTCAAAAAAATATAAAATATAAATCTTTCATAGGATTAATTAATTCTTTTCATCATGAAAAATATTAAAAGATAGCAAAAAAAAAAAACTACATTTTGATTTAATTTCTTCAGTTAAATATTTTTTTTAATAGAATAAATTTTATTTTTTTTCTTTCCAAACTTTTCAAGTAAAAACTTAGAATTTTATTTCCATATTTTTACTTTGATTAACCAAATTTTGTTTCGTAAATTTTTGGTAATTTCAATTAATTGCTCGATTCAATCTGGTTGTATTGCTTGTTATTTGGACCTTTCTATCGCATTTGACTCATCCCTATTCGTAAAAAAATTGTACCCTCATTCCCAAACACTTTGTAATAGCGTAGAATTTCAATTCCCGCAATTTACTGTTTCCCTTATATTGTATAATAATTAGGCGTGTATGGCAAGATTCAAAAATCAATCGCTAGATAACCTAATCAAAGAATAAAATAACTTGAAACCAACACACTTTTTCACACGCGTACCTCTAGGGTAACCTCGCTCATTGCCTCGAAAATACAGTCACGTCCCTCTAATATGGGACGCCTTAGCAATGACCCTTCGATAAAAAAAGATCATAGTCCCTCGATGACCCTCGATGTTTCCTTCGATAAAACAATCTCGTCCCTTATGAAAATTGCTAAAGCGTCTCATAAGTTGCCTTCGATGACTGTAAAAATTGACCCGCGCCTGTCCCTTCACATCCAACGATGGGGCTTCTTACCAAATTAATGGTAATATAGCCACATTAAGAGGAGGAAGAAAATAACAATTTAAGACCTTTCGAGTAGATAGATTCGCTCCTAGTTACTCGCTTGCTCATGATAAAAACATTTTTACACCTACACTTTCATTTCAAAACATTTTCAAAATACAAAACATTTTGTATATGTTCTTATAGAGACGAGAACCATTGCAAAACATCCTTTCAAAACACTTTCCAAAACACAATTCACAAACACATCTTTGAACCACTTTTCGAAACAAAACTTTATACGCGTTCTTATAGAAACGAGAACCATTACAAAGAGATTTTTCAAAATAATTTCAAAGCCCACATCACAAGCACGCTGTCAAATGAAAGCAAGTGATCTAAACGAGTAACTAAGAGCCTGTGGAAAACCATGGATGAAAATGGTGCTAATACCTTCCCTTTTCATAATCTACCCCTGTTGGCTCCTAAATTCGACACCCTTGTTTTTATTAATATAGACCATTAATCATGAGGAATGGTTTCGACCAGCTGATCCTGTCGAAATGCTCATCAAGAGGTGGCAAGGTACTTAGAGAATTTCTTCTAAGTAGGAATCTTGTTGCCTTCGACGTCGAAGGAGCTTCTCGACAAAAGGTATTTGATGCTCAGAGTGGAACGGTTCGAGATTCGAATGTTTGGAGGGAAAACGGTTCCCAGCAGTTACCAAGTGCAACGTGCCAAGATCAGGAGCGTCGAATTCTGTGAGCATGCCAAGTGGAGTCATCTCGAAGCAGCGTAACTGCCCGACGGTTACTTGAGATGTGTTTAGTATAAATACTAGTTGTTCACATAGTTTTCGCGTGTGTTCACCATTATATACAAGTTACTCATTTAGATTCAAGTACCCAGTGTGAGCGAAAGAATTGTTGAGAATGTATGTGTGAAACACCATTTAAATTAATCTAAGTCTTTTATATTCCAGCACATTATTGCCTTTTCATTTATCCTTCCGTGTCGAAGCCTTTATTTAACGCTTTCTTTTATTCTACCAAGTTTTCCTTCATGCAATTTACATAAAGTGTCTTTACTTTACTAGCATTAACCATCATTAGAACTTAGTCAAACCCCAAAAATCAACCATGTCTTAGGATCAATCTGATCGATCCTGCGAGTCACCAAATAAGTAACCTTTTGGAAGATCAGCGGTTGTTTACCAATTTCCACGGTAAACAAATTGGCACACCCGGTGGGACCTTGTGTTGATTTTTTAGGTTAACCGTATTTATACAGAATATCATCTTTTTTGAGAAGTATTGCATGTTATTGAGAAGTGGCAGAATATACACTAACGATACCAATACTACCAGAATAAGAGAAGCGATGGCGAATCCGCCAAACAATAGCGAAATCCCACAAACAAATGTGGGATCAACGGTTATCCCAACCGTAAGTGAAGCGCTAACCGCTGGTTCAACACCAGCAGTAACGGTCACACAAACGGGGCCATTACCTCCGTTCACTAGCCCCAGAATGCCTTTGGGAACTCCCCCACCATGGGGAAACCCAGGAACTAGGCCTTATTGTCCCCCAGGATTTCCGACAGGCGGTCCAAATCGAGAACCACTCTATGGCATGCCAACTTCTGAATTGGATAGCCTGACGAACACTGCGTCCACTTTTTCAGACCCTTTAGTGAGTGCCTCTTCGCCACTCCAAGGTTCTGGAGTTGGTATGGAGAAC
The DNA here is from genome assembly GCA_948472305.1 of Vicia faba. Lineage (NCBI taxonomy): Eukaryota > Viridiplantae > Streptophyta > Magnoliopsida > Fabales > Fabaceae > Vicia > Vicia faba. The sequence goes on along the minus strand of OX451740.1, from coordinate 975,321,098 downwards.
AGGAGTAGGACCCAACTCTTAGGAGGAACGTCCCAAGTAGCGCATGTCCTTACGAATGCCTCGACAGCAGTCTTGAGGCAGCAAATGGACGAAAGCAACCACGATATGGTTCAAATGTTGGCACAAACTTTAAGTACAGTGCTGAATCCTCTAATACAAAATACCACTCAGTCGAATCAGCAGATGATAGCGCAAATGGCGCGTCTGGCTGATTTCTTTGGGGTACCCCAACCTATTCGACAGCCCCAAAGGGCGCAAATAAGGGGAAACCAAGGTATACTTCTAGAGGAAGAAACCACTATTAACCAAGTCCAGCAGCCTGTCGAAGAAAACCTTAGGACACGATTGGAGCAACCCAGGGTCGAAGAACCTAGGGTCATAGCCCCGGAGGTAAGGATAGTCAACAGAAACCAAAATGCTGACGAAGTAGTTCAGCACATCCAATACCAGAATATGGGTTTGGAGAATAACCTGACAACCATGATCGAAAGAATCATGACGCAAAATGGGATGAATATGGGCTTTCGTAGGCCCAACTTTACATCCCCACTGTCAGAATATGTGTTACAAACATACTTACCTCCTAGATGTAAAGTCCCTAAGTTCACTAAATTTTCAGGGGACACGACAGAATCCACTGTCAAACAACGAAAACCTGAGGATTAAGTATTTCCCAAGTTCCCTAACAAAGAACGCGTTTACTTGGTTCACAACTCTCCCCCCCAATTCGATCCACCATTGGACCCAGTTGGAGAGATTGTTCCATGAGCAATTCTACATGGGACAAACCAAGATAAGCCTGAAAGAATTGGCCAGTGTAAAGAGGCGATTCACTGAACCTATAGACGAATATCTAAATAGGTTTAGGTTGATCAAAGTAAGATGCTTTACGCAAGTGCCAGAACATGAGTTAGTCGAAATAGCCGCAGGAGGCTTAGATTATTCCATTAGGAAGAAATTAGACACTCAATACCTGAGAGACATGGCCCAATTGGCCGATAGGGTTCGACAGGTAGAACGCCTTAAAGCTGAAAAAGCCAAGGCGACAAAAACTCATAAAAGAGAAAGGATAGCATATGTCGAAATGGACGATGAAGATCCAGAAACCTTCGACGAAACTATAACCGTCGAAGAAAGCGAGGTCGATTTAGCGGAGCTAAAACAAGGGCCACCATACTCTTGCAAACTGCTAGTCCCCTCAAATGGAAAAAATCCCACTGGTCCGGAAAGGGCCAACGATAGGTTCCCCAAAAAGACTTACAGTTTTGATATTACAAAATGTGATGAAATTTTTGACTTACTTGTAAAAGATGGCCAAATGATAGTGCCCCCAGGGGTAAAAGTGCCTCCTCTTGATCAAAGAAAGAAAAGAGGCTTTTGTAAATATCATAATTTTCTGGGCCATAAAACATCTCAATGTTTTCTTTTCAGGAATCTCGTGCAAGATGCTATCGAAGAAGGGAGGCTGAAATTTGCTGATAAGACCCCCAAGACTGTGGACTCTAACCCTTTGCAGGCTGAAGCCCATTATGCTGAACCTTCAGAGGTGAACGTGATCGAGGCATCCAGAAGCCAGGCGAAGAGGCCAGGAATAACTATGGTCGAAGTCACCAAGGATCATGTCAACATGACAATCTTTGGCAGTTTTTCTGGGAATCTTTCTAGAAAAACAATTGAAGCGGTCCAAAAAGCTGTTGAAAGCCCAAAACTGGAGATAGTTGGAGCCCCAAAATCTGGAGCAAAACCCAGTTCCTACTTGGCTACAGTCCAAGGCCAGACAGAGGACCTGGAGGCTCAGATGAAGCAGTTGACTCTTGCCACCAAAGACACCATGAATGTCAACATGGTCGGAATCTCTGAACCAAAAGCATCAGAGGAGGCCACTAGGCAAGAACAAGCCAACAAAACAGCTTTCCCTCGGGAAAATGAAAATCTGACAGATTTCCTGCAAAGATGCCAGAAGAAGAAGTCAGAAGTGATGTTGTGTCCTCGATGCAGCTCGATTTTCGACAAAAAAGCTGCTGAACACATCCAAGGTGTAAGAGCAGCAAACAAAAGAAGGGAAATTGTTGATACTCGACATGACCCCAGAAGAACCTACCAAAAGGGTCAAAATCAAGAGAAGAGGCTACTGACGTTCAGGCCTCCAACCAATGTGCCAGTTGATACGTGGTATAAAACATCAGGTCGAAAGAGGCCTAGCGAGGAAAGGTGGCACTCCTTCAAAGTGCCAAGAGGTTCATCTTTGACACATAAGAAAGAACCTCAGGTTGTCACCCCTAAAGTGACCCAGGTATCAAGTAACTATAAGGGAAAGAATCCCATGTCTCGATCCCAATGGAGAAGATACCAGAGGTGGCGAAAGGCTGAGAGGGAAGCTACCAATGAATCAAAGCCAGAATCAAGTTCAAATGTCCCTCAGAGAAAGCAGAGAAAGCCTCTGGAAAGACAACCAGTGACCAATAGACTAGTCTGGCCTAACCAGGGTGAAGTTGATGACGAAGATGGATCTGAGTCTGATGACACCCTAGATATCATGGTGAACATAGTCTCAGTTTTGCCAAGAGAGTTCAACCGCCAGGTGGAAGTCGAATCGAACGATTGGGAAGTCGAACAAGAAATGGCCAGGCATAGGCAAGTATGCTACTTCGTCATGGATAATGGCGCTACTGAAGAGCAAAATGGTTTCTTCGAACCTCCTACAGAGGCGATGAAAAATCACCTCAAGCCTTTATTTATAAGGGCAAAACTCGAAGAAACCACCGTAAATAAGATCTTGGTGGACTGTGGGGCAACCATCAACATCATCCCTCACTTTATGCTGAGAAAAATAGGCAAGAGCGATGAAAACATCAAGCCTCACAATATGGTCCTGTCGAATTATGAAGGCGAAATAGGGACCACTATGGGTGTGATCCAACTGGACATCAAGGTGGGATCCATCCTTCGACCAACTATGTTTATGGTCATATCGGCCAAACCAAATTATAATCTTTTGTTGGGCCGAGAATGGATACATGGTGTTGGAGTTGTACCATCATCAATGCACCAAAGATTGATACTATGGCGTCCTGATGGAATGGTCGAAAATATAGAAGCGGATCAGAGCTATTACTTGGGCGAAGTGAATCACCTAGGGATGGCAGACTTCGACAAAAATTTGGCTCACATTGGGCCATGCCCAGCACCTGACTTCGACTTAGCGCCAGCGCCAAATGCTTTTTGTTCCTTATACCTGCACCCTGAGCATGGTTTTCAATGGGACAGAGAAGACTTGTCCCACATTGATTTCAGTGGGCTAACTGACATCCAGCCAACTGGTTGGGGAAGCGAATTCAGTGACAATGACTGAGTCACAATCACTGCAACGAATTTCGGCTTATGTAGCCGAAACAACGATGATAACGGCTCTTGAAGCCGAAGTAAAATATATGGCCACTCAGGCCAATGATCAAGAGTTACCTTCTGCAGGTCCTGGAAAGGATTTCAACACAGAACCTCCTGATATCATGCAAGAAGAAATGCAGGAACAAAGGCTCGACGCCATCTACGACGATGAGCCTCTGGGATTCGAAAAGGACCCCTTAGCGAACAACATCAAAATGTTAGCGCAGGATCCTTTAGAAGAAATCAACTTGGGAGAAGGGTTAGAGAAAAAGCCAACTTACATTAGCGCAAAAATAGACCCAGAACTCAGGTTGGAAGTGATCCATTTGTTAAAAGAGTTCAAGGACTGCTTTGCATGGGATTACGACGAGATGCCTGGTCTCGATAGAGGATTGGTAGAACTTCAGTTGCCAATCAAACCTGGGAAGAAGCCAGTCAAGCAAAGTCCAAGACGCTTCGCTCCAGAAATACATTCGAAGATCAAAACAGAGGTCGAAAGACTGCTAAAGTGCAAATTCATACGAGCTACGAGGTATGTCGAATGGATTGCAAACATTGTGCCAGTGATTAAGAAAAACGGTACATTGAGGGTATGCATAGATTTCAGAGATTTGAACGCTGCTACACCCAAAGATAAATATCCTATGCCTGTGGCGGAAATGCTAGTCGATTCTGCCGCTGGCCATGAGTACCTGAGCATGCTCGATGGTTATTCAGGATATAATCAAATATTCATTGCCGAAGAAGATGTGTCGAAAACAGCTTTTCGATGCCCCGGGGCTTTAGGCACTTACGAGTGGGTAGTGATGCCTTTTGGCCTAAAGAACGCTGGGGCAACATATCAGCGAGCGATGAACTCTATCTTCCATGATTTTATTAACACTTTTATGCAAGTATATATTGATGATATTGTTGTGAAATCTGTTTCCAGGAAAAACCATATAGACCACCTTCGACAATCATTTGAAAGAATGAGAAAACATGGTCTGAAAATGAACCCTTTGAAGTGTGCGTTCTGTGTAAGAGCTGGAGATTTCTTGGGCTTCGTCGTCCACAAGAAAGGAATCAAAATCAACCAGAACAAGACGAAAGCAATCCTGGAAGCGAAAGCGCCAGCGAACAAAAAGGAACTGCAATCTCTGCTGGGCAAGATAAATTTCTTAAGGAGATTCATATCTAACCTAAGTGGAAAAGCTCAAGCCTTCTCACCCTTACTTCGATTGAATAAGGAAAGATTCGAATGGGGGCAAGAGCAACAAGAAGCTTTCGGCAAAATCAAAGGGTATCTCACCAAGCCACCTGTTTTGGTGCCTCCTTGCAGCAACAGGAGTATGAGATTGTACATAGCTGCATCCGACAAAACTTTGGGAAGCATGTTAGCCCAAGAAGATGAAAATGGAGTCGAAAGACCCATTTACTATCTTAGTAGAGTTTTGAACGATGCATAAACTAGATATAGCGAAGTTGAAAAATTATGTCTATGTCTTTATTTCTCTTGTACAAAGCTCAAACAATATATAAAACCAGTTGATGTGTACGTTTTGTCTCATTTTGATGTTTTCAAGTACATGTTGTCGAAGCCCATCTTGCACAGCCGAATTGGCAAGTGGGCGCTATCGTTAACTGAGTACTCATTGACCTTTATGCCTCTTAGGGCAGTGAAAGGGCAAGTGGTGGCAGACTTTATAGTCGACCACTCAATTCAGGTTGAGAATATAAATTATGTGGAGATAGAGCCTTGGAAATTCTACTTCGATGGTTCCAGCCATAAAGATGGAACAGGAGTAGGGGTCTTGATTATTTCTCCAGAAAAAATTCCAACAACATTCAAGTACAAGATATCAGGTATTTGTTCGAACAATGAGGCTGAGTATGAAGCTCTAATTACTGGCCTTGAGATATTGTTGGAATTGGGGGCAACTCGAGTCGAAATAATGGGAGACTCAGAGTTAGTCATTAAGCAAGTCACAAAAGAATATAAGTGCATAAGAGAAAATCTTATTATGTACTTTGTGATAGCAAATCATTTATTGAAAAAGTTCGAAATGGTCAACATTCGACACATACCCAGATTGGAAAATCAAATAGCCAATGATTTGGCACAAATTGCATCTGGGTACAAAATTTCAAAAACGAGATTACAAAGAGCAATCGAAGTCCGAGAAAAAATAAAAGCAACTAGTCTGTCACCAACAGATTTGAAATCGACAAGACTTGGCTATGCTGATCAAAGGAACTTTGAAATATCGTTCATAGACAATTTGTCAGAGCAAGATTGGAGGAAACCCATTGTAGATTATCTACGAAATCCAGCAGCTTTGACAGAACGAAAAATAAAATATAGGGCGTTGAGTTACGTACTCATGGGTAATGAGTTATTTAAAAAGACGCCTGAAGGGGTGCTGCTAAAGTGCTTAAGTGAAACTGAAGCATACATAGCCCTTTCGACTACGCACGCTGGAGCATGTGGGGCTCACCAAGTAGGCCACAAGATGAAATGGTTGTTGTTTCGACAAGGACTATACTGGCCCACCATCTTGAAAGATTGTGTTGAGTTCGCGAAGGGTTGCCAGGAATGTCAAGTCCATACGGGCATCCAACATGTACCAGCAAGCGAACTTCACTCAATAGTGAAACCATGGCCCTTTATAGGATGGGCGTTGGACCTTATTGGAGAGATTCGACCAGCATCATCAAAGAGCCAGAAGTATATATTGGTAGGCATTGATTATTTCACTAAGTGGATTGAAGCTACTCCTCTAGTCAATGTAGACCAAGAAAATGTCATTGAAATTATTCAAAAGAACATTATCTTTAGGTTTGGAATCCCTGAAACTATAACGACTGATCAAGGATCAGTGTTCACCGGTCGAAAGATGCAGGAATTCGCTCAAGAAACAGGCTTTAGACTCCTAACATCAACACCTTATTACGCACAGGCAAATGGTCAAGTGGAAGCAGCAAATAAAATAGTGATTGGCCTGATAAAAAAGCATGTAGGAAAGAAGCCAAAAAATTGGCATAAGACGTTAGACCAGATCTTGTGGGCCTGTCGAACGTCCCCAAAAGAGGCCATAGGTACCACACCATATCGGCTAACTTTCGGTCATGACGCAGTGTTGCCAGCGGAAATTTGTCTTCAATCTGCAAGGGTTCAGAGACATCATGATATCCCCTCTGAGGTTTATTGGGATATGATGTTAGACGAACTAGTAGATTTGGACGAAGAAAGACTACGCGCTCTCGACCTACTAAGGATTCAGAAGAAAAGAGTGGAAGACTCTTACAATAAAAAAGTAAAACCTAAGGCATTCTCGCCTGGAGATTTAGTTTGGAAGGTGATTCTCCCCATGGATCGAAGGGATCGAAGCATGGGAAAATGGTCACCCAAATGGGAAGGACCGTTCAGAATTATCCAAACTTTTTCTGGTGGAGCTTATGAAGTCGAAGAGTTAGGTGAAGATAAAAGACTCTTGAGAGTAAACGGCAAATATTTGAAAAAATATAAACCTATGCTCAAAGAGATCAAAATAAATAGCAAGTAATGACCAAATTAACCATAAAGAGCCAAAATGGAAAATTATATAAGAATTAGCCAAAATGGTTACATTGTCTTACAAAAATTACAGTACATGGTTAATAAATGGCTGAGCAAATTAGAAGGGGATAGCATCTTTAAGTCGAAGATACTTGGCCTGCTGCAACTCCAGCCTTTTGCTACACAAGGCATTCGCCTGAGAGAGTTTGGCAATCTGGTCATCGAGGGCTTGGGCCTTCTCAGCGAACTCTAGGCCTCGTGTAACTTCAGCTTGGCTCTCTGTGTCCAAAACAGTCGAGAGGAGTTCCTCTTTGCGCTTGGTTTTAGCATTTATCTTGGCCTCCAGCTCTTCGATCTGCGCCTTTATAGAGGCATTATCTCGATCTATGGCGTCTATTTCTTCCTGCTTGGAGGTTTTCTGCTTCGACAACTCTGCAATTCGAGAAGTTGTTTCAGCTACCTCAGTCCAGGCAGAAGAACTCTTGCCATGTAGCGCTTCGAGCTGGCTGTTGAAGCCCCTCTGACGTCGATAGTCCGCAGAGACTTGGTCAACAATGGAGTATAACTCCAAGATAAAGCTGGAAACCTCTGGAGACACAGCAAGCAAATCGACTGTATTCAAAACAGCTCCCAGAAGAGACGGAGCAGTAGGATCCCCCTCCAAAGCCTTCATCAGGTCCTTTTTGAAGAACTGAGCCTTGACCTTCATCAAAGCCTCATCAAGAGGAGAAGTCGAAGTGGACTTCCCCGATGCAGTAGAAGCATCATGACTAAGATCAGATGAACTTCCCCTACTCTCAATGATGGCATTCAGGTAGTCAATGGGATCAGTTTGCTTCAAAAGGGCCAAGTCTTCTTTAGACTTGGGCTTTGTCGAGGTGGTAACTCTTACAGCAGCGTTGGCTTGGGGTTGAAGTTGTTGAGTAGCGTTTGCATCGACATGACTCTCTTCGACCTGTAGCTCAGTAGTGCCAGCATCAACATGATCCCCTTCGTCATGTTGCTCCTCTGTTAGATCGACCACTCGAGTTTCCTTTGGTTGTTGTTCCTCTGCTTCGGCAATGGTTTCATTGTTCGCCAATTCCTCCTCTTGTTGCCTACTGTGTTCAGTAGAGTCTTGTGTCTCTGAAGTTTTTGGTGCTGAACTTTCGGTGGTCTCCTGAAAATAGAAGAGGAAGAATCTTCTGGTTTAGAAAGATACACAATCGAACGTGAGCATCGACACCTAAGTTAAAAATGGTCAGAGAAACTACCTGTAGAGGAATTTCAGCCCCAGGGCTGGAATTATCACTTTCGACGGGTTTGTTGAGCAAAAAGTTTAGCTCCTCCTCCGTGGGCTCTTCGATGATCACGGGAGGTGGCCTGGGTCTTCTCCCTGCAACCTTTATTCTGATCATGGGTCGAAGCTCAGGAGCAGGGGCATCTTTCTTCAGTTTTCTCCGTTTAAGAGGAGCGGGGGGAGATTCGTCCTCGTCGTCACTCCCAGATTCGACCGTTAGTGCAGGTCGTTTCTTGGGTGCAGGTTCCTGAAAACCAAATGGAGTTCGATTTAGAGCGCCACATCGAAAATCAGGATGTTAAAACCAGAAGGAAATAATAAAAGTCTGGTTACCGGTGCTGAAGGTTTTGTCGAGGGACCTCCTCCCTGATGGCTTTCTGTGGTTTTTATCGATGCTGAAGGTTTTGTCGAGGGACCTCCTCCCTGATGGCTTTCTGTGGTTTTCTTTGCTGCAGGCTTTCGAACAACTGAAAGAAGACGCGTTCACAAATTGTAATTAACAAGTTATAAGTCAGAATGGAAAGACAAATATAATTTGGAGAGTGAACGTACATTTCTTTATTTTGTCAAGGACCAGAACGAAGGACTTCTGGAGTTCGTCCACAAAATCTTTTTCGTCGAAGAACTCTTCAGCATAATAACTCTTCCACCAGTCTTCGAAAGATGGTGAACAGAGGAAGTTGAGTTGATAGTCGAACAGTGAGAGTACTGTTCGACCAGCATACCTGCCAATGTGCTTGGTGGCAGCATCCTCAGTGTAATCATTGCAAAAATACAACATTGATTTCTCCCTAGGAAAAATGGGAGAAGGAAGTGATTGGATGATACCAAACTGTCGAGAGACCAAGTTTGGCTGATAAGCGATCAAGCTCAGGTGATTCTTGGAACTCTTAAAGCGCAGTGGCATTATTCTGGGAGTGATAAATGCTTCCCACATTGTTGTGTGTTCTTCGAGATGAGGGTCACCTGATGATTTGGGATGGGGTCTGGTGAACCATTCTGGACCAAACTTTCGACGGGCGAAAGGAGCCATGGTCGAGGTGAATTCTTTTCTTCCTGCAAACATCAAGACGAAGTTTGCAAAGGTCTGTTGGAGTTCCAACCTATCCTCAGTGGGAGTCAGTAGTGCCAATCTGGTGCTTTCGATACGCCTTTTTGCTATCTCAGGAGCTTGTTCGTTTATCTGAGTTTTCTGAGGTAAGAAAGACTCAAAAGTGGCATTTAGCCATAGTTGTAGTAGCCAGAAGGGTCCTGCAAGCAACAAACTGGCTCTATTTTCGATGACCTTTAACAGATTCGCTCCACTGCTTATCGACTCATACAGGTTCGCCAGGATTAATTCGGCTAAACAGATGTTTTGACCGTGGTGAAGCTGGGTAGCAAGGGTGACCATTTTCTCCGTCACCTGTAGAGACTTCGTGCAGAACACGAAGCGTGACAGCCAAAGGGCTAGAAACGCAATGTGCTCCACGTCCGTCACATTAGCTTTCGACCTATCATGATAGTGGTTGATGTAGGTGGTGTAAGTGGGTTTGGTAGCTGAAAACCCAATCTGGTCTTCAGACATTTCCTCTGGGTCGAAGTAATCCCCAGTTGGTCGAAGACCGGTGATGGCAGCCACGTCGAAGAGAGTGGGTGTTATCATTCCACAAGGCAGGTGGAAAGTGAAGTGAGTATAGTCCCAGAAAAGAAAAGAGGCTACCAGCATTTCAGGGGAGTAGTTGAGACCAGTCTTCGACAGCATGACTAGGTCATAAATCCCCAGGTTCTTCCAAATCGAAGCTTGGCGTTTTTCCATCTTCTCTAGCCAAGCGCTGTAGTCTGGTGTAAGGCTAGGGCTAGACCTAAAAGCCCTAACACCTCTATTGAAGAAACGAAGATCTATCTTTTCTTTTGCTGGATCCTTGTTGTCATCTGCATCCTTTTTAGAGCACCCAACAGGTTTGAGTGCCTCAAGCACCGGGAAGAAGTTCTTGATCTTCGTGGAGTCATCAATGCATGTAGATAAAGGGCCAGACATGGCGAAAACCTGGTTGGAGTATCCAACTGGAATCAGTAGTTGAGAAGAATAAACTTCACGCTCAGCAGTTCCCAGGGGTTCAGGAACCCTTCACATGCCTTTAGAGTTAACTGTTGGAACAGTTGAGAAGATTTTTGGTTGGGCAGTTTTAGAAGGAATGTTAGAACTGGGAGCATTAGAAGAACCTGAAGCCATTTTTGGGTTAAGATGAAGGTGAATGAAGAACAAAGTGTTTGAAGAGGTTTTTGTGTTCAATAATAAGGCTTGGATGCAGAATGGCGTGAAAAAGTCCCACAAGGGGCACCTAGCGCTATTTATAGTGATTGGAAAATCACGAAACTCGAGGTCATTTAATGTTGCAGATGATAGTGGGGCACGTGGCGCTCATTCGCTGACATAGTCGTTCTGCAGAACAGAAACGGTGCAGCGTGCATCCTCGTTTTTGGGAAAATTGTCATGATGACAATCTGTGAAAAGACGTTGGGCACGCTAAACGCCTTACTGAAGTGACGTCTTAGGTACAGGTGGAATGATGGCTTTTTCTTGGAATTGTCAGTTGGTTGGTAGAAGACGAAAAGCGCACAAGTTAATCTGTGGCTAAGAATGAAAGACAGGTGTCGGGTGGAATCTCAAAGAATGCCTTTTTCTTTTCAGCGTCGAAATAAGGCATTCTTGGGGGGCAATTTGTTGGCTCCTAAATTCGACACCCTTGTTTTTATTAATATAGACCATTAATCATAAGGAATGGTTTCGACCAGCTGATCCTGTCTAAATGCTCATCAAGAGGTGGCAAGGTACTTAGAGAATTTCTTCTAAGTAGGAATCTTGTTGCCTTCGACGTCGAAGGAGCTTCTCGACAAAAGGTATTTGATGCTCAGAGTGGAACGGTTCAAGATTCGAATGTTTGGAGGGAAAACGGTTCCCAGCAGTTACCAAGTGCAACGTGCCAAGATCAGGAGCGTCGAATTCTGTGAGCATGCCAAGTGGAGTCATCTCGAAGCAGCGTAACTGCCCGACGGTTACTTGAGATGTGTTTAGTATAAATACTAGTTGTTCACATAGTTTTCGCGTGTGTTCACCATTATATACAAGTTACTCATTTATATTCAAGTACCCAGTGTGAGCGAAAGAATTGTTGAGAATGTATGTGTGAAACACTATTTAAATTAATCAAAGTCTTTTATATTCCAGCACTTTATTGCCTTTTCATTTATCCTTCCCTGTTGAAGCCTTTATTTAACGCTTTCTTTTATTCTACCAAGTTTTCCTTCATGCAATTTACATAAAGTGTCTTTTCTAGCATTAACCATCATTAGAACTTAGTCAAACCCCAAAAATCAACCATGTCTTAGGATCAATCTGGTCGATCCTGTGAGTCACCAAATAAGTAACCTTTTGGAAGATCAGCGGTTTTTTACCAATTTCCACGGTAAACAACCCCCCGAACCCGAGAAATAATATCGAAAGGTCTTTCTTGTGCTTTTTTACCTTTCCTTTGGATAAAAGAAAAGTCGGTGGCGACTCTTGCTATCTGCACAAATGCGATCAAAACGCAAAACATCAAGTCAGTTCTCCCACCGTATCACAGAACTTGCGACTCTGCTGGGGAATAATAAAATAAAGTGGGGTTACCTTAGGGTTAGATCACCTTTACTCGCTTTCATTATTTGATTTGTGTGCTTTTATATTTAGTTCTTTGTTTTAGACTTGCTTTGATCCTCCACCCGGATTTGGGGCACCTTTTTAAGTAAATAGCAATAGATTGTGGAGACTGTACAGCATAGACCGATATGGTTGAGACAATGGATATGTTAGTGTGACGCATTTGTGGGTACCGATATCCCTCGTGGTGAATCGAGGAGAATACAGGGCTGCTGAGTGGCGTCATGAAGCACTAGTTAACCTCAGAACCCTAATTGAACAAACTTGGCCATTAGGACGTAGTGAGGTAGCCAGTTTCGGTGTAAAGCTGAAAATTGGTTGATACTCGATACTACACACATTGAGGCTAGACTTTTGGGATATCTCGGCCGCAATAAAAGATTGTTGTGCTGAGACAATGCCTAAGAGAAAGGTCGGTGATATTGAGATCCTTTAGAACCCGATCATTATTTCTAGGACAGGTTGAGCCAACTAGACTTCAAGAGGGTACTCACCTACAAAACTCATGCAAGCCTAAAACATAGGGATCTGTTTGTTGTGTGTGTATGTTTGCTTGTACATAAACATCATAAACATCATAAACATCATCAACATCATATGCATGCCCACTAACCATTTCAAGGAATTAGAAATTTATCTTTGTTTTTGTTTTGTAGGATATGAATTCTCTCCGAAGAAACACCATCCGAATCAGCTTTGTGAAAGAACATCCTCAACTTCAAGAGCTAGACTCAAGAGTGCCCGGGGATTCTCCTTTTACCAAGAAGTACAGTCGACTCCTCAGTTTGGCTACATGCAATTTCCAATAAGAGATGATGTGTGTACTATTCCAATTCTTTGATCTCGTACATCATTATTTCACTTTTCTGGACTATCAGTTGGTACCTACACTAGAAGAGTTCTCTCTGCTCTTAGGAGTGTCCGTGCTTAATCAGATACCGTTCACCGGTCTAAAAGGAATTCCAAAACCTGAAGTCATCGCCGAAGCTTTACATGTGAAGAGGGCCGACGCCTTAGCCAATTGGGAAACAAGAAGTGGGGTTAAAGGCTTTTTAGCTAAGTTTATATTGGAAAAAGCTCGTTCATTCTAGGATGACATGGATTTCCAAGCTTTTGAAGACGTGCTAGATCTCCTCATTTATGGTTTGGCTCTGTTTCCCAATTCGAACCAATTCATAGACGTTAATGCCATCAAAGTCTTTCTCTCTCGCAATCCCATACCCACCTTGCTAGGAGACATCTTGAATTGCCTTCATACCCGTACCATGAAGAAAAGAGGTACCCTTTTATGTTGTATCCCCCTACTCACTAAGTGGTTCACTTCACACCTGCCTCAGTCAATGTTGAAGAACAAGCAAAGATTGACTTGGTCTCAAAGGATGATGTCTCTCACCCACTCTGATATCCATTGGTGCTCGAGATCTTTGGAAGATATCTCTATCATTGACCGCTGTGGGGAGTTCCCTAATGTACCTCTGCTAGGTATTAGGGGAGGTATCACCTACAACCCGTGCTTAGCTCTTCGAAAGTTTGGGTATGCCCGAAGAGACGGCCCTCATGAGATGCTCATCCAAGGTTTGGTGTTCTACTACGACAAAGAAGACCAAGGTTATCGCTAGAGGTTTACACGTGCTTAGTGAATGGTGAACAAGGTGGACAGTAGGACTTTGGGACATAAAAACCCTATCCCTCTCGAGTCTTACCTTAAGTGGGTACGGGCTCGTGCTCAGAATCTCTTGATGCCTTACCCTTCCATCCTTCCTGTCATCATTGAGCCTGTTATTGAAGGAGACGTCCCATACACCATTCTTCATCCTAACATGCCTACTTCTCTCGAAGACCTGCAGAAAGCTTGGATTCAGTTGAAGGAAGAACGAGACACCTTTGAAACCCAGTACTACGCCAGGGATAAGAAGGTTCTAGAGCTCACCAAACTGCTTCATGAAGAGAAAAATCTGAATACCTAAATTGCTCCAAAGAGGATGCGTTCGGTCTTTTTGTCTTAAGAGTTTTTGCTGTATTTTGTTTCTTTCTTTGTAAGCCCAAGGAGGAATGATGTATTCAAACTTGGTTTTATTTAATATGACGTGTGTTCTTTTTTGGTTTGGACAAGTTTAAATCTCTAAATTTCCTTGAAATCATTTGCATATTGCATCTTCATTCATCATAACATCATACAGGTTTCTCATAACAGGTCACCTTATCCTTCTAATGTTTATTTTAGTGAGATGGATGTTGAACAGACTGTGAAAGATCTTCAGGCGCAAAATGCCCAGTTTCAACAAATGCTCATGGCTCTGATAAAAGTACAAGAGGAGTTGAAGACTCTGCTAGCCAAAGAGAAGAAGAAGAAAACGAAGAAACCAACCGGAGTTGTGATCATGAGAAGAAGGTTTAAAGGGCAGACCAGGCGAACCTTAGACTTTGCAACATCATCGGGTGAAGGAGATAATCAAGGAGCCGAGACCCAAGAAGTGAACGACGACCCAGTATCCAAAGGAAAGGAAGAGCCTGATTACTCTGAGGAGCAATATCCTCCTGTTGATGATAAATACAAACAGCTAGAGGATCAGTTGAATGCCATGGAGATTCAGAAGGTACCCGGTTTGGACTTTGAAGAATTAGGACTCATCTCAGGGGTTGTCATCCCACAGAAATTCAAGGTCCCAACTTTCGCCAAGTATGATGGTGTTTCTTGCCCAAAACTACATCTGAGGTCATATGTCAGAAAGATTCAACCCCACGCGGCTGACAAGAATCAGTGGGTGCATTTCTTCCAGGAGATCTTATCTTGGATGCAATTAGATTGGTTCTATCAATTAGAAGGGTCCAATGTTCGCAACTGGGAAGAGTTGGCTGCTGCTTTCTACAAACAATATCAGTATAATGCTGATTTGGCTCCGACTAGGACACAACTACAAAGTATGTCTATGGGAACAGATGAGGGTTTCAAAACCTATGCTAAAAAATGGAAGGATCTCGCAGGCAAGGTCCGACCCCCTCTATCTGACAGAGAATTAGTGGATATGTTCCTAGGCACCTTATCCGGACCATTTTTCAATCACCTGATTGGGAGTTCTTTAGCTGGGTTTACTGAATTAATCATGACTGGTGAGCGGGTCGAGGCCGGTATAAAAAGAGGCAAAACTCAAAGAGATGCATCCTCAAGTATGGTGAAGAAACCTTTTGTTGGAAAGAAGGAGGTCAGTGTTGCGTATGACCATAGGAATCAAAATAAAACCGATCGTCGTCCGGCAGTAGGGGCTGTCATGATCTCTAATCCTGCGCCAAACCAGCAGCGAAATTATCAACGCAAACCAGAAGCGCCCATGAGACAATTTACCCGGATTAACATGACCATGTCTCAGGTTTTGCCACACCTACTCAAGACTAATCTAGTAACTTTAAAGGAAGCTCCCAAAAATCCCAATACTGCTTCTCCCCGCTACAACCCGAACGCCCGATGTGCCTATCATTCTGAAAGCCTGGGGCACGATACAAATGATTGTTGGGCCTTAAAGATAAAGGTGCAAGACCTTATTCATGCGAAGGAGATTGAATTTAAGCCCCCAGAAACGCCTAATGTAATAACGGAACCAATGCCCAGACATGGCCAAGGTATCAACACCATTGATGATGATCGTTAGTTTCCTCTGTGAATGACTTAGTTACTCCTCTGTTGACCATTAAACAAAATCTACTGCAAGCCGGCTTGTTCCCAGGTTGCGATGAAAATTTCCACCTTTGTAAATCTCTGCCGAACGGTTGTTTGTTACTAAAGATAGGCGTCCAGTGCCTGATGACTAGTAAAGAAATCCTATTTGAAAAGCTACCTCTTATCAAAAGCTCTTATCAAGATGTTTCAATAATCACCATTTTCGACAATCCTCCGAGGGTCTCCAACAAAAGACCCGTCAGGATTACATGTGCTCCCAGATCTGCACCATTAATCATCACTATGCCAAGACTAATACCATACTCCTCAGATAAAGCTGTTCCCTGGAGTTATGAGGCTGGCGTTTATTACTACAGCGTCAAGCAAGATCATTTGACTGTCAAAAATGAAGCTGCGAGAGATATTGATCCCGATATCGATAACATCACTGGAACCAGCAAAATAACAAGAAGTGGAAGAGTCTTCTCACCTGAGATTTCTCCAAAGACCGTTGCTACTCTTGTAATCATTACTACAGCCACTCCTAACGACACCGCCAGTGATACTCTTACTGTTACCCCTACTGCCGATACAAGGGGCAAAGAGGCTTTGGTTGAGCCTGCCCAAGCAAGATAACGTCCCTAAGTCATCCTTGAAGCTTCTAGAAAAGAAATAGAAGAAATCCTGAAGATAATCAAGAAAAGTGACTACAACATTGTAGAACAATTGGGGCAGACCCCCTCGAAGATATCTTTGTTGTCCTTGCTTTTGTGTTCTGAAACTCACGCCAAAGCCTTGGTAAAGTTTCTTAAGACCACTCACATGCCCCAAGAGACCTCCATCAACCAATTCGAAGACTGTGTGGCCATTCTAACTGCTGATAACGGGTTGGGCTTTTCCGATGCTGATTTAACCTCTAAGGGAAGGAAGCACAATGATGCCTTACATATTTCCATTGAATGCAGGGGCACCACACTTGCCCGTGTTTTGGTGGATACCGGTTCATCATTGAATATCTTGCCCAAAAATGCTCTCAACCGACTGGATTGTGAGGGGCTCATCTTGAAACCTAGCAACATCATAGTGAGGGCCTTTGATGGTTCCAAGAGGACAGTGCACAAAGAAGTTAGTATCCCCATAAAAATTGGGACTCAGACCTTTGACTCAATTTTCTATGTGATGGACATCCGCCCTTCGTACTCTTGTCTGTTGGGTCGACCCTGGATCCATGGTGCTGTCACTTCCACCCTACACCAAATGCTAAAATACCCGATCAGAGGGAAGATTGTCACAGTTCATGGAGAAGAGGACTACATGGTTAGCCATTTGAATTCTTTCAGGTATGTTGAAATGGATGGTGAATTCATAGAGGCTCCCTGTCAGAACTTTGAGGAGGTTCCAGCAACGGTCGCAGCAACCAAGTCTACTCCAAAGATTACCAGACCTCCACTAAAGATGGCCTCGTCGAAAGACGCTCGAGCAGTAGTTAAAGAGGGAGGATGTACTATCTGGGGTCAGCTTCAGGATATTCCCTACAAGTCCGACAAATTTGGGTTAGGGTTCACTTCAGAGGCTCAGAAATCGGTCCAACGTTCTCGCGCAGGGGGACCACCTCTGCGTATCAGGAATCAAGGAGTCAATGCATTAGAAGATAGTGATGGTAGCTGTGACATGGATGAATGGATTTTTCCAACTATCGGCGAAGGGCTTAACAACTGGGAGGCCAAAGATTTCATTCCTATTACTTTTATTCAAGAGTAATTGTCTTTTAATATTTTCAGACTTGTAATATTTAAACAATTCAGACTTTTTAAAACCTTGTGTCTTACCCGAGGCACAATGGTCCATCTGTAAGGGTTGTCACTTAATTCTCATATGTCATTAATGAATCATGGACGTTTTTACATCAAATTTTGTTTTCTTTGTCTTCTCTTTCTTACGTTTTATTTCTTTCAAAAGTAGCTATGCTCTTACACACACTCACATTTTGAAAATGCAGATCTACATCCACTCAGGATCCCATGAGTAATAGTTCTGCTATGGCCAATTGTGACCTTGAAAGTCCGATCTACCAAGCCGACGAAGAAGGTGAAGAAGATTATGAAGTGCCAGGAGAGTTGGCCAGGTTGTTGCAACAAGAAGAAAGGACCATTCAGCCACACGAAGAGCCGATCGAGACAATTAACTTGGGAACTGAAGAAGATAAGAAAGAGGTCAAGGTGAGTGCCAACTTGGAACCTAATGTCAAGGAGCGTCTGATTCAGTTATTGCACGATTATGTTGAGATATTCGCCTGGTCATACAAAGACATGCCAGGACTGGATGCAGACATTATGGTACATCGTCTGCCTACAAAGGAAGATTGTCTCCCTGTAAAGCAAAAGGTCCGTCGTATGAGACCCGATATGTCTGAAAAGATCAAAGCAGAAGTTATGAAGCAATTCAATGCTGGATTTTTGGCTGTCACCTCTTATCCCTAATGGGTGGCCAATGTTGTTCCTATACCTAAGAAAGATGGTAAAGTGAGGATGTGTGCGGACTACAGAGATTTGAATAGAGCAAGCCCCAAAGATGATTTCCCACTTCCCCACATCGACATCTTAGTTGACAATACGGCGCAACACAAAGTGTTTTCCTTCATGGATGGCTTCTCGGGATACAACCAAATCAAAATGGCGCCTGAGGATATGGAGAAAACGACTTTTGTTACACATTGGGGCACTTTCTGCTATAAGGTCATGTCATTCAGACTGAAGAATGTTGGGGAAACCTATCAACGCGCTATGGTAGCTTTATTTCCTGACATGATATACCGTGAGATAGAAGTCTACGTAGACGATATGATATCCAGATTGCAGACGGAAGAAGAGAACCTCGATCACTTACAGAAGTTGTTTGAAAGGATGAAGAAGTACAAGTTGAGATTGAATCCAAACAAGTGTACATTCGGAGTACGGTCTGGTAAACTCCTGGGTTTTGTCGTCAGTAACAAGGGTATCGAAGTTGATCCTGCCAAGGTTAAAGCGATACAAGAAATGTCGTCTCCTCATACTGAGAAAGAAGTCAGGATTCTTGGGACGTCTGAATTACATAGCCAGGTTTATTTCTCACCTGACAACTACTTGTGAACCAATCTTCAAACTCTTGAAGAAAGATCAAGTAATCAGATGGAACGAAGAATGCCAAGTTGCTTTTGACAAAATCAAAGAATATCTGCAAGAACCTCTTGTGTTGTTGCCACCTGTTGAGGGAAGGCCATTGATCTTATATCTAACTGTTTTAGAAAATGAAATGGGGTGTGTGTTGGGGAAGCATGACGAGTCTGGCCGAAAAGAGCATGCTATTTATTACCTGAGAAAAAAGTTTACCGATTGTGAAACAAGATATTCACTGCTCGAGAAAACTTGTTGCGCTCTGGCATGGGCTGCTCGCCGGCTGAGACAATATATGCTGACCCACACTACCTTGTTGATATCTAAAATGGATCCAATAAAGTACATCTTTGAGAAGCCCGCTCTTTCTGGGAGAATAGCGAGATGGCAGATGATCCTGACATAATATGACATACGATATACTACCCAGAAAGATATAAAGGGTAGTGTATTGGCTGATCATCTTGCTCACCAAGCTGTAGAAGACTATCAGTCCATGAAGTTTGAATTCCTGGACGAAGACATCATGACGTTAGACAACTGTAAAGAGATCAGGCCATATGACGGACCTGAACAAGGATCCTGATGGACCCTGTTCTTTGATGGGGCATCCAACGCACTTGGCAATGGTATCGGCACCGTGCTCATATCTCTAGAAGGATGTCATACTCCCTTTACTGCCATACTTTGCTTCAACTATACAAACAACATGGCAGAATACGAAGCGTGAATCTTCGGTCTCAAAGCTGCTATAGACTTGGGGATCAAATACTTGGATGTATTTGGAGATTCAACTTTGGTCATTAGTCAGGTCAAAGGGGAATGGGACACCAAGCACCCCAACCTTATTCCTTACAAAGAACATGTGTTGACATTGTTACTGCATTTCGAGAAGATTACCTTCAAGCATTTCCCGCAAGAGGAAAATCAACTAGCAGACGCATTAGCTATAATGTCATCTATGTTTAAACTTAATTGGGATAACGAGGCTCCTCAAATCACCATTGAGAGGATGAATGAACCAGCCTACTGTCACAAGATTAATATTGAAGAAGTAGTGTATTAACCTTGGTTTCATGAAGTTAAGAGGTATCTCGAGTCTCAGGAATATCCAGAAGGAGCTTCGGTGAATGACAAGAAGTTCCTAAGGAGGTTCTCGGCTAAATTCTTCCTTAGTAACGACATTATGTACAAACGCAGTCATGACTCTGTATTGCTTCGGTGCATAGACAAGGTTGAGGCTGAAAGGATCATGGGTGAGCTACACGAAGGCACTTTTGGTACTCATTCCAGTGGGTATACAATGGAAAAGAAAATCATACGGGTAGGCTATTATTGGTCTACCATGGAGGCAGGTTGCTACCAACACTCTCGGACTTGCCATAAATGTCAAATCTATGCTAACAAAGTACACGTACCTCCGGTCCCTATGAATGTCTTGATGGCTCCTTGGCCCTTTTCTATGTGGGGAATCGATATGATTGGGGAAATCAAGCCAACAACCTCCAATGGACACCGCTTTATCTTAGTGGCCATCGACTATTTCACAAAGTGGGTTAAGGCAGCTTCTTTTGCTTCCGTTACTAAAAATGTGGTCACTGGGTTCATCAAGCAGAATCTCATATGTCGGTACGGTATCCCAGAGAGAATCCTCACTGATAATGGTACGAATCTAAACAACACTATGATCACCGCTTTGTGCGAGCAATTCAAGATTCAGCATCACAATTCTTCCCCTTATCGGCCAAAGATGATAGGTGCTGTAGAAGCTGCTAACAAAAACATTAAGAAGATCATACAAAAAATGACAGTCACATATAAAGACTGGCATGAGATGCTACCGTTCGCTCTCCATGGGTATCGTACCACAGCTCGCACATCAACTGGGGCAACACCTTATTCTCTCGTATACGACATGGAAGATGTCTTGCCTATTGAGGTCCAGATCCCCTCTCTAAGAATCATGAAGGATACTGGTTTGAATGAAGAAGATTGGATTCAGACTTGGTTTGACCAACTAAACTTGATTGATGAGAAGAGGCTTACAGCTATCTGTCATGGTCAGATGTACCAAAAACGCATGATCAAAGCTTTTAATAAAAAGGTCAAACGTCAGGTATATCGGGTCGGTGACTTGGTAATCAAGCGTATCATTTTGCCACAAGGTGATCCCAGGGGCAAATGGACCCCTACATATGAAGGGCCATTTGTAATCAAAAGCATTTTCTCTGGTGGAGCAATGATCTTGACTACTATGGATGGCGACGACCTCCCTCACCCTGTAAATACGGACATAGTTAAAAAATACTACGCATGACCAAAGACCCGCTAGGTTGAATGGCCTAGGCAAAAATAAGGGCTTCCCGGCGAACCAAAAGGGTTCGGGCAAAAATAAGGGATGAAAATAAAAATATTTGTACACCCGGCAAGTCGAAAACCCGAAAGGGCGGCTTGGGCAAAAAAAGGTATCCCGATGGACTGAAAACCCGAGAGGGCGGTCCAGGCAAAAGTTAGGGATTAAAGCGTATGACTATGTCCCCTTGGATCATCTGGAAAAAAATATTCAGCATCAACCAATCAATTCAATTAGTTCTAAATCAACCCAGTTGACTTCGCTGAGGCGACCAGTGGACAAGACATTCAGAGACATGAAGGTTATAGTAGAACGGGAACCCCATGGGATTATTTCACGTAGCTACCTTTTCTTTGTATAAATTTTCATTTTTACGACGATATTCTCTTTCTAGAATGCTTGTCTCATTGTACAAAAATACTTGTTCAAGTTAATACAAAGATATCCCTTTTGAAAGTGCAAAACCACCTGTTTTTCTTTATTTCTATGTTTTATTTACAAAAACGTCCAATGATTTATTTTTGAACATATGCATTTGAACGTGATTACTGTTACAAATAAATAAAAGAAAAAAAACGGAAAGAAAATCACTAATGACTTTAAGAAATAGAATAATATCTGTAAGCCATTCCATAAAACCCCCGCAGGTACTTTCTCCAGCCAGAGCAAAAATTTCCAACCACCAATCCAAAGTGTCCCCAGTGAGTTGTCCAACTTCTCAGATTTCCCCAGCAGGATACTACAAGCAATGACTGGCTTTTCCCTTTTTGCAAACAAAGTTTATACTTAGAAATTCACCCATCAGTGCTTCAAAAGGGATTTATTTTCCATGCTTCCAGCAACGCTACGACACAAACAATCTTTAATTCCATACATTTGCATCCATACGTCATAACATTGACAACTCAAGTGCATACAGTGCAATCTCATTTATTTTGAGAGGCAAACATCAC
Organism: Vicia faba; assembly: GCA_948472305.1. Classification (NCBI taxonomy): domain Eukaryota; kingdom Viridiplantae; phylum Streptophyta; class Magnoliopsida; order Fabales; family Fabaceae; genus Vicia; species Vicia faba. Next base: position 975,299,099 of record OX451740.1, on the reverse strand, counting down.
ACCATGCATCACATACATCATAGCGTTGCATACAATTAACTCTTCACCTTTTACAGGAAAGAGCCATTGGACAATTATTATCAACAAAATTCTGACAAACACAAATTTTCAACAAGTCAAATACAGATTAGTTTCCGAGAAAAGGATGATTTTTACTGGTTCAGATAAATCTCTCAACATTTTATTCTGATTTGTCTCCAGATTTTTACTGGTTCAGATAAATCTCTCAACGGTTTATTCTGATTCATCTCCAGATTTTTACTGGTTCAGATAAATCTCTCAACGATTTATTCTGATTCGTCTCCAGATTTCACTGGTTCAGATAAATCTCTCAACGATTTATTCTGATTCGTCTCCAGATTTTTTCACTGGTTCAGATAAATCTCCCAACGGTTTATTCTGATTCATCGCCAGATTATTTCACTGGTTCAAATAAATCTCTCAACGGTTTATTCTGATTCGTCTCCAGATTTTTTCATTGGTTCAGATAAATCTCTCAACGGTTTATTCTGATTCGTTGCCAGATTATTTCACTGGTTCAGATAAATCTCTCAACGGTTTATTCTAATTCGTCTCCAGATTTTTTCACTGGTTCAGATAAATCTCTCAACGGTTTATTCTGATTCGTCGCCAGATTATTTCACTGGTTCAGATAAATCTCTCAACGGTTTATTCTGATTCTTCTCCAGATTTTTTCACTGGTTCAGATAAATCTCTCAACGGTTTATTCTGATTTGTCTCCAGATTTTTACTGGTTCAGATAAACCTCTCAACGGTTTATTCTGATTCATCTCCAGATTTTTACTGGTTCAGATAAATCTCTCAACGGTTTATTATGATTCGTCTCAAGATTATTTCATTGTTTCAGATAAATCCCTCAAACGGTTTATTCTGATTCGTTCTCTGTTAAGATCAAGTTCAAACTTTCCGTCAACAATCACCTTTGGATGGCATCTATAAGCCCATCTCCAACAATTCTATTTTGTTTCTCCAAATGGCATCTTTAAGACCATTTCCATACACAATCAAACTGGTGCGTAATCAAGTGCAAATTTCTGGGCACTCTAGTGTTCAATCATCTTCCACTTTCAAGCCACGAACGACAAACATGTTGCTCTCGCTTTTCAAGTTTAAGAAGATTGAACAGGGGCAGCTGTTGTACCCCAAAATTTTCCCTCCCATTTTTCATACAAGATACAACCCTAGGGTTTCTTGGATATTCAATTTTGCTCAGAAATCGACCAGACAGATTCTCTTCTGGGGCAGTAAACCAACAATTAGGGTTTTTTGCAATTCTCAAAAGAAAATGAGTTTTCAAAGATCCAATTGGCCTTCATAGGTCTTCATGCTTCCTCAAGGTTGTAGTTATGATTTATTCAAGTTACAAGACTTTGAGACGATTATGTCTGTTCATGGTCACATGTGACGTCGCTCACGAGTTTATCTTCAGAGAATCGGAAGAAATTTGAGTTTGGAAGACTTTAAAATTATCAAATCATCGCAAGGCATTGATTGATTTTGAATTTTTCTTAAACACAGTTTACTGAAAGGATAATGTTTGTTCTCAGATCATGATTTATTTGGGACAACAGATGGAGATTAAGACTGTCATTTAGGACAATCATGATTTTGGGATCCAGGTTGACCAAATGATTTACGTCCTTAAAACATTTATTTTGTTTAGGAAATGGAGTGCAAAGTGCGTGTTTGTTTGAAATGCAGTTACAAAGTTATTTGGATTATTTGGAATTTAAGTTACCAGACTGGAACATTTTATTTCAAATATCCTGATTGGGAATTTAAAAAAAAATCAATTAGGATGCGAAGAGAAATTACAAATTTTTGTTTATAAAGGATTTCAAGTTATGAAATAACACAAGAATACTTTATGCTACAATTCAAGTTCTACTCCATTTTCAAACACACTGTCCAAGATTGTTACAAAACTTCGAATTCTTTTAATACTTTATGTTTTACAACTTATTGTATTTAAAGATAAGTTGGTACAACTATTGGATACAATACATCAAAATACAAGAAGATTTTTCTAAGTTACAAAGAAAATCAAGTGAATGTTTGGCCTAAGAGAACTAATCCATGATTAAGTTGTTTGAAGATTGAAGTTATATCAAATTCCTTTGATTTTCTCCAAGACTTTCGTGTTTGCCACGGGTTTCTTGCGTTCTTTGCTTTGTCATCTCCACTTTCGCTCACATGAAAACAAGAGAAAGAAAGCATGATTAATACAAAAATATATGAGCATGAACAAGGAATTTTCCAAAAATATATTTCATAAGTTCATCATTAAGGTTTGCAATGTGGAATCAGAATGTTGTTTATTTCATCACAACTTATTTCCCCCAGTTACAAATCACAAGAAGGTTGCCCTTCTTGGTTCACAAAAAGAAGGAAAAAGAGAAATTCGCGAACATGACAGCCCAAGGCTGCACACAATAACAAAATGCTACAACAGTCCAAACAAACAGCATCATCACAAACTGAAACAAACAACATCATCACAAACTGAAACAAACAGCATCATCACAAACTGAAGCAAAACAACATCATCACAAACTGAAGCAAAACAACATCATCATAAGCTAAAACAAGGCAACAATGTGGAAAATATAACAAAATAGCTAGATGTTAAATCAAACAAAATAGCAAGTCAACTTGCTCAAGAGGCGAGGCATCATCATTTTCCAAAGTGTTGCAAACCCTTCAGAATGGTAAAATAAGGATAAGAAAAAATTGCCTTTTTATTGTCATTGAGAGAGAAGAGAGGAAAGAGGTCACCTAGGCTACAGAATTGCCTAAAGCACATCCTGCAAAAGCTCTTCTACAAAAAAGAAGAGCTGCTGTAAACTCAAAATCAGAACAAAACCTGCTGTAAACCCAAAATCAGAACAAAACCTGCTGTAAACCCAAAAATCATCAAAACCTGCTAAAATACAAAATCAGAAAAAACCCTGTTGTAATCACAGGACCACAAAAACCTGTTGTAGAGACCAAAGACAAAAGGCCACGGCATAAGAAAAAAGGTCAATAAAAACAGAGAGGGGTGATGGATTAAAAGAGCCAACAGTAACAGAGTAAAAGAAAGAGAGCAAGAACAAATCTGATGTTCATCAAAGAACTCAAAACAAAATAACCATCACCAAAAATTCCAAAACCTGATAACCATCATCAAAAACTCAGAACAAAGTAACCACCACCCAAAACACAGAAGCAACACAATCATCATTCAAAAATTTGATAACAAAGAAGACAGAAAAAGTTACCAATAAACCAGAAGAGCCTCGCCCCCATCCTCATCTCTTTCCCTCATAAATCTTCTGCCACCACTGAATACCATCCTCAGTCCCGCCTCTTCGTTCCTAATTTGCAGAAAATCACAAGAATAACAAGGCAAGGGAGAAGTTATAAAGCTCCAACAGGTATGAGTCCCCCCCCCCCCTTTCTCGTATTTCCATAAGCATAATTTATGCATCTAAAGAACTAAGGGTTAGTTAAAGGAAAACTCAGCAAAAATGGAAAACTCAACCAAAATCTGTAAGCTAGAAAAATAACGAAAGAGACCTTACCTTTTCAAAATCGCTAGGGTTAGATTAGGGAGACGAGAGAGGTATATTCCGGTAGCAAAGAGGTTGAGGGAGGTCAAGGAAGAGACGATTTTGGGTCTCTCTGATTTAAATCTGAATTCAAAAAAAGAAGGGTTTCAAAGGATGTAAATCATTGTGAGACAAAAAGGCGTAGTTTATTACTTTAGAGAGCGAATCGTTTGCAAGGTAAGTCAGGAACAAGGTGGTGAGGAAGTGGAAAGAATGAACAGAGAAGAATAGCGCCGCGTGAAAGGGAAGATGGACCAAACCCTAATTTTATGTTATCCCTTAATCCGTGAAGAAGTTTAGATTAGGAATTTTTGGGTTTTAGTTTGTCGATTTGTGGTGGGCGACCCATTGCCTCTGCTCCATAAGCCCATTTTTGTTCACTGCATACACACCCCTTCATCTGTTTAATCTATAATTTTTTTGTTTACATTATTTATTTTGAATAATTTGTTTTTGTTCTTAATTTGTTTCTTGATTAAACTTTTTGCTATTAATTTCCCTTTGATTCCTTTTCATGATACAAATATTACAAAAAAAATATAGAACATATTTCTATTTTCCTTTTTTTAATTATTCTCATATTCAAAAAAATATAAAATATAAATCTTTCATAGGATTAATTAATTCTTTTCATCATGAAAAACATTAAAAGATAGCAAAAAAATTAATACATTTTGATTTAATTTCTTTAGTTAAATATTTTTTTTAATAGAATAAATTTTATTTTTTTTCTTTCCAAACTTTTCAAGTAAAAACTTAGAATTTTATTTCCATATTTTTACTTTGATTAACCAAATTTTGTTTCATAGATTTGTGGTAATTTCAATTAATTGCTCGATTCAATCTAGTTGTATTGCTTGTTATTTGGACCTTTCTATCGCATTTGACTCATCCCTATTCGTAAAAAAATTGTACCCCCATTCCCGAACACTTTGTAATAGCGTAGAATTTCAATTCCTGCAATTTACTGTTTTCCTTATACTGTATAGTAATTAGGCGTGTATGGCAAGATTCAAAAATCAATCGCTAGATAACCTAATCAAAGAATAAAATAACTTGAAACCAACACTTTTTCACACGCGCACCTGTAGGGTAACCTCGCTCATTGCCTCGAAAATACAGTCATGTCCCTCGAATATGGGATGCCTTAGCAATGACCCTTTGATAAAAAAAGATCGTAGTCCCTCGATGACCCTCGATGTTGCCTTCGATAAAACGATCCCGTCCCTTACGAAAATTGCTAAAGCGTCTCATAAGTTTCCTTCGATGACTGTAAAAATTGACCCGCGCCTGTCCCTTCACATCCAACGATTGAGATTCTTACCAAATTAATGGTAAGATAGCCACATTAAGAGGAGGAAGAAAAGAACAATTTAAGACCTTTCGAGTAGATAGATTCGCTCCTAGTTACTCGCTTGCTCACGATAAAAACATTTTTACACCTACACTTTCATTTCAAAACATTTTCAAAATACAAAACATTTTGTATACGTTCTTATAGAGACGAGAACCATTGCAAAACATCCTTTCAAAACACTTTCCAAAACACAATTCACAAACACATCTTTGAACCACTTTTCGAAACAAAACTTTGTATGCGTTCTTATAGAAACGAGAATCATTACAAAGAGATTTTTCAAAATACTTTCAAAGCCCACATCACAAGCACGCTGTTAAATGAAAGCAAGTGATCTAAATAAGTAACTAAGAGCCCATAAAAAACCATGGATGAAAAGGGTGCTAATACCTTCCCTTTTCATAATCTACCCCCCGAACCCGAGAAATAATCTCGAAAGGTCTTTCCTGTGCTTTTTTACCTTTCCTTTAGATAAAAGAAAAGTCGGTGGAGACTCTTTCTATCCGCACAAATGCGATCGAAACGCAAAACATCAAGTAAGTTCTCCCACCGTATCACACTATAGATCCTAACCTGGATCTGGGGGACACCTTTTAGGTAAGTAGCAATAGACTGTGAGGGAATTGTACGACATAGACCGATACGGTTGAAGCAGTAGCTACGTTGATGTGGCACATTAGTTGGTACCGATATCCCTTGTGGAGCAACAAGGAGAGTATGGGGCTGCTATATGGGTCATTAAGCATCAACTGACTTTAGAACCTATAATTGACCAACTTGGCCATAGGAAGTAGTGAGATTCTACACTCATTGAGACCATACTCTCGAGATGGTTTCGGCCGCAAGAAAAGATTGTGTGAGCTGAAACTATGACCGATGGAGGATGGTCAGTGATATTGAGAACCTCTAGAACCCCGTTACTATTATTAGGACATGTTGAACCAACTAAAATATAAGAGGGTAGTACCTAAACTCCTTGCAAGCCTGAAACATAAGGGCTACTGTGTGACTTGTTTTCCTTTACCATGTTTTCTATCTGTGATACCTGTTGTGTGTCTTTATCATGACATCATGCATCATTACATAGCATGCATATTTCATTAGACTAACCATTTCAAAGACTGAGGGGATTTATCTTTGTTCTGTTTTGCAGATTATGGCTTCTATGAGCAGAAATACCATTCGAGTTAACTTCATGCAAATCCCTGCTCAGCTCAGAGAGTTAGTCTCAAAGGTTCCTGATACTTCTTCATTTGTTAGAAGACATGGTTATCTCCTTAGCTTGGTCACTTCAAAGTTGGATGAGCAAATGATGAGTGTGTTATTCCAGTTCTTTGATCCATTGCATCATTGTTTCACCTTCCCGAATTATTAGTTAGTCCCTACTTTGGAGGATTTTTCTGATCTACTAGGCATATCTATCCTCGAGCAGACACCCTTCACAGGTTTGGAGGAGGTTCCTAGACCTGAGGACATTGCTTTAGCTTTACACTTGACAAAGGCTGATATAGTGTCTAACTGGGAGACTCGGAGTGGGGTTAAAGGTTTCTTGGATAAGTTTTTGATCGATCAAGCTCAACTGTTCTGGGATAACTTGGATTTTCAAGCATTTGAAGACATCTTGGCTCTCCTCATCTACGGCTTGGTTCTTTTCCCAAATCCAGATTCTTTCATAGATGTGAACACAGTTAAGATCCTCATGTCTCGTAACCTGGTGGCTACTCTCTTGGGTGATATTTTACACGCTCTCTATACTCGTACTGTACGGAGAAGGGGAACCCTCATGTGTTGCACGCCGTTGTTGGCGAGGTGTTTTATTTCACACCTCCCCAAGTCTATTTTGAAAAATGAGGAAGGTGTAGGTTGGGCCTATAGAATCATGTCCCTTGCTCATACGGACATCCTTTGGAGTTCTAAAGACATGGAAAGAGTAGCTGTCATTGATCGATGTGGGGAATACCCTAATGTTCCGTTGCTTGGAATTCGAGGGGGTATAACCTACAATCCTTGTTTGGCTTTACAACAGTTTGGACGAGCTCGGAGAGATGGTCCCCATAAGCTGCTTCTTACAGGCATTGTCTTCGACTACAAGGGGGATGTTGAGGGACATCGCCGCAAGTTTATACGAGCTTGGGGCATGGTGAACAGGTCTGACCCACATGAGCTAGGATTGAAGACTTCCCTCCTGATGCAACCTTATCTACAGTGGGTTCGAGCCCGTGCTCAAAAGCTGGGGATACCATATGAAGCTATTTTGCCGGTGATTGTAGAGCATACTAATGAAGAAGGTGTTCCTTATACAGTCCTCCATCCCTACATGCCTACTGATCTGGGGGCATTGAAGAGATCTTGGATCCAGTTAAAGGAAGAAAGGGATACCTACAGGGAAAAGTATCATGAGCAAGAGAGGAAGATCTTGAGGCTTACAAGGCAGCTTGAGAATGAGAGGACAATCAACGATTATGTCAGCTCGAATGGAAGGCGACCATGGGATTTTTGATTTCTTTGTTGTTTTTCTAGTTTAGATTTATTTTCAGTTATTTCTTTTGTAACGACTTAAACGCATTATTAAACATTTTACAAGTTTGAATCTAATAAAGTCTGTTTATTTCTTTGTTTTACAAATTTGAATCTCCCAAAGTCTTTGAAATCATTTCATACGCATTTAATTACCATGCACCTCATTACAGGTACCATTACAGGTTTCTTATCTTCTTCGCTATTTATTTCAGCAATCATGTCTTCTGAAACACCTACTGATCAAGCCATCAAGGATCTTCAGGCTCAGAATGCTCAATTCCAGGAGTTCTTCTTGAATTTGGCCAAAGGGCAGCAAGATTTGAAGTCTCTCATCTTGAAGGAGAAGAAGAAGAAGAAGAAGAAGAAGAAGAAGAAGAAGAAGAAAGTGGTCCTCCTGAATATGGGTCACGGATTCGGGAACAATTTGCGATAGGAAACTGATTTTTCCCATTCATCTGGAGGGGGAGAGAATCAAGAGGAAAGAAAGGGGCCTAGTCATGTGGTCTCTGATAATGACACAGATTTTGATGAAGACCAGTATCCTCCTGCTGAGGATAGGTATAAGCAACTTGAAGACCGGTTGAGTGCAATGGAGATCCAGAAGATACCTGGATTGGACTTTGGAGATTTGGGTCTGGCATTTGGGGTGGTGATCTCTCACAAGTTTAAAGCTCCTGTCTTTGCTAAGTATGATGGAATATATTGTCCGAAGCTACACCTCCGCTCGTATGTCAGAAAGATTCAACCCTATACTGCTGATAGAAACCTATGGGTTCATTTCTTTCAAGATAGTCTGTCAAGGACTCAACTTGAATGGTTCTATCAATTGGAAGGAGCTAATGTCCGCAACTGGGAGGACCTTGCTGCCGCTTTTTATAAACAATACTAGTATAACACCGACCTTGCTCCCATGCATACTCAACTCTAGGGTATGTCTATGGGTGCGAGCGAAGGTTTTAAGGACTATGCTCAGAAGTGGATAGATCTTGCTGGAAGAGTCCAACCCCCTCTGTCTGATAGGGAGTTGGTGGATATGTTTCTTGGGACTTTGTCTGGTCCATATTTCAACCATTTGATCGGTAGTTCGTCGTCTGGGTTTACTGAATTGATTTTGAGTGGGGAGAGGGTAGAAGCTGGTATCAAAAGTGGCAATATACAGAAAAGTGCTTCGTCAAGTACAGAGAAGAAGCCTTTCAAGAAGGAATCTAGTGCAGTTTATAGCTCGAGGAGCCAAAACCGACCTGACTCCAGCCAAGTAGTGAATACGGTAGTAATATCAAGACCTACTGTTACCCACAACGCAACAATCAGCAAAGAGTAGAGAGACCACAAAGGCAGTATACTCGACTCAGTATGACCCTATCTCAAATTTTACCGCAATTGTTGAAGACCAACTTGATCACTCTGGGGGAACCTCCGAAGAATCCCAGTACTGCATCACTGCTGTATAATCCTAACGCCCGCTGTGCTTATCACTCTGATAGCCCAAGGCATGATACGAACAACTGTTGGGCCTTGAAGAATAAGATACAAGATTTGATTGAAGCTAAAGAAATTGAGTTTGACGCGCCAGAAAAGCCTAATGTCATGACTGCTCCTATGCCCAACCATGGAGTAAATGTTGTGGATGATGATTCATTTGTGACCTCTGTGGAAGACGTTTCTACTCCGTTGATGACAGTAAAGAAGAACTTATTATTAGCCGGTTTATTTTCGGGTTGTGGCGAAGGTTGCCATCTGTGTTCCATCCTACCTACTGGTTGCCATCTATTGAAATCAGGTGTTCAACGCCTGATGGATAACAAAGAGATCTTGTTCGAGAAAACTTTGGTTCCATTGATTCCTGTTGAAGATGTTTCCATAATAACCATTTCCACCAATCCTTCTAAGGCTTCCTCGAGAAAGCCTGTTAGGATTACACCCGTTACAAGAGTTGCTCCGTTGATCATTACCATTCCTGGTCCTATCCCATACACTTCAGATAAGGATGTCCTGTGGCATTATGGGGCCGATGTGTATTATCATGGGATCAAGCAAGACTTGAAAGTTGAAGAGGCTGATACCGAGGTAAGCAATATTGTTGGGTCTAGCAAGGTCACCCGAAGCGGAAGACTTTTCTCTCCTGAGATTTCCCCTCCAACCGTTCGAAAGCCTGTTGTTATTCCACCTGCCAGTACATCTGCTACTGTCCCCGTTCATGTTCCAAACATTACCCCTGTCGCTGACTCATCTGACGCTCGGGGCAAAGAAGTTGCATGTGAGCCTTCCCGGACGGAGGCACCTAAGAAGATTGTTGTTGAGACCTCTAGACAGGAGATAGAGGAAATCCTGAAGATCATCAAGAGAAGCGACTATAACATAGTCAAGCAGTTGGGTCAGACCCCGTCGAAGATCTCCATGTTATCCTTATTGTTGTGCTCAGAAGCCCATGCAAAGGCTTTAATTGCTTTCCTTAAAACTGCGCATGTGCCGCAGGAAACATCTGCTGTCCAATTCAAAGACTGTGTGGCTAGTTTGACCGCTGACAACGGGTTGGGTTTCTCCGACGCAGATTTGACTGCCAAAGGAAAGAATCACAATGACGCTCTGTATGTCTCGATCGAGTGCAGGGGCACTACTTTGGCCCACGTGCTGGTGGATACTGGGTCTTCATTAAATGTCTTACCCAAGAAAGCATTAGACCGGTTAGACTGTGAAGGGTTGGTCCTGAAGCCAAGTAATATTGTGGTTAGGGCCTTTGACGGGTCCAAAAGGATGGTGCATGGGGAGGTGGATGTCCCTGTTAAAGTTGGTTCCCAGACTTTTGCGTCTACATTCTACGTGATGGACATCCGACCATCTTATTCTTGTTTGTTGGGTCGCCCGTGGATTCATAAGGCTGGGGCAGTGACTTCTACGCTCCATCAGATGTTGAAATATCCAGTGAAGGGGAAAATTGTTACAGTACGAGGAGAAGATGAGTACATGGTGAGCCACCTCAACTCTTTTCTGTATGTGGAGATGGATGGGGAGTTCATTGAAACCCCGTGTCAGAACTTTGAAGAAGTCCCCAAGACTCTGGCGTCGACTGAAAGTTGCTGAAAATCCTCCAATGAAGATGGCTTCCCTCAATGATGCCCGGGCTGTTATTGAAAAAGGTGGGTGTGTAAATTGGGTCCAACTCCCTGATTTTGCACACAAGACTGAAAAGTTTGGTTTGGGTTTTACTGCAGAAGCTCAAAGGGTTGTTCGACGTGCACGGATTGGAAGACCTCTCCTGCGTATCAGTAATCCAGAAGTAAATGCAATTGAAGATGATGATGAAGAGTCTGAGTTCGACTGCTGGATTTACCCGACTACCAATGGTGGCTTGAACAATTGGACGGCAAAGGACTTCGTGCCTGTTTCTTTTATTAAACAGTAATAAGACTTTTTTTTTTAGATTTGTAACAGACAATTTGAAATTTTACAGCCCGATGCCTTGCCCAAGACACCGTGGCTTTGTTTGTGAGGGCTTAATATTTGTCATTTCCATATATCATCAATAAAGCATTGGACGTTTTTTCGCATTACAAATTTTGCGCTCCTTGTTTTTCCTTTCTATCTTGAAAAACAGCTATTGTCTTACACACACTCACATATCATAATATAGGTCCACATCCACTCTAGATCCCACTGATAACGACTTTGCTATTGCCAATTATGACTTCGAAAATCCGATCAACCAAGCCGAGGACGAAGGTGAGGATGATTGCGAAGTGCCTGGTGAACTTGTTAGACTGTTACTATAGGAAGAGAGGGCCATACAACCCCATGAAGAGCCAGTGGAATCAGTGAATTTGGGTACGGAAGAGGACAAGAAAGAGGTTAAGATCGGTGCAAATCTGGAGTCTAGCGTCAAGCAACGGTTGATACAGATGTTGTGTGACTATGTTGAGATATTTTCTTGGTCTTATGAAGATAAGCCTGGGTTGGATACCGATATTGTGGTTCACCGCTTGCCAACTAAGGAAGACTGTCCTCTAGTGAAGTAGAAAGTTCACCGCATGCGCCTAGAGATGTCTGAGAAAATCAAAGCGGAGGTTATGAAACAGTTTGATGCCGGTTTTCTAGCAGTTACTTCTTACCCGCAGTGGGTTGCCAACGTGGTTCTAGTGCCGAAGAAAGATGGTAAGGTACAAATGTGTGTTGACTATAGGGACATGATTAGGGCAAGCCCCAGAGACGATTTCCCTCTGCCTCATATCGATGTTCTGGTCGACAACACCGCACAACATAAGATCTTATCTTTTATGGATGGTTTTTCTAGTTACAATCAGATTAAGATGGCTCCCGAGGATATGGAAAAGACAATATTCATTACACAGTGGGGTACCTTTTGTTACAAGGTCATGCCGTTCGGATTGAAGAATGTTGGGGCAACATATCAGTGCGCCATGGTCGCTTTGTTCTACGACATGATTCACCATGAGATTAAGGTATACGTTGACGACATGATTGCAAGATCTCAAACTGAAGAGGAACATATTGACCATCTCCAGAAGCTATTTGATAGGTTGAAGATGTACAAGCTGAGGTTAAACCCGAACAAGTGCACCTTCGGGGTAAGATCTGGTAAGCTGCTGGGTTTCGTCGTTAGTGATAAAGGTATTCAAGTGGATCCTGCAAAGGTAAAGGCTATACAGGAAATGCTAGCCCCCCAAACAGAAAAAGAGGTCAGAGGCTTTCTGGGACGTCTGAATTACATTGCCCGATTCATTTCGCACCTGACTGCTACTTGTGAGCCAATCTACAAGCTGCTGAAGAAAGATCAAGTGGTGAGATGGAATGATGAATGTAAGGCCGCTTTCGAAAGGATCAAAGAATATCTCCAAGAGCCACCCATTTTGATGCCTCTGGTTGAAGGAAGACCTTTGATCTTATACTTGATAGTACTCGATAATTCAATGGGGTGTGTGTTGGGGAAGCATGACGAGTCTGGCCGAAAAGAGCATGCTATTTACTACCTTAGCAAAAAGTTTACCGACTGTGAAACCCGATACTCACTGCTTGAGAAAACTTGTTGCGCTTTGGTATGGGTTGCTCGTCGGCTGAGACAGTATATGCTGACTCACACTACTCTATTGATATCAAAGATGGATCCAATCAAGTATATCTTTGAAAAGCCTGCCTTGTCCGGAAGAATAGCAAGATGGCAGATGATCTTGATTGAGTATGACATCTAATACACAACCCAAAAGGCAATCAAGGGAAGTGTGTTGGCAGATCATTTGGCGCATCAGGCAGTGGATGATTACCAGTCTATGAACTTCGTGTTTCCGGATGAGAACATCATGTTGGCGACTGACTGTGAAACACCTGGACCGGATGAAGGACCTGAGGAAGGATCCCGATGGTCTATGTATTTTGATGGAGCTTCGAACGCATTGGGTAATGTCATTGGCGCTGTAATCATATCTCCTGAAGGCTGTCATACTCTATTCACCGCCCGATTATGTTTTAACTACACCAACAACATGGCGGAGTATGAAGTATGCATCATGGGCCTTCGAGCAGCTATTGACCTGAAGATTAAGTTCCTGAGTGTGTTCGGAGATTCCGCTCTCGTGATCAATCAGATCAAAGGCGAGTGGGATACGAAGCACCCAAATCTTATTCCTTACAAAGAGTATGTATTGACGCTGCTTCCACATTTTGAGGAGATAACCTTTGAACACTTCCCTAGAGAGAAGAATCAGTTAGCGGACGCGCTAGCTACCATCTCTTCTATGTTCGAGGTCAGATGGGACAATGAAGCTCCCCAGATTACCATCGAAAGGTTGGATGAACCCGCACATTGCTTTGACATTGAGACTGAAGAGGTAGTAGATAAACCCTGGTTTCATGAGGTAAAGAGGTATCTTGAGACTCGGGAATACCCCGAGGGTGCATCTGTTAATGATAAGAAGTTTCTGAGGAGGTTCGCTGCGAAGTTCTTCATCAGTAATGGTATTCTTTACAAGCGTAACCATGATTCAACTTTACTGCGATGTATGGATAAGAACGAGGCAGAAAGGATTATGGCCGAGTTACACGAAGGCACTTTTGGAACTCATTCCAGTGGACACACCTTGGCAAAAAAGATCCTACGGGCAGGATGTTATTGGTCTCCATGGAAGCCGATTGTTATCAGCATTCTCGAACCTGTCACAAGTGCCAAGTTTATGTTGATAAGGTGCATATACCTCCAGTCCCTCTGAATGTCTTGACGGCTCCTTGGCCTTTTGCAATGTGGGGCATCGATATGATTGGCGAGATCAGACCTACTGCATCCAACGGGCATCGTTTCATCCTGGTAGCAATTGATTACTTTACAAAGTGGGTTGAGGCAACTTCATTTGCTACAGTGACCAAGAACGTCGTTGCGCGGTTTATTTGGCACAATTTGATCTGTCGATATGATGTACCAGAGAGGATCATTACGGACAATGGTACAAATCTCAACAATACAATGATCACCGAGCTCTGCAGGCAGTTTAAGATACAACATTACAACTCTTCTCCTTACCGGCCAAAGATGAATGGGGTTGTTGAAGCGGCTAATAAGAACATCAAGAAGATTGTGCAGAAGATGACGGTGACCTACAAAGATTGGCACGAGATGTTACCGTTTGCTCTTCATGGATATCGAACCTCAACACGAACTTCAACAGGGGAAACACCCTATTCCTTGGTATATGGCATGGAGGCAGTCTTGCCCGTTAAAGTTCAGATACCCTCTCTTCGGATTATGAAGGATGCAGGTTTGAGCGAAGACGATTGGATCCAGACCCGGCTTGATTAGCTGAACTTAATCAACGAAAAGAGACTTACTGCTATTTGTCGTGGTCAAACGTATCAAAAACAGATGATCAAGGCATTTAATAAGAAACTCAGGCGTCTAGGGTATCAAGTTGGGGATCTGGTGATCAAGTGCATCGTCCTGCCACAAGGTGATCCCAGGGGCAAATGGACCCCTACGTACGAAGGGCCATTTGTGGTTAAGAACATTTTCTCAGGAGGAGCCATGATTCTAATCACCATGGATGGTGATGACCTTCCTCACCCCGTCAATGCAAACATAGTGAAAAAATACTACACATAATCAAAGACCCGCTAGGTTGACTGGCCTAGGAAAAAATAAGGGCTTCCCGACGAACCAAAAGGGTTCGGGAAAAAATAAGGGATGAAAATGAAAAAATCTGTACACCGGTGTTGTACCCCAAAATTTGCCCTCGTATCTTTCCACAAGAAATCACAGCTTCAAGCTTTTCCTGATATTTCAGGCTGGCTCAAGAATCGGTCAAACAGACTTTTCTCGTCAGTCAGACAAAATTAGGGTTTTCATTGATTTTCATGGCTCTGGAACAGTTCAAAACTTTGGCTTAGGGTTTGGTTGATTTTAGCTCAAGTTTTGATCAGGCGGACGTTTCTTTGGCTTTTAATCAAGAACTGGGGTTTTGTGCGTGTATTTCTCGGAAAGGATTATCTTTACAGTTTCTTTTCAGTTTACTCTGAAATTTGGATTGAGGCGTTTGAATCAAGAAAATTGCAGATTGTTGTTTAATCAGTAAAGGCTAAAGCATTTGATTTGAGATGAGATAAAAGTTGAGGCGCTTAAATTGAGAATCTACAGTGATTGATTTGATCAGTAAAAGGATAAATATCTGGATATTGGTTTGATTAACTGTACATCGGATACTTGAAGCGCCAGGTTTATTACTGATTCAATGATAAGGCCACAGTGTTCGTTAATTATTTTTCTAAAGTCAGAATAATTGGATACTTCCAGTTATTTTAATTTAAAGAAATTCAGATAATTAAATGAACATTGAACTGAAAGAAGAATTAATTGATCAAGTTGGTTTTTTTATTTATCTTCAATTATTCGTTACGATTATTATTTGAATACAGTATTTTACAAAGTATTCTAATGATGATTACAATAATTGAAAGGGAATAAAAAGATTTGATTGGTCAATAAAAGGACTTTTATTTATCTTTAAATTATTTGTATAATTGTTATTGTTTACAAAAATGTTTACAATAATAATGTTACAGTAATTTAAATTGAAATAAAACAATGTCCTAAAAATTCTAAATCTTCATCTTCTATCCAATGCTCCCTTGATGCTCTTTTGATTTGTATCTGCAAAGAATAAGAAAAGAAGAAAAAAGTCAAAGCAGAGAAAAAGAGTTAAAGCAGACAGATAAAAAAGGTTCATCATTAAAAACAAATGGCCAGAATCAGTTTTACCCTATTTGCAAATCGCGGGATTTCTCCCGGTTCACAAAGAAGGATGGAATGCTTGCAATGAAACATGAATGCACAAAGTTATGAGTTTTGCACAAATTCAAAATTCTTAAGCATGCTGCATAATTCAAAACCTGCATAGTTCAAAACAAACAGCATATGCAAGTATAAATCCAAAGGCAAACTGAGTTCCAATGTCAAAGCAAATTGTCCAAAAGCTGCCAAAAGGTGCACAGCTGCCCAAAAGATACCCAAGATGCCAAAGCATCAAAAAACTGTCACAAAGATGCAGGAAAATATGGAAGCAGTACAGAGACAAAACTACCTATGCAAGCAAGCTAGTTCCATTTCATCACTTTCCAACCATTTGTTTTTTCAGAAAAGACAAATGTAAACAATATTAAATGCTTAAAATTTGTCAAGAGAGAGAAAGAGAGAGGAAAGCAGATTATGTTACAGCAGGCTGAAGGCTAAAAATGGCATGTATCAGAGCTATGCAAAAAGAGACAGAACATATGCAGCAGAGGTGATCACAAAGAGTGAAATTCTCAAGCCTTGCAAACCTGCCCACCAGTTTGACCAAGAAAATATATCAAACCTGAAGCATTCAAAATCAGAGGCGCCAAAAGCCTAAACAGATATCAAAGACAACACAAGCCTTAAACCAGTGGACATAACCACAAACTGTAAAGCTTTTAAGAACAAAAAATCTGTAAACCTTTAAAGGCCTCAAGAACCTGCATCAAGCTCAACAACCAGTAAACCAGTAAGCCAAACCACTGTCAGCCAAAACCTAAAACACATAAACCATAAACCTGTCAAACTGATATCCAAACAACCATTCAAACTTTACTTGTCCAACAGCCTGTAAGCTATCAAACATAAACAGATCCACACAAAGCAAAAACCAATATCCAAACCTCACCAAAAGGCCTCAAGCATAGAACCTGTTCTGAAAGAATACCAACTGTCAAAAAAGAAAGCTGAAGCCAAGACCTAAACAGCATAAACCTCAAAGCCTTTGCCCTCACCTGTCAAGCTTTGTCAAGCATTCAAACACATACAGAATCCTCCAAAGTCCTCAGAACCTAGGGTTCATCACTGGACACAAATCATCATCTCAGAAGCATACTCAAAACATATCAAATATCAAACATATCAAGCATCTCGTAGCCAACATATCAATCATCATCAAGCATACAGAAACGAGGAAGAGAAAGATTCAAGTCAAATACAACAAGGCAACCAGAAAGTGGAGATAAAGAAGTATACAGAAGCAAGAGGGCGGGCATCAAGGCAACAAAGAAGAAGAGGAAAAGAGATCAAACAAAGGTTCTCAGTTCATTATCATCATCAAACCTGAAGAGCCAAACACAGAATACCAATTTCCGCAAGCTAGTTTCAGCGTCACCGTCCCTCCGCCGTCAAGCCGCCTGAGCGCCACCGTCTTCATTCCTCTTCCGTCTCCAAGAGGTAGCATTTCTCTTCTTTTACTTCCCTTTCACAACCTCAAATAACCACAACAACACAAAATCAGAATCAATAATGGAAGAATCATGACATGCAAGACATAAATTGTTAAAACCCTAAAAAACGCTAAGATAAAAGTTGTCACCTTGAACGAACCATCGCATGCTTGACCGTGGAGAGGAGGATGTAGAGGCGGCGCTGGTGGCTTGGGTGAAGAAGGGGGTTCGACTTTCAGCGTGAGAAGACGAAGAAGATGACGAACGAAGATGGAACGAAAACGGCGCAGCTGCTGTTATAAACTCTAAGGCTCTTCCCAAATGAAACAAAATCCAGTTAACCCTAAAACAAAATCCGTTGAAGTATCTTGGGCCTCGCCCCATTCTATCCCTTAAGCCCAAATGTGTTCTGTTTGACACCCCCCCTGGCCTCTGTTTCAAAAGCCCATTCCATTTTTCTTTCATGATTTTGTCCTTTGTGAATATTTATAAAACATACTTTCTATCATTTTTATTTTCATAGTTTAAGGCTAATATAATACCTTTTTGTTTTGATAAATAAAATAACAACTTTTTTTTAAAAAAAATACTATTAATTGTTAGATTGTAGAAAATATCCAAAATTGCTAATTAAAAACATTAACTTTTCTCTTAAATTTGAACATTTTTCTTTTTATGCATAAAAGTGCTAAATACAAATACATTAATTTTTAAATATATAAGAATTTAAAACATTTTCTTTTTTTCTTAAGATTAAAATTTTAGTTTGTACATAATTAATTAAAATGCATTTTTTTAATACCCATAATATAATTTGAAACTTAAAACATTCTTTTCTTTTTTTTAATACCTCGTTTGTACATATTAAACAAAAAATATAAAAATAAAAATTTAAATTTAAATCAAATGTGGATAATAATACTTGACAAATAAACAATATTTAGTTTTCTTATTAAATTCACATTTCTCAATTTGTAAATACATACACATAAACATTTACAATATACATTTGATTATCTTTATACATTAATACGTTTACAGTTGCTTATCTTATACATTTGATACTTATTACATTTTACATTGCGATCGATTCGATTTGGTTGTAATTATTTAAGTCTCATCCCCATTTGTGTATACTTGTACCCCCACTCTCGGATACTATTTTGTAATAGCGTAGACTTTAAATTCCCGCAATTTATCGCTTTCGAATTATGCCATGGTTAGACCTAGGGTTTGCATGTACATAAAATCAAACGCTAGATAACCTAATACAAGACAAATACATGAAATCAATACACAATCACACTTGCACCCTCTAGGGTAATCCCACATGTTGCCTTCCAAAATGGGCCATGCTTGCACGTCGAATTTCTTTGGCAAAACAATTCAAAATGATCATAAGTCTCTCGATGACGCTTTCGAAAGTCGCCTATCAAAATGATCAAGTCCCTTCAAGCAAATTGCCAAAGACACTTGGCACCATTGCATTCGTGGTCCATACGATGACCCGCGCCTGTCCCGTTAAACATCCTAAACGCAAGATTGTCCACCAAATTCAATGGTGGAACAAAATTGTTAAAAAGGGTTGAAAACATAGAGAAAACCTTTGAGTACAATAGGGGTAGACAAAACTCTTAGTTACTTGAAATCAACTTGCAAAAACACTTGCCTCCTTTTCAAAAACCACACTTCATACACACTTTCAAACAAACTTCCAAAAACATTTTGAAACATCTTTTCGAAAAGATACACACTGTTGTATATACTCAAACACGAGTCATTACAATGGTTGCCGAAACAAAGGCGTCTATTTCAAAAACATTTTCAAAACACACACACACACACACCATTTTTAAGCAATCAAAAATCAAGGCAAGTGATCTAAAAACCAAGTAACTAAGAGCCCATGGATAACCATGGATGAAAAGGGTGCTAATACCTTCCCTTTTCATAATCTACCCCCCGAACCCACGAAACATCTCAAAAAGGTTTTTCCTGTGCTTTTTAACCTTTCCTTTAGGATAAAATAAAAAGTCGGTGGCGACTCTTGCTAAACCGAACAAGTGCGAATACAAACGCAAAACTCAAGTCAGTTCTCCCACCGTATCACAGAACTGGCGACTCTGCTGGGGAATTTTTCTAAAAGTGGGGTTACCTTAGGGTTTAGATCACCTTTAATTTCTTGCTTTGATTGCCTTGATTGCTTTACTCTTTGGGTCCTTGTTTGGGTTTGTTGTAAATCCTACACCCGGATTTGGGGCACCTTCTTAGGTAAATAGCAATAAAACTGTGAGGGAACTGTGCGGGGTATACCGACATAGTTGAAGTAGTAAGCTATGTTAGTGTGACATATTTGTGAGTACCGGTAACCCTTGAGTTCAATCAAGGAGAGTACGGGGCCGCTGAGTGATGTCATGAAGCACTAACGAACTCTTAGAACCTTAATTGACCATCCTAGCCTTTTTAGGGGTAGTGAGATGACCGACTTTGGTTCAGTCCGAAGTTGGTAGATACTCGATACTACACTCATTGAGGGTTGTTTTCTTGGAATATTTTGGTCGCCAGTTAAGTGGCTAAATCAAAACGATGAACACAGAAAACAATCCAATGATATTGAGCTCCTTAGAACCCAGTTTCTATTTTAGGACAGGATGAGCCAACTAACTTCAAGAGGGTACTTACCTAAACCCCATGAAAGCCTAAACCTAAGGACTTGTTTGCTTTGTGTGAATATGATTACCTGTATATACACTCATTTGCTTTTGCATGCATGTACATAACATCATGACGTCATACCATGGCATTTTCAATAACCATTTCAAGGATCTCGAGGGTTCTTTTGATGCAGGGTTACGTTGAACTAGACGTCTATCAAGGGGTAAGAGGTTTTCTCCTCTAAACAGATGCCATCAAAGATCAAGTACAACGACTTGAATCAGGGGCTATGACCCACTTGACATGGTGAGCTTGATTCTCGTGGAGAGACATCCACCGGTGCAAAGTTCTCCAATCAAAGATCGAAGTTCAACCTCTAACATTCTCTTGTGTTTACCCCAAGAGATCCTTGAAAACATTGCATATATATCACACATATAATTGCATAACAGGTTTCTCCCATACAGGTCTCCTTATTCTTCCTACTGTTTATTAGAGTAAGATGGATATGGAACAAACAGTGAAAGATCTTCAAGCTCAAAATGCTCAATTCCAACAAATGCTGTTGGCTATGGGTAAAGGGCAAGAAGATCTGACCTCTCTTCTTCTCAAAGACAAGAAGAAGAAGTCCAAGAAGGCAGCCCGCATCCTGAACTTGAGAAGAAGACCTAAGACCCTGGACCTTGCAACTCCATCCAACATAGGGGATAGTCTTGAAGAAGACCACAATGTGGAGATTGATGAAGCTGAAGTTGACTACTCCGAGGAACAATATCCTCCCGCTGATGACAAGTACAAAGAGTTGGAGGATCGCCTCAATGCTATGGAGATCCAACAAATACCTGGCTTGGATCTAGGAGACATGGGTCTGGTTCCGGGATTGGTCATCCCTCCAAAGTTCAAAGTCCCTTCCTTTACTCTGTACGATGGAGTCTCTTGCCCTAAGATGCATCTAAAGTCTTATGTTCGCAAGATTCAACCATACACAGCTGATCCAAGGCTTTGGATCCATTTCTTCCAAGAAAGCCTGGTAGGAGCTCAACTCGAGTGGTTCTATCAATTGGAGAGTTCTCGCATCCACACCTGGAAGGACTTAGCTTTTGCTTTCTATGAGCAGTATCAGTATAATGTTGATCTTGCACCAACTCGTGTGCAATTGCAGAGCATGACCATGGGTTCCGACGAGAGCTTCAAGGGATATGCCCAAAAGTGGAGAGATTTGGCTGGCAGGGTGCAACCCCCTTTAACTGACAGATAGCTGATTGACATCTTCATGAGGACGTTGATGGGGCCTTTCTTTAATCACTTAATTGGAAGCTCCTCAGCCGGGTTCACCGAGCTAATACTGATCGGCGAGAGGGTCGAAGCTGGCATCAAAAGTGGAAAGATCCAAGGAGCTACATCCTCGGATACTCAGATAATTCCCTACAACGGAAAGAAGGAGTCCAATGCCGCAAGCAGTCAAAAGGGTCGTCATGACCAACATGTAGGGGCAATCCTGATCTCTAATCCTACACCTACTCAGCAAAGGCAGGGGCATCAGCGCAAGGAAGTCGCACCTAAGAGGCAGTTCACCAACATCAACATGCCACTGTCTCAAGCACTGCAACACTTGTTGAAAAGGGATCTGATTACATTGAGGGCTCCTCTCCGGAACCCAAATACTTCTGCTCCTACCTATCATCCCAATGAAAGGTGTGCATACCATTCTGACAGTCCGGGACACGACACCGACAACTGTTGGCCTCTGAAGAACAAGATCCAAGACATGATCGATGCCAAGGAGATTGAGTTTGGTCCTCCAGAGGCCCCAACATGATCACTGCTCCCATGCCAGCTCATTGAGATTGTGTTTGTTTCATTTTGAACTTTCAAAGTTGTAATCTTTTGTTATTCAAACAATTTTCTTCTAATGTCAAACTCTGTTTCATTAATGCATTGCATATGTTTGTCTTGAATTCATCCATTCGTTTTCACTACTCTTATGCTTTCTTTATGATATTTAACTCTTGATAAAAAGCTGCAAGCCTTTAGAGGGAGGATGACGAAACAATACCATAATCTCATACAATATGCTTTTGAACAGACCTTGCTGATGATGTACAGGCATTTCTTTCAATTCCCAAACACTGGAGTTATAAGGAAGATAATCCCTAGTCAACCCCTTCGAGCCAAAGAAGTAGGAGTTTTTTGTTCTAAACAATCAAAACCTTTGATATAAACCTGGGGCAGGGTAGTATCTTAGTTAATTCAAAAGAAAATGCGCATTGAAGTCGCAAACTCTCAGTTCGTAACACAACGAACGACGTCAAAAAAGAAAAAGCATTCCCTTGGAATCAAAAGACAGTGATGGTTCCCTATCATATAGGCAGTCAATCTCTCAAAGGAGAAAAGCCCACCAAGCCAAAACCTGTAAAGGAGGCTTAAGAAAGCTAGGGCATCCCGCTGACTGCGATCTCAAAAACGGGAACAGTCAGGCAAAATTTAGGGATAACAAATCAAAATCAAAATAGAGAGGTCATTACAAATCCTCAACAACATGAAAAATGTTGCAAAAGAAAAAGGAGATAATGACTGTCTCCAAAATTCAATTGGTGAACCATCACCCAAAAGGTCGTTCCAAACTCAAAACAGAGTGCGACGCACAATTAACTGAGCTTAGGTGTGAAGAACATCACGAAGAGCGGGTGGGTACAAATATACTTTGAGCCTTTATCCTTTGTTTCTTAAACTGTGAACCAAGCCACGTTACAACCCTTCAAAAGTCCTAATTGAAGCATGGGTTAGTTCGAAAGCATACTGTTTCAAAAGGTATCCTGACTCCTGTAAGGCTTTGCTCTAAATCTTGTGTTGACTTGTCTTATAAAAAATTTTCTGCTAAAAAACGCATTTTGCAAAACTTCGAGACAAACATAAACTTTGCATTGTTTGAATATCACTGTCTGCATTTGACTATTTGTTTGACAGCGAAGAAATTCATACAACGAATGTTCGGAGGAACGAAAACTCTCTCAATGAACAAAATCACTTCAAAAGGATGACACTTCCAACGACAAATCTCCTATCAACAAGGGGCATGACATGGCACCATCCAGTTAACCTGGGGCAGTCCAGTCAAGGTTTCAACAGATCTTTCAAAGTTCAGTTAACCTGGGGCAGTCCAGTCAAGGTTTCAACAGATCTTTCAAAATTCAGTTAACCTGGGGCAGTCCAGTCAAGATTTCAAGAAATCTCTCAATTCGCAGAGTAATCTGATTCAAGACTCATTCATCATCACTTAGGGCATTTGAATGCCAAAAAGTGTTCAACAATTCCTTCATCACCTGCTGGAAATTACAACCACCAACAGAATAACGGGCAATTAAAACTCCCAATTTCTGACCCTCAACAAAATCAAGATCTAGATATAGTTCAAGATGTGACCCAGATTTGGCGACATTCTATAACTCATTCAGATTTGCTTCCAGATATAGTTCAAGATGTGACCCAGATTTGGCGACATTCTATAACTCATTCAGATTTGCTTCCAGATATAGTTCAAGATGTGACCCAGATTTGGCGACATTCTATAACTCATTCAGATTTGCTTCCAAATATAGTTCAAGATGTGACCCAGATTTGGCGACATTCTATAACTCATTCAGATTTGCTTCCAGATATAGTTCAAGATGTGACCCAGATTTGGAGACATTCTATAACTCATTCAGATTTGCTTCCAGATATAGTTCAAGATGTGACCCAGATTTGGCGACATTCTATAACTCATTCAGATTTGCTTCCAGATATAGTTCAAGATGTGACCCAGATTTGGCGACATTCTATAACTCATTCAGATTTCATTCCAGATATAGTTCAAGATGTGACCTAGGATTTGGCGAAATTCTATAACTTATTCAAATTTGCTTCTAGAGATAGTTCAAGATGTTACCCAGAGATGGCGATATTCAGTAACTTATTCCAGACCAACACCTGCAGCAATCAGAAGATTCTTGCAATCCCCAGTCAAAGACTTCCAGAATCTAATTCCCCTCAGAGTCAATTTTCAAAATCCCCAGCGGAGCTAAAACTTCCAACTATCAATCCCCAAGCAGAGTGAAGACTCTCATTCTCAGTTCCTCACAGAATATTCGAATATTCTCCAGTGAAGATCTCCTCAAAACAGGAAGTCCCCAGTAGTTTGGCATACAACCCAAGCTTCTGATTCCCCAACAGTGGTCCCAGGACTTCTCATTTTCAACGATCAAAAGATTCTGGCCCTCCACAGTAGCAGCCAAGGATTTGCTCTCCTCAGCAGCAGTCAAGATTCTTTTATCTTTAGCCATCCAGGATTCGTCTATCCTCAGCAAGACAGCTCATCAGCTTACATGCGCATTCATCACATTCATATCATAAACATTGGTGTAACATACATTGCATCATGCATCATGACATTGCATACAACTAACTCTGTACCTTTTCAGGTAAGATCAGTCGACAGACAAAGATCATCATCTTCCGAGATTCTTTCTAGAAATAGTTCAGATGTGACCCGGACACGGCGACATTCTGATACTTATTCCAGATTCATCCAGATGCAGTTTTACACGGACTCATCATCAGGAAACCCTACACCGGTTCCTTCTCCACTTCAAGACTTCTGAAAATAGTTTACGGACGCTTCCCAACAACGGATGCTGCTCTATTGCTTATTCAACTCCAACTCCTGAAAACAGTTTACGGATTCTCCAAACACGGACGTCAATCTATTGCTTATTCAGATCACCAGTTCAGAGATGTTCCAAAGCATGGATGCCTTTCTGATACTCGTCCACTCACCAGTGACATACAGTTCAACAATCACCTTCAGATGGCATCTATAAGCCCATCCTCCTATCAGCAGTCACCAAATGGCATCTTTAAGCCCATTTCCAGATGGCATCTCTAAGCCCATCCCCCGACAAGATTCTATCACATCCCTAGATGGCATCGTTAAGCCCATCACCAAATGGCATCTGTAAGCCCATTCCCTCTACCATCACATCGCCGAGTGCAAATTTTCTGGGCACTCTAGTGTCCAATCTCCTTTTACCTTCGAGTCGCGAAAGGCAAACTAACCAATCTATCTCTTCAGGTTCAAGAAGATTGAACAGGGGCAACTGTTGTACCCCAAAATTTGCCCTCGTATCTTTCCACAAGAAATCACAGCTTCAGGCTTTTCCTGATTTTTCAGGCTGGCTCAAGAATCGGTCAAACAGACTTTTCTCGTCAGTCAGACAAAATTAGGGTTTTCATTGATTTTCATGGCTCTGGAACAGTTCAAACCTTTGGCTTAGGGTTTGGTTGATTTTAGCTCAAGTTTTGATCAGGCGGACGTTTCTTTGGCTTTTAATCAAGAACTGGGGTTTTGTGTGCGTATTTCTCGGAAAGGATTATCTTTACAGTTTCTTTTCAGTTTACTTTGAAATTTGGATTGAGGCGTTTGAATCAAGAAAATTGCAGATTGTTGTTTAATCAGTAAAGGCTAAAGCATTTGATTTGAGATGAGATAAAAGTTGAGGCGCTTAAATTGAGAATCTACAGTGATTGATTTGATCAGTAAAAGGATAAATATCTGGATATTGGTTTGATTAATTGTACATCGGATACTTGAAGCGCCAGGTTTATAACTGATTCAATGATAAGGCCACAGTGTTCGTTAATTATTTTTCTAAAGTCAGAATAATTGGATACTTCCAGTTATTTTAATTTAAAGAAATTCAGATAATTAAATGAACATTGAACTGAAAGAAGAATTAATTGATCAAGTTGGATTTTTTATTTATCTTCAATTATTCGTTACGATTATTATTTGAATACAGTATTTTACAAAGTATTCTAATGATGATTACAATAATTGAAAGGGAATAAAAAGATTTGATTGGTCAATAAAAGGACTTTTATTTATCTTTAAATTATTTGTATAATTGTTATTGTTAACAAAAATGTTTACAATAATAATGTTACAGTAATTTAAATTGAAATAAAACAATGTCCTAAAAATTCTAAATCTTCATCTTCTATCCAATGCTCCCTTGATGCTCTTTTGATTTTTATCTGCAAAGAATAAGAAAAGAAGAAAAAAGTCAAAGCAGAGAAAAAGAGTTAAAGCAGACAGATAAAAAAGGTTCATCATTAAAAACAAATGGCCGGAATCAGTTTTACCCTCTTTGCAAATCGCGGGATTTCTCCCGGTTCACAAAGAAGGATGGAATGCTTGCAATGAAACATGAATGCACAAAGTTATGAGTTTTGCACAAATTCAAAATTCTTAAGCATGCTGCATAATTCAAAACCTGCATAGTTCAAAACAAACAGCATATGCAAGTATAAATCCAAAGGCAAACTGAGTTCCAATGTCAAAGCAAATTGTCCAAAAGCTGCCAAAAGGTGCACAGCTGCCCAAAAGATACCCAAGATGCCAAAGCATCAAAAAACGGTCACAAAGATGCAGGAAAATATGGAAGCAGTACAGAGACAACACTACCTATGAAAGCAAGCTAGTTCCATTTCATCACTTTCCAACCATTTGTTTTTTCAGAAAAGACAAATGTAAACAATATTAAATGCTTAAAATTTGTCAAGAGAGAGGAAAGCAGATTATGTTACAGCAGGCTGAAGGCTAAAAAAGGCATGTATCAGAGCTATGCAAAAAGAGACAGAACATATGCAGCAGAGGTGATCACAAAGAGTGAAATTCTCAAGCCTCGCAAACCTGCCCACCAGTTTGACCAAGAAAATATATCAAACCTGAAGCATTCAAAATCAGAGGCGCCAAAAGCCTAAACAGATATCAAAGACAGCACAAGCCTTAAACCAGTGGACATAACCATAAACTGTAAAGCTTTTAAGAACAAAAAACCTGTAAACCTTTAAAGGCCTTAAGAACATGCATCAAGCTCAACAACCAGTAAACCAGTAAGCCAAACCACTGTCAGCCAAAACCTAAAACACATAAACCATAAACCTGTCAAACTGATATCCAAACAACCATTCAAACTTTACTTGTCCAACAGCCTGTAAGCTATCAAACATAAACAGATCCACACAAAGCAAAAACCAATATCCAAACCTCACCAAAAGGCCTCAAGCATAGAACCTGTTCTGAAAGAATACCAACTGTCAAAAAAGAAAACTGAAGCCAAGACCTAAACAGCATAAACCTCAAAGCCTTTGCCCTCACCTGTCAAGCTTTGTCAAGCATTCAAACACATACAGAATCCTCCAAAGTCCTCAGAACCTAGGGTTCATCACTGGACACAAATCATCATCTCAGAAGCATACTCAGAACATATCAAATATCAAACATATCAAGCATCTCGTAGCCAACATATCAATCATCATCAAGCATACAGAAACGAGGAAGAGAAAGATTCAAGTAAAATACAACAAGGCAACCAGAAAGTGGAGATAAAGAAGTACACAGAAGCAAGAGGGCAGGCATCAAGGCAACAAAGAAGAAGAGGAAAAGAGATCAAACAAAGGTTCTCAGTTCATTATCATCATCAAACCTGAAGAGCCAAACAGAGAATACCAATTTCCGGCAAGCTAGTTTCAGCGTCACCGTCCCTCCGCCGTCAAGCCGCCTGAGCGCCGCCGTCTTCATTCCTCTTCCGTCTCCAAGAGGTAGCATTTCTCTTCTTTTCCTTCCCTTTCACAACCTCAAATAACCACAACAACACAAAATCAGAATCAATAATGGAAGAATCATGACATGCAAGACATAAATTGTTAAAACCCTAAAAAACGCTAAGATAAAAGTTGTCACCTTGAACGAACCATCGCATGCTTGACCGTGGAGAGGAGGATGTAGAGGCGGCGCTGGTGGCTTGGGTGAAGAAGGGGGTTCGACTTTCAGCGTGAGAAGACGAAGAAGATGACGAACGAAGATGGAACGAAAACGGCGCAGCTGCTGTTATAAACTCTAAGGCTCTTCCCAAATGAAACAAAATCCAGTTAACCCTAAAACAAAATCCGTTGAAGTATCTTGGGCCTCGCCCCATTCTATCCCTTAAGCCCAAATGTGTTCTGTTTGACACCCCCCCTGGCCTCTGTTTCAAAAGTCCATTCCATTTTTCTTTCATGATTTTGTCCTTTGTGAATATTTATAAAACATACTTTCTATCATTTTTATTTTCATAATTTAAGGCTAATATAATACCTTTTTGTTTTGATAAATAAAATAACAACTTTTTTTTTTAAAAAAATACTATTAATTGTTAGATTGTAGAAAATATCAAAAATTGCTAATTAAAAACATTAACTTTTCTCTTAAATTTGAACATTTTTCTTTTTATGCATAAAAGTGCTAAATACAAATACATTAATTTTTAAATATATAAGAATTTAAAACATTTTCTTTTTTTCTTAAGATTAAAATTTTAGTTTGTACATAATTAATTAAAATGCATTTTTTTAATACCCATAATATAATTTGAAACTTAAAACATTCTTTTCTTTTTTTTTAATACCTCGTTTGTACATATTAAACAAAAAATATAAAAATACAAATTTAAATCAAATGTGGATAATAATAATAATACTTGACAAATAAACAATATTTAATTTTCTTATTAAATTCACATTTCTCAATTTGTAAATACATACACATACACATTTACAATATACATTTGATTATCTTTATACATTAATACGTTTACAGTTGCTTATCTTATACATTTGATACTTATTACATTTTACATTGCGATCGATTCGATTTGGTTGTAATTATTTAAGTCTCATCCCATTTGTGTATACTTGTACCCCCACTCCCGGATACTATTTTGTAATAGCGTAGACTTTAAATTCCCGCAATTTATCGCTTTCGAATTATGCCATGGTTAGACCTAGGGTTTGCATGTACATAAAATCAAACGCTAGATAACCTAATACAAGACAAATACATGAAATCAATACACAATCACACTTGCACCCTCTAGGGTAATCCCACATGTTGCCTTCCAAAATGGGCCATGCTTGCACGTCGAGTTTCTTTGGCAAAACAATTCAAAATGATCATAAGTCCCTCGATGACGCTTTCGAAAGTCGCCTATCAAAATGATCAAGTCCCTTCAAGCAAATTGCTAAAGACACTTGGCACCATTGCATTCGTGGTCCATACGATGACCCGCGCCTGTCCCGTTAAACATCCTAAACGCAAGATTGTCCACCAAATTCAATGGTGGAACAAAATTGTTAAAAAGGGTTGAAAACATAGAGAAAACCTTTGAGTACAATAGGGGTAGACAAAACTCTTAGTTACTTGAAATCAACTTGCAAAAACACTTGCCTCCTTTTCAAAAACCACACTTCATACACACTTTCAAACAAACTTCCAAAAACATTTTGAAACATCTTTTCGAAAAGATACACACCGTTGTATATGCTCAAACACGAGTCATTACAATGGTTGCCGAAACAAAGGCGTCTATTTCAAAAACATTTTCAAAACACACACACACCATTTTCAAGCAATCAAAAATCAAGGCAAGTGATCTAAAAACCAAGTAACTAAGAGCCCATGGATAACCATGGATGAAAAGGGTGCTAATACCTTCCCTTTTCATAATCTACCCCCCGAACCCACGAAACATCTCAAAAAGGTTTTTCCTGTGCTTTTTAACCTTTCCTTTAGGATAAAATAAAAAGTCGGTGGCGACTCTTGCTAAACCGAACAAGTGCGAATACAAACGCAAAACTCAAGTCTGTTCTCCCACCGTATCACAACCGGCAAGTCGAAAACCTGAAAAGGCGTCTTGGGCAAAAAAGGGTATCCCGGTAAACTCAAAACCCGAAAGGGCGGTCCAGGAAAAAATTAGGGATTAAGGCGTAACACTATGTCTCATCGGATCACCTTGTAACCAGACACCGGTATTAACTGTCAAGCTCGAACGACACTAATCAATCTGATCTACCTTCAACCAAGTAGCAAAGTGATGAGATGCTGGAGGATATAAAGGCAATAGCAGAGTTGGAACCCAGTGGGATTATTCACATAGATGTTTTTATTTGTTTTACACAAATTGTATAAACTCCATTGTTCAGCGGCGTTCTCTTACTAGGACGCCAGCCTCTTGTACAAAAAACGCATATTTACAGGCCAACTTCAAAATCAATACAATTCATTTTCACAAAGAAATTTCAAATTGTTTTCTTTTTCTGTTTTGTTTTGCAAGAACGTCCAATGTTCATTTTTGATATATGCATTTGACAATAATTGCTGCTCATAAATATTTACATGCGAAACAAAAGACGATTACTCGTAATATCAGGAACAGGGGCAAATAAGAAATGTCCAAACCATACAGTTGCTCCATCCACCAGGTATAGGGATAGACCTAGTTGGAGAAAAGGATTGAAGGTACATTCACGCCCCGCGGAGTAAGAAAAAGACAGTGATATTAGCGGTCCCAAACAGGACACCGCTCTCCCCAGCTGAGGCTCGCAACCGCGAATGAGTCGGCAAGATTCTCCCCAAGCAGAGTTTATCTATCATCAGCACTAGAAGATTATCCCCAGTGGAGTCTGGAGGATTATCCTCAGTAGAGTCTAAAAGATTATCCCCAGTGAAGTCACCACTGAAAGAAAAAAAAACATCCCCAGCGAAGTTCATTCCTTTCACAAACAGAAACTCAATTCCCAACAGAGTGCATCATCGCCAGCAATGATAATTCATCCTCAACCGAGGTTGTTTCCCCAAATCAACGGAGCTTCTAGCAGAGTATCTCTTCCGCACAGAGTCATTTTCTCGTCAGTTTATTCCCCAGCGAAATTATCCTCTCCCACGGGATTATTCTCACAGTCATCTTCATTTACTATCCCCAACGGAAACGGAAAATTCAACTTCTTGCACTCTCCAGCAGCAACCCGTGATTTATTTTCCCCAGCTAGAGATTATCATAAAAACATTGCATATCCATACATCATGGCATACGCATACACATCATACAACACAATCTCATTTATTTTGAGAACATCATTGCTTGATACATATCATGCATTACATACAGCTAACCTTTACCTTTCAGGAAAGATACAATTAAATTCTCACCAAGTTCAAGCTATGAAGCCCGGATTCGATCGGATAATATCTTGATTTCTACAGCATATTATGAAGCCCGGAGACTGACCGGATAATAGTATCAAACACCGCGAAGCCTGGATTCGACTAGATAGTGGTTTATCTCTAAGCTATGAAGCCCAGATTCGACTGGATAATAGTTTAATCCCCAACAAGCCGTGAAGCCCGGATTACGGCTGGATAACAGCTCAGCCAGTTACTGTGAAGCCTGGATTACGACCAAATAGAAGTGCAAGGTACCATGAAGCCTGGATTCGATCAGATAGTGGTATATCATAAACACAAGCTGTGAAGCCCAGATTACGACCGAATAACAACTCAACAAGTTATTGTGAAGCCTGGATTACGACCAGATAGCAATACAAGACCATGAAGCCTAGATCACAACTAGATAATGGTAGAAGACATTGTGAAGCCTGGATTACGACCAGATAGCATCCAAAGACACCGCGAAGCCTGGATTTCGACCAGATAGTGGTATATTTTTATTGCAAGTTATGAAGCCCGGATTACGACCGGATAGTATCTTGATTTCCTCTGAACACCATGAAGCCTGGATTTCGACCAGATAGTGGTATGAGACATCGCAAAGCCTGGATTACGACCAGATAGCAGTAAAAGACACTGTGAAGCCTGGATTACGACCAAATAACAGTACGGGACACTATGAAGCTTGGATTACGACCAAATAGTAGTTTACCTGGACAGTTACTAAGAAGCCCGAAGCCGACCGGATATTAGTGTGCCTTAAGTTTAAGTTGAAGCTCGGATGCGACCGGAAAACAACTCATTCATTCTAAAGCCTGGATTATAACCAGATAAGAATCGAGAAATTGCGAAGCCTGGATTATGACCGGATAGCAAGTATAATCTCATCTCCCCAGTAAGTCACTGTGATACGGTGGGAGAACTGACTTGGGATTTTGCGTTTGTTTTCGCACTTGTTCGGTTTAGCGAGAGTCGCCACCGACTTTTTATTTTATCCTAAGGAAAGGCCAACAAGCATAGGAAAGACCTTTGAGATGTTTTCTTGGGTTAGGGGGGTAGATTATGAAAAGGGAAGGTGCTAGCACCCTTTTCATCCATGGTTATCCATGGGCTTTTAGTTACTTGTTTTAGATCACTTGCCTTTTCTTTTCACTTGTTTGAAATGGTGCTTTGTGTGTGTGGTTTTTGAAAAAATGTTTTGAAAAAAGATGCCTTGTCTAGGCAACCCTTGTAATGATTCTTGTTTGAATATATACAAAGGTGTGTGTCTTTTTGAAAAGATAATTCAATGTTTTGAAACTTGTTTTTGAAGTTGTGTTGTGGAGTGTGTTTTGAAAAATGGAAAGGATGTTTTGCAAGATTTTTGATCAAGTAACTAAGAGTTTGTCTACTCTATTTTACTCAAAGATCTTTCTTATGTTTTTAACCCTTTTAACAATGTTGTTTCACCATTGTGTTTGATGAACAACCTTGCGTTAGGATGTTAAACGGGACAGGCGCGGGTCATCGTATACAATCATTGAAGGCAACTTGTGAGACGCTCTAGCAATTTTGTAAGGGACGAGATCGTTTTATCGAAGGCAACATTGAGGGTCATCGAGGGACTACGATCTTTGTTTATTGAAGGGGCATCTGCTAGAGTGTCTCATACTCGAGGGACATGATTGTATTTTCCGAGGAAACAAGCGAGGTTACCCTAGAGGTGCAAGTGTGAATGGTGTTTATCATGTTCATGCATTTGTCTTTGTATTAGGTCATCTAGCGATCGATTTTAGATTTTCACATACAAACCCTAATCTCTAATCATGGCATATTTAAAAAAATATAAAGTGCGAGAATTAAATCCTAAACTATTACAAAAGAGTATCCGGGGATGGGGGTACAAGTTGTTTACAAATGGGGATGAGTCTTATCAGAATAATGTCCCAAATATTATGGGTTACAACCAGATTGAATCGACGCAATTCAAATATAAAAAATATGACAAAGTGTAAGATAATGGAAATCAAAGAAGTATGAGATGCGTGTATTTATTTACAAATGAACAAATAAAAATTTAACATAGTGAAAATTAAGTATTTATTATTTATTTTTGTGTTTTTGTTAATTATATAAACAAGGAGTTTTATTTGAAAAGAAAAATTATTTAAGTTGAAGTTTTATTGTCTATGTATTTTTTGTTTTATTAAATGAAGACAAGATCAATTAAATTAAACTAAACTATATTTTTTTTGTGTTTTAATGATATTAATCAAGATTAATAAAGAGATAATTATCTCTAAAAAAAACAAAATTTAAATAGTGTTATTAACTAAAAAAAACTAGTTAAGGTTAGGTAGCAAAATTTATTAAGTTAATGAAAGATTTTTTTGAATTTGAGCTTTAAATGGGTTTGGGCCCAAAATAAAAGGAACAAAGTTCAGGGGAGGGGCTATGCGCCAGAAATGTTATGGGCTTTGGAACAAATTGGGGCGAACCGGCCCATGTTATGTTGGAACGAGTTTGTTTAGGGTTGTTTCATAATTGGGAATTAGGGTTTTACAGTTTGCACAGCGGTGCTCCTCTCCTCTCGTCTTCGTCCTCTTCGTCTCTCTCAAACCAATGGGCTTTTGATTCCTCTCTCCAAGCTTCCAGTCGCCAGAGTGATACCTCCACCCTCTCCTCTTCGTGACTATATAAGGCAGTGATTTAAAAAGGTATTGTTTTTTGTTCTTGACGCGTTTTTAGGTTCGATTCTTGCATGTTATCGTTTCACGGTGTTTTAATCATTGATGTTTGGTGTGTGAGATAGAGTGATAGAAAGAGGGAAACTGATACCTTGGTGGCTTCGTCTCTGGAGAACGGGTAGAGGGTCGGAACGGTGGTGCTCTCGGTGGCCGGAAGTGGAGGAGAACCGTGATGATTGCGTATGGGCTTCTGGTATTTCGTATCTTTTGACTTCCCTTGAATCGTTTGATGATGATGTATATTCTGAAAACCCTATACCATTTTGCTTCTGAATATTCTCTTCTTCTTATCTTTGCTATGTTAGTGATGGCTTTTGATATCAATGATGATCTTTCTGAGATTTGATCTTTGTTTGTTGCTTTGTCTTTGTTGATATTTTCTGAAAGCTATACTTCTGAGTTCTCTCTTCTTCTTTGCTATGATGATGGATTCTTCTGAGATGTTGCTATTGTTGTTGATTTGGCTTATGATTTGTTGATGATGAACATATGTGTTCTGAAACTTATTTGTTGTTGTTGATTTGGATGTTGAAACAAAACTAGCTTGATGATTTTGTTTTGAGATTGTGTTTGTTAGTTTAGGCAGTTTTGATCTTTTGAAGGCAGGCTAGTGTTTTGGAAGGCAAGCTTGAGTTTTGGAAGGTAAGCTTGAGTTATTCTTAAACTTGCAGTTTTGCAGGTTTGAATAGGTTTGTGTTTTCTAAAAAGTTTTGGAAGCAGGCTTGAATGGTTTGAGTTTTTTGCAGGTTTGGAAACAAGCTTGCTTCTGCAGGTTTGCTATTTTGTGAGGTTTGGAAGCAAGCTTGCTTCTGCAGGTTTGCTATTTTGTGAGGCCTGTTTTGGTAAGGCAGGCTTGAAGGCTTTAGGCAGGCTTGAAGGCTTGTTTGGTAAGGCAGGCTTGCTTGAATAGGTTTGTGTGATTTTTAAACTTGTAGTTTTGCAGGTTTGAATAGGTTTGATCTGAGGCAGGTTGGAGGTTTTTGTTATGCAGGCTACAGGTTTTCTTTGTGTTGAGAAAACAGGCTTGAAGGCTTGTCCGTTTTGCTTGCCAGTTTGGAGGTTATGCCAATCTCTATTTTATCTCTTGTGTTTTTATGTTGTTATATTGTTTCTTTGGTTCCTCTTATCTCTCCTTTACAGCCTGCCAAAACTGCAAACTGCAAAACCTATTCACTAGGTTCTCTCTTTCCTCTCTCTCCTTAAGCATTTTTAATTGCTTATTTATCTTTTGATTTATGAAAAATTGGATTGTCTAGGAAATGATGAAAAAAAAGCATCTTTGACAAGTTTTTACTTGTCAAATAAACCGCTTCCTGCTGTCTTGCCTTTTGTCTGCTGTATTGCTGTTTTTATGCTTCATTACCATTTTTATCAAATCTGTCTTGTAACTTGGCAATTTTATACTGTAGCTGAATGTGGGACTTTATTTGCTGCTGAGTTTATGCCTTTGCTTTGACTCACCCTGGCAGTTTTGGCGCCTGTTTGCCTCTTTGAACTTGTAACACATTTTGCTTGGTTAATGTAGCTTGGAATTTTTGTAACTCAGTTTGCAGCTTGGAACTTTTTGGGATTCAGTTTGCTTGGCCAATGCAACTTAGAACTTTTTGCAATTCAACCATGTTTTTGCATTGAGTTTAACATGCTTGCATTTATATTTTATTTTTCTCTCTGTGAACCGAGAAGAGTGATCTTCTTGTGATTTGCAGAGAGAAAAATAAAGCGTGATGAAAAATAGGCAATCTGATTCTAGACGGCCAATTTTAATGATGATTTTTTTTCTTCTTTTCATTTAAAATAATCTTGTACTGACTTTCTTTTTCTTCTTTTTTTTCAGGTAGGTACCAGTTGAATAATGGAAGAAACAGTAGAAGATCAAAGATTTCAAGATTTAGGCTTTAGATTTATTTTCTTTTCATTTATTGTAAAAAATATTATTGTAAACACTGTAAATTATAAATCTACAATATTCGAATAACATTTGCAACAATATTTGAAATAAATAAATAAAAAGTCTTTGTCAAATAAGAATTTCCTACTGTCAAATATTCCATTCTTTCTCTTGTACTGTCTATTTAATTATTTAAGTCTCTTAAATTAAAATAACTGGGAATGTATCCCAATAACTTTAATCCAGATGAAATAAATAGTCAATAAACTTTTGCCGTCTCGCAATCCTGCATTAATCATCAGACGCCTGACATTCCAATTAACCATGCTTTGTACAGTTAATCAAATAAGTGTTCTATACACTTTTCACTCCACTGATGAAACCAATGCCTCAAAGTTTCAAACAAAGCCTCAACTCCTATCTGAGATATTTAGGTTCCTTGAGAAACAACCAGCAATCTTGAACAAGCATGACAATAATGTAACAATTAACTGAATATCTGAGGATTCAGTTCTTTCTGAGAAATGCGAGTGAAAAACCCTAATTCTGGATTGACTGATAAAGAAAAGTCTGTTTGACCGATTCTTGAGCCAATCTCAAAAATCAGAGAAAACCCTGGGGTTGTGATTTCTTGTAAAAAAAAGGGAGGGCAAATTTTGGGGTATAATAGTTGCCCTTGTTCAATCTTCTTGAACCTGAAGAGTTAGATTGGCGAGTTTGCCTTTCGCGACTCGAAGGTAAAAGATGATGGGACACTAAAGTGCCCAAAAATTTGCACTCGTCAAAGCATAGTTGAGGGAATGGACTTAAAGATGCCATTTGGAGATGTGACAGAATCTTATCGGAGATGGGCTTAAAGATGCAATCTGGAGATGTGAGAGAATCTTGTCGGAGATGGGCTTAAAGATGCCATCCAAGAATGTTTGTTGAACTGTATGTCGTAGGTGAGTGGGTGAGTATCAGAAAGGTATCCATGTTTGGAACATCTCTGAGCTGGGGGTCTGAATAAGCAATAGATTGACATCCATCTTGGGAAGCATCCGTAAACTGTTTTCAAAAGTTGAATATGAACAAGCGATAGATTAACATCCGTGTTTGGAGAATCCGTAAACTGTTTTCAGAGATTGAGTCTGAACAAGCGATAGATTAACATTCGTGTTTGGAGAATCCGTAAACTGTTTTCAGAAGTTGAAGTTGAATAAGAAATAGATCAGCATCCATGTTGGGAAACATCTGTAAACTGTTTTCAAAAGTTGAATTTGAACAAGCGATAGATTAACATCCGTGTTTGGAGAATCCGTAAACAGTTTTCAGAAGTTAAATAAGCAATAGATCAGCATCCGTGTTGGGAAGCATCCGTAAACTGTTTTCAAAAGTTGAATCTGAATAAGTGATAGATTAACATCCGTGTTTGGAGAATCCGTAAACTGTTTTCAGAAGTTGAATAAGCAATAGATCAGCATCCGTGTTGGGAAGCATCCGTAAACTGTTTTCAAAAGTTGAATCTAAACAAGCGATAGATTAACATCCGTGTTTGGAGAATCTGTAAACTGTTTTCATAAGTCTTGAGTTGAATAAGCAATAGATCAGCATCCATGTTGGGAAGCATCCGTAAACTGTTTTCAAAAGTTGAATCTGAACAAGCGATAAACTAACATCCGTGTTTGGAGAATCTGTAAACTGTTTTCAGAAGTCTTGAGTTGAATAAGCAATAGATCAGCATCCATGTTGGGAAGCATCCGTAAACTATTTTCAAAAGTTGGATCTGAACAAGTGATAAATTAACATCCGTGTTTGGAGAATCCGTAAACTGTTTTCAGAAGTCTTGATCGAAGCTTGATGACCTTATCCTTGGAAAGGGTCAAAATTAGCTGAAACACAAAGTTATGTTGCATGAAATGCATGATGCAATATATGTGTTATATCAATGTTTATGATATATGAATGTAATGTATGTGCATGTAAGTCGATGAGTTGTCTTGCTGAGAAAAATAAATCCTGGATAGCTGGAGATAATAAAATCTTGACCGCTGTCGGGGGAAATAAATCCTTGACTGCTGCTGGGGATTGAGAATCTTTTGATCGTTGAAAACGAAAAAACCCTAGGATCACTGTTGAAGAGTATGTGTATCTTCCGGCTTTTTAACAACCTATGTGGAGAGAAAATATACTGTCGGGAGAAGTCAGGAGTTTGGTTTGTATGCCAATCTACTGGAGGATTCCTATTTTGCTATTTGAGGAGAACTCCGTTGGGGAATATCTGAAAACTCTGTCGGGGATCTGAAATTCTGTAGGGAGTAACCATACTGCTGGATAGCAAGCTCGGGTTCCTAGGAAAAACATATTCTTGTTTGGAAGAATCTCAGTAGCTTAGGTTGTATGCCATTTTACTGGGGGAGCGAGAAGGAGGAACTCCGTTTAAGAATATCAGGGAAAAACTGAATGGTTTCCGCTAAGGATTGATAGCTCAAAGTTTTCCTCTCTGTTGGGGGTCCTAGTGACGTGCTGATTTGATTAGCGACTTCGCTGGGAAAAAGTTTTAAAAGTAAATTCCTGATGAATTATCTGGTTTGAAAGAAACTTTTTGGGAGAAGGGAAGAAACTGGATGATCTTCACTGGTGTTCACAGGTTGGTGATTTTGTCTCTGCTTGGGGAAGAAAGTTTCATTCTTACCGATGGTTTGTAGTTCAAAGATTTTTCTCCGCTGGGGATTGGGAGTTTTGAAGTTTTAACTCGGATGGGGACTTTGAAATTTAGCTCCTCTGGGGATATACCTTTCAATGTTTTAGCCCTGCTTAGGAAACAGATGAGGCATTTGTAGGGGATCTCTTCTGGAACAGCCTAAAGACACTTTCCTATACTTCCATCTTATCAGTAATTATTCATTTTGTTTTATTTGTAAGCAGTGATTTCATTCAAATGCATATGCTCTTTTAATAAATCATTGGACATTTTCAAATAAAGCACAAGTGTAAAAAATAAAGAAAAGGCAGGCAGTTTTCTGTACTTTGAAGTATCTTTGTATTAACTTTGTGTAAGTATTTGTACAAAGGGGACATACATCCTAGTAAGAGAATGTTGTCAAAAGCTGAGAAAAATTTTATACAAAGAAAGATGGCTATGTGTATCAATTCCATGGGATTCCCATTCTGCTATAGCCTTCACAACTCTGAATATCTTGTCCATTCGTTGCTTCGTCCGCCGATGACTGGATTGATCAGAAGCTTGGAGCTTGTTGATGAAGAGATTATTCTTAAAGTGATCCGACGAGACATAGTCATACGCTTTAATTCCCTAACTTTTTCCTAGACCGCCCTTTCGGGTTTTCGATCCACCGGGAAACCCTTTTTTTCCCAAGTCGCCCTTTTGGGTTTTCAACTTGCCGGGTGTACGGATTCTTGTTTTGTTTATCCCTAATTTTTGCCTGAACCGCCCTTTCGGGTTTTCGATTCACCGGGATGCCCATTTTTGCCCAAGTCGCCCTTTCAGATTTTCGACCTATCGGGTCATTTATGCGTAGTATCTTTTGACTATGTCTGCGTTCGCAGGGTGTGGCAGGTTGTCACCGTCCATGGTGGTCAAGATCATTGCCCCGCCAGAAAAGATTTTTTGATCATAAATGGTCCTTCGTAAGTAGGAGTCCACTTGCCCCTGGGATCACTTTGTGGTAAGATAATCCGCTTGATTACAAGATCCCCAACTTGATATACTTATCTCCTGACTTTCTTGTTGAAAGCCTTGATCATCCGTTTTTGATACGTCTGACCATGACAAACAGCGGTAAGCCGTTTTTCGTCAATCAAATTAAGTTGATCAAGTCGGGTCTGAATCCAATCGTCTTTGTTCAAACCAGCGTCCTTCATGATTCTTAAAGAAGGAATCTGAACTTCTATAGGTAAAACAGCTTCCATGCCGTATACCAAAGAGAAAGGTGTTACCCCAGTTGATGTTCGTGCCGTGGTACGGTACCCATGTAGAGCAAACGGTAACATCTCATGCCAGTCCTTGTAAGTGACTGTCATCTTTTGAATGATCTTCTTGATATTTTTGTTTGCGGCTTCAACAGCACCGTTCATCTTCGGTCGATAGGGAGATGAATTGTGATGATAAATCTTGAACTGCTCGCACAGAGCGGTGATCATAGTGTTGTTCAGGTTTGTATCATTGTCCGTAATGATTCGATCAAGAATACCGTACTGGCAAATGAGGTTCTGTTTGATGAAATGGGCCACCACATTCTTTGTAACAGAGGCGAAGGAAGCTGCTTTAACCCACTTGGTGAAGTAGTCAATAGCCACCAGGATGAAGCGATGCCCATTGGATGTTTTAGGCTTAATCTCTCCAATCATGTCAATGCCCCACATTGCGAATGGCCAGGGAGCTGTTAGGACGTTGAGAGGAACCGGAGGGATATGCACCTTGTCAGCATAAACTTGGCATTTGTGACAAGTACGGGAATATTGATGACAATCACCTTCCATGGTAGACCAATAGTAGCCTGCCCTTAGAATCTTCTTAGCCATCGTATGTCCGCTTAAGTGGGTGCCAAAGGTGCCACTATGTATTTCGGTCATGATCAACTCTGCTTCAACCTTGTCCACACAACGAAGTAGAACACAATCATGGCTGCGCTTATAAAGGATACCATTACTTAGGAAGAACTTGGCAGCAAATTTCCTTAGGAACTTTTTCTCATTGACGAAAGCTCCTTCAGGGTACTCTTGAATTTGGAGATACCTTTTGATTTCATGGAACTAGGGTTGTTCCACTACTTCTTCGGTATTAATCTTATGACAGTGCGCAGGTTCGTCCATTCGCTCGATGGTGATTTGGGGAGCCTCATTATCCCAGTTGAGTTTAAACATGGAAGACATTGTAGCCAAAGCATCTGCTAGCTGATTTTCCTCTCGCGGGAAGTGTTCGAAAATAATTTACTTGAAATGAGGTAACAATGTCAGGACATGTTCTTTGTATGGATGAGGTTAGGATGTTTAGTGTCCCATTCTCCTTTGATTTGACTGATAACCAAAGTTGAGTCTCCAAATACCACCAAAGATTTGATTCCCAAGTCAATTGCAGCTTTAAGACCAAAGATGCAAGCTTCATACTCAGCCATGTTGTTGGTGCAACTGAAACAGAGTCTAGCAGTGAAGGGTGTACGGCAACCTTCTGGAGAGATAAGTATTGTGCCGATATCGTTGCCAAGTGCATTTGAAGCGCCATCAAAGTACAGGGTCCATCGGGATCCTTGTTCAGGTTTGTCATACGGTCCGTTACCTTTAATGTTGTCCAATGTCATGATGTCCTCGTCGGGGAAGTCGAATCTCATAGATTGGTAATCTTCGACGGCTTGATGAGCTAGATGGTCAGCTAGTACACTCCCTTTTATAGCTTTTTGGGTAGTATACTGGATATCATACTCAGTCAGGATCATTTGCCATCTAGCGATTCTTCCAGATAAAGCGGGCTTCTCGAAGATATACTTGATCAGATCCATTTTGGACATCAGTAAAGTGGTGTGAGTCAACATATACTGCCTTAGCCGGCGAGCAGCCCATACCAAAGCGCAGCAAGTTTTTTCGAGCAGTGAGTAGCGAGTCTCACAGTCGGTAAACTTTTTGCTAAGGTAATAAATGGCATGCTCTTTTCATCCAGACTCGTCATGTTGGCCCAGTACGCACCCCATTGAGTTATCTAGAACAGTCAGATACATGATTAGCGGCCTTCCTTTGACGGGTGGCATCAGAATAGGAGGTTCTAGTAAATACTCCTTGATCTTATCAAAAGCAGCTTGACAATCATTGTTCCATTCAACTACCTGATCTTTCTTCAACAGTTTGAAAATTGGCTCACAGGTAGATGTTAGGTGAGAGATGAACCTCGCAATATAGTTCAAGCGTCCCAAGAATCCCCTAACCTCCTTTTCAGTACGGGGAGCAGGCATTTCTCGTATAGCCTTTACTTTAGCTGGATCAACCTCAATGCCTTTGTTGCTGATAATAAATCCCAAAAGTTTACCAGACCTGACTCCAAAAGTGCACTTGCTTGGGTTCAGTCTGAGATTATACTCCTTCAATTTGACAAACAGCTTTTGCAGATGATCAAGGTGTTCTTCTTCTGTCTGTGATCGAGCTATCATATCGTCTACGTAAACTTCGATCTCATGATGTATCATGTCATGAAACAAAGCTACCATGGCACGTTGATAAGTTGCCCCTGCATTCTTCAATATGAATGGCATCACTTTGTAGCAGAAGGTACCCCATTGTGTGACAAAAGTAGTTTTCTCCATGTCCTCGGGGGCCATTTTGATCTGGTTGCACCCCGAGAATCTGTCCATGAAGGAAAAAACCTTGTGTTGCGGTGTGTTGTCAACCAAGATTTCGATGTGTGGCAGTGGAAAATCATCTTTAGGGCTAGCCCTGTTTAAGTCTCGATTCTGACTTTGTCGTCCTTTTTGGGCACGGGCACAATGTTAGCGACCCATTGTGGATAGGAAGTAACAGCCAGAAAGCCAGCGTTGAATTGCTTCATTACCTCAGCCTTGATTTTCTCAGACATGTCAGGCCTCATTCGGCGGACCTTTTGCTTGATCGGTGGACAGTCTTCTCTTGTAGGGAGACGGTGAACCACGATATATGTGTCTAATCCTGGCATGTCTTTGTAAGACCAGGCGAAGATTTCAACATATTCGTTCAACAATTGCACTAAGTGCTCCTTGATATTTGGTTCCAGGTTGGAACCCACTTTTACTTCCTTCCTATCTTCCTTTGTCCCCAAGTTGATGGTTTCTAGTAACTCTTCATGAGGCAGAATGACCCTCTCTTCTTGTTGTAGAAGTCTGGCTAACCCTCCCGGCACTTCACAATCTTCGTCAACTTCGTACTCAGCATGATTGACCAAATCTTCAGAGTTATCGAAGGATAAAACAGAATAGTCACCCATGGAATCCGGAGTGGATGGGTACCTGCATTTGTGAGTGTGGGTGTGTGTAAGGGATAGCCATCCTTAAACAAAAATACAAAAGGAAAGAAAAATGAACACAACAGTTTATAGATGAAAAACGTCCAATGATTCATTAAAACATGGCATATGATAATGAAGAAGATCAATCCCTTACAAATGGACCTACATGCCCCGGGCAAGGCATGAGGTGAAAATAGTGTGCAAATTGTTTAGTTATTACAGACCATAAAATGGGAAATTGTTCAAAGATAAAATTACTGGTTGATAAAGGTGATGGGAACAAAATCCTTTGCTTCCCAGTTGCTCAAACCCCCTTCGACAGTCAGAAAGATCCAATCTTCAAAGTGTCTCTCTTCATCTTAATCTTCTATAACATTGATTCCATGATGAGTGATCCTTATAGGTGGCCCTCCAGTCTTGGAACGACACATAGTCTTCTATCCTGCAGCTGTAAACCCTAGTCCAAATTTGTCCGTCTTATGGGGAAAATTAGGCAATTGCCCCCATGCTGTACTCTTCCCTTCTTTGATCACCGCCTCTGCGTCCTTGAGAGATGCCATCCTAGATACATGCTTGGGAATGATAGGCACCTCAACCATTGTTTTCGCAACTACAACCTCGGGAGAAACTTCCTCAAAATGCTGGAAAGGCGTTTCGATGAACTCGCCATCCAGCTCCACATAACGGAAGGAGTTGAGGTGGCTTATCATGTACTCTTCCTCGCCGCGCACC
Source organism: Vicia faba (assembly GCA_948472305.1). NCBI lineage: Eukaryota > Viridiplantae > Streptophyta > Magnoliopsida > Fabales > Fabaceae > Vicia > Vicia faba. The sequence goes on along the minus strand of OX451740.1, from coordinate 975,255,843 downwards.
GTTATAATCTTACCCTTAACATGATATTTCAGCATTTGGTGCAAAGAGGAGGTAACTGCCCCAGCATAATGGATCCACGGTCTTCCTAGCAAACATGAATATGATGGACGGATGTCCATCACGTAGAAGGTGGAGTTGAAAACTTCCGTGCCTACTTTGATAGGAATATCAACCTCTCCATGAACCATTCTTTTGGAACCATCAAAAGCCCTAACAATGATGTTACTAGGTTTGAGAGTCAGTCCTTCACAGTCCAAACGGTCTAAGGCTTTCTTTGGCAGCACATTCAAGGAAGAACCAGTATCAACTAAGACATGGGCGAGAGTGGTTCCCCGACATTCAACTGAAACATGTAACGCATCATTGTGTTTCCTTCCTTTGGGAGTTAAGTCAGCATCGGAAAAGCCAAGGCCATTATCAACAATAAGACTGGCCACACATTCCTGAAACTGGTCAGACGAAGTCTCTTGGGGAACATGTGCCGCCTTCAAGAATTTGATCTGGGCCTTAGCATGGGCCTCAGAACAGAGCAGGAGAGCTAACATTGAAATTTTAGAAGGGGTCTGCCCTAACTGTTCCACAACGTCATAGTCACTTTTTCTGATTATTTTCAAGATTTCATCCATTTCTTTCTGAGTGGTTTCGGGGATAACCACAGCATGAGCCTTCATCCTGACAGGCACTTCCAGTATCCCCTTACCCTTGTCTGTAGTTTCAGCAGATGGTCTTACTTCAGGAGTATCCAGTTCTTCAATCACTGGGCCTTGCACGGATGGTCCAACTGGTGCAGAAGCTTTCAAGGGTCCGAAAACTGCTCGAGGGGGAGCAATCTCCAGAGAAAATATTCGGCCACTGCGGGTTATCTTGCTTGTACCCGTGATGTTCCCTACATCAGGGTTTTCTTCTTCAGAAATATCTTGGACTGTCTCAATTTGTTTGACACCATGGTAGAAGATTTCTCCCCCATAGTTCCACGGTATTATTTTGCTTGATTGGTACGGGACAGGTCCCGGCATGGTGATCTTTAAAGGTACACATTCAGAGTTAGGTGTAATCCTGGAAGGCCTTTTGCAAGCCTTGGGAGGATTGTCGGAAATGGTTATGATTTCAATATCGTTGATTGAAGTAGCAAAAGTATCAGGAGTAGCAGGATTGAAGGTATCAACAGGGGTTTTCTGGAAAAGTATCTCTTGGGTATCCATCAGGCGTTGGACACCTGACTTTAACATTGGGCAATCACCTCGTATGCTCAAACAAAAATAACAGTCTTTACCACAACCAGGAAAGATCCCGGCTCTCAACAAATTCTCTTTAATGACAAGTAACAGCGTCAGCAGGTCAACAACATCAGTAACATGGAGGTCCTCCATAACAGCATGAACATTATTACCGTGCTTAGGCATCGGAGCCGAAATCACATTGGGTTTCTCAGGCGCCTCAAATTCTACTTCCTTGGCGTCGATTAAGTCCTAGATTTTGTTTTTGAGGGCCCAACAGTCGTTGGTGTCATGCCCTGCACTGTCTGAATGGTAGGCACATTTTGCATTGGGATGATAATGTGGGGAAGTGGTGTTTGCATTCTTAGGTGTCTCTCTCAAATTAGCAAGGTTTAATTTCAGGAGATGTGGAAGGATCTAAGCGGGTGTCACATTTTTCGGAGTATATTGCCGTGGTGGTCTTTGCTGATAGGCTTTGGGTTGATCATTCCTCTGTTGACTGTTTCTAGGTCGGTCTGATGCGGGCTTCTGAATTAATACGGCCCCCACGGTTGGCCGACGCTCTTCTCTTTCCCGATTTCTCTGGGTGTAAACAGCAGAGCTCTCCTTCTTAGCTGGGAAGGTCTTCTTCATGGCGGTGGACGCGGAGGCATCTTTTTGAATCTTTCCACTTTTAATACCGGCCTCGACCCTTTCGTCGGTCAAAATCAGTTCAATAAATCCCGCGGAAGAACTTCTGATCAGATGATTGAAGAAGGGGGCAGACAGGGTCCCCAGAAACATGTCAACTAACTCCCTATCTGATAGCGGTGGCTGCACCCTTCCAGCCAGATCACGCCACTTTTGGGTGTACTCTTTAAACCCTTCATTGGAAGCCATCCCCATACTTTGTAGCTGAGTACGAGTGGGCGCCAAATCAGCATTGTATTGATACTGACGATAAAAAGCAGCTGCCAAGTCTTCCCAATTATGAACCTCTGATCTCTCGAGTTGATAGAACCAGTCTAACTGTGTGCCAGACAAACTATCTTGGAAAAAGTGTACCCAGAGGTTTTTATCAGATGAGTGGGGTTGGATCTTCCTGACATACGATCTCAGGTGCATCTTCGGACATGACAGACCATCGTACTTAGCGAACGTGGGTACTTTGAATTTGGGAGGAATGACGATCCCAGCAATCAATCCTAGCTCTTCGAAATCCAGTCCGGGAACCCTTTGCACTTCCATGGCTGCTAACCGCTCTTCTAGATTTTTATACCTGTCGTCCGCAGGAGGGTACTGCTGCTCGGAATAATCTTCACCCTCTTCAACCTCAGACTCAGAGGGTACTGCAGCTCCTATTCCTTTGTTGGTCCCTTCGTCATACATTGAGGGGAACTCCAGAACTCTCCTAGCTTCATTCTCAAATCTTCTTCCCAGCGTAGCTACCCCGATTCTCTTCTTTTTCTTTTTTCCTTTTTCTTGCTCTTTCTTCTCTAACAGTGTTTTAAGATCCTCTTGATCCTTTTCCAAGGTCATGAGGAGTTGTTGGAATTGTGAATTTTGTGCTTGCAGATCTTTGACCGTCTGCTCAATATCCATCTTGCTGAAATAAACAGCAGAAAGATAAGGAAACCTGGTGTGAAGACCTGTTTATGCATATGATGAATGATATGTTTATTCATGTAATGCATCCAAGGATTTAGAAATTCAAAATTGTTGCAGACAAAAGAACACACGTCATATTAATAAGAAGAAGTTTGTCAGTACATAAATGCCCCATGGGCCAAATATTACAAAGCTTCTTAAGGTAAAAAGACGTTCCGCATCCTCTTTGGTGCGATGTAAGTGTTAAGAGTCTCCTCTTCATGAAGTCGGAGGGTAAACTCCAAAACCTTCTTCTCACTGGCATAGAAGTTGGCTTCAAAAGTGTTTTGTTCTTCTTTGAGTTGGATCCAACTCTTTTGCAATTCTTCCAATGATGTTGGCATGTCTGGATGTAGGAGGGTGTATGAAACCTCTCCTTCCCTAACAGGATCTTTAATCACGGGGAGAATGTGGGGATAAGGCATCATAAGACTTTGGGCGCGTGTTCGTACCCACTTGAGGTAAGGCTCAAGAGGGATGGAATTCTTGTGCCCCAATGTCTTACTATCCACCTTGTTGGGCATCCTCTAAGCTCTGATGAACCTTTGTCGAAGTCCTTAAGCATCGTTGTCGAAGTCAAAAACTAGGTCAGGAATCAACATGTCATGAGGGCCATCCCTCCGAGCATATCCAAACTGTCTTAGAGCTAAACAAGGATTGTAGGTAATGCCTCCCCTAATGCCAAGTAGTGGGACATTAGGGAATTCCCCACAACGATCAATAAGGATGACATTTTCTCTTGACCGAGGACACCAATGTACATCAGAATGTGTGAGGGTCATCAATTGTTGCGACCTCCTTAAACCCTGCTCGTTCTTCAAAACTGATTGTGAAAGGTGAGAAATAAACCACCTTGCTAGAAGAGGAGTACAACACATGAGAACACCTCTTTTCCTCATTGTTCGTGTGTAAAATGAGTGTAGGATGTCCCCAAGCAATGTGGGTATAGGATTCCTGGATATGAAAATCTTGACAACATTCACATCTATAAACTGATCGGGGTTTGGGAACAAGACCAACCCATAGATGAGGAGTGCCACAATCTCTTCAAAGGCTTGTAGATCAAGAGAATTCCAGCAGTCTTGTGCCTTCTCAAACAGAAATTTTTCCAAGAAGCCCTTGACACCACTTCTGGTTTCCCAATGTCCTTTGATGTCAGATGGTTGCAAGTGTAATGCTTGAGCAACATCTTCAGGATTTGGTTCTTTTTCCGTACCATTGTAGGGTAGTTGATGAAGAATAGGAATCCTCAAGAGTTGAGAAAATTCCTCCAAAGTAGGTACCAATTGGTAATCAGGGAATGTGAAACAGTGGTGTAGGGGGTCAAAGAACTGGAAGAGAACTTTCACCATGTCTTCTTCAATGTTGGAGTTGACCAAGCTGAGAAGTCTACCATGTCTTTCACTGAAGAGAGAATTCTCCAGAATCCTAGAAGTAAGCTCCTTGAGTTGAGGAGGGATTCTCACAAGGTTGACTTGAATTATTTTCCTGCAAGAGATTCCATGACCTACAAAACAGGAACAAAGATGAAGATCCAAACCCTTGAAATAGTTAGTGGATGCAAATGATGCTTCATGATGTTCATGATGTATGCACAAGCATATGTACAATAAAATCACACAAGATCCTAGTTTCAGGTTTGCATGGGGTTTCATAGGTAAGTACCCTCTTACAGTTCGTTGGCTGAACCTGTCCTATAAATAGTAACCGGGTTCTAAGGAGCTCAATATCACTGGATTATTTTCTATGCTCATTGTTTCGGTTTAGCCACTTAACTGGAGACCGAAATATTCCAAGAAAACAATCCTCAATGAGTGTAGTATCGAGTATCTACCAACTTCAGACTGTACCAAAGTCGGTCATCTCACTACTCCTAAAAAAGGCTAAGATGGTCAAGTAAGGTTCTAAGAGTTCATTAGTGCTTAATGACATTGCTCAGCGGCCCCGTATTCTCTTTGATTGACTCAAAGGCTACCGGTACCCACAAAATGTCGCACTAATATAGCTATTGATTCAACCGTGACGGTATACCCCGCACAGTTTCCACAATGTATTGCTATTTACCTATGAATGTTTCCCTAAATCCGGGTAGAGGATTTCAAGCCCAAACAAAAGAACCAAATGTAAAGCAATCAAGGCAAACAAAATAATCATGCAAAGGTGATCTAGAAACCCTAAGGTAACCCCACTTTTAGATTTTCCCCAGCAGAGTCGCCAGTTCTCCGATACGGTGGGAGAACTGACTTGGGATTTTGCGTTTGTTTTCGCACTTGTTCGGTTTAGCGAGAGTCGCCACCGACTTTTTATTTTATCCTAAGGAAAGGCCAAAAAGCATAGGAAAAACCTTTGAGATGTTTTCTTGGGTTAGGGGGGTAAATTATGAAAAGGGAAGGTGCTAGCACCCTTTTCATCCATGGTTATCCATGGGCTTTTAGTTACTTGTTTTAGATCACTTGCCTTTGCTTTTCACTTGTTTGAAATGGTGCTTTGTGTGTGTGGTTTTTGAAAAAATGTTTTGAAAAAAGATGCCTTGTCTAGGCAACCCTTGTAATGATTCTTGTTTGAATATATACAAAGGTGTGTGTCTTTTTGAAAAGATAATTCAATGTTTTGAAAGTTGTTTTTGAAGTTGTGATGTGGAGTGTGTTTTGAAAAATGGCAAGGATGTTTTGCAAGATTTTTGATCAGGTAACTAAGAGTATGGGCTTCTGGTATTTCGTATCTTTTGACTTCCCTTGAATCGTTTGATGATGATGTATATTCTGAAAACCCTATACCATTTTGCTTCTGAATCTTCTCTTCTTCTTCTCTTTGCTATGTTAGTGATGGCTTTTGATATCAATGATGATCTTTCTGAGATTTGATCTTTGTTTGTTGCTTTGTCTTTGTTGATATTTTCTGAAAGCTATACTTTTGAGTTCTCTCTTCTTCTTTGCTATGATGATAGATTCTTCTGAGATGTTGCTATTGTTGTTGATTTGGCTTATGATTTGTTGATGATGAACATACGTGTTCTGAAACGTATTTGTTGTTGTTGATTTGGATGTTGAAACAAAACTAGCTTGATGATTTTGTTTTGAGATTGTGTTTGTTAGTTTAGGTAGTTTTGATCTTTTAAAGGCATGCTAGTGTTTTGGAAGGCAAGCTTGAGTTTTGGAAGGCAAGTTTGAGTTATTCTTATACTTGTGGTTTTGCAGGTTTGAATAGGTTTGTGTTTTCTGAAAAGGTTTGGAAGCAGGCTTGAATGGTTTGAGTTTTTTGCAGGTTTGGAAACAAGCTTGCTTCTGCAGGTTTGCTATTTTGTGAGGTTTGGAAGCAAGCTTGCTTCTGCAGGTTTGCTATTTTGTGAGGCCTATTTTGGTAAGGCAGGCTTGAAGGCTTGTTTGGTAAGGCAGGCTTGCTTGAATAGGTTTGTGTGATTTTTAAACTTGCAGTTTTGCAGGTTTGAATAGGTTTGATCTGAGGCAGGTTGGAGGTTTTTGTTATGCAGGCTACAAGTTTTCTTTGTGTTGAGAAAACAGGCTTGAAGGCTTGTCCGTTTTGCTTTCTAGTTTGGAGGTTATGCCAATCTCTATTTTATCTCTTGTGTTTTTCTGCTGTTATATTGTTTCTTTGGTTCCTCTTATCTCTCCTTTACAGCCTGCCAAAACTGCAAACTGCAAAACCTATTCACTAGGTTCTCTCTTTCCTCTCTCTCCTTAAGCATTTTTAATTTCTTATTTATCTTTTGATTTCTGAAAAATTGGGCTGTCTAGGAAATGATGAAAAAAAGCATCTTTGACAAGTTTTTACTTGTCAAATAAACTGCTTCCTATTGTCGGGCCTTTTGTCTGCTGTATTGCTGTTTTTATGCTTCATTACCATTTTTATCAAATTTGTCTTGTAACTTGGTGTTGTACCCCAAAATTTGCCCTCTCTTTCTTCAGGAAATCACCCTGGATTCTCAGAGTCCCTCTGAAATGAACCCAAGTCCTGAATTAACATTTTTGCCCAAGCAAACCATTTACAAGAGCAAAATGATCACACAAGCTCTAAAGGCAACGCTTTTAACCTGAGAAAAATTAAATTCTAAACATTTGAATTTTTTTCTCTAAAAAATGGGTGTTTAAGAAGAAAATAACGCTTCAGAACTTCTCGACCAAACTCTAGACAGAAACGGTCAGAAGTTACAAGCTTGGCTCAACGGTCAGAAGTTACAAGCTTGGCTCAACGGTCAGAAGTTGCAAGCTTGGCTCAACGCGGTCAGAAGATTGCAAGCTTGGCTCAACGCAGTCACAAGTTGGCTCTTCAGCAGCTACATCAACTCAAGCAGAAGTTGCAAACGTGGTTCAACACGTAAGCCTCAAACAGAACATGACTCTTTCAGCAGTTACGCAAGTTCAACCAGAATTTGCTAAAGGAATGCAAAGAAGCAAGGAAGTCTGAAGGTCCCTTCAGGACATGCTGAAATCAGAAGATGGAAGGGTCAGAAGAGTGGATGTTACACTGATACCGAATCTCTAAGTCCAGGATTTCCAGAAGCAAATCCAAGGAACGTGTCAGAAAGTCAGGAGAATCCCCAGAATTTGCTAAGACAACAAGAGGCCAAGACCAGAGCATTATTTACATTGTTTTTGGTAAAGCAGAACTGCTGGTTCAAGTTTTTCTCCTATTACCAGAATGTTGGTGTTGATAAGTCTCATCACCATTTAATGCTCATTAATGCTCCCAACCACTCCTGAACATTCATCCAAGTAGTCTCTTCACGTGTGGCTTGGTAAACGCCTTTATGCAGGTTTGGGCATGGGTCTACGCCCCACCGTCCACCTAAGAGGTCACTTCTCCCCAATCCATGCCTGTTGTTCCAGCCTAGGCTGAAAGGCTATCTGTTATCACAACTTCCCAGGAACTTCTTTCAAAGAACAATTCAACCTCTGTTGGCGCCTTTAATGTTCAAGAATCCACAAGAGCTTTGCCTATAAATAGAGAACCATTGTCCACTGAAAAAGGGCGTCCAACAACCAGAAAAATTGCTAGAAGAGAAACAGAAATTTTTAGCAAGAAAATACTGTGAAACTCTGCCAAAATCTCCAGTGTTTCATAACTTTGAACTTCTCACCTTCAAACTTCATCAATACCCAACCTTCTTTGTGACTAAGGAACGCCCTTTCAACCTCTGACCATACATACACATACACCTTCATCTACCCCTTTCAAAAAAGAACATGTCCAGAACACCATCAGAGCCAAAAGCTAGCTCTCATTCACAAACTTTTCCAATAGCCAGGTAAGCACCTGCTGACCTTCATCACGCTGCTAAGCATCATCAGCTTTGCATGCTCAAATAAACATAATGTAAACATCACGTTGCTGCTGTTTGTGTTTTGAGGTTTTTCATACCTCAGAATGTTTAGATAGGAAGTGAGTCAGCATAGAACCTGCATGTGACCTTGTTGGTTCTGTCCCCTGAAACACTTTGACATTTGTTGAAGCTGTTCCAAACATGTTTTCTGTTTTGTGGAAAAATAACAAAATTGCAGATGTTCTGACTAGCACAGGGAGAAGCCAAGTGCTGACTTTGACGTTAGCACATCTGAAGCCTGTTTTGCTGTCAATAATATCAGAACTTCTGAGAATTATTGTATCTCCAGCAGGATCAGAACTTCTGATATCCCCACTAACAAACTTTTGTCTTGCAGCGCATGAGGGTCAGAACTTCTGATCTTCCCACTAACAGGTTTCTGTTTTGCAGGTGCAAGAGTCAGAAGTTCCGACTCATACAGTTTAACCAAAAGGTTGATCATCTGGCAGCGGGCCCGAGTCAGAACTTCTGATGACCTCTCAGCAGCGCGCTGGCTCCCTCTCTCTTTCTCTCTATCTTGTTTTTGTTATTTTCTTTTCTTGTCTATTTTTTCTCGTTGAACCACCCCATGTACAAATATGTATCCCCACCCCCTAATTGCTGTAATAGCGTAGGATTTTATATTTCTGCTTTTTATTGCTTTCAAATATAAATGCTAGTAATTAGGATGTGTATGGCAAGATAAAATCAATGAAATAGAAAATCCTAATTCAAAGATAAATTCTTGTATGCAATAAAATACACTTGCACACAAACACCCCTAGGGTTACATCCACTTGTTGCCTTCAAAAGTGGGCCATGTTACACATGCAAAGTATCTTGGTAAAACAAACAAAATCAAAAGATCATAGTCCCTCGATGACGCTATCCAAAGTTTCCTTACAAAAATGATCTTAGTCCCTCAAAAGAAATGCTAAGATACTTTGCAAAATTGCTATCATGGTCTATACGATGACCCGCGCCCGTCCCGTTTACATCCTAACACAAGGTTGTTCACCAAATACAATGGTGAAACAACACTGTTAGAAGGGTTAAAAACATAAGAAAGATCTTTGAGTAAAATAGGGTAGACAACTCTTAGTTACTTGATCAAAAATCTTGCAAAACATCCTTGTTATTTTTCAAAACACACTCCACAACACAATTTCAAAACAACTTTCAAAATGTTGAAAGTCTTTCAAAAAGACAAACACCTTTGTATACATTCAAACAAGAATCATTACAAAGGTTGCCACAACGATGGCCTCTTTTCAAAACATCTTTCAAAATCACACACAAAGCACCATTTCAAACAATTGAAAATGCAAGTGATCTAAGCAAGTAACTAAGAGCCCATGGATAATCATGGATAAAAAGGGTGCTAATACCTTCCCTTTCTATAATCTACTCCCCGAACCCAAGAAAACATCTCAAAGGTTTTTCCTGTGCTTTTTTAACCTTTCCTTTAGGATAAAATAAAAAGTCGGTGGCGACTCTTGCTAAACCGAAACATTTGCGAATACAAACGCAAAACCTCAAGTCAGTTCTCCCACCGTATCACAGAACTGGCGACTCTGCTGGGGAGTTCTTAAAAGTGGAGTAACCTTAGGGCTTAGATCACCCTTTTGCATGACTAATTTTTTGCTTTGATTGCTTTACATTTTGGTTCTCTTGTTTGGACTTGAAATCCTACACCCGGATTTGGGGAAACATTCATAGATAGAAATACGTTGTGGAAACTGTGTGGGGTATACCGACACGGTTGAAGCAATAGCTATATTAGTGCGACATATTTGTGAGTACCGGTAACCCCTGAGTTCAATCAAGGAGAGTACGGGGCCGCTGAGTGATGTCACTAAGCACTAATGACCTAGAACCTTACTTGACCATCTTGGCCTTTCATTAGGGGTAGTGGGATGACCGGCTTTGGTGCAGTCTGAAGTTGGTAGATACTCGATACTACACTCATTGAGGGTTGTTTTCTTGGAATATTTTGGTCGCTAGTTAAGTGGCTAAACCAAAACAATGAACATGGAAAACAATCCAATGATGTTGAGCTCCTTAGAACCCGGTTACTATTTATAGGACAGGTTTTTAAGCCAACTTCACTCAAGAGGGTACTTACCTATGAAACCCCATGCAAGCCTGAAACTAGGGTTTTGTGTGACTTTCTTGTACATATGTTTGTGCATACATCATGAACATCATAAAGCATCATATGCATCCACTAACCATTTCAAGGGTTTGGATCTTCATCTTTGTTCTTGTTTTGTAGGTCATGGAAATTCTTCGCAGGAAAACTGTCCAAGTCAACCTTGTGAGAATCCCTCCTCAACTCAAGGAGCTCACATCCAGAATTCCAGAAAACTCTCTCTTCAGTGAAAGACATGGTAGACTGCTCATCCTAGTCAACACCAGCATTGAAGAAGACATGGTGAAAGTGTTGTTCCAGTTCTTTGACCCCCTTCACCACTGTTTCACATTCCCCGACTACCAATTGGTGCCCACTTTGGAGGAATTTTCTCAACTCCTGAGAATTCCTATTCTTAATCAACTACCCTACAACGGTACGGAAAAAGAACCAAAGCCTGAAGATGTTTCTCAAGCACTACACTTGCAACCATCTGACATCAAGGGGCATTGGGAAACTAGAAGCGGTGTCAAAGGCTTCTTAGCAAAATTCTTGTTTGAGAAGGCACAAGAGTGTTGGAATTCATTGGATCTACAAGCGTTTGAAGAAATTGTGGCACTCCTCATTTATGGGTTGGTCTTGTTCCCAAATCCTGACCAACTTATAGATGTCAATACCGTCAAGATCTTCTTATCCAGGAATCCCATACCAACATTGCTTGGGGACATCCTCCACTCATTTTACACACGAACAATGAGAAAGAGGGGTGTTCTCATGTGTTGTACTCCTCTCCTTGCAAGGTGGTTTATTTCGCACCTTCCACAATCTGTTTTGAAGAATGACCAAGGCTTAAGGTGGTCACAATGGTTGCTGACCCTCACGCACTCTGATGTACATTGGTGTTCTCGGTCCAGAGAAAATGTCATCATCATCGATCGTTGTGGTGAGTTCCCTAATGTCCCATTACTTGGCATTAGGGGAGGCATTACCTACAACCCTTGCCTAGCTTTGAGACAATTTGGATATGCACGGAGGGATGGCCCTCATGACATTCTGATTCCTGACCTAGTTTTTGACTTCGACAACGATGCGCAAGGACTTCGCCAAAGATTCATCAGAGCTTGGAGGATGCCTAACAAGGTAGATAGCAAGACACTGGGGCACAAGAACTCCATCCCTCTTGAGCCTTACCTCAAGTGGGTGCTAACCCGGGCCCAGAGTCTAATGATGCCTTACCCTCACATTCTCCCTTTGATTAAAGAGCCTGTTAAGGAAGGAGAGGTTCCCTACACCATCCTATATCCTGACATGCCAACATCATGGGAGGAAATGCAGAAGAGTTGGATCCAACTCAAGGAAGAACAGAATACTTTCGAAGCCAGCTTTTATGCCAGTGAGAAGGAGGTTTTGGAGCTTACCCGCCGACTTCACGAGGAGGAGACCCTCAATACTTACATCGCACCAAAGAGGATGCGCAATGTCTTTTTACCTTAAGAAGTTTTTGTGATATTTGGCCCATAGGGCATTTATGTACTGACAAAATTTCTTCTTATTAATATGACGTGTGTTCTTTTTGTCTGCAACAATTTTGAATTTCTAAACCCTTGAATGCATTGCATGAATAAACATATCATTCATCATATGCATAAGCAGGTCTCCACACCAGGTTTCCTTATCTTTCTACTGTTTATTTCAGTAAGATGGATCTCGAACAGACGGTCAAAGATCTGCAGTCACAAAACTCACAGTTTCAACATCTTCTAATGACCTTGGCAAAGGGTCAGGAGGATCTAAAAGCACTGCTTGGGAACAAAGAGCAAGAAAAAGTGAAAAATAAGAAGAAAAGAGTTGGGGTAGCTACACTGGGAAGAAGGTTTGAGAATGAAGCTAGAAGAGTTCTTGAATTTCCCTCCGCATCCGATGAGGGAACCAATAAAGGAAAAGGAGCTGCACTACCTTCTGAGTCCGAAGCTGAAGAGGAAGAGGTTGAAGAAGATGAAGACTACTCAAAGCAACAATACCCGCCAGCGGACGATAAATACAAAAACTTGGAGGATAGGCTGGCAGCTATGGAGCTGCAAAGGGTTCCCGGGTTAGATTTCGAAGATTTGGGATTGATTGCTGGGATTGTGATCCCTCCAAAGTTTAAAGTGCCAATTTTTGCAAGGTATGACGGGCTGTCTTGCCCAAAGATGCACCTAAGGTCGTACGTCCTAAGAATTCAACCTCATACTTCCGACAGAAATCTTTGGGTACACTTCTTTCAGGATAGCCTGTCTGGTACACAGCTAGATTGGTTTTACAAGCTTGAAAGATCAGAGGTACATAGTTGGGAAGACTTGGCAGCTGCCTTTTATCGCCAGTATCAATATAACTCTGACTTGGCGCCAACCCGTACTCAGCTACAGATTATGGGAATGGCCTCAAATGAAGGATTCAAGGAATACGCCCAGAAATGGCGCGACTTGGCCGGAAGAGTGCAGCCACCTCTTTCTGATAGAGAACTAGTTGATATGTTCCTGGGGACACTATCTGGCCCGTTCTTCAACCATTTGATCGGGAGCTCTTCCGCAGGGTTTACTGAATTAATTCTGACTGGCGAACGGGTGGAAGCCGGTATCAAGAATGGGAAGATTCAAAAGGATGCCTCTGCATCTACAACTGTTAAGAAATCATTTCCGGCGAAGAAGGAAACGACTGTTGTGTACTCTCAGAGAGGAGTGGGAAGAATTGAGCGCCGGCCGATTGTAGGGGCCGTGATGATCCAAAATTCATCAAATGATCCGCCTCGTAACAATCAGCCCAGACCAAATCAGCAACGGGTAGAGCGGCCACAACGGCAGTTCACCCGCATCAATATGACACCTGTGCAAATTCTTCCACATTTGTTGAAGTTGAATCTGACTGGTTTAAAGGAGGCACCGAAAAACCCTAACACCACATCTCCATACTATCATGCCAATGCCAAATGCGCCTACCATTCTGATAGCGCTGGACATGACACCAACAATTGTTGAGCGCTAAAGAATAAAATTCAAGACTTGATAGACGCAAAAGAAGTTGAGTTCGATTCTCCAGAGAAACCAAATGTGATATCCGCTCTAATGCCGAAGCATGGTCGCAATGTCCATGCTATTGAAGAAGATCTGTATGTTTCTGCTGTTGATGACCTGATGACTCCACTGTTGACAATCAAGTTAAATCTGTTGAAAGCTGGGATTTTCCCAGGGTGTAAAGAAGACTGCTACTGTTGCTCCTCCCTACCAATCGACTGTCCATTGCTGAAGATAGGCATCCAAGGCTTAATGGACAATCAACAAATTCTTTTCGAAAAGATTCCTGCTACCCCTATCAAAGATGTTTCAATAATCACCATTTCCACCAATCTTTCCAAGGTCCCTAAAAAGCCTGTTAAGATTACATCTGCTACGAAGATTGTTCCCTTGAAAATAACCATGCCTGGGCCTGTCCCCTACAGTTCTGACAAATCAATACCATGGAATTACGGTGGAGAAATCTACTACCATGGTGTTAAACAAATTGAGATAACCAAGGAAAGTGCTGATAAAGAAGATGCCGGTATTGGAAACATTGCCGGTACGAGCAAGATTACCCGAAGTGGGAGAATATTTTCTCCAGAGATTGCCCCTCCAAAGGCAGTCTTTGGACCCTCAGCTGCCGCCAAAGTTACTCCTGCACCGATAAAACTTTCCGCAAGAACTTCGTTGATTGAAGAAACTGTCACCCCTGTGGTTGTCCCTCCTACTTTTGCTGATAAGGGGAAAGGGATCCAAGATGAACTCGTCAGGACGAGGGCTCAGCCATTGGTCATCCCCGAAACCTCTAAGAAAGAAATGGAGGAGATTCTGAAAATAATTAAGAAGAGTGATTACGATGTGGTAGAGCAACTGGGGCAAACCCCCTCGAAGATCTCCATGTTAGCATTACTGCTTTGTTCTGAGGCTCATGCCAAAGCATTGATAATATTTCTGAAGACAACCCATGTGCCCCAGGAAACCTCAGCCGATCAATTCCAAGATTGCGTGGCCAGCCTTACCGCAGACAACGGCCTAAGTTTCTATGATGCTGATCTGACTCTGAAAGGAAGAAAGCACAATGACGCCTTACATGTGTCAATTGAATGCCGAGGAACTACTCTGGCCCATGTTTTGGTCGACACTGGCTCTTCTCTGAACGTGCTGCCTAAGAAAGCTCTGGATCGATTAGATTGTGAAGGCTTAGAGCTGAAACCAAGTGATATCATTGTCAGGGCCTTTGACGGGTCTAAGAGAATGGTACATGAGGAGGTCGACATCCCCATCAAAGTGTGCACTGAAGTATTCCACTCAACTTTCTATGTGATGGACATTCGTCCGTCATACTCCTGCTTGCTAGGAAGGCCATGGATACATAATGCTGGCGCAGTCACTTCCTCCCTACATCAGATGCTGAAATACCCTGTCAAAGGAAAGATCATAATTGTACATGGTGAAGAGGAATATATGGTCAGTCACCTAAACTCCTTTCGGTATGTAGAAGTGGAGGGAGAATTCATTGAAACACCATTCTAACACTTCGAGGAAATTGCCCCCGAAGTTGTTGTAGCAAAGGCAGTAGCTGAGGAGCCCAAGCAGGTGGCCAGGATGGCATCTCTGAAAGACGCAAAGGCTGCAATGAAGGAGGGGAAGAGCTCAACATGGGGTCAGTTTCCCGACTTTCCTCACAAAACAGACAAATTTGGGTTGGGATTTACCGTTGCGGGGCAAAAAGCTATGCGTCGCTCAAAAATGTAAAGGGCGCCCATCAAGATTTCTCCTTATGGAATCAATGCTTTGGAAGGTGAAGACAAAGAGGCCAACATTGAAGATTGTATCTTCCCAACCATTGAAGGGGGACTGCACAACTGGGAGGCGAAAGACTTCGTCCCCATTAATTTCATTAATCAGTAACTTATCTTTCGAACATTTCCTGTTGGTCTGTAATAATTACTTTTGAACAATCTGAACACTACTTTTTCACCTCATGCCTTGCCCGGGGTATGTAGGTCCATTTGTTAGGGTTTTGATTCTCTTCATATCCATATGTCATGTTTAATGATTCATTGGACGTTTTTCATTCATAAAACTGCTGTGTTCATTTTCTTTCCTTTTTGCATTTTTGTTTGTTTAAGGATGGCTATCCCTTACACACACCCACACTCACAAATGCAGGTACCCATCCACTCCGGATTCTATCGGTGACTATTCTGCTATGTCCTTCAATAACTCTGAAGATCTGGTCAATCAGGCTGAGTATGAAGCTGACGAAGATTGTGAAGTACCAGGAGAGCTAGCCAGACTGTTACAACAAGAAGAGAGGGCCATCTCACCTCATGAAGAGTTGTTGGAAACTATCAACTTAGGAACAGAGGAAGACCAGAGAGAAATACAAGTGGGTGCCAATCTGGAACCAAGTGTCAAGGAGCGTTTGATACAACTGTTAAATGAGTACATCGAAATCTTTGCCTGGTCTTATGAAGACATGTCGGGTTTAGACACAGATATCGTGGTTCACCGTCTCCCTACAAGAGAGGATTGTCCACCGATCAAGCAAAAAGTCCGCCGAATGAGGCCCGACATGTCTGAGAAAATTAAAGCAGAAGTAATGAAGCAGTTCAACGCTGGCTTTCTGGCCGTTACATCCTATCCATAATGGGTTGCTAATATTGTGCCAGTTCCTAAAAAAGATGGCAAAGTCAGAATGTGCGTGGACTATCGGGATTTGAATAGGGCCAGCCCTAAAGATGATTTTCCGCTACCGCATATCGACATTTTGATTGACAATACAGCTCAGCACAAGGTGTTTTCCTTCATGGACGGATTCTCGGGCTACAACCAGATCAAAACGGCCCCCGAGGACATGGAGAAAACAACCTTTGTTACACAATGGGGTACCTTCTGTTACAAGGTGATGTCGTTCGGGCTGAAGAACGCAGGGGAAACTTATCAGCGTGCCATGGTAGCTTTATTTCATGATATGATACATCATGAGATCGAAGTTTACGTAGACGACATGATAGCTCGATCACAAACAGAGGAGGAACACCTTGAGCATTTGCGGAAGCTGTTTGCCAAATTGAAGGAATATAAACTCAGGCTGAATCCAAGTAAGTGCACCTTTGGAGTCAGGTCTGGTAAACTTCTAGGATTTATTGTCAGCAACAAGGGCATCGAGGTCGATCCAGCGAAAGTGAAAGCAATATAAGAAACGCCTGCTCCCCGTACTGAAAAGGAGGTTAGAGGATTCTTGGGGCGCCTGAACTATATTGCCAGATTCATCTCTCATCTGATGTCTACCTGCGAACCAATTTTCAAACAATTAAAGAAAGATCAGGTAGTCGAATGGAACGACGATTGCCAAGCTGCTTTTGTTAAGATCAAGGAGTATTTGCTAGAACCTCCTATTCTGATGCCACCGTCGAAGGAAGACCGTTGATCATGTATCTGACCGTCTTGGATAATTCAATGGGGTGTGTTTTGGGCCAGCATGACGAGTCTGGTCGAAAAGAGCATGCTATTTATTACCTTAGCAAAAAGTTTACCGACTGTGAGACTCGCTACTCACTGCTCGAGAAAACTTGTTGCGCTTTGGTATGGGCTGCTCGCCGACTAAGACAGTATATGTTGACTCATACCACTCTGTTGATTTCCAAAATGGATCCTATCAAGTATATCTTCGAGAAGCCTACTTTATCTGGAAGAATCACTAGATGGCAGATGATCCTGACTGAGTATGACATCCAGTATACTACCCAAAAAGCTATAAAAGGGAGTGTACTAGCTGATCATCTAGATCATCAAGCTATCAAAGATTAGCAACCCATGAGATTTGACTTCCCAGACGAGGACATCATGAATTTGGACAACGTTGAAGGTAACGGACCGTATGACGGACCTGAAAAAGGATCCCGATGGACCCTGTACTTTGATGGTGCTTCAAATGCACTTGGAAACGGTATCGGTGCGGTACTCATTTTCCCAGAAGGTTGCCACACACCTTTCACGGCCCGACTTTGCTTCAGCTGTACCAACAACATGGCTGAATATGAAGCTTGCATCTTTGGTCTCAAGGCTGCTATTGACCTGGGGATCAAATCCTTGATCGTATTTGGGGACTCGGCTTTGTTTATCAGTCAAATCAAAGGAGAGTGGGACACCAAGCATCCTAACCTTATCCCATATAAAGAACATGTCTTGACATTGTTGCCTCATTTCAAGCAAATCACCTTCGAGCATTTCCCGCAAGAAGAGAATCAGCTAGCAGATGCTCTGGCTACAATGTCTTCTATGTTTAAACTCAACTGGGATAACGAGGCTCCCCAAATCACCATCGAGTGAATGGATGAACCTGCGCATTGTCATGAGATTAATACCGAAGAAGTAGTGGAACAACCCTGGTTTCACGAAATCAAAAGGTATCTCCAGACTAGGGAATATCCCGAAGGAGCTTCCGTCAATGACAAGAAGTTCCTAAGGAAATTTGCTGCCAAGTTCTTCCTGAGCAATGGCATCCTCTATAAACGAAGCCATGATTGTGTTTTACTCTGATGTGTGGACAAAGCTGAAGCAGAGTTAATCATGACCGAGATACACAGCGGTACATTTGGCACTCACTTGAGCGGGCATACAATGGCTAAGAAGATCCTAAGGGCAGGCTATTATTGGTCTACCATGGAAGCTGACTGCCATCAACATTCCCGTACTTGCCACAAATGTCAAGTTTACGCTGACAAGATTCATATTCCTCCGGTTCCTCTCAATGTTCTGACGGCTCCTTGGCCATTCGCAATGTGGGGCATTGATATGATTGGAGAGATCAAGCCCACGGCGTCCAATGGACATCGCTTCATCCTGGTTGCTATTGATTATTTCACCAAATGGGTCGAAGCAGCTTCCTTCGCCTCTGTTACTAAAAATGTGGTTGCCCGCTTCATCAAGCAGAATCTCATATGCCAGTATGGTGTCCCCGACAGGATCATCACAGACAACGGTACAAATCTGAATAATACTATGATCACCGCATTGTGCGAAAAGTTCAAGATTTATCATCACAATTCATCTCGCTATCGGCCGAAGATGAACGGTGTTGTTGAAGCTGCGAACAAAAACATTAAGAAGATCATTCAGAAAATGACAGTCACCTACAAAGACTAGCATGAGATGTTACCGTTTGCTCTGCACGGATACCGTACCACGGCATGTACTTCAACCGGGGCGACCCCATTTTCTTTGGTATATGGCATGGAAGTTGTCCTGCCCATGGAAGTTCAGATTCCTTCTTTAAGGATTATGAAAGACGCTGGTTTGAATGAAGACGATTGGATTCAGACCCGACTTGATCAACTCAATTTGATCGACGAGAAGCGACTCGCCGTTGTTTGCCATGGTCAGACGTATCAAAAACGGATGATCAAGGCTTTCAACAAGAAAGTCAGATGTCAAATATATCAAGTCGGAGATCTCGTAATCAAGCGGATTATCTTGCCGCAAAGTGATCTCAGGGGTAAATGGACTCCTACTTACGAAGGACCATTTGTGATCAAGAGCATATTTTCTGGTGGTGCAATGATTCTGACCACCATGGACGGCGACGATTTGCCGCACCCTGCGAACGCAGACATAGTCAAAAGATACTACGCATAATACAACTCGACAAGTCGAAAACCCGAAAGGGCGGCTTGGGAAAAAAAGGACATCCCGGTGAACCGAAAACCCGAAAGGGCGGTTCAGGCAAAAATTAGGGATAAAACAAAAAAATCTGTACACCCGGCAAGTCGAAAACCCGAAAGGGCGGCTTGGGAAAAAATGGGTTTCCCGGTGGATCGAAAACCCGAAAGGGAGATTCAGGCAAAAGTTAGGGAATTAGAGCGTATACTATGTCTCGTCGGATCACTTTAAGGACAATCTCTTCATCAACTAGCTCCAAGCTTCTGATCAATCCAGTCACCGGCAGACGAAGCATTAAATGAACAGATATTCAGAGTTGTGAAGGCTATAGCAGAATGGGGATCCCATGGAATTGTTTCACATAGCCATCTTTCTTTTGTATAAATTTTTCAATTTTACGACGACGTCCTCTTACTAGGATGCCTGTTTCCTTTGTACAAAGATACTCATAGAAAGTTAATACAAATACTTTTCCAAATACATAAATTTGCTTTGCCTTCCTTTTGCTCTTCTACACTTATGTTTTATTTGAGAAACGTCCAATGTTTTGTTAAATAGGCATATGCATTTGAACATAATCATTTTCTTACAAATCAGGAAAAGATTATTACTGATGGGTTGAAAGTACAGATTGGCATCTTGATGCCCTCTCAGAAGGAATCCCCGGCAGATTTAAACTCCAAATTCCTCAATCCAGAACTTAGTTCCCCAAGAAGAGTTAAACTTTAGGATCCTCAGCAGAGCGGAAGCTTTCTCGAAACTGATTTCCCCAGCCAGAGAGCCTTCCAGAATTCAATTCCCCTCAGAGTTAAGTTTCAGTATCCCCAGTGGAGCCTTAAAAATCTGAAAATCCAATCCCCAGCGGAGCTAAAAATTTCAACTATCAATCCCCAGCAGAACCAAACTAGTGAACCTTCTCCCCACAGAGATACTTCCCACCAAACTGAAGATTCTCAGTCATGCCTCTCTAGCATAAGTCTACCAAATTCTGGACTCCCCAGTAAGAGATCATCAGAAATTCTCATTCCCCGCAAGTCACCAAGGAATTCCAATTCCCCGCAGTGGTCCTAGGATCCCTCGACAATTGAAGATCTTGCATCCCCCAAGCAGAGTGAAGACTCTCATTCTCAGATCCTCACAGGATATTCAGATATTCCCCAGTGAAGGTCTCCTCAGGACAGGAGTCCCCAGTAGATTGGCATACAACCCAAGCTCTTGTTTCTCCAGCAGTAGTCAACAAGGATGTCTCATCCTCGGCGATCAAAATTCTTGCAATCCCCGCAGCAGTCAAGGATTCACTTTCCCCGACAGCAGTCAAGATTCTATTATCTCCAGCCATCGAGGATTCATCTATCCTCAGCAAGACAACTCTTCAGCTTACATGCACATTCATTTACATTCATATCATAAACATTAATATAACATATATATTGCATCATACATATCATGCAACATAACTTTGTGTTTTAGCTAACATTTCATCCTTTTCGGGATAAGATTAAAAGGCTATCATTAACAATTATTCAGATACAGTATGGATACACCCCAGACACGGCGGTCATTCTATCACTCATTCAGAATTTATTCAGATACAGTATGGATACACCCCAGACACGGTGGTCATTCTATCACTCATTCAGAATTTATTCAGATACAGTATGGATACACCCCAAACATATCACTCATTCAGAATTTCAAGTCAGATACAGTACAGATACACCCCAGACACGGCGGTCATTCTACTACTCATTCAGACTACAACGATCAGATACAGACTAGATACGCTCCAGACACGGCAGCCATTCTATCTCTCATTCAGATTCACTTATCCACCTCAAGGTTCAATGCATTCCAAGCACGGATACCATTCTGACCCTTACCACAGCAGTTTGATTCTCCCCAGTGCGTTCGCCATAGAAGTCATTCTGTCATTTATTTAGATCCAGTTACAGTTTCAGATACACTTCAAACACGGAGGTCATTCTATTACTCATACGGATCTCAATCCCAGTTACAGTTTCAGATACACTCCAGACACGGAAGTCATTCTGCTACTCATACAACTTTCAACTTCAGATACAGTCCAGATACGCTCCAGACACGGTTGCCATTCTGTCACTCATTCAGAATTTGTCCCCAGCACGCAGTTTCTCCATACAGACATTTCTCTGTTACCCAGATACAATACAGATACACTCCAGACACGGCAGTCATTCTGATATTCATCCTGCCTTCAAACCCAGTTCCAGCTTAGATACGCCCCAGACACGGAGGCCATTCTTTTGCTCGTACAATCTCAGTCTCCAGATATAGTTCAAATGCATTCCAGGCACGGATACCATTTTGACCCTTATTTTTCTGACCTATCACATTACAGTTCAACAAACATTTCAGGTGGCATCTCTAAGCCCATTCCCGCATCCATTATTTTGACGAGTGCAAATTTAAAGGCACTCTAGTGTCCAATCTCCTTTTACCTTCGAGACGCGAAAGGCAAACTTGCCAATCTAACTCTTCAGGTGCAAGAAGATTGAACAGGGGCAACTGTTGTTCCCCAAAATTTGCCCTCTCTTTCTTCAGGAAATTACCCTGGATTCTCAGAGTCCCTCTGAAATGAACCCAAGTCCTGAATTATCATTTTTTTCCCAAGCAAACCATTTACAAGAGCAAAATGATCACACAAGCTCTAAAGGCAACGCTTTTATCCTGAGAAAAATTAAATTCTAAACATTTGGATTTTTTCTCTAAAAAATGGGTGTTTAAGAAGAAAATAGCGCTTCAGAACTTCTGGACCAGACTCCAGACAGAAACAGTCAGAAGTTACAAGCTTGGCTCAACGGTCAGAAGTTACAAGCTTGGCTCAACGGTCAGAAGTTGCAAGCTTGGCTCAACGCGGTCAGAAGATTGCAAGCTTGGCTCAACGCAGTCAGAAGTTGGCTCTTCAGCAGCTACATCAACTCAATCAGAAGTTGCAAACGTGGTTCAACACGTAAGCCTCAAACAGAACATGACTCTTTCAGTAGTTACGCAAGTTCAGCCAGAATTTGCTAAAGGAATGCAAAGAAGCAAGGAAGTCTGAAGGTCCCTTCAGGACATGCTGAAATCAGAAGATGGAAGGGTCAGAAGAGTGGATGTTACACTGATACCGAATCTCTAAGTCCAGGATTTCCAGAAGCAAATCCAAGGAACGTGTCAGAAAGTCAGGAGAATCCCCAGAATTTGCTAAGACAACAAGAGGCCAAGACCAGAGCATGATTTACATTGTTTTTGGTAAAGCAGAACTGTTGGTTCAAGTTTTTCTCCTATTACCAGAATGTTGGTGTTGATAAGTCTCATCACCATTTATTGCTCATTAATGCTCCAAACCACTCCTGAACATTCATCCAAGTAGTCTCTTCACGTGTGGCTTGGTAAACGCCTTTATGCAGGTTTGGGCATGGGTCTACGCGCCACCGTCCACCTAAGAGGTCACTTCTCCCCAATCCATGCCTGCTGTTCCAGCCTAGGCTGAAAGGCTATCTGTTATCACAACTTCCCAGGAACTTCTTTCAAAGAACAATTCAACCTCTGTTGGCGCCTTTAATGTTCAAGAATCCACAAGAGCTTTGCCTATAAATAGAGAACCATTGTCCACTGAAAAAGGGCGTCCAACAACCAGAAAAATTGCTAGAAGAGAAACAGAAATTTTTAGCAAGAAAATACTGTGAAACTCTGCCAAAATCTCCAGTGTTTCATAACTTTGAACTTCTCACCTTCAAACTTCATCAATACCCAGCCTTCTTTGTGACTAAAGAACGCCCTTTCAACCTCTGACCATACATACACATACACCTTCATCTACCCCTTTCAAAAAAGAACCTGTCCAGAACACCATCAGAGCCAAAAGCTAGCTCTCATTCACAAACTTTTCCAATAGCCAGGTAAGCACCTGCTGACCTTCATCACGCTGCTAAGCATCATCAGCTTTGCATGCTCAAATAAACATAATGTAAACATCACGTTGCTGCTGTTTGTGTTCTGAGGTTTTTCATACCTCAGAATGTTTAGATAGGAAGTGAGTCAGCATAGAACCTGCCTGTGACCTTGTTGGTTCTGTCCCCTGAAACACTTTGACATTTGCGGAAGCTGTTCCAAACATGTTTTCTATTTTGTGGAAAAATAACAAAATTGCAGATGTTCTGACTAGCACAGGGAGAAGCCAAGTGCTGACTTTGACGTTAGCACATCTGAAGCTTGTTTTGCTGTCAATAATATCAGAACTTATGAGAATTATTGTATCTCCAGCAGGATCAAAACTTCTGATATCCCCACTAACAAACTTTTGTCTTGCAGCGCATGGGGGTCAGAACTTCTGATCTTCCCACTAACAGGTTTCTGTTTTGCAGGTGCAAGAGTCAGAAGTTCTGACTCATACAGTTTAACCAAAAGGTTGATCATCTGGCAGCGGGCCCGAGTCAGAACTTTTGATGACCTCTCAGCAGCGCGCTGGCTCCCTCTCTCTTTCTCTCTATCTTGTTTTTGTTATTTTCTTTTCTTGTCTATTTTTTCTCGTTGAACCACCCCATGTACAAATATGTATCCCCACCCCCTAATTGCTGTAATAACGTAGGATTTTATATTTCTGCTTTTTATTGCTTTCAAATATAAATGCTAGTAATTAGGATGTGTATGGCAAGATAAAATCAATGAAATAGAAAATCCTAATTCAAAGATAAATTCTTGTATGCAATAAAATACACCTGCACACAAACACCCCTAGGGTTACATCCACTTGTTGCCTTCAAAAGTGGGCCATGTTACGCATGCAAAGTATCTTGGTAAAACAAACAAAATCAAAAGATCATAGTCCCTCGATGACGCTATCCAAAGTTGCCTTACAAAAATGATCGTAGTCCCTCAAAAGAAATGTTAAGATACTTTGCAAAATTGCTATCATGGTCTATACAATGACCCGCGCCCGTCCCGTTTACATCCTAACACAAGGTTGTTCACCAAATACAATGGTGAAACAACACTGTTAAAAGGGTTAAAAACATAAGAAAGATCTTTGAGTAAAATAGGGTAGACAACTCTTAGTTACTTGATCAAAAATCTTGCAAAACATCCTTGCTATTTTTCAAAACACACTCCACAACACAATTTCAAAACAACTTTCAAAATGTTGAAAGCCTTTCAAAAAGACAAACACCTTTGTATACATTCAAACAAGAATCATTACAAAGGTTGCCACAGCGATGGCCTCTTTTCAAAACATCTTTCAAAATCACACACAAAGCACCATTTCAAACAATTGAAAATGCAAGTGATCTAAGCAAGTAACTAAGAGCCCATGGATAACCATGGATAGAAAGGGTGCTAATACCTTCCCTTTCTATAATCTACTCCCCGAACCCAAGAAAACATCTCAAAGATTTTCCTGTGTTTTTTTAACCTTTCCTTTAGGATAAAATAAAAAGTCGGTGGCGACTCTTGCTAAACCGAAACATTTGCGAATACAAACGCAAAACCTCAAGTCAGTTCTCCCACCGTATCACACTTGGAAATTTTGTACTGTAGCTGAATGTGGGACTTTATTTGCTGCTGTGTTTATGCCTTTGCTTTGACTCACCCTGGCAGTTTTGGCGCCTGTTTGCCTCTTTGAACTTGTAACACATTTTGCTTGGTTAATGTAGCTTGGAATTTTTGTAACTCAGTTTGCAACTTGGAACATTTTGTGATTCAGTTTGCTTGGCCAATGCAACTTGGAACTTTTTGCAATTCAACCATGTTTTTGCATTGAGTTTGACATGCTTGCATTTATATTTTATTTTTCTCTCTGTGAACCGAGAAGAGTGATCTTCTTGTGATTTGCAGAGAGAAAAATAAAGCGTGATGAAAAATAGGCAATCTGATTCTAGACGGCCAATTTTAATGATGATTTTTTTTCTTCTTTTCATTTAAAATAATCTTGTACTGACTTTCTTTTTCTTCTTTTTTCCAGGTAGGTACCAGTTGAATAATGGAAGAAACAGTAGAAGATCAAAGATTTCAAGATTTAGGCTTTAGATTTATTTTCTTTTCATTTATTGTAAAAAATATTATTGTAAACACTGTAAATTATAAATTTACAATATTCGAATAACATTTGTAACAATATTTGAAATAAATAAATAAAAAGTCTTTGTCAAATAAGAATTTCCTACTGTCAAATATTCCATTCTTTCTCTTGTACTGTCTATTTAATTATTTAAGTCTCTTAAATTAAAATAACTGGGAATGTATCCCAATAACTTTAATCCAGATGAAATAAATAATCAATAAACTTTTGCCGTCTCGCAATCCTGCATTAATCATCAGACGTCTGACATTCCAATTAACCATGCTTTGTACAGTTAATCAAACAAGTGTTCCATACACTTTTCACTCCACTAATCAAACCAATGCCTCAAATTTTCAAACAAAGCCTCAGCTCCTATCCGAGATATTTAGGTTCCTTGAGAAACAACCAGCAATCTTGAACAAGCATGACAATAATGTAACAATTAACTGAATATCTGAGGATTCAGTTCTTTCTGAGAAATGCGAGTTAAAAACCCTAATTCTGGATTGATTGATAAAGAAAAGTCTGTTTGACCGATTCTTGAGCCAATCTCAAAAATCAGAGAAAACCCTGGGGTTGTGATTTCTTGTAAAAAAAGGGAGGGCAAGTTTTGGGGTATAACAGTCACTATAAAGCCTGGATTACAACCAGATAGCAGTTGGTCTTATCACTATGAAGCCTGGACCGCGACCATATAGTAGTTCATTCTCACCTCCTCAACTAAGAGATGGTTCCTCAGTAGAATAACGGACGACCGAAGTTCCTAAAATTCAATGGAGATGATTCCCCAGTAGAATAACGGACGAATGAAGCTCCTAAAATTCTACTTCTCTCAAGACAGAGATAGCATTCCCCAGCAGAATCTTCCTCAACAACAGGTATACAGGCTCTCGCTAAGGAATCCCTTATGCGATCGACACTCCCTTCGGATGGCATCTTTAAGCCCATCCTCTGTCATAAATTTACAAATGGAATCTGTAAGCCCATTCCCGACATCACAAGACAAATACCACTTCATGCGAGTGCAAATTTCTAGGCACTCTAGTGTTCAATCATCTTCCACCTTTGGATCACGAAAGGCACGAAAGCCAATCTACATCCTCAGGTTTAAGAAGATTGAACAGGGGAAGCTGTTGTACCCTAAAATTTTCCCACCCATATTTCTCAAAACATTTCAAGAAAGATCCTCAAGATGCTCAAGGTAGTCCAAGGGTTGGCCAGACAAGCTCTCTCCTAAGGCAGTCTACCTCAAATTAGGGTTTCATATTGCATCAAGATACTTGAGTCCAAGAGATCCCAAATGATCACCATTTTCCTAATATGTTCTCAAGATCATCCATGTCAAGTTTCAAGCCCTACATAGAAAATTTGCTCAGCCAATTGCTCAAAGGTCTGAAAATCGACTGTGCTAGGGCAAAAGTCAATTGTGGCCTACATACAGTCAAACTTCAAGATTTTTTGTCAACATCCTCATTTTGAAGTATATTTCATCATTTGATCAAGGGTTTATCACTATTCATCAAGGATTGCTCATAATTCATCAAGAACCAAAAGTTGTTAAATTAGGGTTTTGTAGGAAAAGTGAACTAAACTTTGACCAAGCATAACTTTATCATACTTTATGAGAAATGACCCATCCAAAGCTCATTTTGAATAGGATTACATGCTCTACAATCCATGTTCAGCTCCAAAGTTCAAAATATGCACTCACAAGAAGTTATGAATTTGGACATTATAGGTCATTTTGAAAAGTCAACAAAAATACCTTTTTTGATAAAGCTTCATACATGAGCATGTAATATCAAATTGAGATGAGACCAAAAGGGTTGCTTATAGGACATCTCAAGCTTTCTTAAAAGTCCAATAACACCTTCAAAGAGTCAAAATTGTGGAAGTTATGCATTGGTGAAATTGACCCTTTTTGCAAAATTGCCAAAAGTCAACTATGCCTAAAAATGCAATTTTTGCTAAATAGGCCCAATTTTTTTTCACTTGTTTTGAGTTGGCAACATGGTCCACGAGCCCTAGCCTTTTCCACTTGTCATTATCTTATTTTTATTATTTATTTTGATTTTTGTTTGAATTAAATCATTTTAAATCAAAACAAATCATAAAAAATCCAAAATATTGAAAACACAAGATTTTATACTTGTTTCAGGTCTTAAATTCTAGCTAGCATGAGATCAAATTCGTGTAAAGGCATGAGGTTCACAAAAAGATTGGTTTTAAGTTATTTTTGGAATGATTTTAAAGTGAATCAAATCAAAATCAAAGACATTGATGGAGGAAGATTGAGGCCAGGTTTTCAACCCTAATTCATTCCTCGGTACATAAGGATGATGTGCAGACCCAAAGCAAGGCTGGAGAGAGGTGTATGAACCATAACCAAACTTGAAAAATCACAACAAAAGTGCAAACACGAATTCATACTTCCAGGCATCCTCAAGTCCTTCTAGTTGTCCCAATCGCTTCCTGGGAGTGTAAGCAAGCGAAATCAATCAAGAACAAGGCCTTTCCAGTATCAAAACGCGCTGTAAGTCAGTCACGACATTGTTATTTTCTTGAATTCGAATTGCATCATTCTTGTACTTGTAGTATGAAATAGTTATAGATTCTTACTCTTTGGAACATTTGCAAGCTTTCTATAATCTTTAATTGTGTTTTCATGGCCTGTATGAGGTTTCACCATTATTAGGGTTTGTAGCTTCGATTTGGGAATTCTGTGTGCAGGCAAAATTAGGCCATGAAAGGGCCACCATTATACTCAGGAGGTCCAGAAGAGTTGATTGGTGGCCCTAGTTTTTATTTATCTTGCTCATGGTTGATTTTAAGAGAATGCAGGTTTGTAGTGACGGACAAACGTCTATAGGTAAAAGTCTGGGACTTTTACCCACAGAGAAAGGAAGAAGATGATTAGCTGGCACCTTTCCATTGGATCATTTGAATTTCCGCGCGCAGGGATTTAATGATTTGTTGTTTCCCATATTATATTTTACGCTTATTTTGTATACAACAAAAACAAATAGCTCAGCTGGTGGCCAGGTCATTAGAACATGCTTTAGGGCCTGGGTTCGAATCCCAGGTCCCCCACTTTCTTCATATATTTTTCTTTCAGGTAATCCAGCGCACACGAAGGGCCAAGGTCCACCATGGGACTTCCTCATCCAAACTGCCAAGTGGCCAGATGGCCAGATCCAAGGGCCATCAATGAAGGAGCACCAAACGCCTAGTCAAATGCATGGCATGGGATCTCAGAAGGTCAACGTGGACCTTATATTTTTGGGCCTAGTAGCTGTTGTTTGCACCCCCAAAATCTCTTCCTCAGGCCCAATAATTCTTTCTCTTTTCCTTTTACATTTTGTTTTATTTAATTTATTTATTTTACTTACTAACACAAAATTAATTATTTTCTTTTATCAAAAAATCATAAAAATATTTTTCACCCAATTAGACTTAGGCTTATTTTTTATCAATAAATTAAATTAATTTAATTAGGTTGTTAATTTTAGATAACTTTAATTCTTTTTGTAAATAAACTTAAAAAGAATTAGAACAATTAGGGTTTTATTTCTAACTTAATTATATTTTTTTTTCCTTAAAAATAACCAAAACACAAAAATCGGCCATGTAATTATTTTATTTAATTAATTTAATTAACTAATTAATTTAGTATTTAATTTTAAAAACCTAACTCTTTTCTTAAAAAATAATTAAAAACAACAAGAAACAATTTCCTTTTAATTAGGTTAAAAAGGGTCAAAACCATAGTTCTTTCCCGATCTAATTTTCCTCGCGCGCGTTTTTATTATTTATTTTTATCCTATTATTGTAACTGCCCACAAGTTGTAATAGTTAATTAGCTCTTCTATTTTCATTTATCGCTTTATTATTTAAGGGTTTGTTTTTGGCTATGTAAATACCCGAAGCCTTGTAATAGCGTAGTTTAATTTCCACACTTTAAATTCCGTAAAATATTAAACTATTAGATGTATGATATTAGGATGCATGACAAGAATATATATAAACTTTAAAACAGTTAGCAAACCCTAAATGTGCAAAGATAAATAATCTGAAATTGAATCACTCGCACATGCGCACTCCTAGGGTACACTCCCACTTGGTTACCTTCGGTAAACGGTCATTAGGTATAGGATATTTTAGTGGTCGCCCTCTTGTCTAAACAAAGATCAAAGTCCCGTTCGGAATGGTTACCTCGGAAAAGTTTCCTCGGAATGGTTGCCTCGGATATTGTTGCCTCGAATAATTGATCTAAGACATTAGGGTTACTACTAAGACTTCCTAACATTGCTTTAGTGACCGTACGTCCCTTTTCGAATTGACCCTCAAAACTCCAACGACGATGCTACCTACTCACTAATAGTATGATAGCACTGTCTAAAGGAAACGAACATAGAACAATTCTTTTTTCGAGTAGGTATATTAGTTCTTAAGTACTTGCTCAATCCAAATAAACTTTTTACACTTACACTCCTTTATAAATAAAGCTTTCAAAAACACTTCGTTACACTCTTGAAGACAGAAGCAAGAGTTAAATAGAAGTCAAAAACTTTTCAAATCAAACACACACAAGCAATTTTGAAAATGATGAGCAAGTACCCAAGAGCCCGTAGATAACTACGGATAGAAAGGATGTTAATACCTTTCCTTTCTATAATCTACCCCCGTACTCAGAAAATCTCAAAAAAGGATTTTTTCTGTGCTTTTTTCCTTTCCTTGTCAGATAAAATAAAAGTCGGTGGCGACTCTTGCTTACCGCGACATTTGTGAATACAAAACGCAAACCAGTATTAACAGTCGGTTCTGGCCACCGTATCACAGGCTCGTTCTTTAATCTACTGATTGAGAGTTCCTTATCTGGGTTCACAAAGTTGGTTCTGACTGAAGAAAGGATCGAAAGTGGTATCAAGAGTGGGAAGATCCTGATGGCTGTATTTTCTAATGCTGAGAAGAAGCCATTTGCTGGTAAGAGGAAAGCCAATGTTATGTATGGCCAGAAGGGTTGTAATAAGGAAGACTACCACCAATCTGTAGGGGCAGCGCTGGTATCTAATTCGGCACGCGTGCAACGACCACAACAACGGGGTAATCAGCGAAGGCAAGATGAGCCTAAGAGACAGTTTACCAAGATCAACATGCAGTTTTCCCAAGCATTACAACATATGTTGAGGATGAATTTGATTACATTGATAGGACCTCATCCAAACCCTAATACTTCTTCTCCTAACTGCAATCCTGATGCAAGGTGTGCCTATCATTCTAGCAGTCATAGGCTTGATACTAACGATTGTTGGGCACTGAAATACAAGATTCAAAATTTGATTGACGCCCATGAGATTGAGTTTGACCCTCCTGAGAATCCCAACGTGATCACTGCTCCCATGCTAAATCATGGCCAGGATTGAGATCATTTTTGTTCATTTGAATTCTCAAGTTATATTTTCTTTGTTTGTTCAAACAATAATTGTCATGTCAAATGTTGTTATTTCATTAATGCATTGCACTAGTTAGTCTTGAATTAATTTGGTTTCATTATGCTTAAACTGCTTTCTTACTTCCTTTTTGTGATATTCAACTCTTGATTAAAAGCTTTAAGCCCTTAGAGGGAGGATGACGAGAACGATACCACAATCTCTACACTATGCTTTTGAACAGACCCCGCTGACGATGTATGTGCGTTATTTCAAATCCTAAACATTGGAGTTATAAGGAAGATAATCCCTAGTCAACCCCTTTGAGCCTAAGAAGTAGGAGTTTTTCTTCTTTTCGCACAAATTAAAACCCTTAATCATAACTTGGGGTAGGGTGGTTTTCTCAGTTAATTCAGATGCGCATTCAGTCACAAATTTCCACTTCATACATAATGAATGGAATCAAAGACGTCCTTCCAAATCTTAAGATAGTGATGGTTCCACATAATCATTAAAGTCGGCAGTCATTATTTCTCAAAATAAAAACCCGCTAAGTCAAAACCTATGAAGGAGACTTAAGAAAAAAACTGGGACATCCTGTTGACTGTAATTGCAAAGGAAACAGTTCAGGAAAAAGACAGGGATAGCAGAATCAAAAAAGAAAGAGGTCCTATAAATTCTCAAGAAAAAGAAAAGGTCACAAAAATGATTGCCTTCTCAAACAAACGTTCAATTTCTGAACCATCACCGGAATATTGGGGCCAACATTCCAGAACTCAACTAGGATTCGAAATGCATAATTAGTTGAGCATAAGACTAAAGAACATCACGAAGAATGGGTGGTTACAAATGAATTTTGAGCCTTTATCCTTTGTTTCTTAAACCGTGAACCAGGCCATGTTACAACCCTTAAAAGTC
This sequence comes from Vicia faba, assembly GCA_948472305.1. Classification (NCBI taxonomy): domain Eukaryota; kingdom Viridiplantae; phylum Streptophyta; class Magnoliopsida; order Fabales; family Fabaceae; genus Vicia; species Vicia faba. Next base: position 975,224,418 of record OX451740.1, on the reverse strand, counting down.
CTAGATGAAGCATGGGTTGGTTCGAGAGCATACTATTACAAAGGTATCCTAACGCCTATATGGTTTGCTATAAATCATGAGTTGATATCACATTCTTGCAAATTTTGTTTTACTACAAAAAATGCATTTTCAAAAAATTTCAAGACAGACATAAGCTTTGCATTCTTTAAATGACATTGTTTGCATATGGTTAATTGTTCAAATGGCAGAGAAATTCACACAGAGAATATTCAGTGAACGAAGGCCCCCTCAATGGACAGAATCACCTCAGACGGAAAAAAACATTCCCAATAACAAGCCTTTCACAATCAAAGGGGCATGACATGGTGTCTAATTAATCTGGGGCAGTCAAGCCAATATGCAAAGAATCTCTCTAAAAATGCTGAATAGCCAGGGGAAGATCTCCATATACATCACTCAGGGGCTATTACATTGATTGGGGATTCCCAGCAGAAAATCATATGAAATTTGAATCTTTGGTACCACTAAATTGCTTGTCTTTTCCAATAGTATCAGATGGTGTCAGTATCATGTCTTTGAATCCTTCCATGACAGTTCTTAGAAAAGATACCTAGGAAATTCAAGACTATCAGAAACTTGATCAAACATCAGGTGTACCAGAGTCATCCTGAAGCAGCCCCACATAGGCTCCCACATATGAAAGGGCACATGTAATCATATAAAAATTTTCTGGAATTTATAGACGGTGACAACTCTCCACATCCTATGAATGCAGACATAGTTAGAAAATACTACACATGAAAAAGACCTGCTAGGTTGACAGGCCTAGGAAAAATTAAGGGCATCCCAGCGAACCAAAAGAGTTCGGGCAAAAATTAGGGATATATACTGTGATACGGTGGCCAGAACCGGGACTGTCTTTTAGGATCTGCTGGTTTGCATTTTGCATTTGTGTTCGCAAAATGTCGCGGTAAGCAAGATTCGCCACCAACTTTTATTTTATCCAACAAGGAAAGGAAAAAAGCACAGAAAAATTATTTTTTCGAGATATTTCTGAGTACGGGGGGTAGATTATGGAAAGGGAAGGTATTAGCACCCTTTCTATCCGTGGTTATCTACGGGATCTTAGGTACTTGCTCATCATTTTTAAAATTGCTTCTGTCTTCAAGAGTGTAATGAAGTCTTTTTGAAAACTTTGTTTGTAAAGGAGTGTAAGTGTGAAAAAGAAGTTTGTTTGGATTGAGCAAGTATTTAAGAGTTAATCTACCTACTCGAAAAAAGAATCGTTCTGTATTCGTTTCCTTTAGACAACGCTATCCCACTATTAGTGAGTAGGTAGCATCGTCGTTGGAGTTTTGAGGGTCAATTCGAAAGGGACGTACGATCACTAAAGGAATGTTAGGACGTCTTAGTAATAACCCTAATATCTTAGATCAATTATTCGAGGCAACAATTCCAAGGCAACTATTCTGAGGCAACTATTCCGAGGTAACTTTTATGAATCGGGACTTTGATCTTTGTTTAGACAAAAGGACGACCACTAAAGTATCCTATACTCAATGATCGTTTACCAAAGGCAACCAAGTGGGAGCATACCCTAGGAGTGCACATGTGTGAGTGATTCAATTTCAGATTTTTTTTATCTTTGCACATTTTAGGGTTATCTAACTGTTTTAAAGTTAATCATACATTCTTGTCATGCATCCTAATATCATACATCTAACAGTTTAATATTTTGCAGAAATTAAAGTGCGGAAATTAAACTACACTATTACAAGGCTTCGGGTATTTACATAGCCAAAAACAAACCCTTTGAAAATAAAGCGATAAAAGTAAAGACCTAATTAACTATTACAACTTGTAGGCAGTTACAATAATATGGTAAAAAATAAAACAATAAAGCGTGCGCGATGGAATTAAGATCGGGAAGAAATTAGGGTTTTGACCCTTTTTTTAAACTAATCAAAAGAGAAATTGTTTTTTTGTTTTTTTTAAAATATTTTTTTAAGAGAAGAATTAGGTTTTCTAAATAAAATACAAAAATTAATTAGTTAATTAAATTAATTAATGAAAATAATTACATGGTCTATTTTTTTTATGTTTTTGGTTAATTTTAAGAAAAAGAAAATGTAATTAAGTTTAGACAAAAAAAAAAACCTAATTTTCTAATTATTTTTAATTATTTACAAAAAGAATTAAAGTTATCTAAATTAACAACCTAATTAAATTATTTAATTTTTTGTATAAAAAATAAAATCTAAACATAATTTGTGAAAAGTATTATTTTATGATTTTTTTAAAAAAAAGAAAGTAATTGATTGGTTAGTAAAATAAAATAAATAAATAAATTAAACAAAATATATAAGAAAAAATAGAAAGAGAGAAACTTGGGCCTGCAATAGAGATTTGGGGGTGTGAGAAGCATTTTTTGGGCCCAAAAGATGGAAGTCCATGTTGACTTCCCAGATCACATGTTCTGCGTTTGACTTGGCTTATGATGCTCCTCCCTTGCTGGCCATCAGATCTGGATCTCAAGACACTTGGCAAGCTGGATTAGGAGGTCCCATGATGGACCTTGGTCTTGTGCACGCATCTGATTACTGAAAAGAAAATAATATGAAAGGAATGGGGGACCTGGGATTCGAACCCAGGCCCCAATGTACTTTTCCACGCTCCACTTACCAACTGAGCCAGCTGCTTATGTTGTTATAATAATACAAAACAATAATTATATTATAAACAAACGCAATATAGAAAAACTCGCGCGGAAATTAAAATGGGCGAATGGTTATTTGCCACGTTGGTTGTCTTCTTCCTTGGACCTGTTGGTAAAAGTTCCAAACTTTTACCTACAGACATCTGGTCGTAGCTACAACCTGCGTTCTCTCAAAATCCACCATGAGCAAGATAAATGACTTCTAATTCCATGGTTGGATTCGTCTGGACCTGCTGAACCTCATGATGACCTTTTTATGGGCCAATTTTGCATGCACATAAAACTCCTAATTCGAAGCTACAAACCCTAGCCATGGTGAAATTTTATACAAGCCATATAAATGCAATTAAATAATACAGGAACCTTGCAAATGTTCCATGGATCAAGAATATATGGTTAATTCGTGCTAACCATGTCCATATCATTAAATTCGAATTCAAAAAAGAAGAGATGTCGTGATGGACTTACAGCGAGATATGGGGCCTGGAAATGCTTGAGTTTGATTGCTTTTGCTTGTTGATGACCTCAGGAAACGATTGGGATGGTCCTAGGGTCTTGAATTGGCCTGCAACTAGGAATTCGTGTTTTCACTTTCTTGGTATTTTTCAAGTTTTGCTCTGGTTCATATGCCTTCTTCTCTAGCCTCTTTTGGTCTGCATTCCTTCTATATGTATTGAGGAGTGAATTAGGGTTGGAAACCTGGCCTCAATCTTCCTCCATCAATGTCTTGATTCTTGATTTGATTCACTTTGAATATCATTCCAAAAATAGCCTAATTCAATCTTTTTTTCCACAACATGCCTTTACACGAATTTGATTTGACGCTAGCTGGATATTAAGACCTGAAATAAGCACAAGATCTTTGAATTTCAATGTTTTGGATTTTATATGATTTGTTTTGATTTAAAATGATTTAATTCAAATAAAAATCAAAATAAATAATATAAATAAGATAATGACAAGTGGAAAAGGCTAGAGCTCGTGGGCCATGTTGCCAACTTAAAACAAGTGAAAAAGTTTGGGCCCATTTGGCAAAATTGAAGTTTTAGGCATAGTTGACTTTTGGCAATTTTGCAAAAAGGGTCAACTTCACCAATGCATAACTTCCTCAATTTTGACTCTTTGAAGGTGTTCTTGGACTTTTTAGAAAGCTTGAGATGCCCTCTAAGCAAAATTTTTGGTCTCATCTCAATTTGATATTCCATGCTCAAGTATGAAGCTTTGACAAAAAGGTGTTTTTGTTGACTTTCCAAAATGACCTATAATGTCCAAATTCATAACTTCTTGTGAGTGCATATTTTGAACTTGGGAGATGAAGATGGATTGTATATAATTTCATCCTCCTCAAAATGAGTTTTTGATGGGTCATTTCTCATAAAGTATGAGAAAGTTATGCTTGGTCAAAGTTAAGTTGACTTTTTCCTACAAAACCCTAATTTAGCAACTTTTGGTTCTTGATGAATTATGAGCAATCCTTGATGAATCATGATCAACCCTTGATAAAATTATGAAATATACTTCAAAATGAGGATGTTGACCAAAAATCTTGAAGTTTGACTGTATGGGGGTCACAATTGACTTTTGCCCTAGCACAGTCGATTTTCAAGCCTTTGAGCAAATTTTCTCTGTAGGGCTTGAAACTTGACATGGATGATCTTGAGAACATATTAGGACAATCTTGAGAATTTTGGGTCCCTTATACTCAAGTATCTTGATGCAACATGAAACCCTAATTTGGGGTAGACTGCCTTAGGAGGAAACTTGTCTGGTCAACCCTTGGACTTCCTTGAGCAACTTGAGGATCTTTCTTGAAATGTTTTGAGAAATATGGGAGGGAAAATTTTGGGGTACAACATATACAAAAGAATTGTACACCCGGAAAGTCGAAAATCTGAAAAGGAGGTCCAGGCAAAAGTTAGGGATTAAAAACGTATGACTATGTCCCGTCATCTTGTCATTTGTTTATCAGTAAAAGACTTATCATCCTGATCAGCATTTACCAAGCACCCCAGGAGTTAGGATGACACTCAAACCATCCACAAAGTCTCTGCATGTACTTTCTCCAGCAGGTACAGAGGCAGAGGCATCTTACTAAAAAGTCGCTGCCATATCCTCAACTTACAACCTAGTGATGTCAGGTGTTCTTGTATCCCTGGCAGAACAGGAATTTCCAACTACTACTCCGATATCAGGTTTTCCCCAGTAAAGCCATCAAACTTCTCAGGATTCTCCAATAGGATTTCACAAAATCCTCAGGCAGTGCACAAAGCTTTCCTTCCCCAACAGAGTTTATTTATCTAACAACAGAAGATCATCTGCCAGCAGTTCAGCTTCAACGAAATCTGAAGACCTACATTCTTCATCGCCAGCTGCAATCAGGGATTTATTTTTCCCAATTCCACAGCGCTTCAATAGAACAACCGATACATTCACATATTGCATTCATACATCATCTACAAACATCATAGCATATGCAGTACAAATGCATACATCCCAATCTCATTTATTTTGAGAACACCATTACACAATGCATTTCATACATCATGACATTGCATACAGCTAACGCTTTACCTTTTCAGGAAAGATCTATCAACAAATATTTATCATCAACAATTTTCAACAGATCCAGGATTAGCTCCTGAAATAAAATAGAGTAATTATCTGTGTGACCAAATACAACTTTACACGGGCTCATCATGAAGCAATCTTACACAGGTTTCTGCTGACTTCCAAATACAGCTTTACACGGGCTCATCATGAAGCAGTCTTACACGGGTTTCTTCTGAATTCCAAATACAGCTTTACACAGGCTCATCATGAAGAAATCTTACACGGGTTTCTTATGAATTCCAAATACAGCTTTACACGGGCTCATCATGAAGCAATATTACACGGGTTTCTTCTGACTTCCAAATACAGCTTTATACGGGCTCTTCATGAAGCAATCTTACACGGGTTTCTTCTGACTTCCAAATACAGCTTTATATGGGCTCTTCATGAAGCAATCTTACACGGGTTACTTCTCCATACTTATTAAGTTTTACACAGACTCATCCTGAGGCAACCCTACCCAGGTTCCTTCTCTTGAATTTCCAGATGCAGTTTTACACAGACTCATCCTGAAGCAACCCTACCCAGGTTCTTTCTCATAATTTCCAGATGCAGTTTTACACGGACTCATCCTGAGGCAACCCTACCCAGGTTCCTTCTCACTATTTCCAGATGCAGTTCTACACGGACTCATCCTGAGGTAACCCTATCCAGGTTCCTTCTCTTGAATTTCCATATGCAGTTTTACACGGACTGATCCTGAGGCAACCCTACCCAGGTTCCTTCTCTTGAATTTCCAGATGCAGTTTTACACGGACTCATCCTGAGGCAACCCTACCCAGGTTCCTTCTCTTGAATTTCCATATGCAGTTTTACACAGACTCATCTTTAAGAAACCATACCTAAGTTCCTTCTCACAATCTCCAGATGCAGTTTTACAAGGACTCATCCTGAGGCAACCCTACCCAGGTTCCTTCTCACAATTTCCAGATGCAGTTTTACACAGATTCATCCTAAGGCAACCCTACCCAGGTTCCTTCTTACAATTTCTAGATGTAGTTTTACCCGGACTCATCCTAAAGTTGCCCTACCCAGACTCCCTCTCATATATCTCCTAAAACATCCCTACCCATATTCCTTCTCATACACTTCCAGATGAATTCTTACCCGGACTCATCCTGAAACAGCCCTACACAGGTTTCTTCTGATATATTTCCAGATAGCAGTTAATTTAATTCTCCCTAGTAAATTACTGTGAAGCCTGGATTTCAACCAAAAAATAGCAAACTTTCATCTCCCCAATCCAGAGATAACCCCTTAGTAGAGTCACAGACAACTGAAGTTCCTAGACTCTATTCCCTAGAGTTTTCCTCAAACGGAAAAATAACAGAAATTAACATCCACCGGTGGACTCCTCCTCAGACAACAAGAACAGGAATCCCCATAAAGGAACCATTTATAAATCTCAGTCATCTACTTCTGATGGAATCTTTAAGCCCATATTTGATGACTCTCATTCATCTACTCCAAATGGCATCTGTAAGCCCATTCCTGATTAGCATTAACCAACAATGTTACTTCATGCGAGTGCAAATTTCTGGGCACTCTAGTGTTCAATCCTTTTCCACCTTCAGATCACAAAAGGCAGACAAGCCAATCTAAATCCTTAGGTTTAAGAAGATTGAAAGGGGCTACTGTTGTACCCCAAAATTTTCCATCCCATTTTTACTCAAGACATGCTCATTAAGATTTTCAATTGCTCAAGGTTAACCAAGAATTGATCAGACAAATTCTCCTCCTAAGCAATGGACTTCCAACTAGGGTTTCACTTTTCACCAAGATGTTTGAGCTCCAAAGGTCTCAAATATTTTTCATTTTCCTAATATGCCTTCAAGATTGTTCATGACAAATTTCATGCCTTGCACTACAAGTTTTCTCAGTCAATTGCTCAAATGTTTGAAAATCAACTATACTAGGTCAAAAGTCAAATGTGGCCATATATAATCAAACTTCAAGGTTTTTAGTCAACATCAACATTTTGAAGTGATATCCATCATTTTATCAAGGGTTGATCATGATTCCTCAAGAAATACTCCTAATCTATCAAAAGTTAAGAATTGCTAAATTAGGGTTTCTATAGGAAAAGTCAACTGAACTTTGACCAGACATAACTTTCACATACTTCATCCATTTTCTCCAACCAAAGCTCATTTTGAAGAGAATATAATTTCATACAACTTCTCTTTTTCCCTCAAGTCCATGAAATGCACCATTGCAAAGATACAATCACATACATTACAGGTCACTTTCATAAAGTCAACAAAAGATACTTTTTTCCAAGACCATTTAAATCAAGATAATTTCTCTAAATGAAAAAGTGGTCAACATAGAGGTTGTAGGGGACATCTTGAGATTTCTAAAAAGTCAAATATCATCTCCAAAAGATAAAAATTGAGCAAGTTATGCCTTGCATAAGTTAGGTAATTTTTGAGAAAGTGCATGAAGTGCAAATTGAGAAATATTGAACTTGTGGACTAATGGGCCCACGTTTTAAGGTTTAAATGTGTTTACAACATGATTAAGAACCCCTAAACCGATCCATGCATTATTTAAATTTTTATTTTATTTATTTTTTATTTTATTCATTTAAACTCAAATTAAATCAAATAAAATACAAGATTAATGCACAAGGCATGTAAGGCTTAAGATTTGAATTTCTTGGCATCCAAGTAGCTCATAGCAAGCTGTCAAAATCGTGACAACCAAGCAAATATCATTAAGACAAGATTTTTCACAAGTTTGGAAAGTTTTTCAAATGAATTTTGGAAACAAATCATGCAATTGATACCATGATATTTCTTCCATTATTTTTGTCCTAAATTCCTCCTCTATATAAATACAACACCCTCATACACTAGAGAGCACAAAATTGGCTTCCCAAGAACACTCTCTAAAAACCTTAAATTTTGTCAAAACTAGGGCAAAGTTAAAACCAAAGATCCAGCCACTTTCAGTCCAAGCCATCAATTACAAATCATTCCTGAGGTGTCTAAGGGTAAGAATAGGTCGAAAGTCATGGCCATTGATGCTTGAAACAAGCATACTCATCTTCTCCGATTTTCTTTTCTTTCGAACATTCATATAATTAATTTCATACATTGCTAATGTTTATTAAATGCCCAAATGAGTTCCTGTTGTTACGTAGAACAAGTTTGAATCACAAACAATAGCTTGGCTTGGTGGATGAGGCGCCTGACTGTGACCCAAGGGGCATAGGTTCAACACCCACCCCATGCATTTTTCACTTTTTTGACTATTTTCTTTTCTAACCCATTTCATTTATTTATTTTTCACCTAATTTGTTTTCTATCATTAATTTAATTAACATATAAAATCACAAAAAATCATTAAATATTAGTTTTAGGCTTTTAATTAATTAAAATAATTTTTGACATAAAAGTTGTTTTGATTTAATCAATATTGATTTTATTTCATAATTAACTTGTAAATTAATCAGATTTAGGTTTTTAATTATTAATTCAAACTTTTATTATTTTCCAAACAAAAAATACCAAAAATATATTTTCTAACACTTAGAATTGTAGGTTTTAATTATTTTCTTAACATTTTTCTTATTTTTATTTCTATTCATTTGCTATTTATATTTATTAGACAAATTGTATAGGTCGCATAATAATTGTAATAGTCGTAGTTTAAATTCTCGCAGTTTCATTATTTATGTAACTACACCAAAGCCCTGTAATATCGTAAGAACTTTATTTCTCGCCTTTATATTTCTTGTAAACTTGTATATATTTAACTACTAGTAATTAGGCATGTATGGCAAGATCTAAAAAGAAACAGTAGAAAACCCTAATTTCAAGATAAATATAACTAAATTGAACACACTTCTCACACTTTCACCTTTGTAGATTGTAAACACAAGAGTTGTTGCTTATATTGTGTATGTCTTTAATATTTCTTGTAAATTGTTTATGCACAAGAGTTGTTGTCATAATTGTGTCAAACAATCATGACTTAATCATTTGTGTAATATGCTTAGAAAGAAGCAACCATGTAAACACAGACATTATCAACTGAATGTTGATTAGATCCTTGAGAGATCGAGTGAAGGTCTGATCTCAAAAAGATAATGGCTATGGTCATTATAGGAAATCCTGATAGGAGATTCTGAGGAATTGGATTCTGTTGGGTCAATGGTAGTTATATATCAAAGGGGACTAAGTGAAGATCAACCTTGTGAGATCACTGATGGATATCATTGTAAGGAAATCCTGGTAGGAGATTCTGAGGGATCAGATTCTATTGGGTCAATGAACGTTATATCCAGTTTGGATCCCTGGACGTGTCATTGGATGTTAGACACCAGCGGTTTCCTGTGCGATTGTAATCAATTTGGTTATAGTGGATTACGTCCTTGAGTTCAAAGAGAAATCACCTTGGTAGGGTGGATTGGACTAGCTTGGGGTTTCTCAAGTGAACCATGATATATCATGTGTTCTTTACTTTTGCTTATGCTTAATAATTTATGTCTTCATAACTTATTTAAAAGCATTGTTTAGAATCAATATTCAGAAGCATTGTTCAACAAATAATGCTTAGAAGTGAAAGTTTGTCAAGAAAGGAAAACCCAATTCAACCCCCCATTTCTTGCATTTTCTTAACACCTTCAATTGGTATCAGAGTCTAGTTCTGTTATTGATGGATATCAAACACCTAACAGTGTTTGATAAAGATCCAGATGTTGTGTGAAGAAATACTCTAAGGTGATAGTTATTCAATTTTCAACCATTGTCTAAAACCAGAAAATTGAAAAACAAGCTAACAAGAAAAGATTCATCAGATAAGAAGTTATATATGTTGAATGCTGTTGATTAAGTTCCTTGAGAATATGAGATGTTTTCAAGGAACAAATTAGTCCACCCTTGAATTTCTAATAATATCTCATTAGGAATATTTTCAAAAGAAGAAAGATTGTCGTCTTATGATACATAAGAACTTCATGATAAAGTTGTCTATTCAAGCAGACAGAAGATCTTATGCAGAAGATATAAACATTGGGTCTATTGAAAAAGGCTTTGCAGAAGACCATACATTGCTAAGGAAAGAATTCTCATTGATTCATCAGAAGTATTATCAAAGACTAACTCTAAACAAGTTAGGTCAACATTGCAAGAACAAGACTGTCATTTAAACTATTCAGAGTTTTGATGATACTTGTATTGGAATAATTTCTGAAGACGTTAAGGAATACTACTCTCAAGAAGACAGACGGGTGATTATAAACAAAAGGATGAAGAGATCATCTAAAGAAAAAGATTGATTCTAATATTAAAAATTAGAATTCAGAAGAAGCTTATACTCCACAAAGTTAGAAAAACGAAGAATCTCTAAAAGAATAAGAGGAACTGGTAAGTACGAGTTCAGAACCTCTGATAGATCACAGATAGAGAGACTGCAAATTCTATCTTTGATAACCTTCAAATGACGCATGAAGGAAATTCACAAGTAAAGGAAACAAAATCTCTGACCGTAATTCAAAAATACGAAGCCTTCAAGATGGAAGACGATAAATCTATGGAAACGATGTTTTCAAGATCTCATACTCTTGTGGTAGGACTTAAAGTTCTGAATAAAGGTTACTCTATAGCAGATCATGTTAAGAAGATTATCAGAAGTATGCTTGTCAAATGGAGACCCACGGTAACTACTTTGAAACTTTTAAAGGATCTGAACAATACCTCTCTTGAGGAGCTGATTAGCTCTTTAAGAAGTCATGAAATAGAGCTTGATCAAGATAAACCTCAGAAGTGGGTAAAATCAGTTGCTCTAAAGTCTACTTTTGGAAAGACCGAGGCTTATTAAGCTAAGGAAGAATTAGAAGAATCTGAAGAAGATTCAGATGATGATGAACTCTCTTTGTTATCTAGAAGAATCAGTCAAATATAGAAGCACAAAAAAAGCAAGTTCAGAGGGAAAAGAAGAATGAATGAAAGAGGTGAATCTACTTCTGGTCAGAAGAATGCTTCTTGAAAAGAAGTTACTTGTTATGAGTGCAATAAGTCTAGACATTACAAAAATGATTGCTCAAAGCTCAAGAAATACAAGAAGCCTAAAAAGGCTTACAAAGCTAAGAAGGGTCTCATGACAACATGGGATGGTTCAAAATCAGAAGATGAAGATTCTAATGAAGAGAATGAAAACGTGGCACTCATGGCCAAAACCAACACAGATGAAGAAACATCAAAATGTGAGATGACAGAAGATGATTAGTCAGACTCCGAAGATGAAGCTGAGATGTACTTGATGGTGCCACTGGAACACCAATCAAGGTATCGGGATAATGGATGATCGCGACACATGACGAGCGAAAGGCATATGTTCCAAGATTTGGAACTTAAGTCTGGATGCATTGTCGGTTTCAGAGGCAACCAGAAAGGAAATATCATCGACTCTGGAACTATTGGAAATGGTACATAAGTGTATGTTGTTAGGATATTCTAAACGCTCAAAAGGCTTTAAAGTCTATAACACATAATCACAAATCGTGGAGGAATCAGTCCATGTCAGATTCGATGATAAGTTTGACTATGAAAAGTCAAAGTCATGTGAAAAGCTTGTAGATGTAACTATAACGTTTGCTAAACCAAAGAAGAAGATTCAAGAAGATAAAGAATCATAATCTCCTACTCCTGATATTGTTGTTATTTCTTCTGATCAGCCTCAACAAAGGAAAAGCATAATCACATCATCCAATGCTGAAGATCTCATTCTTGGAAGTAAATATGCTCGAGTCAGAACAAGATCAGCTCTCAAACCTTTTGATGAAGTGCTCCTGGGTTTAGTTTCTTTAATAGAACCTACATCTATTAAGGAATCCCTTCTAGATAAATATTGGATTCTGGCTATGGAAGAACAACTCAACCAATTCTCAAAGAATGATGTTTGGGATCTCATTCAAAAAACCCAAAGGTGTTCACATCATCGGAACCAGATGGGTGTTAAGAAACAAACTCAATGAGAAAGGTGAAGTTGTCAGAAACAAATCATGATTGGTTGCACAAGGTTATAGTCAACAAGAAGGGATAGACTATACAGAAACCTTGCATCAGTCTCTAGGTTAGAAGCTATTCATTTGTTAGTTTCTTTTTCTATAAATCATAACATCATCCTTTATCAGATGGATGTTAATAGCGCATTTCTGAATGGTTATATTTCAGAAGAAGTGTACGTCAAATAACCTCCTGGCTTTTAAAACTATGAGAAACCAGACCTTGTTTTTAAACTTAAGAAATCTCTTTATGACAGATTGAGTAATTTTCTTTTAGAAAATAAGTTTACCAGAGGAAAGGTTGACACTAAGCTCTTCTGCAAAAACCTTCAAAAATGATATTCTAATTGTTCAAATTTATGTTGATGATATTATTTTTGGTTATGCTAATCCATCCCTCTGCGAAGAATTCTCTAAGATAATGCAGGATGAGTTTGAAATGAGCATGATGAGAGAATTGAATTTCTTTCTGGGGATTCATATTGATCAAAAGCAAGAAGCTACTTACATTCATCAAAGTAAGTATACCAAAGAACTTCTGAAGAAATTCAACATGATGGACTGCACCTTAGCAAAGATTCCAATGCATCTAACACGCATTCTGGAAAAAGAAGAGGTAAGTGGAAAGGTATGTCAGAAGCTGTATCGTGGTATGATAGGATCTCTTATGTATCTGACTGCTTATAGACCTAATATTTTATTTAGAGTTCACTTGTGTGATAGATTTTAATCAGATCTTAGGGAATCTCATTTAACTGCTATTAAGAGAATTGTAAGGTATCTGAAAGGAACCACTAACCTTAGCTTAATGTATGAGAAAACATTAGAGTACACTCTTTCTGGTTTCTATGATGCAGATTACGTTGGAGACAAAATGGAGAGGAAGAGTACTTTTGAAAATTGTCAGTTTCTAGGAAAGAATCTGATCTCATGGTCAAGCAAGAGGAAATCAACAATTGTTCTTTCAACAGCAGAAGCAAAGTACATCTCATCACCACTGTGCAATACTCAGATGCTTGGATGAAGAATCAACTGGAAAATTATCAGATTTATGAGAGTAACATTCCTATCTTCTATGACAATACTGCTGCTATTTGCTTAAGTAAGAATCCTATCCTACACTTAAGGCTAAACACATAGAAGTCAAACATCATTTTATTATAGACAATGTTCAAAAAGGGATCCTATCTTTGAAATTCATAGATACATACCATCAGTGGGCTGATATTTTTACAAAATCCTTAGCTGAAGATAGATTTCTGTTTATTCTAAAGAATCTGAAAATGGATCTATGTCCAAAGTAATATGTCATTAGAATCAAATGTGTTTTAGTCGTAGTCTGAAGGGATAAATTTCTGACTTAAACAAAAGACTTCTAATTTTTTTATCTCAGTCGTCAGAAGATGTTTTGGTCAAAAATGTTCCTGATCAGATGGAAATCTTTTTGGTTTTCCAGATGCTGAGAATATCAAACGCATTACCTAATTAGACTTAGTGTCTATCACACTCTACCCGGGTCATGCACGAGCAGTTATTTTTATTGAAATTGATTAATCATGATTACATTTATTTAACTACTCTTTTTCACTATGTCTTGGGAATAATCGTTTCATGTCATATCCATATGCCTTTGTCTCATATTTCCTGTTGTATTCTAATTAAATGTTTTCGTGTTCTCTCATATTAATGTTTGATCTACTTATCTTTTAATTTCATTCTATTATCAGTCCATGACATCGTTTAAGTGTTTCAATCATCTGAAGCTATCAATCCTAGCATCCACGAACTCTCAAAAATCATTCATTTTGTATGGACGTGTATTGTCTAAACTGTTTGAGTTAACAGGTACAATTGAAATTGTTCAAAGAAATTCGTTCATCGGAGGCAATGCTCTATTTAATGAGAGTTGTGATGTGTTTGAAGTTTAGATAGCTTTCCCTATTTATGTTCACTCTGTTGTTTCTCCTTCTGCTGTAATCTCCTTTGAATATCAATGAAACTTCTTATCTTTTCTTGTTATTTCTTCTGGTTTTTATGTTTTTCACCCATAATTACCTTTTTGATTATGACAAAAAGGGGGAGTAATTAAATGGATATGATTTTGATTTAAATAATCAAGTTTTGGTAAATGTTCTCTGAAAAGAGTTGCTTACATTCTAACCCAGCTAAACTTTTGTTTCTGTTAGATTATTTTTTCTTCAGGAAATGAAAACTCTGACTAAAGAAGATCAGAAAATAATATGCAAGACTTATGTCTAAATCTGAAGATATGTTTTGAGAATCTGGAAGATGTCTTAGTGACATTAAAGTTTCAAAGATTTCAATTTGATTTCATTCTCATTGGCATCTAAAGTCAAGATTCAATAAGAAGAAGTTCTAAGATATCAAGATCTAAATTGTTCTATTGGCATCAAATCTCAATTTTTCTATTGGCAACGAGAGTCAAGACTCTCAAGATCTCGATATCTGATCTATTGGAACCAGGGTGAGTTTTACTCAAATGGTTCAGAATCAGGATATTCGATCTTCATCAAGTCATTGACTCGGAGGGAGTATCATAAAAAGGATAAGTATTCCTTACCTTTCCATTTTTAATTTTTCGGATTATATGAAAAAAATTGTGTCATCAAAATACATAGTTTTGTCATCATCAAAAATGGGGAAATTGTAAGAACAAGATTTGGTTATGCAATATTATCTCTATGTTTTTATGATAACAAATGAGTATGTTTGTATGAACAATTTTGATACTCTAATGTTTGTTATTGTTGAGTACTTAACAAACAGGTTTTGCTTCTGATGGATGGCATGGCCTAGACATTAAAAGAGAATTAGTTTCGCTTCTACACTACATAAGTTTTGTTGAATAGTAGCAAGATACTTCAGAAGGATCTGAAGTGTAGGCTCTAATGTTTGTCTAAAGAAACCAATCAGAATATTTAAAGACAAAAGTTACTACTTAAGTCCAGATGCTGAAGACTCATGTTTCTGAAGACAACGGGTTATAAAGAAACGGTCAAAAGATCTGAAGACAGAAGTTTTAACTTAAGTCCAGATGCTAAAGACTCAAGTTTCTAAAGACTGTGTGTTCTAAAGAAACAAATTTTGAAGATCTAAAGACAACGTTTCTACTGAAATCTAGATGCTAAAAATTAGTTTTAAAAAAAACAACCTATTTTAAGAACACAAAGTTAAAAGATCTGAAGACAACGTTTCTACTAAAGTCCAGATGCTGAAGACTTGTGTTTCTAATAACAAGGTTCTTAAAAGGATTCTTAAAGAACCAAGTGCTAAAGATTCTAAAGACTTGAAGTTCTATAGATCCAAGGTTCTATGCAGTGGGTTCTCAAAACCAAGTGCTGAAGACTCTAAAGACGCGGTTCTTAAGACTCTGAAGACTTAAAGCTCTTCTGATCACAGGTTCTCTACAACGGGTTCTCACGACCAAGTTCTGAAGACTATGAAGACATAGTTATGAAGACTTTGAAGACTTGAAGTTCTGAAGACCTAATGTTATGTTCCTGCTTCTAAACTCATGCTCGCATGCAATTAGATAACATTTCTGAGGCTTCTCCATAAATCTGCTCATCAATCTTACACTTTGGAAGATATCTGGTCTAGTATTGCAAAGATACCTCAATGATCCAATGATTTGTTTGTAAAGGGTTGAACTTACAAACTGATCATTCGATTCCTTCTTCAGCTTTGCTCCAGTCTCTAATGGAGTAACAGTTGACTTATAGTTGCTCATATTCAATCTCTTCAATATATCTTGAGCATACTTCGTTTGATGCAAGAAAACTCCTCCTTCGATGTCTTTGAATTCCATTCCCAGGAAGTAGGAAAGATTCCCTAAATCAGACAATTTGAATTCCTGCATTAACTTTGACTTTACCTTCATTATCTCAGCTTCATCTTCTCCTGTAATGAGTAAGTCATCAACATAGAGGCATAAAATGATTTGATTGACTCTTTCGACATCATTTACATACACTCCATATTCAGAGACAAACTTTGTGAACCCTGCTTCGATTAGGAAGCTATCTATCCTTTTATTCCAAGCTCTAGGAGCTTGCTTCAAGCCATAGAGAGCATTCCTCAATCTATAAACCTTTGACTCATGCCCTTTGACGTCGAAGCCTGGTGGTTGAGTGACGTAGACATCTTCTTCCAGAGGCCCATTCAAAAATGCCGAATTCACATCAAGTTGGTGCATTTTCCATCCTCTATATGAATCTATCGAAACAACAATCCTGATTGTTTCGATCCTAGTAACAGGTGCATACACTTCATCAAAGTCAATACCTGGTTGTTGTAGAAAACCTCTGGCCACCAGTCTTGCCTTGTACTTTGCAATCTCACCATCTGACCTTCGTTTCACCTTGTAGATCCATTTCACATCAATTGGTTTCTTGTTGGTTCTTTCGACAAGCTCCTAAGTGTTGTTCTTATCAATGGCTCTAAGTTCTTCTTTCATGGCTTCACACCAATTCGAATTGCTCAAGGTTTCACCCAAGTTAATTGGTTATGCTTCAGCCATCATCATGGCTTCTTCGATTAAGTCACCATCAGCATCTATTGCTTGATCTGGAAACCTCTTATATCCAATCAGCCTAGTTGACTCAGTTCTTGTTCTTGTGGATCTTCTTTCATTCTGCACAGGTGGTTCTTCATTTCGACCATTCAAAGTATTACCTTGTTCATTTTGACTTGTCCAAGCTTCATCTTCTTTGAACACAGTTGTGATTGTGTCTGATTCTTGTCGAACTGCACTTCGACTCCAATCTCATCCTTTACTTTCATCTACAAGAACATCTCTACTGATCACTAGTTTATCTTCGATTGGTGAATACAACTTGTATGCACTAGTCGAATGATAACCTATGAGCACCGTGACTTCACTTCGATCATCCATCTTCTTTCTCAATTGTTCAGGTACATGCTTGAAACACATTGATCCAAAAATTATAAGATGACTTACATTTGGCTTCGACCCTGTCCAATCCTCATGTGGTGTCTTTTCTACCATCTTCTTCATTGGGCATCTGTTTAAAATGTATAATGTTGACGAAGCTGCTTCAACCCAAAATCTCAGGCATATTCTTAGCTTTCAACATACATCTGGTCATGTTCAATACACTTCTATTCTTTCTCTCAGCGATGCCATTATGCTGAGGCGTATAGGGTGCAACAACCTCATGCTTTATACCTTCCTCATTGCAAAATCTGGCAAATTATGCTGAAGTATATTCACCATCACCATTAGTTCTTAACTTTTTCAATTTGCATCCACTTTGTTTCTCAGCATGTAACTTGAACTTCTTGAACTGTGTGAATACCTCACTCTTCCTTTCAATGAGGTAAATCCACATATTTCTGGTGAATTCATCAATGAAAGTAAGAAAATACATGTTACCTCCATTGGACTTTACTTCGAAAGGTCCACACACATCTGAATGAACCAGCTCCAGTTTTTTCCTTGACCTTATAGGCAAATCACGTTTGAATGTCTTCCTCGCCTGCTTAGCTTTGGAGCATTCTTCAGATATCTGCTTTAGTTCCTTCACATACGAAAACCCAAGCACCATTTTCTTCTAATTAAGCATACATAAACTTTTGAAGTTTAGATGTCCATACTTGTGATGCCATAGCCAGTTCTTATCTTCTTCTGCAGTTGAAGCAAGACATTTGTCATCTGATGTGTTGAGTTTGACTTTGAAGGTTTTGTTCTCCGCCAATGGTGCTTTCATGATTAGCCTCCCATCAGCCCTATATACCTTCATCTGATTATTCTCCAACTTCATGTTGAAGCCTTTTGCAAGTAATTGACCTACACTTATTAAGTTACTTGTCATCAAAGGTACATACAGAACTTCAGTGATAGTAGCCTTTCGATCATCCTTCCTGATAATCAAAATGTCTCCTTTACCACCTGATTTGATATTCCTATCATCTGTAAACTTTATAACCTTTTCGACTGACTCATCTAACTTGGTAAACCAGTTTTTATTGCCAGTCATGTGGTTGCTACATCCTGAATCCAGATACGACATGTTGTTTTTTTTAGTATTCGATTGAGTGTTCACCAGCAATAACACATCATCAGAATCACTACTTCCAGCTCGTGCATATTGAGCTTCATCACTATCTTTCGACCTTGCAGCCTTCTTGCTTCGATAATCTCTAACATAGTGGCCAAAACCTTGACAATTGTAACATTGCATCCCTTTCGTGTCAACTTTCTTCCCAGAATACTTGTTGCCCACTCCTTTCGAATCAGTATTCTTTCTTGACTTCTCATCACCAGCAAGATTCTTACGCTGCTTCGATTTCTCTTTTCCAGCTTTCTTGCTGAATCTTGATTGCAATGCTTGTTCAGTTGTCTCCTCCCTTTCTGAGTTTCTTTGTTGCAGCCTCATTTCATGAGCCTCCAAAGAAGCTTGAAGTTCTTCCAACTTCATCTCAGATAGATTCTTGGCCTCTTCGATTGTTACAATAAAGTAATCAAAATCTGCAATTAGAGATCTTAATACCTTTTCTATCTTCTGTAGATCCATTAGCGCTTCACCACACACCTTCATCTGGTTTGTTAGCATCACCACTCTTGAGAAATATACTTAAACAGATTCATCATCTTTCATCTGCAGCATCTCATACTGCTTTCTCAGAGTCTGCAACTTCACCTTCTTCAGTTTCTCATCTCCGTCATACAAAGACTTCAGCTTTTCCCAAGCTCATTTTGTTGTTTCTTCTTCGATTATCTTCTCAAACACATCACAATCCACACACTGGTGAATCAAGAACAGCGCCTTGCCATCTTTCTTCCTCTGATCTTTGTGCGCAGCTTTATGGGCTTCCGTAGCATCTTCCTCCAGTTGTGACATTCCATCATTCATGATTCCTATAACATCTTGAAATCTGAAAATAACCGTCATTTGTGCCACCCATCTTTGATAGTTTTCCCTTTGAAAAATGGAAGATTTATTGGAAATTGTGTTGAGGTTGTTGATCCGTTTGTCATTAGATTCTCTCTGAATCGCAAACAAGCTCTTGATACCAATTTGTTGGAACAAAGGATTAAAGAAAGATAAATATTGTGAAAAACAAGAAGAAGAAGAAGAAGAAGAAGAAGAAGAGAGAGAGAGATTGCTGAGTTAGTTTGTGTAACTAACTCTTAAACTAAAACTATTATTATTGTTACTGTAGTTATATGGATTACAAAGTAATGACCCTTTATATAGGCAACATGCCCAGACCCAAATACAAGCTAAACCCAAATAACAACTAACAGGAATTATGTTAAAATTGTTTTTTCTTTTATGTTAATTTACTGTCAGTTAGAATAAGCAATGTTAGTGCTGTTAGTGAGTTATTGCTTTTACCTATTCTCTTGCCACTATCCCACATTTTTAGTGTTTGTTAGAGTGGGCTATTTTTTCTCTGATTCAGTTTCTGTAAGGCTATTAAAGAGCCATTTCTTTTATTCAATTCAATAAGAAATATACTCCCTATTATTTTGTAAACACGTATCCTTTACAATTGGTATCAGAGCTCCTCTAGAAGGGGCCTGATCAATACTTGAAACGCAGCAGTCTTTTCAAGCAGATGGCAGAAAACAGCAGTTTTGTTCAACCATCCATTCCAAAGTTTGATGGTCACTATGATCATTGGGCAATGCTCATGGAGAACTTCCTTCGATCCAAGGAATACTGGAGCTTGGTTGAAAATGGGATCCCTACAGCAGTTGGGGGTGCAGAATCAACTGAGGCACAAAGAAAAACTGTTGAAGATCAAAAACTCAAGGATTTAAAGGTAAAGAATTATCTTTTTCAAGCAATTGATAGATCTATCTTGGAGACAATCTTGAAGAAAGAAACGTCAAAGAACATTTGGGACTCAATGAAGCAGAAGTATTAAGGGACGGCAAGGGTTAAACGAGCACAACTACAAGCACTTCGAAGGGAATTTGAAATCTTGCAGATGAAAGCTGGAGAATCGGTGAACGAGTACTTTTCTCGAACCCTCACCATAGCCAACAAGATGAGAACCCATGGAGAGACTATGGGAGATGTTACTGTTATTGAAAAAATTTTGCGGTCCATGACTCCAAAATTCAACTATGTTGTTTGCTCTATTGAGGAGTCAAATGACATTGACGCCTTATCAGTCGACCAACTACAAAGTAGCTTGCTGGTGCATGAGCAACGCATGAATGTTCCTGTTATTGAAGAGCAAGCCTTGAAAGTAACCTATGAAAACAGATCAAGAGGTCGCGGTCGTGGTCGTGGAGGATTTCGCGGACGAGGTGGAGGAAGGGGCATGTCAAATTTTGACAAGTCCACTGTGGAGTGTTATTATTGCCATAAACTTGGTCATTTTCAATATGAATGTCCAAGCAAGGAGAGTGAAGTCAATTATGCAGAATTTCAAGAAGAAATGCTTTTGATGGCATCCGTGGAAAGTAAAGAATCAGATAAGGAAGAAGCATGGTTCATTGACTCAGGGTGTAGTAATCATATGTGTGGTAAGAAGGATGTATTCTCTGATTTGGATGAAAATTTTAGTGAAACTGTGAAGTTAGGAAACAATTCCAGCATGGCTGTGAAAGGAAAAGGAAATGTGAGATTTCAATTGAATGGAATCTCACATATCATTACTAGTGTGTTCTATGTTCCTGAGCTAAAGAACAACTTGTTGAGCATTGGTCAGCTACAAGAAAAGGGGCTAACTATCATTTTTCAACATGGAAAATGCAAGATCTATCATAAGGAGAAAGGCTTGATCATGGAAACTATAATGTCCTCAAACAGAATGTTCATTTTGCCGGTTAAGCCTCAGTCAAGTGTATCGGCTTGTTTCAACACAATTACTGAAGACTCAACTCAGTTATGGCACTGTAGATTTGGACATTTAGGCTTTAAAGGCTTAAGGATTCTTGAGCAAAAAGGGATGGTGAATGGTCTTCCACAACTCAAAACTCCCTCTAAAATTTGTAAAGACTGCCTTGCGGGAAAGCAACAGAGGGATCCATTTCCGAAAGTGAGCACGTGGAGAGCATCTCAAATCCTACAGTTGATACATGCTGACATATGCGGGCCTATTACACCAGCCTCAAATAGCAAAAAGAGGTACCTAATTACTTTCATTGATGACTATAGTCGTAAAACATGGGTATATTTTTTAGTAGAAAAATCTGAAGCTTTTGACACTTTTAGAAGCTTTAAAAATCACGTGGAGAAAGAAACAAATATATTCATCAAATGCTTGCGTACTGACAGGGGTGGTGAATTTACATCACAAGAATTTAATGACTTTTGCAAGGATAATGGTATAAATAGGCAACTGACGGCTGCATATACACCACAGCAAAACGGTGTAGCCGAGAGGAAAAACAAAACCATTATGAACATGGTTCGTTGCATGCTGTATGAGAAACAAGTTCCAAGGAATTTTTGGCCCGAGGCTGTAAATTGGACTGTTCATGTGCTGAACCGATGTCCAACGGTTGCTGTGAAAAACAAGACTCCTGAAGAAGCTTGGAGTGATGTAAAGCCATCAGTTGAGTACTTTAGAGTCTTTGGATGTGTTTCGCATGTCCACATACCCGACAGAAAAAGAACAAAGCTAGACAGAAAAAGTACTAGTTGTGTTCTACTTGGAGTAAGTGAAGAATCAAAGGCATACAGGTTGTACGATCCAATTTCTCGTAAGATTATTGTTAGTAGAGATGTCGTTTTTGAAGAAGATAAAAGTTGGGACTGGAACAAAAGACATGAGGAAAACATCAAAGAAAATTTAGAATGGGAAGATGAACAAGATGAATCTGCCACTGCTGCAAGTGCAGAAAATGATACAAGCATCAATGAAGAAATACAAGGAGAACTTGATCACTCTGATTCAAACGAGTCAATTGAAGAGAGTCGGCAAGATTCAAATAGAAGAATAATACGACAACCTGTATGGATGAGGGATTATGAAAGTGGAGAAGGACTGTCAGAAGAAGAAGAAAACATGACTAACATGGCCATGTTTGCAGGTGCTGACCCAATTTCATTTGAAGAAGCTGTGAAGAGTGAAAAATGGAGAAATGCCATGAATTTGGAATTAGAATCAATAGAGAAGAATGACACTTGGGAGTTGACAAATTTACCGGTTGGTGGAAAGAAAATTGGAGTGAAATGGATATTCAAAACAAAGCTTAATGAGAATGGAGAAATAGACAAACACAAAGCGCGACTTGTAGCAAAAGGACATGCTCAAAAATATGGAGTTGATTATAATGAAGTCTTTGCACCGGTGGCAAGATTAGATACCATTCGACTAGTGCTTGCACTTGCTGCTCAAAGGGGATGGACCGTTTATCAGTTGGATGTAAAGTCGGCATTCTTGCACGGTGTACTAAATGAAGAAGTTTTTGTGGAACAGCCTTGCGGATATGAAATCAAGGGCAATGAGCATAAGGTGTACAAGTTAAAGAAAGCACTCTATGGACTGAAGCAAGCTCCACGAGCTTGGTACAGTCGCATAGAATCATATTTTTTGAAGGAAGGCTTTGAAAAATGCACTCATGAACACACTTTGTTTGTTAAGACAAGTGCTGGAGGTAAAATTCTAATTGTAAGCTTGTATGTTGATGATTTGATATTCACTGGCAATGATGAGTCAATGTATGTTGAATTCAAAAAATCCATGATGGTTGAGTTTGATATGACCGATTTGGGAAAAATGAGGTATTTTTTAGGTGTTGAAGTAATGCAAAAGAGTGAGGGCATATTCATTAGTCAAAAAAAATATGTGATGGAAGTATTGGAAAGATTTGGAATGGACAAAAGTAATTCTGTTCTAAATCCAATGGTTCCTGGAGAGAAGCTTCAAAAGGATCAAGATGGCATGAAGATTGATAGTACTTACTACAAGCAGATTGTAGGAAGTCTTATGTACTTAACGGCAACTCGACCGGATGTTATGTTTGCTGTTAGTCTCATAAGTAGATACATGGAGCATCCTACTAAACTACATTTGCAAGCAGCAACGAAAATCTTAAGATACTTAAGAGGGACAGCTGATTATGGTGTGTTTTACAAGAAGGGCGGAAATGAAGAATTAGTCGCGTACACGGATAGTGACTATGCGGGTGACTTGGATGATAGAAAAAGCACGTCGGGATATGTGTTCTCTATTGAGCTCTGCTGCAATATCTTGGTTATCTAAAAAACAGCCTGTAGTATCTTTGTCTACTACAGAAGCAGAATTTATTGCTGCATCTACTTGTGCTTGTCAGGCTGTTTGGTTGAGAAAGATTTTGGAGAAGCTTGGACATACTCAAAACAGCTCAACAACTGTTTACTGCGACAGCAACTCAGCAATCAAGCTTGCTAAAAATCCTGTAATGCACGGTCGTAGCAAACATATCGATGTTCGATTCCATTTTCTTCGTGAACTCGCAAAGGATGGAACTATAGAACTAGTTCACTGCAATACTCAAGAACAAGTGGCCGATGTGATGACAAAGCCTTTGAAACTTGATGCTTTTGTGAAATTGCGCAACTTATTGGGAGTGTGTCAACCGCCAATAGTAAACTGATTGTTAAGTAACATTCAGTTTAAGGGAGGATGTTAAAATTGTTTTTTCTTTTATGTTAATTTACTGTCAGTTAGAATAAGCAATGTTAGTGCTGTTAGTGAGTTATTGCTTTTACCTATTCTCTTGCCACTATCCCACATTTTTAGTGTTTGTTAGAGTGGGCTATTTTTTCTCTGATTCAGTTTCTGTAAGGCTATTAAAGAGCCATTTCTTTTATTCAATTCAATAAGAAATATACTCCCTATTATTTTGTAAACACGTATCCTTTACAAATTAACCAACTAACAGTTTCTTTAGAGGAGTCGTGTGCCTCTCCTCAACTCGGTTTTAAATTCGATCATGTTATAGTTTTTATCCTTTTTCAAATGCCCAAAATTAGTCCTTCTTGAGATAGTGTGGATTCAACGATATTTTTTATAGAATGGTGTAGATAACAAGAGAAAAATTAATCAGATTTCTTGATCTTTAATTTGAAAATCAAAATTCGATGGTGGCTTAGGAGTCAGGAGTGTAGAGTGTTTCAATGATCCTTTACTGTCCAAATGGGGCAAGAAAATATTATCAGATAGTTCGCTCCTTGGTATCCTTTGTTGGCCTTTAAATATGGAGATTTAAAAAGGCAAATATTGGACTCCTCGTGGTCTATCCAGGACAATAAATCCTCAATTGGGGGCAGAGATCTAAGAACTCTTTTTGGTTCTTAGGGATGTGAATCGAATTGGTTCGATAACAACTTTAAATTTATAAAAAAATAGTGTTTATTTAATTTATTCTTTAAATACTAAAACCATGATTTACAACAACAACAAAATTACATGTTTAAAATGAACTTTTTTTTGGTTTTCTTTTTACGCTTTTGTGCGCAATAACACGTCTTCCAAACACACTTCGAAGTATCAAGAGGGAAGCACATGATTGCAGGACAATCGATGTCAGTATTGCAGTACTTAAGACCTATGAAGTTAAATAAGAAGAAAGAAATATTACTAAAAAATAATGAATAATTAGATATATGATAAACAACAAAATTTGAAATGGGTGGAAAAAAAAACTTACGGTTGCTGGTTACAAGAAAAAATAGAGAAAGAAATATGATACAAATATATTTCATCATTACTCATTTGCACGTACTCTAAATTAGAGTTTGATCGGTTACTTTATAAGTGAAAACCCCTCATTTATAAATTAGGCATTACAATTAAGTGTCTCTTAGATACAAACAATGTTTTGTGTATTTATTTTTAACTAACAACTAATCATCCAACCTTAATAAAAATCTCACGTAAAAAAATCTTGATAATTGTCAATGGTCATTTTTCTTCTTTTATTTACTAAAATTTAAACATACATTACAAACTCTTTAAATTAATACTCAATAAATTAATAAATTTTTTAAAATAATAAATTTGTTCGGTTTTGATTTGGGCCAATTTAAAAATTAAAAAACTCGATAAAATAATAAGATAATAATATTTTGGAAGATCTCTTTATAATTTTCGATCTTAAAAAAATCATAAATTAATAATTCATAAAAACTGGAAAAAAAATTACACTCTATTGAAATATGATTCAATAGTTGTTTGTTTTCCTTTAAAGTTCAAGTCTATTTGAAGCTCATCTCTAACTTTTCTTATTGCATCTAATAGCTCAGATGTTGTATTTTTGTATTGTATCATAAAATTGTGAAGAGTATTTGACGTCATAAATGCTTCCTTTCGCGTAAGAGGTTTCAAAGACAATGTATCATCTTCGTTGTCATCCTCTGCATTGTTTTCAATAATAATACTCACAATATCTTCTAAACTCTGAACTTCTGAACATGTTTCATTTTCACCTGGGTAGTTCATTAGATTGTCGATATCCATCTTATTACGATAGGCACATTGATTGATCATAGTCTCGAGGTCTTGAATTTTTTCATCGAAAGTGGATTCATCTTACCTTTTTGTTTGATATGTATAATATAATTATTTAAAAACTTTTTAAATTAATAATTATTAATTTATTGATAAATTAATAACTTTCTAAATTAATAAATTTCTCCTATCTTGATATTATTAATTTAAAGAATTTCTATTATATATTTATTTATTTATCTTTTAACCTTTTAATATATAACAGAGAAAAATCTCAAAAGATACATAATGGGGGTGGAATGATCAAAAAAATTGTTAAACTTTAACAATAAAGTTGTAACTTACAATAAAATTTATAATAGTTAGATTAAATGATCCACCTAGCTATTTGCAAAAGAAAACTGATGTGACTTTAAATTTTTATGATAAAATTAATTAGATTAAATGTGCTTTTTGGTTCATGTAAAATTATGTTTTTATAAATTTGATCCTTGCTAAATTTTAATCCCCTATAATTTTGTTTTGCCTACCTCCTTTTCAAAAACCAACAATCACGATAACAATAATTACGGGTGGTAAAATAGATGGATTAGATGGATATGAATTAGATTAATAATGAATGGATCAAAACAATTCATTATTCCATTAACAATCCACTAAAACTTCCTTAAAAATATCTAATTGAATTCATTCATTAAAAATAAAATCCATCTAATCCATCAATTAACAATATTTTAATATATTTTTTATTTTTTTAAATATATTTTGTATTTTCGAATAAACTCGATTTTTTTTGTATTTTCGAAAAAAAATTCAATATTTGATTTTTCGAAAAAAATCGATTTTTTGATTTTCCAAAAAAACTCGATTTTTACATATTTCTTAATTTTTTCGATTTTTCCAAAAAACTCGATTTTTCGATTTTCCAAAAAAGCTCATTTTTTTAATTTTCCGAAAAAACTCTATTTTTAGATTATCTGGAAAAAAATACGATTTTCCAAAAAAAACTCGATTTTTTATTTTTTTTTCAAATATAAAACTCGATTTTTTAATTTTCCAAAAAAACTCGATTTTTCGATTATCCGAAAAAACTCGACTTTTCGATTTTCCAAAAAAACACGACTTTTTGATTTCCGAAAAAACTTGATATTTCAATTTTCCGTAAATAAAACTCGATTATTTGGAAAAACTCGATTTTTTGATTTTTCAAAAAACTCATTTTTTAGAAAAAACCTGATTCTCAATTTTTCGATAAAACTCAATTTTTTCGATTTTCTGAAGAAAAAAACTCGAATTTTTGATTTTTCGAGAAAATTCGATTTTTTGAATTTCCAAAAAACCTCTACTCATCGATTTTCCGAAAAAACTCAATTTTTTTATTTTCCTAAAAAAACTCGATTTTCCAAAAAAAAACTCGATTTTCTGAAAAAACTTGATTATTCGATTTTCCCAAAAAAGCTTGATTATTCGATTTTCCCAAAAAGTTGATTTTTCGATTTCCTAAAAAAACTCGTTTTTTTGATTTTTTGAAAAAAACTTGATTTTTCGATTTTACGAAAAAACTCGATTTTCCAAAAAAACTCGATTTTTTTATTTTCTATCGGAAAAACTCGATTTTTTCGATTTTCCAAAAAAACTTGTGTTTTCGAACAAACTCGATTTTTAAAAAAAAAATCGATTTTCTGAAAACACGATTTCCCGAAGAAAAAAAACTCGATTTTTCTGATTTTCTGAAAAAACCCGACTTTTAGAAAAAAAACTCAATTTTTCAATTTTCTGAAAAAATTCAATCGTCCAAAAATAACTCAATTTTTTGATTTTCTAAAAAAAACTTGATTTTTAAAAATTCTGAATAACATAGTTTTCTTTATTTTCAAAAAAAAAAGTTTTTATTAATTTAAAAAAAAAATAAATTTATTGAATTTAAATAATAATATAAAAATAATTCATTTGATTATCAAAATGTGGTGGATGAATTAGATTCGTCTATATATATAAATAGATGAATTTAATTCAATTCATTACCTTATTTTTTATTTAGTGGATAGATTCAATAAATTTTTTAATGAATAGATTGGATGAATTTTGTCTTAATAAATTTAATTGTTACCCCTAATAACAATATTTTGGAAATATGATGTGCAAAATTTAATGCAATACTTCTTCATCTTCATACCGATCAAAGTAAAATATATCTCATTTGCGTATTAATGGTGGCGTTTAGTGCAAACAAAAACATGTGCATGAATCTCTAAGATCCCAATTTTATTCAGACAAATAAAATATTTTAAAATATAAGTGACAATAGTTTTAATTTTATTGTATTTTACCACTATTAAAAAATCTATTTAATTATGATAAAAAAATCTATTTAATCATTTAATTTATTCATCCCAATATTTATCATCATTTTAGTTTAATTATAAACTTTTTATAAAATATTTATTTCAATTATTAGTTCTTAATAACAAAAATAAAATTACAAAAGTTGAATAAAAAATATAATAAAAATGGAAGGTTCTTGAAATCTTTGATCACTATTTCAAATATAAAAGTAAAAAAGAATTACAAAATATGTTTCATGTTAGATTAATGATAGGGTTAACAAAATAAATCTAAATTGTCATGGTAGAAAGATAAAATCACTTGAATCTTACCCTATAAATAGATAGGATTTTAAAAACATAAATAGGTGATGGGCCACTTTTGAAAATAGTTAAATAGGTAGTAAGTAAAATATATAAGTGCGCAGTGAGACCATGACAAGAAAAACATCAGTGCCTTCAGTGAATAATAACTAAAATGGAAGGGTGAATGGTCTTGACATTGTAAATGAGATCTACTACTAACTTTAACAAACTTCTCATCATAGTTATATAAAAGACCTTACGTGTGTCGTTCTTATAACCGAGTTTGAGATAAATGTCTAATGGGAAGTTTGGATGGTTAAGATGTGGATAGAGGTTTAAGACTTGGAGTATGTTGTGGTAAGGGTAGTTTTTTAGGTTTTGTAATAGTTGGGCATTATAGGTTGAATTTGTGCGGTTGAAAGGGTATGAGAAGAGTTCTGAAATTTGGGTTTAGCATTTTTTAGTTTCGCTTCAATGAGTTTTGCAAGGCCAATAGCTCAGGGTGTTGATATTGGTCTGTGAATTACCATTTCATTTCTAATTTCAAGTGTTAAATCACAAATAAAAAAGTTAAGAATAACTACTTGAGGCAATCCTACAACCAGATTTCCCAACTTCTCAAATTTGGGTTGATAATTAACTACATAACTCTCTTATTTCAACTTAAATAATTCAGCACGATGATTAACGTAAGTTGAAGGGTCAACTCTTAATTATAAAGCTTTTGTAAATGAAAATCAATCTAACATCACATGATTTTGGTGTATCCATTTAAATCAGCATAAAATCTCCCCATTCAAATAAGATGAAACCAATTGTTGGTGTAAGCCCTAGAGGCCAATACTTTTGATACTTGTATCAAATTATTTATTAATAATAAAAGACATTTCTTTCTTATGTTTGCTTTCCAAAATATTAAAGTCCCTAGAATGGTTTATTTGTTTAATGAAATGTTAAGTGTGACTTAATCATGAGATCTCATTAAACATAAGACACTATTCTTAAAGTATCCGTAATCAAGCTTTAATGTGAAGTGGGATAACATTAAAGCATTAAGATTATTATGAAGATAGATTGATGATCACATCTCATGGATCATAGATAAGGAGTTATCAAGTCTTGACATAGGTATGGATATTAGGAGTAATATTTATACTGGATTGACCCGCTATGAGAATACTACATAGAATGTTATGCAAAGTGTCATAAGTTATTCTCATGATGATAATGGTGTATACCACCCTTCGACCTGAAACTACTATGGACCCTAGATGTAGAGTCAAGTACTTTATTGCTGATCAAACGTCATCCGTAATTGGATGACTATAAAGACGGTTGATGGGTACTTCACAAAGCATGCTAAGGGACATGAGTGACCTAGATGGAATTTGCTCATCCTGCATAACAGGATAAATGTCTAAGGGCCCAATATTGAACTGGACAAGGGTGACACAGTGTATGCCTTGTGTTCAATATAGACATGAGGGCAAAAGGGTAATTGTACAACACAAATATTATCACGGAAAAGGTTTGGTCAGATCACATGACATTTTCGTTACTTGGGTAACAGTGATGTGTTGCTAGATACCGCTCATTGTTTATTATATTAAATGTGTGATTTAATATAATTGCCAACGTCGCGAAAACGTACAGGGTCACACACATAAGGACAGGTTGATGAGAGATAAAATAAATAAGGAACACCGTAAGATACGGTGCACTTAAGTGTAATACGAAAAGTGGTAAGGTACCACGTGGATAAGTGATATATGGTACATCATAAGGTATGATGTCCATAAGCTTAATTGGGCTTTTAGCTTGTAGCCCTCATGAGTGATTCTATAAATAGATCCCTTGTGATGAAGCAATTTCACTTGATGCAATTTCGTTTTTGATTCTCTCTCTCACTCAAGGTTTCCGTTCGTGATCGGCTAGCACTGTGACCAGAAGCGATCTGTTCGTGTGGACTGAGTAGAGGCGTTGTTCTTCATCAACGCTCGTGATCACAACATCAAAGGTCTGAATCACCACAAGAGGTAAAAATTTCTATCACTGACCATGTTCACTCGTAAGGATCGCTAAAGGAAAATTTTAAATTCCGCTACGCTTTTGATCGCAATTTTCCTTCACCAATGATATAAGATTTTTAAGGGGCAATCGATAAAAATTGTTCTGCTTGAAACAACTATTCTAAGAGGTCAAAATCATCAAAGACAACAAGTTCTAATTTTAGAGTTATAAATGGAAGTTGTTGGGTATACTGAGGAAATAGTGGTGAGGGATATTAATGGGGAATGATGATATTATAAATTTGTGAGTTTGAAAAGTCATTTGGAAGGTTGATGTAGGTGAGTCCCATAAAAGTTTAGGGAGGGAATGAGGATGGTGGTGGTGATTGTGTTGTCGCTTTTTCTAATGTAGCAGTAATATTAGAATAAATGTAATTGTTTGAGTGTGAGGTTATCTGGGTAGGAATGAGAGTAGTATGAGTAAAGATAGGGGTAGTGGATGAAACAATAAGTGTATTAGCAGGTCCATAACTAGGGAGTATGCAGAGATGTAGATATACCTTAAAAAGATGCAGTTGTCTGAGTATTGACTGATTGATGTACTCTATTTTGAGCCATCAATTTTGTGAGAAGAGTCATAACATGTTCATATCTAGAGTCAATAATTTCACGTTGATTATCCATTTTTGCGTAGCTATTCCCAATTGGAGTTATATGGTCAAGTTATAAAATTCTTAAAAAGGAAGACAAGTCTTAGAACAAGCAAGATACATTACTATAAGTAATGCTTCTAAGGTCAGACGTGGAATGCGTTTTACCTCAACGGTAGATGCGACCTAAATAAGGTCGTCATAAAAAGTAAAGACTTATCACCTCGGTCTTTAGAACACAGGGGTAAAAGTTTATTAGCGCGTCGGTTCAAACCCCAACAGTAGTAAATTTTATTATTTTCAAAACTAACATATATTTAAATCTGGGTTTATTAAATAATCAAGGGGTATGATTATTATTATTTTTTAAATTGTAACACTGTTTACCCAGAATATTACATTCTTTACCCAAAATATTTAAATTAAAATAAAAATCAAACTCCATAGGGATCTAGATGAAGATCAAATTTCCTCGAGATGTAGATCTAGATCTTTGAATTATTGATATTATGGACAAATCTTGCATGTAGTTGTTTCTGGTGAAAAAAGGGTAAAACAATTAATATCAATAATCAAAAAAATATTTGGTACAAATAAAAATTCAATAAAACAAACCTTGAACCTAGATGATTTTCTGCTCTTGCAATCTGTGGTAGAGAACTTTTTCAAGCGTCCTTAGGTTTCAAGCGCTTCATATGTTTCATTTAGGTTAGATTTCCAATATCGTAAGAGAACTTATATAATGGATGTCCCTTAAATTTCACGCGCATCACTAATGGAAGATTCTTGAGCGTTGATAACCTTTAAATGGACGACAAAGATTTATTTAAGACCGTTGAAAAAAGTGAAAAATAACACTTAACTATCCTCTCAAGTTTGGAAAAAAACGGGGGTTAGATTAAATAATTTATTTTTATACAAAAATTGTACATTGTTTATTCAGAATATTAAAATTCATTGTATGCAACAAATCTTTGAAGAATATTAAAAATAAAGCTAGAGATCTATTTCGCTGATATCCATCTTCTGAAAAGCTAAGTTTCCTTCTTTGTTTAAATTTTCAAAGGTTGAGCTCCCTTCTTTGTGTAAGTTGAAGAAAGAATGATTTTCTGCACTTGCAATCTATCAAATGAGCAAAAATACAACAAAAATATTTCTCCAAAAAAAATACAACACCATTTTGTGAGTACAGGGAAGAAAAAATGTTTTGTTCTAGATAGAAGAACATTGAATATTTTTTCTGTCTTGCAATCTATCCTGAATAATGAAGCAAGTTGGAGTGACTTCATATGAACACGAATTAGAGTAATATCTAACGATTGCTTTTATAATAAAATCTGACTATTTGTTGGCTGAAGATTTTGATAATATTATTAGAAGCCAAGTGAATTGAACGTTTCGATCGAAATGAAACAAAGCGTCATGTTTCGAAATAGCAGAAGCAGTGTTTCGAATAAGCATATCAAAGCTTGGAGCTTCGAGTGGCAATTATGGGAACATATCTAAAGAAGTCTCGAAATGACAACGAGGCTGTGTCTGAGAAGTGCGTTCGAAGCGGAGAAGTACCAAAACATTTAAAATTCAAATGCAAGCGGGACATTCGAAGTTTGAAATTTATGTGCTGGAGCATTTGGAGACACGTGGAAACAAGAGAGAGGCATTGTTCTGCATGTTCTGAACGTGGCATAATCTTATAGCAAGACCGTTATGGTCGAAGTAGTATAAATAGAAGTCTTAGTATTAGGATTTCGTGTGTCATATCTATTATACTAAATACTCAGTAAACATTCAAATTACCACATGGCAAGGGAAACGAATGCAAGAGCAATGTACGTATGATAGCACCACATGTTTTTGATTTAATGAAAACCCTTTATCATTTCCAGTACTTTCCTTTATCTTTCTGCCAAATACCATTTACAAGTTTTCTCATTTAAAGTATTTTTATTCGAAATCTTTTCATTGAAGCCTTACATTTTAATGCTTTCTTTACATTTCAAACACTTTACATTTCAGAAAACTGTCATACTTTTCTGCCTTTATCTTCAAGTTTTATCTTTCGAACGCCTATTTTTACTTAAAGTCATTTTACAGATTTCTTGCATTAAACGCTTTCTTCATATTTCGAATCTTTTACATTCCAGAGCATCTTTTACATTAACTGTTTTTATAATTCGAAGCCATTTACTTGTCTTTTATGCAATTTTACATGTCTTTACAATTAACATTTATTCATGCAATTTAGTTTCGCGCACGTATATTTTGATTACACCTTTAGATCTTTAAGAGAGAAATCGAAATAAGTCAAACACCTACACAACACTCTAAATACCAACCATGAATATCTGTTTGATCATGAGAGTTACCCTAATGACCAATAAGTCCTAGGATCAATCTAGTCGATCCTGCGAGTTACCAGAGAAATTAAATAACAGTCAGTAAGTTTATTCGATAGTTTGGAAGACTAGCGGTTGTTTACCAGAAATCACTGGAAACAAATTGGCACACCTGGTGGGACCAATAATTGGACATTAGAAATAAAGATTGTTGAGACATAACCATTATAAAAACGTTGGAACCTAAGAAGTTGCTGTTTTATGAACCTAAGAAGTGGTAAAATAACCAACAGCAACCAACCCTTATCCAGAAGAAAACGTTTGAACAAGATGTCTAATTCTGACAATCAACAAGGGGAACAAAATGCCCCACATACAACAGGCACTAATGTGTTGATCGCACTGAATCGCACTATGTTTCTGACTCAAATATCACATGTTTTCCTTAGTTTTTATTATCATTTTCTCGTATTATGTTCCTTTTTCCTTTGTTTTCAGGATTCTTGTCATTTCAGAGCCTTCTGTGAAGAAACGAGCCAAAACGCCAAGAAATTAGGGTTTTTCAAGATATTTTGCACTTATGGCGTTCAGCGTCGCGCTGGCTACAGGGAACGCGATGACGTGGCCCACTTTCACCCAGAGACCAACTGCCACGTTCCCATGATGTGGCAGTTCCAGCCACCGCGCCCGCGGCCACCCCCACCGCGCCCGCGGCCTTCACAAAAAGCTTCCCGCTCAAAAGAAGTTAAGGGGCATGCTGGTCTTTACGCACCTCAAGGATCCTCTATAAATAGTTTTCTATTTTCATTCTTTAGTTTCATCCAAGCTTAGTACAATCTTAAGCCATATACTATCAGTTTCTGTAAAGTGATAATCTCTTCACATCGGGGAGTTATTGCGGTGTAGATTGAGTTGTAATCGAGTCTTAGAGCACTTTGGTTGAAGTTCATCATACCAGCCTTACCATTCCGTAGATTTGTATCAGATTCAAGTCTCCGACTGGAGCAAGGTTCTATTTTATTGCATTTCTTTACTTATAATTGCTCTTACCATAGTCTACACGTTTTATAGACTTTAAATGCTCTTACCATAGTCTACACGTTTTATAGACTTTAAATGCTCTTACCATAGTCTACACGTTTTATAGACTTTAAATGCTCTTACCATAGTCTACACGTTTTATAGACTTTAAATGCTCTTACCATAGTCTACACGTTTTATAGACTTTAAACGCTCTTATCATAGTCTACACGTTTTATAGACTCGCACTTATTATGTCTGGCTAAACTATAAAGGTTTGGATGTAATGATTGTCATCATGGTCGTGTTCCAATTATCATGCTAGTGAAAATACTCTGGGGATGTTTTGCTTCTAACTTAAGTCAATTATGTTTAAATGTTTATTGGGTAAGATCGAAAGTCGTCCAAACTAATGATACGACTTGATTATTATTTAACCAAACAAAAAGAGCGAAAGCCGTTGATTGGTTAAATGGGAATCATTGACCTTTTTAGAAAACGATTTTGAAACTATTTTTCGGACGCGTTTGTAGGTTTGAAATCTGACTCTTGGTCAAAAGCCAAAAGTCTCTTTAAGTTAATCTTTCCAAGTAAAATCACTTTTCTGTTAAGTCAAAACTATCAATTTCTTAAAAATAGGTTTACCTTTTTAACGCGGAAGGCACCCTTTATATGTGACAATAAAGGAATTTAATTTAAAGAGTAAACTCGGTTCTTAGTAGTCAAAAGCTACAAGTTCCCGTTAAATTGATTCTTTGCTATCAATAGAAAATACTGCCCCATAAGTAGTTTTATCTACGCATGACCGGACCAATATCTGATTACATGATTTACATTCCAACCTGTCTTTTAAACTGTTATTTACCTCGCTCATTTACTTCGTGCACTGCACTCACATCAATATTCTTGTTCGCCTTAGATAAGCACCTTAGCAATAGAGTTGATAGATTGACAATTGGTCTTTGTGGTTCGATAATCTTATATATTACTTCGATAGGCTGTACACTTGCAGTACTACATTTAGGCTATACGTTACAGATTAAACCCATCAAGTTTTTGGCGCCGTTGCCGGGGACCAACTTCGTCAAATTTCGTACCCTATTGTTATCCCGTTTAGACTAAGGCTATTCTAGCCGGTAGATGCGTAGAAATCGTAGCACCGGTAACCTAATAGATCCTTTAGTAGAACCTGAACGTTACGCTCGTGCCCGTCTTTTTATACGCAAGATAAGAAGAGCTATGGCAGAAGATCGTAATCAAAGACCGCTCAAGGAATTCGCCCAACCATCTAACGAGGAACCTAGTTCTAGTATAGTAAACCCTGCTATAACTACCAACAACTTTGAACTAAAGCCCTCATTATTACAATTAGTACAACAAAACCAATTCGCTGGTCTCGCTACCGAGAACCCGAATCAACATTTAAAGGTATTTATCCAGTTAGCTGACACCCTTAAGGCAAATGGAGCCACACCCGAAGCTATCCGATTAAGACTGTTTCCTTTTTCCCTTAGAGGTAAAGCTCACGACTGGTTAGACGCCCTTCCAACTAACTCAATAACAACTTGGGAAGACCTTAGGAGAGCTTTTCTTGCGAGGTATTTTCCACCAAGCAAGACCGCTGTTCTTAGGAACCTTATCACTTGTTTCACCCAAAACCAAGGCGAATCACTTTTTGATGCCTGGGAGAGATATAAAGAACTTTTAAGAGCTTGTCCGCACCATGGCCTGGAGCAATGGTTAATCATACATACCTTCTATAATGGACTCCATTACAACACAAAGATGTCCATAGACGCTGCCGCTGGCGGAGCGTTGATGAACAAACCTTACCCTGACGCTTGTGCCCTAATAGAGGATATGGCCCAAAATCACGCCCAATGGGGATTAGAACGAGCGACAGTAGAGAAAAAGGAGAGCCATGGAGGAAAGCATGAGGTAAGTTGCATGGACATGATTAATGCCAAAATGGACGCCCTAGCTTTGAGAGTCGAGAACATGTCTCAAAACCCAACCACAGTAGCAGCAATCCAATCAGAATGCGAACTCTATGGAACTCAAGGACATCAAACCGTTGACTGTAACCTTTTGAACGAATCTAGCTCAGACCAAGTTAACTATACCCAAGGGAACCCTTTCTCGAATACCTACAATCCTGGATGGAGGAACCACCCGAATTTCTCTTACAAAAACAATAACCCTATCCAAAATCCCGGACCTTCGAGACCTCAAGGATTCCAAACGCAAAAACAAAACCAACCTATGCAAATAGTGCCCCCAAGACCAAACCTTAAAGAAACCATAGACACCTTTATTCAGGCTCAAACCCAGCAAAATAAGGAGTTTATGAACCAACACATCCACACGAACGAACTAGTTACTCAACTGGCAACCAAGTTTGACCAGATAATAACCCACACCAAAATGCTTGAGACTCAGATTTCCCAAGTAGCACAAAACACCTCTGTACAAGTTGCACCTGGAGGACAATTCCCTGGACAAACTCAACCAAATCCAAAAGGCCAAGCAAATTCTATCACCTTAAGAAGTGGAACTGCTTATGAAGGGCCTAGAAATCCTAACTTAAGCACATCAGAAAAACCTATGGAAGATGCTGCGCCTAAAGACCAGGTAGAGGAACCAGAGAAACCAAAAAAGCAATCAAAACCAGAACCAGGGAATAACACTCAACAACCTTATAAACCACCTATTCCGTTCCCACAGAGGCAGAAAAACACCAAAGTAGAAACTAGTACCAAAAGTTTATTAAGGTAATAGAGAAACTCCATGTAGAGATTCCTTTTACTGAAGCTATAACCCAGATACCATCATATGCTAAGTTCTTGAAAGATATTTTGACCAATAAACGGCGACTCGATGATCCCAAGCCTTTAGAATGTCATTCTATATCCGAAAATAAACTCGCCAAGAAAGATAAAGACCCTGGAATTTTTTCTATCCCTTGCATCCTAGGTAACCATATGATAGACAAAGCATTCTTAGACTTAGGAGCAAGCGTAAGTCTGATGCCTCTGGCCGTCTGTAAGAGGTTAAAATTAGGAGAACTTCAACCTACTAAGATGTCCTTACAACTAGCTGATAGATCTGTCAAATATCCCATGGGTATTTTAGAAGACATACCTGTCAAGATTGGTCAGTTGTACATTCCGACCGACTTCGTCGTAATGGATATCAAAGAAGATGAAGACATCCCAATCCTCTT
Source organism: Vicia faba (assembly GCA_948472305.1). NCBI lineage: Eukaryota > Viridiplantae > Streptophyta > Magnoliopsida > Fabales > Fabaceae > Vicia > Vicia faba. Next base: position 975,186,811 of record OX451740.1, on the reverse strand, counting down.
AGGAAGACCCTTCCTATCGACCGCCGGAGCTATAATAGATGTTAAGAAAGGGAAACTGACTTTCGAGGTAGGAGATGAAAAGATTGAGTTCATTTTATCAAAATTTCTAATGGCACCAGTGATAGGAGATGCGTGTTATGCCATCGACGTCATTGACGAATGTGTAAATGAGCTCAAACAAAACGAATCTTTAATCAAATTACCATCAACCCCTATTTTAGAGGATGACGGATTTAAGAGTATCGAACCGTACATTGATGACAACCTTTTCGAATGCTTAGCTCTTACCCCTGACCTTATGCCGCGTACTGAGAAAACCACTATAGAACTTAAGGAACTACCCAAGAATCTAAGATATGAGTTTTTGGATGAGGAGATGAATAGACCTGTTATAATTAGCGCCGCTCTAAACCAAATAGAAACAAATCAACTCTTAGATACCTTGCGAAAATATCCCTCAGCTTTAGGGTATAAAGTTTCAGATTTAAAAGGTATAAGTCCATCCGTATGCATGCATCAGATTATGCTAGAAGAAGATTCAAAACCCTCAAGAGAACATCAAAGAAGAATAAACCTTATCATGAGTGATGTAGTCAAGAAAGAAGTTCTTAAGTTATTAGAAGCTGGTATCATATACCAAATTTCAGATAGTGAATGGGTAAGCCCAGTCCATGTGGTACCCAAGAAAGGAGGTATCACTGTTCTGAAAAATGAGAAAGGTGAGCATGTGGCAAAACGAACAGAAGGAGGATGGCGTATGTGTATAGATTACAGAAAGTTGAATAAGGCAACGAGAAAAGACCATTTCCCTCTCCCATTTATAGATCAGATGCTTAAACGTCTAGCAAGACACTCATGTTTCTGCTATCTTGATGGGTATTCGGGGTTTTTCCAAATCCCTATTCACCCAGAGGACCAAGAAAAAACCACATTTACCTGCCCTTATGGAACATTCGCTTATAGACGAATGCCCTTTGGACTCTGTAATGCACCTGCCACTTTCCAACGTTGTATGATGTCAATTTTCGCAGACTACCTAGATGGAATTATGGAAGTATTTATGGACAATTTTTCAGTGTGTGGGTTTGATTTCAAAAACTGCCTCTCGAACTTAGAGAAAATCTTAAAAAGATGTGTGGAAGTAAACCTTGTGTTGAATTGGGAAAAGTGCCACTTTATGGTAAATGAAGGGATAGTCTTGGGACACATTATTTCTGAAAGAGGTATAGAAGTCGATAAGGCCAAGATAGAAGTTATAGAAAACCTAAACCCACCTAAGACCGTTAGGGAAGTAAGAAGTTTTCTAGGACATGCCGGGTTCTACCGACGTTTCATCAAGAATTTTTCCGGAATAACAAAACCTTTAACTAACTTATTGATGAAGGATGTCGAGTTTGAATTCGACCAAAAATGTCTTGAGGCCTTTGAAGTTTTAAAGCAAGCTCTTATTTCAGCACCTATCATAAGACCACCTGATTGGACACAACCCTTTGAAATCATGTGCAATGTTAGTGATTTCGCTGTAGGAGCTGTACTAGGGCAAAGAAAAGACAAGAAACTGCATGCAATTTACTACGCTAGTAGAACACTAGACGCTGCCCAGCTAAATTATACAACCACAGAAAAGGAATTGCTAGCCGTAGTTTTTTCTATTGATAAATTTCGATCTTATTTGGTGGGAGCAAAAATAATAGTATACACAGATCATGCAGCAATCCGGTACTTGTTAAGTAAGAAAGATGCTAAGCCTAGATTGCTCAGATGGGTACTTTTACTCCAAGAATTCGAATTGGATATTAAGGATAAAAAAGGAGCTGAAAACTTAGTAGCTGATCATCTCTCTAGGTTAGAACACCTTAAACCTGAACTTATACCTATAGACGATCACTCTACTTATGAAAGATTAATAGCTGGGATAAACTCAACTGAAGAAGGGACCTATGAGGAAATCTCAACCATGAACAACATACCATGGTACGCAGATATTGTGAATTATCTGGCCGCTGATATCATACCCCCTGACTTAAGCTACCAACAGAAGAAGAAGTTTTTTAGAGATGTTAAATACTTCTTTTGGGATGAACCCCTCCTATTCAAAAGAGGAATAGATAATATATTCAGACGATGTGTGCCGGAAGAAGAAGTAGGCAACGTCATTAAACATTGTCATGCTTCACCTTATGGTGGACATGCAAGCACATCTAAAACATGCGCCAAAATATTTCAAGCAGGTTTTTATTGGCCTACTGTATGGCGCGATGTCCACACTTACATTACAAAATGTGACCGATGCCAACGCACTGGGAACATCTCAAGACGTGATGAAATGCCTTTAAGTAACATCCAAGAAGTGGAAATATTTGATGTCTGGGGTATAGATTTCATGGGACCTTTTCCTTCCTCAATGGGTAACAAGTATATCCTAGTAGCTGTCGATTATGTCTCAAAGTGGATAGAAGCTGTTGCATCACCCACAAACGATACCAAGGTAGTTATCAAACTGTTTAAGAATATTATTTTTCCTAGGTTTGGAACCCCGAGGTTAGTCATAAGTGATGGAGGATCGCATTTTATATCTAAGATATTTGACAAGCTTCTAAGCAAATACGGAGTAAAACATAGAGTAGCAACACCATATCACCCGCAAACCAGTGGCCAAGTAGAAGTATCGAATAGGGAGATTAAGAAGATCCTAGAAAAAACCGTATCATTATCCAGAAAAGACTGGTCTGGAAAACTTAAAGACGCCTTATGGGCTTATAGAACGGCTTATAAAACCCCTATTGGAACAACTCCTTATCAATTGGTTTATGGAAAGTCCTGTCATTTACCCTTCGAACTAGAACATAAAGCCTATTGGGCCATTAAATCCTTGAATCTAGATTACCTAAAAGCCGGAGGAAAATGTATCCTGGACATTCACAAGATGGAAGAGCTTCGCTTGAATGCCTATGAGAATGCCATCATATATAAGGAAAGAACCAAGATGTGGCATGATAAAAAAATCATCAAGAAAGATTTCAACATTGGTGACCCTGTTCTCCTATTTAACTCAAGGTTACGACTTTTTCCTGGTAAGCTTCGTTCAAGATGGACAGGTCCATTTGAAGTGTCAAAAGTTCTAAAGTCTGGAGCAGTAGAAATCAAAAACAATTCATGCGCTCCATTTGTGGTAAATGGACAAAGACTGAAGCTATACAAAGGAGGCGATTTGCCTGTTGACTACTCTAGTCATATTCTTATAGACCCACCAATACCCACATAAAGTAAGATCTAATCGTCAAGCTAACGACGTTAAACAAGCGCTGCATGGGAGGCAACCCATGGTTTATTCTTAATTTTATTTTATTTTATTTTAGTAATTTATATATTTTATCTGGACTAATTTCTTGTGTTTATATTTTCAGGATGCATTACCCCGATGGTATGGTTGTGATTTTCAGAGATGAAGCACAAAAAGCCCGATTTGCTACCTTATCTGCTAGACCTATGGTACCCACTAGGTACCCCGATCAGAGCTGCATGGAGGCACTCGGGATTGAGCCAAGTATTAGGTATCTGTGCAACCAACTTGGCTGGGATTCTTATGCTGATGATGTCCACAAAACCTACAGGAACCTTACTCTGGAGTTTCTTAGCTCTATGGATTATAACCCACGGGTGGGTGAAGGAGATGAGCGAGGATGCCTAAGTTTCAGATTGTTTGGTACCGAGTATACCCTGACTACCAAAGAATTTGGGGATTTGCTTGGTTTCCAAACTGGACCGACCGCTATCACTAAGTTTCCATTGAGTTACTATATGGACAGAGATATTGATAAATTTTGGCAGGACATTACTGATAGAGCCAGCCTTGACCCCTCTACCCAGCTGTCCAGGAAGATCCATAACCCGGCTTTCCGATACTTCGAGATGATTCTGTGCCACACTTTCTTTGGGAGGAGTTACTGTGACCACTTGGTCACCGCTGAGGAAATCCTTTTCCTATACTGTCCCAGTCAGTCTAGACCTATAGCTAGTGGAGGTTTTCTGATAGAGAGTCTCGAGCAGACTGCTCGATCCGCTGTAGGGCTCATTCATTCCGGAGGGAATGTGACACAGATAGCTTCTGCTTTGGGTTTGGACAGTATGATAGCACAGCTGACCCCATACTGTGGATATACTTTCCTGGATTTAGACTTTTGCATGGATCGTGGGCTCATGAGGAGGGCCTCTTTCCACCCATATCAGTACAGATTGCTCATCGATGACCAGACAGTTTACACCTTCACAATGCCAGACCCTCAGATGACTTGTGTTTCCAACCCTGCTAATTGGAACTATTCTGTAGAAGGTTGGGGTGAGATATCAGAGTACACTCCAGAATACACTCCTGCTTCCGAAGATCTCACTCCGGAATACACTCCTGTTTCCGAAGATCCCACTCAAGAATACACTCCTGCTCCCGAGGACTCTACTCCAGATCACATATCCCGACCCGAGGTTACACACACTACTATTCTTACTAATAACCTCAGCTTGCAGGAACCTGATATTCGCACTCTGTTGACTGATATGCGCACTGAGATAACCACTCTCCGCAATGAGGTGGCTGACCTTCATTTACAGTTGGAAGTGAATGATGTTACCTTTGCTGGTGAGTTAGATGAATTAGCTCACGAGGTGGCAGAGATTCGACGCCAGCTGACTGAGCTGCGTGGCCCAGACACTCCTGCAGAGCATCCTACCGGTTGGAAATAGATCTGTGTTGTTCACAAGATATCTAGTTCCAGTATTATTAGTATTATGTTGATTTCCTTTTCAGACTCATTTTTTATTTGCATTATCTATTTCCTGCATTATTAATAATTATTTTGGTGACCCGATGTCCGTACCTATATATATATATATATATGCATGTGTTTCATTTATATATCATTCATTTACTAATGTTTTTGTTTTTCTGGTCACCATAATTTTAATATAAAAATAAATAAATATACATATATATATATATATGTATTCACATACATATATGCACATTCATAAGAAAAATAGGTACACCTCCAAAAATTGAAGCTAATGGCAAGGAAGGAAAATCCCAATGGAAAGGAAGCAAGACCGGCCCAACTTGGCTCGCCCTCACCGCGCCCGCGGTGAGCCCTGCCGCGCCCGCGGTGATGCAACGGTCACCTAACGGCTAGTTGCTCGTTTTCCCCCCCATTTTACCACTTTTTCCACTTCCAATCCCATTTTCTTCCATTCTTAACCCCCCATAACCTCCTTTATTATCCATACCTACCCCACTACATTTATTCCCATTATTCCCATCATAAATATTTCCAACCACCATTTTTCTTCACTACCTATAAATACCCCCACTATTTCATTTTCTTCCTCACACCTTCATTACTTCTACATCCCATTCTTTCTCTTTATATTCATCCACAAGAAAATCCTATGGAGTATCACGGTTACATTTTGCGAGGTGGCCAAGCCGGAGAAAGACAACAAAAGCGGCTTGAGAAATTGCTGACAACACCAATACACTCTACCAGGTATATCGATGAAAACTGTCTATATTCATTAGGTATATACCATAGTGTATTTTTTCTTCTCGACAAACTAGGCATGCATGATATTTTTGCTACTCAAGCACCAACCTACCCTAGGCTGACGTTCGAATTTTTGAGTTCTTTAATTTATAACGTCTCTCCTAACATCGCTAGCACCGTAGGTGGAGTAAAATTTAGAATGTTTAATGTTGAATATGACTACTCCACTGACGGTCTAGCTGACATGTTAGGATGGCCTTATGGGGATGGTGCCATTTGTGAAGCACCTTTAGACACAGATTGGGCATTTGAAGCATTTTGGGCCAGAATTACTAAACAAAATGCAACATCTTTTGATGGCCTACTTGCTTCTCACATCCACAATCCTGCCCTTCGTGTCTTTAGATTTCTTTTAGCATCCACCATCTTTGCTCGGGAAAACCCAAACAAGGTGAATGCTAAAGAATTAATTATCATGCAGAGCTGCCTCACAGACACCAAAGTTAATCCAGTCCCATTCATGATTTCCCACATGCACCATGTTTTAAGAAAAGGTGGGCCGATTTCCTTTGGTGGACTGATTACTACTATTGCCCGTGCCATAGGATTGGATACGGAACTTGCCACCCTTGAGCCACTTCCTCCTCGTATTGCAAATCTTAAATTTTTTAGGGATATGCGTTTATGCAAGACGAGGAAGGAAGGTGGTTACTTCCTCATGGTTGGAGGTGCTGTTGTACCCAGTGTTGTTATTCCTTGCACCCGTCGTACTGATATTAGATTTGAGCGTAACTGGACCTACGATCTCAACGCTCCTGCTTTTATTGGTCCGTTGCCCCCAAATCTACCTTTAAATGAGGGTAACAACACTGATGATGAGTACGATTTCCAAACAGAGGAACCACCCCACTTTTCACCACCACACACGACACCATCTACTTCTAACCCACATGCAGGTACAACTCCTAGTTTCCATGTCACTGAGGAAATGTGGCGTGAGCATATGGCCCGAGAGGCCCAGAGGGACACCCTCCTTGCTACTTTGCAGCAACAGGCGACCGATAACATGGCCTTCATGCAAGCATCCCAAGAGCAAAATGCTAGCTCTCTGCGCACTATTATGGAAAGTCAGCTGGCTTTCCAGAGAGAACAGCACCTACACCAGACCACATACGCTCGTCACTTCCAATTAATGGAGGCAACCCAAGGCACCCTCATTGGTAGGACCCAAGAGCTACAAGCGGCAAATGCCGCCTTGACAGAGAGATTGGAGCAGCTTGTTTTGAACCGAGATAGCCGCCGTCGCAGCCGTAGCCGCCGTTCCGGTCGTACCAACCAGGATGGTGAAGGTCCTAGTGGCCCCCACTAGTGTTTTCAGGTACCTCCTCCTACCTTATTTTGGAACATTGAGGACAATGTCTGATTTAAGTGTGGGAGGAGCATTTATCGCTTTTATTTCCCGTTTTTCCTGCTTTTATTTCCCTTCCGCATTTTTCCTTTTAGGTATGTTATATTCGTAGTTAATAAAATGCATGTGATAGGCGAGTCTTTCTGCGTAGTGTACCCCTTCATTTCCCCCACTTTTTAGCCTTACAAAATTTTTCTTTTTTCAAAGAATTGTGGTTGTTTTTAAGGATTTGGGCTATGAGACAGGTCCTAGATAAGGTCTATTTCTTGGGCACTGACTTTTTGAAAAATTCGTTATCGTTTTAACACCGTAAGCCTTTTTGAACATCTAGATTAGATCCTTTCTTCCCAATATGCTATGATTTTGAATAAAACTGTACAAATAGGTCTTCAAGTAGTTTATCTTAGCAGTCAGCTCCGGCCTAAGCATGCTCTAAGTGTAGGATCGATGAATATAAGTGGATGATCTCTATTTTGCCTTAAAAGTTATAAAATAAAGTATGAATACGACTACAGGTTGGGTGATCCTCACAAAGATTACTCAACTCAAGAAAGTTGTAAGCACTAATAAAAGCAAAGAAAAAAATATATAAGGCATATCCGTTGTAGTTGGTCCAGAGGTATCTGGTGCTGGACTTGGTAGGGCGGACTACGGTCCGATCCCCCGCAACTGCAAATGGGTAAAATAAAAAGGGATTAAACCAACTCTTGTACCAGAATCCCATCACTTGAGATCAGAGTCACTAACCGGTCACTACACCATGAGTATGTACGGATAACGGGCTTAATGTGATTGCGCCTGAATGAAAAAGGACCTCGTAAAAAAAGGAAGTCTTAGCATAGTAAGGATATTAGGATCGATCTGTATACTTATGAGGTTTATGTCCGCATTTCTGCGAGTAGTGTAATTACGATACCCTTGATTCAGATAGTTAGTGCCTGACAACACACCCTTACTCGGACTTAGAAGCCCTCTTTGCCCAAAACCTGTATACACCATAATTTTCTTTCATCTACTTCTAAGAGTTGTTGCTTGAGGACAAGCAAAGGTCTAAGCGTGGGAGGATTTGATCACACTGAATCGCACTATGTTTCTGACTCAAATATCACATGTTTTCCTTAGTTTTTATTATCATTTTCTCGTATTATGTTCCTTTTTCCTTTGTTTTCAGGATTCTTGTCATTTCAGAGCCTTCTGTGAAGAAACGAGCCAAAACGCCAAGAAATTAGGGTTTTTCAAGATATTTTGCACTTATGGCGTTCAGCGCCGCGCTGGCTACAGGGAACGCGATGACGTGGACCACTTTCACCCAGAGACCAACTGCCACGTTCCCATGATGTGGCAGTTCCAGCCACCGCGCCCGCGGCCACCCCCACCGCGCCCGCGGCCTTCACAAAAAGCTTCCCGCTCAAAAGAAGTTAAGGGGCATGCTGGTCTTTACGCACCTCAAGGATCCTCTATAAATAGTTTTCGATTTTCATTCTTTAGTTTCATCCAAGCTTAGTACAATCTTAAGCCATATACTATCAGTTTCTGTAAAGTGATAATCTCTTCACATCGGGGAGTTATTGCGGTGTAGATTGAGTTGTAATCGAGTCTTGGAGCACTTTGGTTGAAGTTCATCATACCAGCCTTACCATTCCGTAGATTTGTATCAGATTCAAGTCTCCGACTGGAGCAAGGTTCTATTTTATTGCATTTCTTTACTTATAATTGCTCTTACCATAGTCTACACGTTTTATAGACTTTAAATGCTCTTACCATAGTCTACACGTTTTATAGACTTTAAATGCTCTTACCATAGTCTACACGTTTTATAGACTTTAAATGCTCTTACCATAGTCTACACGTTTTATAGACTTTAAATGCTCTTACCATAGTCTACACGTTTTATAGACTTTAAACGCTCTTATCATAGTCTACACGTTTTATAGACTCGCACTTATTATGTCTGGCTAAACTATAAAGGTTTGGATGTAATGATTGTCATCATGGTCGTGTTCCAATTATCATGCTAGTGAAAATACTCTGGGGATGTTTTGCTTCTAACTTAAGTCAATTATGTTTAAATGTTTATTGGGTAAGATCGAAAGCCGTCCAAACTAATGATACGACTTGATTATTATTTAACCAAACAAAAAGAGCGAAAGCCGTTGATTGGTTAAATGGGAATCATTGACCTTTTTAGAAAACGATTTTGAAACTATTTTCGGACGCGTTTGTAGGTTTGAAATCTGACTCTTGGTCAAAAGCCAAAAGTCTCTTTAAGTTAATCTTTCCAAGTAAAATCACTTTTCTGTTAAGTCAAAACTATCAATTTCTTAAAAATAGGTTTACCTCTTTAACGCGGAAGGCACCCTTTATATGTGACAATAAAGGAATTTAATTTAAAGAGTAAACTCGGTTCTTAGTAGTCAAAAGCTACAAGTTCCCGTTAAATTGATTCTTTGCTATCAATAGAAAATACTGCCCCATAAGTAGTTTTATCTACGCATGACCGGACCAATATCTGATTACATGATTTACATTCCAACCTGTCTTTTAAACTGTTATTTACCTCGCTCATTTACTTCGTGCACTGCACTCACATAAATATTCTTGTTCGCCTTAGATAAGCACCTTAGCAATAGAGTTGATAGATTGACAATTGGTCTCTGTGGTTCGATAATCTTATATATTACTTCGATAGGCTGTACACTTGCAGTACTACATTTAGGCTATACGTTATAGATTAAACCCATCATGTGTCCACTTCGATGGGAACATCTAATGTGATCCCTTCGAATGCACAGTCTGTTGCATCTTCAGCCAGTAGTATAACCACCAATGGAGTAAGTGGCATATCAACTAATAGTTCGATCTTAGGAAATACTGGAACCGTTGGTTATCCTGGGGGATTTGTTCCACCATCAGGGACACAATCTCATTTCGCCACTCCACTAACTAGACCACCCGGTTTCGATGGTAATAGAACCAGAAATTCCTCTTATGGAATGCCAACATCTTTTATGGCAGGTTTACACAATTCCACATCAAACTCATCACCACAATTAGGGTCTGGGTCTGGGGCGAATCAGTTTATGACAAATAACCAAGGGTCAGTGGGTTATAGCACAATGCCTATTTTGACCACAGAAAACCAGTTGGCTTTTAGGCAATTGATGGATGACAGTAACCATAATATGATAGGGGTGTTAGCACAAACTATGCAGGAAATATTTGCCCCAATAGTACAAAATATGACTGTGACAAACAGGGAAAACGCTGACAACATGAGTCGAATAGCAGATTTCTTCGCTCCTCCAGAAAGGCGTAGGCAGAATCAGGCGGGAGTTCGAGCAAACATGCCTGTTATGGAACAAGTTGCTAACGACCCAATTTATAGACCACCTAGAGAAGAAGTTAACTTGGGGGCAAGGGCACCAAGGCTAGAAGCCCCAATAATCCAACGCCCACAAAGAGAAATTATGGAACCAGGGGCAAGGGTCGAAAGGCTAGAAGCCCCAGAGTTTCGAGAAGAACAACCTAGGGGGGTTGTCATGGTTGGTCGAAATCAAGATGTTGATGCTGTCGTTCATAGAATTCGAAACGATAACATCTTGGCAGAAAACAATCTAACCACCATGATAGAGAGAGTCATGGCCCAGAATGGCCTCAACACAGGAATGAGAAGGCCAAATTATGCTTCTCCTATATTAGATTGCATAATGCATACTGATTTACCAAGGGGATATAAAGTCCCTAAATTTACAAAGTTCGCTGGGGATACCAATGAGTCAACAGTCGAACACATAGCCAGATATCTAACGGAAGCGGGAGATATAGCCAATAATGAAGATCTCAGGGTCAAATATTTCCCAATTTCCTTGACTAAAAACGCCTTCACATGGTTTACCACTTTGCCTCCTGGGTCCATTGATACTTGGGCTCTTTTGGAGAGATTATTCCATGAACAATTTTACATGGGACATTCAAAAATAAGCTTGAAGGAATTAGCCAGTGTCAAGAGAAAGTTCACCGAACCCATAGATGATTATCTGAATAGATTTAGGCTTTTGAAATCCAGATGTTACACAGTAGTGCCTGAACATGAGTTAGTCGAAATGGCCGCTGGTGGTTTGGATTACTCTATTCGAAAGAAACTAGACACTCAATATTTGAGGGACATGGCTCAGTTAGCCGATAGGGTTCGACAGGTCGAAAGGCTAAAGGCCGAAAAGGCCAGAGTCTTTAAGAATAACAAGAAAGAAAGGATCTCCTATGTTGGAACTGAGGAAGCAGAAGATTATCCTGAATTCGAATTCGAAGAGGTCGAAATCGACCTCGCTGAATTAAAACAGGCTCCACCTTACTCCTGCAAATTATTGGTTCCCACAAAAGGGAAAGAGATTGTTGAAAATGAGAAAAGTGACAAATTCCCAAAGAAGGTTTATACCTTCGATGTCACTAAATGTGACGAGATTTTTGATTTACTTGTCAAAGATGGCCAACTCATTGTGCCATCAAATGTCAAAATACCTCCTTTAGATCAGAGAAAGAAGAGAGGATTTTGCAAATATCATAGTTTCCTAGGCCACAAAACCTCACAGTGTTTTCTTTTCAGGGACCTAATTCAAAATGCAATCAAAGATGGCTGACTAAAGTTTGCTGATAAGGCAAAGATGAAAGTGGACGAAGATCCCTTGGACGTCGCAGACACCAACTACTCCGAGCCTGCATGCATTGGAGAGATTAACATGGTGGAAGCTGACCAAAGCGATGCCCCAACAGGAGAGAAAGGTACTGAAACTAAAAGCTGGGTGATGGTCGAAGTCGATAAAGAGGTCACTAAAGACATCCAGAAGATACCAGAGACTTTGATTGAAGCAGCACCTGTAGCTGTTGCAAAAGAAACCCAGGCTATTGAAGGCCAGGAAAATCAAAACCAAGAACTAACACATGTCACTGAAGGCCTGAGGCTGGAATTGGAGAAAGTCCAAATCATGAAGCCAACTTCCACTCAGAAGGAAATATGGGACACTCTAGGGGAACCCAGTGGAAAATTTGACTATTTGGTCAAATATTCTGCCCCAGAGAGTTCGAAGGTTCACATTGAGGACATAAAACCCACAGGATGGGGAGATGATGAAGCTAAGGGGGAAGATGTTGAGATAAATATGGTGGATATGGAGAGGCCTCGCTCTGAGATGGAGGAGGTAGAAAAATACTTAGAAAAAGAGAAGTATAAAATGGAGGATAATCACGTTGGAGATGCTAGTCTCAAGGATTACCTCATGACATGCCACAAGGGAGATACAGGCATGATACTATGCCCTAGGTGCAGCATCCTCTGCAATCAGATAATCGCTGCGAATTTCGAGAGGGTACAGAGGACTCGAACTGGCAACAATTGGCGCCAGGATAACCAGCTGTTCAGGTGTTATCCTAAGGCTAGAGAAAGTTTGCTGGAATTTGTGTTTCGTTGCTACAAAGGGGCAACCAAGTGCTTGATTTGCCCAAGGTGTTCTGCTGTGTATGACCAAAGCATGGCCAGAGCCTTCAAAACGATTCCCTTCGCCCCTTGCTGGAACCATCAAGAAACTGTCCAGATAGGCCCACGTTTCGACAGCAGACACAAACAACGAAGGCCTGATAGCCCTCACCCCAAGGCTGCTCGAAGAGTGACTTTCAAACTCCCTGCTGAAGTGCCAACCGACAGATGGTTGCAAGTCAGAAATGACAAAGGCAAAGACAGATGGAGAAACACCGAACGAAATGCACGCCATGCTATGACGTACAGAAGGCAATTCAACATAGCAAAAAGGGAAGAGGTAAGATTAGAAAACTACAAAGGAAGGAACCCCATGTCAAGATCCCAGTGGCGCATGCAACAAAGGATTCGAAAGGCTGAGAGGGAAGTTGTGGCAAACAAAGGGGTCACTTCAACAAAGAACCAAGGTGAATCTAGCACCAACAAACCAAAAAATCAAACTGAAGACAAACCTCCAGTTAATAGGAGGCTTTTCTCTGAAGTACAACTGGATGAACCAAAGGAATACACTCCAGGCCCAGAAGAAGACGAAGATATGATAACAGATAACTTCGAATCAGAGGGGGAGTCTTCATTCAACCTAAACTGTAACGTGGTATCTGTGCTTCCCTGTGAATTTGGGCAGGAAACTGAAATTGATGAATACGAGGAAGAAGATACCGCAGATTTGATGAAGCATAGTCCTGTGTGCTACTATGTGATGGACAATGGGGCTGTTGAGGAGAAAAACGCGTTCTTTGAACGTCCAGAACCTGCTATGAAGAACCATCTTAAGCCACTATTTATTCGGGCAAAAGTTGGTGCCCATGGTGTGAACAAGGTTCTAGTGGATGGGGGTGCTGCAGTCAATTTGATACCCCATTTCATGCTGAAAAGACTAGAGATCCGCGAAGGAGACATCAAGCCCCATAATATGGTTCTATCCAATTATGAGGGAAAAGTGGGCAAAACACTGGGAGTGGTCCAGTTGGAATTGACAATAGGCTCAAGCTGTAGGCCCACCATGTTTATGGTGATCGAAGCCAAGGCCAACTATAACTTATTGCTGGGAAGGGAGTGGATCCATGGCGTAGGGGCAGTTCCTTCGTCAATGCATCAGCGACTAGTTCTGTGGAGAGATGATGGAATCGTGGAAAACATCGAAGCAGACCAGAGTTACTTTATGTCAACAGTCAATTTAGTTGACAAGAGGGATTATGATAAAAATCTGGCAAAGATTGCTCCATGTGTTCCAAATGACGAGATTAATGAAACCAGAAACGCCCACTACTACATGACCCTTCGCCATGATGGCCTTTACTGGGATAGAACAATAATCAGTGAAGAAGAGGGAGTCGAAAGCACTATACAAAAACGGCCAGTAGGCTGGGACTTCGACAACCTTATCCATGACTGAGTCCACCTTTTTCGAAAGGATTTCGGCCTATATGGCTGAGAACGAATCAAAAGCGGCTTTAGAGGCTGAAATAAATAAATTAACTGTAAAGATGAACGAAGTAAGTGGGGATGGCTCGAAATGCTCACCCTTCAAAGAATTTGAGATGGATCAAAGGTTGGATTCCATCTACGATAAAGAACCCTTAGGCTTCGAAAGGGACCCCATAAACTCAGGTGCCAAAATGTTGGCACAAGATCCACTCGAAGAAGTCAACTTAGGGGATGAAAAAACGAAAAGAATAACCTACATAAGTGCAAAACTTAGCCCAGGCCTCAGGAAGGAAGTAATCGAAGTCCTCAAGAAAAACAAAGATTGCTTCGCATGGGATTATGACGAGATGCCTGGTTTAAAGAGGGAGTTGGTCGAACACAGACTGCCAATCAAAGATGGCAAAAAGCCCATCAAACAAACTCCCAGAAGATTCGCACCAGCGGTTCTCACAAAGATTAAAGCTGAGATCGAAAGGTTGCTGCATTGCAAATTCATTAGAACAACAAGGTACATCGAATGGTTAGCAAATATAGTACCTGTTATTAAGAAAAATGGTTCTTTAAGAATTTGCATAGATTTTAGGGATTTGAACACTGAAACCCCTAAAGATGAATATTCCATGTCTGTGGCAGAAATGCTAGTAGACTCTACTGCAGGGTTCGAATACTTGAGTATGTTAGATGGATACTCTGGGTATAATCAGATTTTCATTGCTGAAGAAGATGATGCAAAGACAACATTTCGTTTCCCAGGAGCCTTAAGCACCTACGAATGGGTGGTGATGCCTTTTGGTTTAAAGAACGCTGGGGCAACTTATCAAAGGGCAATGAATTCAATTTTTCATGATTTCATTGAAACCTTCATGCAGGTGTATATTGATGATATAGTCATCAAATCTATATCTGCAGAAACACATTTGCATCATTTGAGCCAATCATTCGAGCGAATGAGAAAACATGGCTTAAAGATGGATCCCCTTAAATGTGCATTTTTTGTGCAGGCTGGAGATTTTCTTGGTTTTGTGGTTCACAAGAAAGGGATTGAAATCAACCAGAACAAAACCAAAGCCATAATGGAGACGAAAGCACCTACGTCAAAAAGGGAGTTGCAATCTCTGCTAGGGAAAATTAACTTCCTCAGAAGATTCATTTCGAACCTGAGTGGAAGAACCCAAGCTTTCTCTCCGTTACTTCGTCTAAAGCAAGGCCAAGCCTTCGAATGGAACGAAGCCCACCAGGAGGCATTTGACAGGATAAAAAGATACCTCTCTCAGCCTCCTATTTTGTCTCCACCTTCATGGGGGAAGCCCATGAGATTGTACATATCTGCCTCTGAAGTTAGTATAGGTAGTATGTTAGCACAAGAAAATAGCAATGGTATCGAAAGAGCCATATACTATTTAAGTAGAGTACTAAACGATGCAGAGACCAGATATAGCAATTTAGAAAAGCTATGTCTCTGTTTGTATTTCTCTTGTATGAAACTCAAGTATTATATAAAGCCTGTTGATGTTTATGTTTCATCTCATTTCGATGTCATTAAACACATGCTTTCAAAACCAATAATGCATAGCAGGGTTGGTAAATGGGCTTTAGCCTTAACGGAATATTCTTTGACTTTCATGCCTTTAAAAGCTGTGAAAGGTCAAGTGATTTCTGACTTCATTGTGGACCATTCATTGGTTGAGCAAACTGTCATGAGTTACGTCGAAATGCAACCATGGAAATTGTACTTTGATGGTTCAACTCACAGGAATGGAAGTGGTGTTGGAGTCCTTCTAATTTCTCCTGAAGGAATTCCAACAAAATTCAAGTATAAATTAGATGGTCCTCGTTGCTCGAATAACGAAGCTGAGTATGAAGCGCTCATTGTTGGCCTTGAAGCTTTGTTGGAATTGGGGGCAACTAGAGTCGAAATTAAAGGAGACTCAGAATTAGTGGTCAAACAAATTACAAAGGAATATAAGTGCATAAAGGAAAACTTGATGATATACTTCGTCATAGTCAACAGGATACTAAGGAAATTCGAATACATGGATATTCAACACATATCAAGAATAGAGAACCAAGAAGCAAATGACTTAGCACAGTTGGCTTCAGGTTATAAAGTTTCTACCAGGAACTTTAAGGATTTAGTTGAATTAAGGGGTAGAGTTATGGATACTAGATTCACACCATCGGATCTGGAAAGTATGAAATTGGGATATGCTGAGAAACAGGGATTCGAAATATTAGCCATAAACACTTTGTCAGATGCAGATTGGCGAAGTCCACTGATGAGTTATTTAGCAAACCCAACTCTGAATGTGGATAGAAAGACAAAATACAGAGCATTGTCATATCTCCTCATGGGGAACGAATTGTTTAAAAAGACCCAAGAGGGCGTATTATTGAAATGCCTAGGAGAAAGTGAGGCATACTTAGCATTGTCAGAAGTCCACAATGGGTCATGTGGGGCACATCAAGCAGGCCATAAAATGAAATGGCTGTTATTTTGATACGGCTTGTATTGGCCTAGCATGCTCAAAGATTGCATAGACTTTGCTAAGGGATGTGAGGAATGTCAGAAACATGCAGGGATTCAACATGCCCCTGCAAGTAAGTTGCATTCGATCATCAAACCATGGCCATTTAGAGGATGGGCGTTGGATTTGATAGGAGAAATAAATCCTGCTTCGTCCAAAGGACAGAAATATATCTTGGTAGGAATAGATTATTTTACCAAGTGGATCGAAGCTATACCATTAATAGTTGCTGATCAAGAGGCTATTATTGAGTTTATACAGAAGCACATTATCTATAGGTTCAGATTGCCAGAGAGCATAACCACAGACCAAGGCTCTGTGTTCACTGGTAGAAAGATGCAAGAATTTGCCCAAGAAATGGGGTTTAGATTTCTAACGTCAACGCCATATTATGATCAAGCAAACGGTCAAGTCGAAGCAGCCAATAAAGTGATAATAGGATTAATCAAGAAACATATTGGTAAAAAGCCAAGAAACTGGCACAAAACTTTGGACCAAATATTATGGGCCTGTAGAACATCTCCTAAGGAAGCTACTAACACTACGCCTTTCCAACTCACATTTGGTCATGATGCAGTGCTGCCAGTAGAAATTCATCTACAATCAGTTCGAATTCAGAGACAAAACGAAATCCCAGCTGCATTATATTGGGAAATGATGATGAATGAATTAGTTGAGTTGGACGAAATTAGATTACATGCATTGGAAATTTTGATGAGACAAAAAGAAAGAGTGGCCAGGACATACAACAAAAGGGTGAAGAAAAAAGTATTCATTATTAATGACTTAGTCTGGAAGGTTATATTGCCCATGGACAAGAAAAATAAAACACTAGGTAAATGGTCACCTCATTGGGAAGGACCTTTTCGAATATTAAAAGTATTCTCAAACAATGCATACGAAATCGAAGAACTGATGGATGATAAGCGTGTCCTAAAGGTTAATGGGAAATATTTAAAGAAATATAAGCCACGCCTGCAGGAGATTCGAATAGTAACAACGTAACCAAAATATTAGAAAAATGCCAAAATGGCAAGTTGAGATGCCAAAATGGCGTTGTTCGAATATTACATATAAGAAACCAAATTGTAATCAAATAAACACTGAAATTTAGAAATAAGAATTATTTTTCAATCTGTTGAAAGTGCTTCGAAAAGATTCAAGTCTCTGCTGAGCGAAACGCCTGGCTCCTTCCAAGGTTGCCACTTCTCCCTTGAGTTGTTCTGCAGTTTCCATTTCTGCAAGCCCCTGGTTGAGAAGCTCTTCGAATTGGTTACCAGCAGTATTGGTTTCGAAGGCTATTTGTTGTTCTTTAGCCTCTTTAACCTTCTGTTGAAGCTCCTGAATCTGCCTTTCCCAGAGAAGTATGGACTCAGCTCGAGCCTCATAATCATTTTTCGCCTGCTTTAGATGCATAGCTTGATCCTCAGCTTCTTGAGAAAGTTTCGAAGCTTGTTCATAAGCAGCATCCATTGCAATGCGTTTTTCTTGAACCTTCTTGGCAGCAGATTCATCTTGGAGAAGGTAACCAGTTACGTTGTCTAGCAAAGACTGAAGATCGAACAAGATAGTACTAACTGGCAAGGAGCAGGTAGCAAGATTGACCTTTGTAAGCAACTCCTTCATAGTATAGCAAGCAGTGCTATCTTGTTTGAGCACTTCGAATATATCCACATTGAGAATTGTTTTCCTAATCTTATTAAGAAGTACAATTCTTTCATCTGTGGGAAGAGGATAGCTAGTCGAACTGGTGCCAACCCTAGCAAGTGGAACGTCCCTTTGAGCCAGCTTCGCCTTCATGTACCCAATAGGGTCATTTCGTCTCAGGAGTGCAAGCTCCTCGTCAGTCATTCGAGACAAAGAGGATTGAGGGAGTTCCACACATAGGGGAGTCACGTCCATTTCAACTTCCATAGGTTTGTTGGTTGTGTCACCATCCCCTTCATTCGTTTCGTGCTCATGATCTTCTTCATCATCATCCAAGTCCACCACTTTGATGTCTTCCTTTTCGCTGCTATTTGCATTGGACTCTGTCCCAGCAGTCGAACCATCATTGGCATCCTCCTCCTCAGACTGTTCTTCTGCAGATTCTTCGTCTTTTTGGCCAGAATCAGCTTTCTCTCCTTCAGTTTGAGTGTCCTTTGGGTCCTCTTGAAGGGTTTCAAGAGGGGACTTTTGAAGAGAAGCTCTTTGCAAATCTTCTGCAGATGTTTGAAGTGGTGTTCCGTTTGTCTCTTTCAGAGGAATAGAGGTACCTTGATCATCCTGCTGTTCAGAAGTTCCAGCCAGAACCGCCATATTGGAGGAACCTTTGTTCTGTACAAGGTTGCTGGAATCTCCTTGAGGAGAGGAATTGAGCGGAGCAGCAGCTTTGGATGGTGAGTTCGAAGTAGTGGAAGTTGGATTCAAGATGTTCTGCAAGGAGCAAAAGAATGTTAAAAACATGCACCAAGGTAATAAGAAATTATTATTTTCAAAGAGATTTAAAGTTCAATTTACCTGTGGACTCTCGGAGGAGAGGTTACTAGCTATGCGTTCCAACATTACGTTGGAGGTCGAAGGTGGAATTTTGGATTTGGGTGAGGGAGCAGCATCCCTGGAATCTAGTCCAGAGACACTAGTTGGAACGGTACTTTTCGAAATATCCTTCTTCTGCTTCTTCTTCGAAGCAGTTGGTAAGTTTCCTCCAGCCTTGGGGTCTTCCCCAGTGGTGTTTGATTTTCGCTTCTTGGGAGTAGTAGGAGGAAGTTTGTTGGTCTGAAAAGATTTAAACAAAGAATTAGATGCAAACCATAAAACATTAGTGAATTCGAAACATCAAGGCTAAGTGATTACCGTTGGAGTTGAAACACTGGTTGTTGTTGGTATTGTTGTTGTGGTTGTTGCAGCAATGGTTGTTGTTTCGGATGGAGTCACTTTGTCAGTGGTTTCGGTAGAGGCTTGAGAGGCGCTCCCTTCTTTCGACTTTGAAGCGGCTGTCTTTATCCTGATGGCTGAAAATCGAAACAATTAAAGCAAAGGTTAAAGATATGGAAAATGAAAAACGTTTGGGATTTTCCCAAGCATTCGCACCTGTGCCTTGATCAGATTTAATCGACATGGCAGAAAGGTCGTATCGAAGGTGTCCTGGGAAATCGTGGAGCCAATGTCGAGCCCATGTCACAGTCTCAGATGGCTTTGGTTTCTTTTGAAGATGTTTGAACATCTCTTTGCAAGTGAACCACCAAGGATATGGGGGAAACCAAGCCAGAGCCAGTTCTGAGGTAGGTAATCTAGGAAATTTAGGTGGATGCATTTCGAATGCCAACCTATACCTATCCTCAGGTGACAACCCTGAAGGAAGTTTTAACTTAGAAACTTTTTGTTTGAATTTTTCCTTCAAGGTCTCAGCCGCTTGATGCACAGTGGATTCCAAGCGCGTGGGGTCATAAGTAGTTTCAAAATAATTTTGAAAAGCTTTAATCTCTTTGGCATGAGTAAACATACCTTTCTTGGCTGGTACCTGCACATCGAAGGCATCAATTAGTTTCTGCTGAATTGTAAGAGTATCGAACATATAAGTTTGATAAAACTTGGTCCACCATTCCAGAAACCCCTTAGCTGTGAGATGGGTAGGTTCGAAGGTTATTAGCTCAAACTGGGCAAAGCCTTGGTATTGTTCTTGCTGTAATTTGGCTTCCCGTGCCTTGAAAGTTCGCCCAGAGGTAATGGCACTCTCAGTTTGAAATAAGGGTTCAGGAATTAGTTGGCATAAGCCAAACTTCCTCGAAACAAAATTTGGCTGGTAAGCGAAAAGGAAAATCTGATTCTTGGCAAGAGTTATTCTTGAAGAAATGAGTCTAGGTAGCAAAAAGGCTCTCCATACATCCTGAATCTCCTTGCTCTTGACGGCTTCTGAGAGAGCCATGGTGAACCAGGAAGGTCCATGAGCCCTCGAAGCAAAAGGTCCCATGGTCTCTTCAAACTTATGCCTTTTGGAGAATATCATGATGTACTTCGAGAATAGGACTTTGAAGTCGTCTTTGTCGTCATTTGGAGTTAATCTTCGCAGCCTAGTGCCTTCGACAATTCTATCAGTTATCTCAGGGTCTTGTTCATCAATGGTGTTGGCAGTTGACAAGGAGGGTTCGAACATGGCATTTAGCCATAGCTGAAGTAGCCAAAAAGGGCCAGCCAACAGGATATTCTTGGAGGTATGAGATTTTAGGCTCGAAACAGCTGACCTTAGGCTTTCATAAAGGTCAACCAAGAGCAGTTCACTTAAGCACACTCTTCGATTCTCGTGCAAATCCCTAGCTAGAGGAATAAACCTACTGGCTACCTGTAGGGATCTACTGCAGAAGACGTATCTTGACAGCCATAGGGTAAGGAAAGCAATGTGTTCTACATCAGATACACTCTCTCCTTCAGCATGGTAGTGACTGATAAACTTGGAAAAACTTGCTAGTTTGACTTCGAAGTCGATTATACTTGAATGTTCTTCATTGTCAGGGATATATGTTTCTCCTACTGGCGATAGCCCAGTGATGGCCGTTATGTCGAAGAAGGTAGGGGTAATCATTCCACCAGGGAGATGGAAAGTATTATAGGTACTGTCCCAGAAATAGAGGGACGCGAATAGTAAAGGGTGGCTGTAAGTGAAACCAGGCTTCGACAGCTTAATCAAGTTGTAGATACCTAATTCTTCCCATTGCTCGGATTTCTTAGCTTCTACCTTATTGAACCAGTTTTGATAAGCAGTGTCGGAGGTGGGGCAAGATCGAAACGGTTTAAAATTACTTTTTACATAGTCTAATACAAAAGGGTCCTTAGGAGGAACAGTGGGATTTTCCATGGTGTTTGGGCCAGAAGATTCTATTGCCTTAGGGGCGTCCATTTTGTTAAACAAGGGTTTGAAACTATAGCAAACTGGGAAAATTGTCCTGGTATCTTTTAAAATTTCAAAAACCGTAAGAGGGCCCATTAAAGCTAACCTCTTACCAGCAGCGGTGGTAGGAATGAGTACCTGTGATGCATAAAGCATTTCTTTCTCCTTTGAGATCATCTGGGGAGCAAGAACGGATTGACCTTGGTGAGTGATAACCTTACTTTCCATTGTAGTTCCTGCGGTCTTTCCTTTCTTCTTGGAAACCTTTTTGAGTTGGGATGAAGTAGAAGAAGACATTTTTGAAGAATGTTGAAAGCTTAGGGTTTTTGGCGAGAGAAGAAGGATAAAAGATTCAGAATGTGGAAAGAAAAGAAAAAGACTAAGTTGATGATATTTTATAATGTGGAAGTTTAAGCATCCACTGAATAAGGTTGTGATACGTGGAAATCATGGGTTGGTGTGATGAAGAGGTGGCGTAAAGTTAACATGGGTAATAGGCGTGATTAAAGATAATCATTGTTTTGTAACTGCACCATACTGTGAAGTGGCTCCAGGCGGTTAAGGAATCCAAAAAGTGTTATGATTGACGTGACTGGAGTCAAATGCATTAAATGTTACGATGATTCGAAGGTCGTATCAAAATCTTATGTAGATGTTTAAAATAAGTATTTCTCAGAGAGATCGAAATACATATTTTAAAGGGGCATTTTGTTGGCTGAAGATTTTGATAATATTATTAGAAGCCAAGTGAATTCAACGTTTCGATCGAAATGAAACAAAGCGTCATGTTTCGAAATAGCAGAAGCAGTGTTTCGAATAAGCATATCAAAGCTTGGAGCTTCGAGTGGCAATTATGAGAACATATCTAAAGAAGTCTCGAAATGACAACGAGGCTGTGTCTGAGAAGTGCGTTCGAAGCGGAGAAGTACCAAAACATTTGAAATTCAAATGCAAGCGGGACATTCGAAGTTTGAAATTTATGTGCTGGAGCATTTGGAGACACGTGGAAACAAGAGAGAGGCATTGTTCTGCATGTTCTGAACGTGGCATAATCTTATAGCAAGACCGTTATGGTCGAAGTAGTATAAATAGAAGTCTTAGTATTAGGATTTCGTGTGTCATATCTATTGTACTAAATACTCAGTAAACATTCAAATTACCACATGGCAAGGGAAACGAATGCAAGAGCAATGTACGTATGATAGCACCACATGTTTTTGATTTAATGAAAACCCTTTATCATTTCCAGTACTTTCCTTTATCTTTCTGCCAAATACCATTTACAAGTTTTCTCATTTAAAGTCTTTTTATTCGAAATCTTTTCATTGAAGCCTTACATTTTAATGCTTTCTTTACATTTCAAACACTTTACATTTCAGAAAACTGTCATACTTTTCATGCCTTTATCTTCAAGTTTTATCTTTCGAACGCCTATTTTTACTTAAAGTCATTTTACAGATTTCTTGCATTAAACGCTTTCTTCATATTTCGAATCTTTTACATTCCAGAGCATCTTTTACATTAACTGTTTTTATAATTCGAAGCCATTTACTTGTCTTTTATGCAATTTTACATGTCTTTAGAATTAACATTTATTCATGCAATTTAGTTTCGCGCACATATATTTTGATTACACCTTTAGATCTTTAAGAGAGAAATCGAAATAAGTCAAACACCTACACAACACTCTAAATACCAACCATGAATATCTGTTTGATCATGAGAGTTACCCTAATGACCAATAAGTCCTAGGATCAATCTAGTCGATCCTGCGAGTTACCAGAGAAATTGAATAACAGTCAGTAAGTTTATTCGATAGTTTGGAAGACTAGCGGTTGTTTACCAGAAATCACTGGAAACACTATTATACCCCTTAGTTTAAAGTTTAAAACCGACGTACTCCCTCCATTCCTATTTATAAAAAAAAATTAACTTTTTAGGTTCATTGAATAATTGATGTATCTAACCAATATATAGTCTAAATACATCATTTATTTAATGAATCTAAAAAGTCAAAATTTTCTTATAAAAGAGAATGGAGGGAGTAATAGTTATTATTATTTATTATTTTTGAACTATCACCTCGGTTAATTTTAAAAACCAGGGTATAGTTATTATTATTTTTAATATTATATTGTTTACATATAATATTAAAATAAATTGTTTACAAAAAATCTCTTCAATGATTTTTCTACACTTGCAATCCATTAGGTGTTGATGCTTGAGTGTCAGAACTTTGTATCCAAGATTGATTATTGATGTTGTCATTATCATTGCATTCACTAGCATATACAATGTGCATACACTAAATGCATCCAACTTTTAATAAAGTGTTTCTCCCAAAAATTGAAAAATGTTTTTTCTGCACTTGCAATCCATCAATAAAGCTTTTAGGAATAACAACAACAACAACAACTTTTAAGAATAACAACAACAACAACAATATCAACATCAACACCATTATTTGAGATGGATTGCAAAAGCTGAAAAATATTTTGTTCAAGGTAGAAGAATATTTTTTCAGACTTTTAATCTATCCCAAAAAAATGATGCATTCGACGGTGATGCGGCTACAAATAAGATAGCATTAGGGTGAAATATATTCAACAGTTGTTTTTATAGTAAAATCTGATTAATTTATCCATCGGGTTATCAAAAAACGGAAGGGTTAGGTCATTTATTTTACATTTATAAACAAATAAAAACATAAAGTGCAGTAGCTGAGAATTGAAGCATGTCAGAAATTGTATTTCACTTTGCTTTTTAAAATAACTGAGGGAACAAGTTGTTTTTTTAACAAAAAAAATATATAAAATATAGTGCTCCTTAGAATAAAATCTCGATTTTTTCTGGAAGACGTGATAGTTTCGTCATGAAAAATGTTATTTATTGTAGTGTTATATGACTTATATCCTAACAATCGAGAATAAAAGGGATAAAAAAATATTCTAGTATGGTAGAAAGAAGCCAGATGAACACAACTTGATCCCGTGTGATCCAAGATTTGTGTTCTTCAAAGACTTTGCCTTTAATACAATCTTGCTTTAACTTGAACTTAAGCGGAATTTGAGGATTCACCACAATCTTGCGCAGTCTTTGAGTGAGGATGACTCCTTATACCTATCATTATTCTATATAAGATAATTTTTGTCTTGCAATTTGATTGAGAGTTTAGAAACAAAGTGATGTGTTGATGGTGGATCAGATGCATTGGCTGCAATCATTTATGAGTTTTGAGCCAAACTTCCAATAGTTGCAACTTGCGAAGGTTGAGTAATGACAACATGATGCAAGGTGAAGATTCAACGAAGGATATGAACACTCGGTTCTTGAAACTAGAGATGATTGTAACCAAAGATTAGTTACAATTGAATTGGAGTTATTTAAAGAGGAAAGAGATCGAACTAGGTGAATGATACCACCATAAAGTGTGAACTCCATTGCACTATGCTTAATAAGTTAAATCTCTTACAAAGCCATGACACTCATTTTCATAGAAGCCCTAGTGCTAGCATGTTATACTCATGCATGGACTTCACATGCCACCATGCATCTCTATTACATACATATGCATGGTGTTCTACACTTGCATTGCAGCTCAACTATATACACACATACAAGGTGCAGTATTCTTCACGCTAAACATAAGGTGCCTATCTTGTGCTACACTTCCAATACAAGCTTCATTTATGTGTTCGTACCATAAAGTACCAAAGTATCTATTACCTGCATTTTTACTAAAAATAAATTGATCAAATATAAAATATTACATTATTTTAAAATTTTAACTTTATTAAAACAATTTCAAAAATTGTATTGTTGAAGTTTGAAAACAGAAAACTAAATTATTCACTTATTTAAATCTATAAACAACCAAAATATTTTAAATAAGTAAATATTACAATAAATATTCAAATAATGAATTTATAAATTTGCAGTCTAGTATATTCTGAAACCACGTTTCAATCATTCTCTATAATTTTTAATATAACTATGTTTCAAAAAAAAAAGATTAAAGAGGAGGAGGCGTCAATTGAATTTACACCTCTTATATTTTTTTAATTTTTTCAATTATATGTGGATTTTTTTTTTTGATTTGATGTTACATGTGAATTGCATAACTACCTGTAGACAAAAAACTGAAACAATCTGCATGTGATATCAGATCTGTAAGAATATCTGCAGGTAATTGAAAAAAATTATAAAAAATATAGAAGTCGTCAATTCAATTAGCGCTTCCTCTTTAATCTATTTTTTCGTTTGAAACATGGTTATATTGAGAATTATGGGAAAACGTTGATTAGTTTG
Organism: Vicia faba; assembly: GCA_948472305.1. Lineage (NCBI taxonomy): Eukaryota > Viridiplantae > Streptophyta > Magnoliopsida > Fabales > Fabaceae > Vicia > Vicia faba. The sequence continues at coordinate 975,161,211 of OX451740.1, read as the reverse complement.
GTATTAAAACTTAAAAACTTGGTTATTTACATAAAATTTTCAGTACTTTTGTTATAAATTTCATATATTTTAATAAATCTTACATTAATTCAATCAATCCAAAAGTGACTCCTTTTCTTCATGTACTGCAAGACATTTCGTGCCTCAACTATCATGACCTTTACAGTGACACCTAAGGGCCTTCTAGAAACTCTCTTCTTTCTATAATCACTCACTCAATAGCCACAATACGTTTGTTGTAATTGATTTTTAATACAGAATCGTCACCCTTAATTTTTATCCTAACAAAGAGAATATAAAGGATAACTCTACAAGTGAGAGATTCTATGTTTTTGGACTCGGTTCTAGACGAAGAGAATGAGTTAGACACTCCTCATCTACCTTATTCACAAGCATACTATGTTTAGAAGCACATTTTTTTAGGAAACAAGGTTTTAGTGTTTTATTAAAGGAAAATGATTTTAATTTTTAATAGGGGATCTCACCACGATTTTAGACGTATGCCTACGTATCCTTTTAGGAGGAATCAGAGTCTGAATTCGTAATTCGAAGGTTTGGTTGGTGTTTTTTATAAGACTGTGTAGAATTATTTTCGAATTAGCCTGGGACCTTGTCTGAGTTGTAAGTTGAGTGATCGTAGATGTAGTTCGTAGTTAATTTTGAAAGTAATTCTGCTTAATCCTTTTTCGAAAATAGTCTTGATTTTTTTATTATGTTAGTTAAACAAAATATTTTGATGTTGGTTAGCTATATTAAGACGTAGAGCGAGGGAGTCAGATATAGTTTCCTGATCACGTAACTAGATATTGGTCACGTGTCACTCGCGGATGAAGTATTTGAAATTGCGTGAGTTTTAATTAGTTGATTTTGAATAATAAACTGGTAGACAATGTGTCGACTAATTTAATTACTTGAAAATGGACCTTCTATTATTTATAGAATGTTTGAATTAATTTAATTTGAAAAAAAAAAGATTTGATTTCTTTTAAGTATTTTTCTATTTGAATTTGAATAATTAATTATCTAAATGAAATAAATAAATTAATAAATTAAACTCTAAAAAATAATATTTATTAAACGTTTAAAATAGAAAGGAAAACGTGGGGGTAAGACCACCACCCCTTATTTCAATTCTGTCTTTTAATTAAGTCTTAAAAAAAACCTAATTTTTAGCAATATAATAGTAATATAAAAAATTATGAAACAAACCTAACCTAATGAAAAAGTTCTAATTCTTAACATGAAATAAGAATACAATACAAAAACTTTAAGAAAAAATGGAAACTCAGTAGGCGACACCCTCCATTTATTATTGTTACTTTCATCTTCTTCTTATTATTATTTATTTTTAACACAATCACCCATGTCTTAATATGAGGCCTTTGATATTTTGATTAAAACAAATAAGAGGTACATAAACCAAATATATGAACCAACCATTCAAACAAGTGTTATTAGATTTTAGTCTTCTATTTCTCTCCGCGAGCTCTTTCCTTTCCTCTCACTTAACCCAAAATCCCTAAAAACTCTTTCCCATAAATTAAACAATGATATATAGTAAATCCAAAGAAATACATGAGATTGGAAACAAGAACTTGTACGCGTCCGAAAAACCAGAAGCGCCGTGATGGATGCTCGGTTGTTGGTCGGAATCGCATCGGCAAAGGGTGGTGGTTGTCGTCGGTTGTTTATGGTTAGAAAATAAAATTTAAAATTGTTAGAAGAATTAGTAAAATTTAGGAAATAATATTAGTAAAGAGAAAGCGAACATTAGTATATTGACAAAAGTGTTGTTAGATGAAAAGGTTAAAATAAAATAAAAAAGTATAATAACACAATGGGTGTTATTGTGTGAGTGTAAAATAGTGATCTTATGATAAGGATTTTGTTGGTACCGTGAGAGATAGGATTTGTGTATATGTGAGTGGCCTCTAAAATTATATACCGTGAGGAATTGACTATTAGTGCAAAAAGATTAACATAATAATTTTTAAATAAAATTATCAGAAAAAAATCATCATATGGTGTAAAAGAAAAGAAAACAAATTGAAATTGAAAATTTAAAAATTAAAGGGAGGGGGCCTCATGTTAAATTAATTTAGACACATATTCGTCTAACGATTAATACGTTAATCATCGATCAAGAATAAGAATTAACACCAATATAATTTGAAAAAAATAATTAATTTTAGGATTGTTGTCTGATATAGTCAACAACCCAAAGAAAAAACAAAAATTCTAAGAATTCGGAAAGATAGTAGACTTAAAGATGAAATTATTAATGAATTGTGTCTGTGAAAAATTCTAGATGATCCTCAAGTGTAAATTTTGGAGGCTATTTATAAGCAAAAAAAATTAGGTTAAACTCCAAAAAAGGAAATTACCCAATACCCAAAGCCCAACTTCTTATCTTGACCAGCAAGATTAAGAATCTGGACATATTTGTGTCCAAGTGCAAAATTTAATATAAAGAAAAATTGATTTGAAAAGATTTTATTTATTTATAAGGTATTTTGACTATTTTTTTTAATAAAATAATGATTTTAATAAATAAATAATAAATAAATAAATATGAAAATAGTAATTTAATAATAAAAAAATGTTTTTTATGGTTAGAAATAATTAAAAATAAAAATAAAGTTAGTAACAATAAACAACAAAGATATCCAAAGTGCACCAAGTGATATTCAAACTCATGACTTTCTGCTTACAAGTCTTTCTCCCTTATCAATTGTGCTATGCTACTTATTTGAAGTATATGAAGGCAACAATTATTTGTTATTTTAAAAATATAATTAATTTGACATAAATTTTTTTTTTTTAAACAGACTTGAAAACGAATATTTATTAAAAACCCCAAAATGTTAATGTAATTAAACCAAAGGAATCTTATACCTTGTAAAACTCAAGTTTGAAAATAAATTTGTTGGTAGCACTAAGGCGGATAAATTTGGGGTATGACAACGCTGACATGAAAGTAACACATCAAAAATATGATATGTCTTAGTCTGCTCATCTTCTAATATCTCATGATGAGTTGGATTAAGTGGCTCTCCTCTGAATCTGGTGTTAAGTAAGGATGTGACACTCTGAAAAACCATTAGATGTAGTTGAATGCATATCTCAATGGTTGAGGAGCTGACACACTACGTACATCCTCTTGGACAAGATGATCCTAGTCCTCTACAATCATATAATCAACATCTTTGTGGTTGACTGTATGAGGAGCATCAACAATGGGGGCTCAAGGAATACCCTGCATATACCCAAAATTGTAAATGACTCTCTCAGGTAGATGTGGATACATTGGATGTAACCCACAATGAAGCCATCCAGAGTAGAAAAACATCACATCAAAGGGATGTGTCTCATGGTGATCGTTGTACGGAGTGAAGTTTATATCATAAGCCGCAATATGGTCAAGATAAAAACTAAATAGCTCAGTCTCATTATTCCCCCGTAGTGGGATGAAGTAGAAAGCCCCTTACAAAACCTCGTCATAGTTATCCATATAAGCTCAGCTGGAGAGGCGTGGAAAGTGTTGGAGGATCAATGCCTGAAAATGGTTCAGAGGAAATATTAGTAACAATGTATTAGTAATAGTAAAGGTGCAAAGATATTATTGTAAATAGGGTGTTGCTTGGTATAATCTTTCTAGTCTTCCATAAATAAGCTTCACTTAATTTGGAGTAGAGGTAAACCAAACAAGAGGCCCCCAATTATACTCATGAATCCTCTCTAAGTAAATGAAGTACCTCAGATAAACGACATCTATATAGTATGCACATTTATCTACGAATATGGATGTGTCAACCAGATACAAGAGGTATAACCTCATTGCACATACTTTATGATATTCTACTTGTGGTATTTGTACAACCTCTCCAAAAATATAAACTTAGCATGATATACTTTGGTGTCCTCCACCTCCTGTTGGGCATCACGAAGGTTAACTTCCAAATATTGTATCATCATATTCAACGCATCAGGTTTAGTGAGTCTGGAGTAGTTTAAAAAGGGCTTAGCTAATCCCAGGGTCCATTAACTTTATTTAAGGTTTCAAGTTGGCCCCTTATTCATTATATATATTTGTTAACCCATTTGGTCTATTTTATCAATATTTAACTTTAAATGTGTTAGATGAGACAAATTATTAAGTGTCTACCGTAGACTTTATTTTATTTAAAAAAAAAAGTTTAAACACTCGATATATTTAACAAATATCACACGCTTGGATATTGGTGGCCTATTCAATCTAATCGTAAACCATTAACTTTTTTTTTTACATTTCTTCATTTTTCTCCTCCACCTTCTTTTTTTCTCTTTCATTATCTTCATAAATCTTCATCTAAAATCCAAAAAATATAAGAAATCTCTCTCTCTCTCTCTCTCTCTCTCTCTCCTCTCTCTCTCTCTCTCTCTCTCTCTCTCTCTCTCTCTCTCTCTCTCTCTCTCTCTCTCTCTCTCTCTCTCTCTCTCCTCTCTCTCTCTCTCTCTCTCTCTCTCTCTCTCTCTCTCTCTCTCTCTCTCTCTCTCTCTCTCTCTCTCTCTCTCTCTCTCTCTCTCTCTCTCTCTCTCTCTCCCTCCCTCTATCTATCTATCTATCTATCTATCTATCTATCTATCTATCTATCTATCTATCTATCTATCTATCTATCTATCTATCTATCTATCTATCTATCTATCTATCTATCTATCTATCTATCTATCTATCTATCTCTCTCTCTCTCTCTCTCTCTCTCTCTCTCTCTCTCTCTGAGTATTCATTATCATCACCATCTCCATCTCCTTCTACCTCCTTTTTCTTTATCTCCTTCATTATCTTTATGGGTGTTCATCCAAAACCCAAAAAATTGCACATAACAACAAACAAAATTTTCACGGTGTTCATAAAAATCAAAACCAAATCCTCTGAGCCAAACATCAATTTTACATATTGAAAAAAACCCTCATACCTTCTCCAATCCCTAAATCCAGCAGTACAATCAAAGTTCGGTCACACAAAATACAAACCTAAAATTAATTTAAAAATTAAAAAATAATACATAATCATAAGGTAAAGTTTTAGTATTTTTGGGGTTTAGTCCCCTTTTCTACGAAACTTCAAGATGATTTGAGGTCATAAAATAATGGACCAACAAACAAAAGCAAACCAGCCTAGAGCTTCATAGGAGACATGGAGTGAAATAGAATTTCATGACGACGTGATTAATTTTTAACTTTGATCTAAACTAGTATTCTCCTAAGAACTCAACTATTAAAGAGGGTATGGTAGACCCAACTGTTAAGATAAATTTATATATTTCAAATATTTTAAACCGTTAATATGGGGGTGTTACCGGTTACATACATCAAATAACTAAAATAAGTTACAGAATAAGCGCTTTTGGAGTTGCCGTAACCCGTTACGCATTTGCAGTATCCGCTTACATGTTAAGTGTCAATTTTAGGTTATTTTCCATATCATATATTGATACTTTTAAGCTCTTTTCTATGCTTTTGATTATCAAAATGACTTATTTTAAGTGATTCTTGCATCGATGTATTTAATATTGGCAAATTTAATTTGTTTATTAGTTTTTCAGCTTTTTATGTTTAGAAGTTGCAGCTCAAGGCTGGTTTTGAGAAGAAGAATCAAAGAATTTCAATGTCTATGTTTCAGAAGCCTCACCCTGCGAGAGGGAGTCGAGTGAAGGAATCCTCGCCCAACAAAGAGGTGGCGAGAAGGACTTGTCTGGCAAAGGTATTGGCTCGCCCGACGAAGCAAGATATTTTGAGTTTCTTGCGTGCACTGTTTCTGTCACGTGGGCATGTTTAGTGGGACTCGTCTAACTAAGCTTGTGTAGCATCGGGTGAATTAGAGCGAACATGTCATGCTTATAAGCCACTTTTTAGATATTTTAGACATCATCTTCCATTTTTTAACATCCTTATAACCTAGAAACAACTTTGTGTGATAGAAAAACTCATTTTCTTCATTTCTACTCAAAATCAAAGCTTTCTAACATCAATATTTGAGACTTCGAGTTTAATGTTCATAAAGCTTCGTTATTTACTTATTGATCAAGCTACCATGGTTATGGGTATCATTAGACGCGTCTCTTCAAGACGATCACAACCATATCCTCACGCAAAATTTATATAAAACACAGCTTACACGATTTGGAAAAAAATCAGAGATGTTTTAAAAATTTTGAAATCTAAAACAGAAGTATCAAACTCATTGATTCACCAAAATTGAGTTAACAACAAGCATCCGTGAACATCATAGACCATTCTAGTAATTTGAGTTAGAAGATTTGATGCCTTAAACTACCTGAACAAAGTCAGATAAACTTGCTCTGTAAATGGACTTGGCTAGAACGATTCAGGACATCTCAAGGCTTGATTCTTCTTCTGTTAGCTTCAGTGAAGTTCAAGGATGAAGGATCAATGAAGAAATTGGACTGAAAAATGGTGAAAAGAGGAATTCGAAATCTCAGAAAAGGGTGTTATGGAGGGAGTTTGATAGAGTGATTTTTGTTTTTAAAGCTTGAGAAAATGAGTGAGATATAACCCTCCATTTATATGGAAGAAAATGGGAAGCTCAAGCGTGTGGAATGATGAAGTTTGAAGGGAATTCGTGAAGTTGCAAGCATGAAAAGTGTGACTCGTATTTTGCTCAAAACTCAACCAAAACTTGCATTTCAAGCTGATAATCACTTCTGGAAGATTGTTAAACATGATTAGAAGTAAAAACATGCAGCAATTTAGTGATTAGAAGCTTAATTGTGCATTTCAAATTCTGACTTGGAGAAAAAAATCAGTTTCAAGTGGCCAACTTTGAATGAATGGTATTCATAACTCAAGGAGTCTTAGGGCATGATTCTTGAAGAAATTGAAAGATAAGGTCACAAATTTTACAATATGCAAAGAATGGGATCAATTAGATACTTGAGATAAAAGTTGTGATGAGTCAAAGTTGAGAAAAAGATGCTGACTTTTTGTACTTAGAAAAATTCTAAGTTTTTCTTCAAAAATGACCCATAATGTTTTGAGTTAAAACAAGGATTTACTACAAATTGAGCTTTGATCAATGATTCTATATTGAAGTAGACTTCCCAAAGAGAATTTTGAAACTTGAATCACTCAAAAATACAAAGTATTGAAAAAGTTATGGCCTTGTGAAGTTGGTGAAAATTCATGAGGCGACCTATAATCTTTTGCATCCTTAGGGCATCTTCCACCCATTTTCAAGCTTTGAACATAAAAGAAGAGTTGAAGTTAACATCCTTAAGATAATTGTGGAAAATGAATGTGATCAAGGAGATAAAAATTAACAAAGTTATGATCTTTTGAAGTCACATAAGATAATTTGAAAGCCTATCTAGAGGACATGTAATCTTTCTCAATCATTAGGCATCTTCCACATGAAATTTTCTTGAGACTTTTGAAGTGATTTATTGATAACCCGTTAAAGAGAGGAATATCTTTAGAATCACTCAAAATAACCAAATATGAGCAAGATATAGCCCTTAGAAGTTCAAAACCCTAGCTCCTAAAGCAACAAAATGCCTTGGAAACCCCTTTCAATTTTGACAAACTTTCTTGCACAAATACTTTTATCATGCAAATAGAAGTTGTTGAGGATAATAATGAGAAACCATAGTAGCCATAACCAATTCCAAATATTAGGAATTGATGGAATTATTCACTTGTGATCAATGAATCAAGAACTTGCTCAATTAGGTCAAACCTCTTCAATCAAACTTTGCATCCTTTGACTTTCTTTGACAAATTGAGATATGATGAATCATAGTAGACCTTATCCTGATTTTTCCTCGAAGTGATATCAATGATGAAGCTCGAATATCAATGAAGCTTTGTTAAAGAAGGCATGGAAATAAACTCATGCACCTATGAATCCATCTGATGAAATGTGTTGTGCCTTCACCTATAGGATCATCAATTAGAGAAAACATCCATTGTATTTGTTAGTTGTGAGTTAATCAACACAAGTCAAATATGACCATACTATACAAATCAAGGTGCTTAGTGATTTCTCAAGGGAAAACCTAAAGATAGGGAGAAGAACCCAAACCTAATTGTGATCTGAATATGACTGAATTGATATGAGATGATAGAGGAATCTTAGGGGGGAAATTGGGGAACAACAGTTGCCCTTATTTAAGTATCTTCTATACGAAGATATGAAGATTAAAATCTTTGTGTCGACGTGATTGAAGATACTTAAATATAAAACGAGCCCTATTTTTTTCCCTAAGATGCCATGCAATGCTTATGATTATTCACACAAACGAATAGATCCAAAAGCGACAAAGGACACCATTAGGGAAACAGAAAATAAAATAAAGGATCAAAGGAAAACCCGACCAGGAAAATAAATCATTGGTGAACAAATAACTCGACTCTATTGGGGTAAAGCCCAAGGAGGAGATAAAGCAACGTCAACTCAAATATTAAGGAGAAAAAATAAAAGATAATAGTGATCAACCGATAACTGGGAATTATCCATCATTAAGAAGATAGAAAAAATGGTATCGTCGACTCACATGGGGAAGAAATGGTAGGATAATACCAACAAATACCAATATTAGGGTAAACTACAAATGAACAACATCAGTACTTATGACTGGAAACAAACAAACTTCTTCAAAGCTAAGTGAGTCTCTACGACGAACTATCTCCCGTAATGCCAAGACTACCATTCATCGAAGTACAAATCTCAACAATGAACTATCTCCTATAATGACGAGACTACCATTCATCGGAGTACAAATATCAATAACAAACTATCTCCCAAAATGACGAGGCTACCATTCATTGGAGTAACAAATCTCAACAACGAACTATCTCCCTTAATGACGATATTACCATTCATTTGAGTAACAAAATCTCAACAACAAACTATCTCTCATAATGACGAGATTACCATCCATTGGAGTAACGAATCTCAACAACAAACTATCTCTCATAATGACGAGACTACCATCCATTTGAGTAACAAATCTCAACAATGAACTATCTCCCATAATGATGAGACTACCATTCATTGGAGTAACAAATCTCAACAACGAGCTATCTCCCATAATAACGAGACTACCATTCATCGGAGTAACAAATCTCAACAATGAACTATCTCCCATAATGACGATACTATTATCCATTGGAGTAAACAAAATCTCAACAATGAACTATCTCCTATAATGACGAGATTACCATCCATTAGAGTAACAAAATCTCAACAACAAAATATCTCCCATAATGACGAGAATACCATTCATCGGAGTAACAAATCTCAACAACAAACTATCTCCCATAATGATGGGACTACCATCCATTGGAGTAAACAAATATCAACAACGAACTATCTCCCATAATGATGAGATTACCATCCATTGGAGTAAACAAATCTCAACAGTGAACTATCTCCCATAATGATGAGATTACCATCCATTGAAGTAAACAAATCTCAACAACAAACTATCTCCCATAATGACGAGACTACCATTCATTGGAGTAACAAATCTCAAAAACGAACTATCTCCCATAATGATGAGACTACCATCCATTGGAGTAACAAAATGAATCTTCTCTGGGAACTAACAGACTTAATGGGGAAGTACACGTTGTTCAAATAAAGAGACATGCCACTTGCTGTTATAAGAAACCATTCGGGCAAAGAAATATGACTTCTCTGGGGAAGTGCCAATATATTCACGATGAGGAGATAAAGTCTTCTTGTGAAAAATAAGTGCACACTCTCAAACCAGGGCTCAGAGCCTGTAGAAAACATAATAATAATGTTGTCGGGAACCACGGATCCAAGCCAGAAATAAACCGGAATAAAATAGTCAACCAAGATAGCACGTGATGAGAAATAAACTCAAGAGGGGACCACATTCCATCCAGACAACGAGCTGAATAGGAAGGATAAAACAAAATTCTTCCACGAGGGTTAACTCAGTGGGGAAATTGAAAGAATATACATTTTCTGCTTAAGGTTGACACTTTATTGGAGAGAGAGTAACATAACTCTGCAAAATAGGGTAATACGCCAACAAAATATTAATGAATGCAAATGAGTAATGAATTTCAATTCAGCTATGCATGATGTATGTATGAATATTATTATGTATATGCTAACAAAATAGACATACAACACTGGGAATAACCAGACAAAACCAGCTTGGGTAAAGTTAACCATCGGCTAAATCACATCAAAGATGAAGATTCCCAAAAGACAGTAAGCACCAACCGAGGAAACAAATTCCTACTTCACGGCTTAACTCCTCTGGGAAGAAATACAATCTGAAAGTAATCAAATCAAAACAAAAAATCATTACAAATACAGGGATATAACACCCTCTTTCAGGATTCACCGGGGAATATCACACAGCCTTCAATGGGGAAAATAAATGTTTCAACGTCTAGACTTTCATTGGAGATGGTAATATTGACTTCACCAGGGAAGATAAAAACCATATCATCGAGATATCAATTGGGGATCTTATGTTGACTTTGTTGGGGAGGACAACACCACATCATCGAGGGGAGCCCAAAACACATTCTTTCAAAACCAATAGCAATATTTACACAAACTCTTCTGGGGAGAAATAATGAAACCACACAAGGATAACAACCTTCAGAGAGACACATTATCTCGGCTTTAATTGGGTATTTAAGAAGTCAAACAATACAACAAGAAATTAAAATTATGGGGATTTTAAATCAAACCCAGCACTTGGCGAGAGAAAACCCAAAAAAGTTGACAACTATTTCAACACTTCTTAAAAGACACTGCCCTTGTCTAGTTGCCAAATGTGATACGGTGGGAGAACTGACTAGTGTTTTGCGTTTGTATTCGCACTTGTTCGGTTGAGCAAGAGTCGCCACCGACTTTTTATTTTATCCTAAAGGAAAGGTTAAAAATCACAGCAAAAACCTTTTGAGATATTTCGTGGGTTCGGGGGGTAGATTATGAAAAGGGAAGGTATTAGCACCCTTTTCATCCATGGTTATCCATGGGCTCTTAGTTACTTGGTTTTTTAGATCACTTGCCTTGATTTTCGATTGCTTGAAAATGGTGTGTGTGTGTGTGTGTGTTTTTGAAAATGTTTTTGAAAAGATGCCTTGTCTTAGGCAACCAATGTATTTGACTCGTGTTTGAGTGTTTTACAAAAGTGTGTATCTTTTCGAAAAGATGTTTCAAAATGTTTTTTGAGAGTTTGTTTTGAAAGTATTTGTGAAGTGTGGTTTTTGAAAAGAAGGCAAGTGTTTTTGCAAATTGATCTCAAGTAACTAAGAGTTTGGTCTATCCCTATTGTACTCAAAGGTTTTCTCTATGTTTTCAACCTCTTTTAACAATTTTGTTCCACCATTGAATTTGGTGGACAATCTTGCGTTTAGGAAGTTTAACGGGACGGGCGCGGGCCATCGTATGGACCATGAATGCAATGGTGCCAAGTGTCTTTGGCAATTTGCTTTGAAGGGACTATGATCATTCCATTTAGGCAACTTACGAAAGCGTCATCGAGGGACTTATGATCATTTGAATTTGTTTTGCCAAAGAAACTCGACGTGCAAACATGGCCCATTTTGGAAGGCAACATGTGGGATTACCCTAGGGGGTGCAAGTGTGATTGTGTATTGATTTCATGTATTTGTCTTGTATTAGGTTATCTAGCGTTTGGTTTTATGTACATGCAAACCCTAGGTCTAACCATGGTATAATTGGAAAGCGATAAATTGCAAGAATTTAAAGTCTACGCTATTACAAATAGTATCCGGGAGTGGGGGTACAAATTCACAAATGGGGATGAGACTTTAAGAATGTAGTGTCCAATAAGTTACAACCAAATCGAATTGCGATAAAAATGTAAACAATGTAATGTAAAGTATAAGAATAGCAATTGTACATGTATCAAATGTAAAGTGTATTGTGTAGGTGTACGTGTACGTATGAGAATTATTTACAAGTTGCAGAATGTGCGTATTAATGTGAAGATTAAGTATTGTTAACTTAAATGAAAAGAATTAAATGTTTATTTATTTAATCTTTGTAATCTTGTATTTTTCTTTAATATGTACAAAAGAATATTTTACTTAAAAGAAAGAAAAATATTTTAAATTATATTATGTATGTTAAAAAATATATTTAAATTGATTATGTACAAAGTATTTTTTAAGAAAAGAAAAATGTATTAAATTAAAGAATACTTATGTATATAAAAAAGTATTTTAAATGATTACGTACAAATCAAAAGTTCTAATATTAAGGAAAAAATATTAACTTTAAAAAAGAAAAAATTATGTATTCATGTAAAAATAAAGAAAGTAAAAGTTTTATTGTTTTTATGCACAAAAGGAAATTTTGTAAAAAAAAAGATTTTAAGGTAATATTTTGTCTATATGGTTTAATTATGCTAAAAAGATGAGATAACTTTGTTAATTAGCAAAAGGTAAAAAAAATAAAGACATAAATTAGCTTTGAAGTAAAAAAGAGGAAAGGAAAAGGGGGGTGCTGATTGGGATGCATTTGGGCCTTAAGCAGATTTAGAAAGGGCAAAGGCCCAAGACTTGAGACAAAAGTTTGTCTTAGGGTTGCAGCATTTTCGTTTCACTTTGGGAATGCGCTAGGGTTTACAGCGCCGGCGGCTTCGTTCTTGCTTCATCTTTTTGCCATGGATTCAGAACTGTGTTCTTCTTGCCCTAGCCACCAGTGCCACCTCTTCTTCCTCCCCTCCAAGATTGATCAGGCGATGGCGATAAGGTTTGGTTTCTTGATTTTTATGTTTTACGCTTTTCTTTGTTTAATCTTGGCAAAAACTGATTCTTGGTTATGTTATCAATATTGTTATGAGGTATGAAAGGAAAAGTAAGAGAGAAGTAAACCTTTGGAGAGGAGAAGAGGAGGACGGTGGCACTTCGGACGACCAAGGGCGAAGGGAAACGGGATACCGCGCGCTTTGCTTGAAAACCTTGGTATTTGGTACTTTTGCTTCACTTCTTTTAGGTTTAATGATGATCCCTGAGAACCTTTTTTTGTCTTCTTCTGCTAGCCTCGTACATTTGACTCTATTTGCCTCTTTATCTCCTTCTGGTTGTTGCCTTGAACGTTTGCCTAGTGATGATGCTTTCTGAGGGTTTGTAGCCTTTGAATAACTTTGCTTGTATGAATATTCTGAGTTGTCTTGAAATGTTGATATTGTTGGTTAGTGTGTTCATCCCTATGATAAACCCTAGGTTATGAGGGTTTTGAGTTATTTGTTGATGATATGCTTTCCCCTGTATGCTTCTGAATGTGCTATTGTTGAAACATTTTGTTTTGACTAGCTTTTCTCTTTTGGCTCGCTGAGTATGTTTAAGATGGTGGATGTTTCTGTTTTTTTTTTGGAACTTGGCAAGTTAAAGGTTTATGGCCTTGAGGCTTTTTGGTAAGGCTGTTTATGTTGCATATTTTTGATGCTTTGGTTTAGCCATACAGGTTAATGGCCTTGGGAACTCATGCTTGTAAAACAGGTTAAAGGTTTTAGTTGACAGGGTTTGGCCTTGAATGGTTAGGCTGGTATGCTTCAGGTTATATCTTTTCTGATAGGCAGGTATGCTTGGTAATGTTGACTGGTTTTTTTGTGAACTGGTTTGGACAGTTTGTGGTTGGTTAATGCAGGTTGTGAGTTCATGTTTTTGGCTTGGACAGGGTAGGCCTTTTGAGTAGTAAGGTTTGATGTTGTCTTAGGCTTTTTCTGGTTCTGAAGCTTGGCTTCAGTTTGGTGCAGGTTAAAAGCTTATGCAGGTTTTGGGTCTGGAGGGCTTTTTGATAGTTTTTGGTTTTAGAGACTGGTGCAGTTTTTGTATATTTTGTTTTTTCTTACAGTTTTGTGGTTTATGCCCCTCCTTTACTGTGTTATGAACAGGTTATCTTATATTTTGTTTCTCATGCCTAAAGCCTTAAGCCTGCAAAACCTGCTTTTCTTTTTCTCTTCTCTCTCTCTTCAGTACAGCTTTAGCATTAAAAAAATGTTTATGCTTTGTACTTTTACTGAAAGGGAAGCACTGGGAAATGATGAAAATGAATTATGTTTGCTTGCACATGTGGTTTAACTCTGCACTTTATGTCTTCTCTGCATATTTGCATATCTCTTTTGACAGCTTCCCTGCATTTTGATGGCCCTTTGTACTTGACATCCTTTGGACAGCTTTTGTTTAGTTTGACATTAGAACTCAGTTTGGACTTTGTAGTTCTAGTTCAATTTTCCTTTGGATTTTGCACTTGCTCATGCTGTTTGAGATTTTGGAAATTATGCAGCTTGACAATTTTGACTTGTGAATTTCAACTTTGTGCATTCATGATTTAGCAAACAAATATTCATCCCTCTTTGTGAACCGGGAGAAATCCCGTGATTTGCAGAGAGGGCTAACTGATCCCAGTCAGTTGCCCTTAATGATGAACTTTTTTATCTGTCTGTCTTTTATTATTTATCTGCAATTGACTTTTCTTTTTTTCTTTGTTTTGCAGATAAAATTCCATGGAGTACTGGAGCAAGGGATAGAAGATGAAGAATTGAAGATTTAGAAAAATACTTAGGATAGTTTTTATTTAAATTTAAATAAATGTAATATTGTTATTGTAAACATTTTGTAAACAAAAAAAACAATTATACAAATAATTTAAAGATAAATAAAAAGTCCTTTTATTTGATTAATTCTTTTCTTCTCCAAATAAATTCCAATCATTTAAATTCAGAATAGTAAATAATTAAATAGACATATCTTCGGCATTGATCAATTAAATTTGGCACTTCACAAATCCAAATTAATGCACAGTCAATCGCAGCAATTGCCCAGACGTTTTTTCCCTTTACTGACTTTAATCAAACATTGCAGATTCAAACCCAATGCAACCTTTTACTGATTCAGTCAAACAAACGTGAATTCAATCCAAATGCATTCTTTTACTGATTAAGTCAAACAATGCAAATTCAATCCAAATCTCGGAATAACTTGCAAAGCATCGTAGAATTAAATCTTTCTGAGGAACCGCGCACGAAAACCCTAATTCCTGATTAAATGCCAAAGAACGTTCGCCTGATCAAAGTTGAGCCAAAATCAATTAAAACCCTAAGCAAACTGTGTGAACTGTTCTAGAGCCATGAAAATCAATAAAAACCCTAATTTTGTCTGACTGACGAGAAAAGTCTGTTTGACCGAGTCTTGAGCCAGTTTGAAAAATCAGGAAACGCCTGAAGCTGTGATTTCTTGAGGAAAAATGTGAGGGCAAATTTTGGGGTACAACAGTTGCCCCTGTTCAATCTTCTTGGACCTGAAGAGTTAGATTGGCAAGTTTGCCTTTCGCGACTTGAAGGTAAAAGAAGATTGGACACTAAAGTGCCCAGAATATTTGCACTCGGTGATGTGATGGTAGAGGTGAATGGGCTTACAGATGCCATTTGGTGATGGGCTTAAAGATGCCATCTGATGCGATAGAATCTTGTCGGGGGATGGGCTTAGAGATGCCATCTGAGAATGGGCTTAAAGATGCTATTTGGTGACTGCTGGTAGGAGGATGGGCTTAGAGATGCCATCTGGAAATGGGCTTAAAGATGCCATTTAGAAATGTTTGTAGGAGGATGGGCTTAGAGATGCCATTTGGAAATGTTGAACTGTATGTCAATGGTGAGTAGACGAGTATCAGAAAGGCATCCATGTTTTGGAACATCTCTGAACTGGGGGTCTGAATAAGCAATAGAGTAGCATCCGTTGTTGGGAAGCGTCCGTAAACTGTTTTCAAAGGTTGCATCTGAGTCTGAACAAGTGATAGGTTAACATCCGTTACTGGAGAACCCGTGAACTGTTTTCAGAAGTCTTGAAGTTGAATAAGCAATAGAGCAGCATCCGTTGTTGGGAAGCGTCCGTAAACTGTTTTCAAAAGTTGCATCTGAACAAGCGATAGATTAACATCTGTTGTTGGGAAGAATCTGTAAACTGTCTTCAGAAGTCTTGAAGTTGAAGAGGAACCGGTGTAGGGTTTCCTGATGATGCGTCCGTGTAAAACTGCATCTGAGTGAATCTGGAATAAGTATCAGAATGTCGCCGTGTCTGGGTCACATCTGAACTATTTCTGGATGAATCTCGGAAAATGATCTTTGTCTGTCGATTGATCTTACCTGAAAAGGTAATGGGTTAGTTGTTATGCAATGTCATGATGCGTGATGCAATGTATGTTACCAATGTTTATGATATGAATGTAATGAATGCGCATGTAAGCTGATGAGCTATCTTGCTGAGGATACATGAATCCTGGATTGCTGAAGATAAAAGAATCTTGACTGCTGCCGGGGAGAACAATTCCTTGGCTGCTGCTGTGGAGGGCAAGAATCCTTGGTTGTTGAAAAATGAGAAGTCTTGGGACCACTGTTGGGGAAATCAGAAGCTTGGGTTGTATGCCAAACTACTGGGGTCTTCCTGTTCTGAGGAGATCTGTGTAGGATTTCCTGATGATGAGTCCATGTAAAACTACATCGGGGGTTGAAAGGGAACCGGTGTAGGGTTTCCTGACGATGCGTCTGTGTAAAACTGCATCGGGTTTTTGAACACTTTTGACATTCTAATGCCCCAAGTGGTGATGTAGATAATTTCCTAGCTTGTTACAGGTGTTAATCCACAATCGGTCGTTCACAGATATTTTCCTGGCTTGTTACAGGTGTTACTCTGGAATTTAAGAAAAGTTGGTCAAGGAGATATTGTCCTGGCTTGTTACAGGAATCGAATCTTCAAACTTTTCAAACGTGCCCTGGCTAGATATAGGAATCGAGTTTGGAAATAGTCGTCAACAGATATACCCTGGCTGGATACAGGAATCGAATCTTCAAACTCTTCAGACGTGCCCTGGTTAGATACAAGAATCGAGTCTGGAAATAGTCGTCAACAGATATGCCCTGGCTGGATACAGGAGTCGAATCTTCAAACTCTTCAGACGTGCCCTGGCTAGATACAGGAATCGAGTCTGGAAATAGTCGTCAACAGATATGCCCTGGCTGGATACAGGAGTCGAATCTTCAAACTCTTCAAACGTGCCCTGGCTAGATACAGGAATCGAGTCTGGAAATAGTCGTCAACAGATATGCCCTGGCTAGATACAGGAATCGAATCTTCAAACTCTTCAGACGTGCCCTGGCTAGATACAGGAATCGAGTCTGGAAATAGTCGTCAACAGATATGCCCTGGCTGGATACAGGAATCGAATCTTCAAACTCTTCAGACGTGCCCTGGCTAGATACAGGAATCGAGTCTGGAAATAGTCGTCAATAGATATGCCCTGGCTGGATACAGGAATCGAATCTTCAAACTCTTCAGACGTGCCCTGGCTATATACAGGAATCGAGTCTGGAAATAGTCGTCAACAAATATGCCCTGGCTGGATACAGGAATCGAATCTTCAAACTCTTCAGACGTGCCCTGGCTAGATACAGGAATCGAGTCTGGAAATAGTCGTCAACAGATATGCCCTGGCTGGATACAGGAATCGAATCTTCAAACTCTTCAGACGTGCCCTGGCTAGATACAGGAATCGAGTCTGGAAATAGTCGTCAACAGATATGCCCTGGCTGGATACAGGAATCGAATCTGGAATTGTGATAGTTGATCTGTTGGTGGTTGTAATTTCCAGCAGGTGGCGAAGGAATGATTGAACACTTTTGACATTCGAATGCCCCAAGTGATGATGAAAGAATCTTGAATCAGATTATTCTGCGGATTGAGAGATTTCTTGAAATCTTGACTGGACTGCCCCAGGTTAACTGAACTTTGAAAGATCTGTTGAAACCTTGACTGGACTGCCCCAGGTTAATAGGATGGTGCCATGTCATGCCCCTTGTTGATAGGAGATTTGTAATGGAAGTGTCATCCTTTTGAAGTGATTTTAACTCACTGAGAGAGTTTTCGTTCCTTCGAACATTCGCTGTATGAATTTCTTCGCTGTCAAACAAAAAACCAAATGCAGACAGTGATATTCAAGCAATGCAAAGTTTATGTTTGTCTCGAAGTTTTGAAAAATGTGTTTTTAGCAGAAAACTTTTTATAAGACAGATCAACACAAGATTTAGAGTAAAGCCTTACAGGAGTCAGGATACCTTTTGTAACAGTATGCTTTCGAACTAACCCATGCTTCAATTAGGACTTTTGAAGGGTTGTAACGTGGCTTGGTTCACGGTTTAAGAAACAAAGGATAAAGGCTCAAAGTATATTTGTACCCACCCGCTCTTCGTGATGTTCTTCACACCTAAGCTCAATTAACTGTGCATCGCACTCTGTTTTGAGTTTGGAACGACCTTTTGGGCGATGGTTCACCAGTTGAATTTGGGAGACAGTCATCATCTCGTTTTTCTTTTTCAACATTTTTCATGCTGTTGAGGATTTGTAATGACCCCACTATTTTGATTTTGATTTGTTATCCCTAACTTTTGCCTGATTGTTCCCGTTTTTTGAGATTGCAATCAGCGGGATGCCCCAGCTTTCTTAAGCCTCCTTTACAGGTTTTGGCTTGGTGGGATTTTCTCTTTTGAGAGATTGACTGCCTATGTGATAGGGAACCACCCTTGTCTTTTGATTCCAAGGGAATGCTTTCCTTTTTCTTTGACGTCGTTCGTTGTATTACGAATTGAGAGTTTGTGACTTTAATGCGCATTTTCTTTTGAATTAACTGAGATACTACCCTGCCCCAGGTTTATATCAAAGGTTTTGATCGTTTAGAAACAGAAAACTCCTACTTCTTTGGCTCAAAGGGGTTGACTAGGGATTAACTTCCTTATAACTCCAGTGTTTGGGGAATTGAAAGAAATGCCTGTACATCATCAGCAAAGTCTGTTCAAAAGCATACTGTATGATATTATGGTATTGTTTCGTCATCCTCCCTCTAAAGGCTTGCAGCTTTTTATCAAGAGTCAAGTATCATAAAGAAAAGCATAAGAGTAGTGAAACGAATGGATGGATTCAAGACAAACATATGCAATACATTAATGAAAACAAAGTTTTGACATCAACAGTTAATTGTTTGAATAACAAAAGAAAATTACAACTTTGAAAATTCAAATGAAGCAAAAGTCTCTCAGTTTGAGCTTCGTCACTCCAGGTGGAGAACTTCTTAACGGAAGATTTTCATCTCGCCGTCTGGCATGAACTCCAGCACTCCAATGTCGATCAGATCTTGAATCTTGTTCTTCAAGGCCCAACAGTCGTTGGTGTCGTGTCCCGGGCTGTAGGAGTGGTAAACACAAAATGCGTCGGGACGATAGTTAGGAGAGGAGGTATTGAGCTTCTGAGGAGGATCCCTTAAAGTAAGCAGGTTGACCTCCAACAGGCGCTTCAGTATGAAGAATGATGGTATCTCAGTCTCCGTGAACTGTCTTCCCGACGTTTCTTGCTTACGCTGATTACCCCGTTGACACTGGCGAGGTTGTTGATGGGCTTGTGACCCTGAAGCAAGCGAAGGAGCCTTCCCCTTATCTTCTTGAGTGGATGGAGGCTGAGCGGTGACTTGCTCTTCAACCTCAGATGTTTTCCCCAATTGGTTGTTTGGAAGCAGTTGGCGGACAATGACTCTGAGTTCCTCTTGTCTTTGAGATAGGTCTTGGATGAGAGCCATCTGGCCCACCAACTGTCCCATCACTTGGGTCCTCAATGTTGTCAAATCAAACTGCAGCTCCGCAAGCTGATCACTCCTGGCATTGTTTGAATTCTCCAAGCTCTTTGTGAGGAGAGCTTTCATTTCTTCTTGCCCCAGAGACAAGTTCAGGAACATTTCCTGCAGCTGAGCAGTCTGGTCTTGGATGTCTTTGACAGACCTTTCTAGAGCCATCCCTTACTGAAATAAACAGCAGGAGAGTAAGGAAACCTGAAAAAGGAAAGATCGTTAAGATGCAATGCATGATATGTGGATGCATGCTTTCAAGGATCTCTTGAGGTAAACACAAGAAAATGTTAGAGGTTGAACTTTGCTCTTGGATTGGAGAACTTTGCACCGGTGGATGTCTTTCCACTAGAATCAAGCTCACCATGTCTAGTGGGTCATAGCCATTGATTCAAGTTGTTTCACTTGAACTTTGATCGGAGAACTGTGCACTGGTGGATGTTTTTCCACGAGAATCAAGCTCACCATGTCAAGTGGGTCATAGCCACTGATTCAAGTTGTTGTACTTGATCTTTGGTTGGCATTGGTTAGAGGAGAAACCTCTTGCCCCTTGGTAGACGTCTGGTTCAACGTATCCCTGCATCAACAGACCCTCAAGATCCTCGAAAAGGTTATTGAAAATGTTATGGTATGATGTTATGATGTATATGTATGCAAAAAGCGAGTGAGTGTAGATACATGTAATCATATTCACACAAAGCAAACAAGTCCTTAGGTTTAGGCTTGCATGGGGTTTAGGTAAGTACCCTCTTGAAGTTAGTTAGCTCATCCTGTCCTAAAATAGAAACCGGGTTCTAAGGAGCTCAATATCATTGGATTGTTTTCTGTGTTCATCGTTTCGGTTTAGCCACTTACTGGCGACCAAAATATTCCAAGAAAACAACCCTTAAATGAGTGTAGTATCGAGTATCTACCAACTTCGGACTGCACCAAAGTCGGTCATCTCACTACCCCTAAAAAGGCTAAGATGGTCAATTAAGGTTCTAAGAGTTCGTTAGTGCTTCACGATATCACTCAGCGGCCCCGTACTCTCCTTGACTGAACTCAAGGGTTACCGGTACTCACAAATATGTCACACTAACATAGCTTACTGCTTCAACCATGTCGGTATACCCCGCACAGTTCCCTCACAGTTTTTTTGCTATTTACCTAAGAAGGTGCCCCAAATCCGGGTGTAGGATTTACAACAAACCCAAACAAGAACCCAAAGGATAAAGCAATCAAGTCAATCAAAGCAAGAAAGTAAAGGTGATCTAAACCCTAAGGTGACCCCACTTTTAAGTTTTTTCCCCAGCAGAGTCGCCAGTTCTGTGATACGGTGGGAGAACTGACTAGTGTTTTGCGTTTGTATTCGCACTTGTTCGGTTGAGCAAGAGTCGCCACCGACTTTTTATTTTATCCTAAAGGAAAGGTTAAAAAGTACAGCAAAAACCTTTTGAGATATTTCGTGGGTTCGGGGGGTAGATTATGAAAAGGGAAGGTATTAGCACCCTTTTCATCCATGGTTATCCATGGGCTCTTAGTTACTTGGTTTTTTAGATCACTTGCCTTGATTTTCGATTGCTTGAAAATGGTGTGTGTGTGTGTGTGTTTTTGAAAATGTTTTTGAAGATATGCCTTGTCTTAGGCAACCAATGTATTTGACTCGTGTTTGAGTGTTTTACAAAAGTGTGTATCTTTTCGAAAAGATGTTTCAAAATGTTTTTTGAGAGTTTGTTTTGAAAGTGTTTGTGAAGTGTGGTTTTTGAAAAGAAGGCAAGTGTTTTTGCAAATTGATCTCAAGTAACTAAGAGTTTGATCTACCCCTATTGTACTCAAAGGTTTTCTCTATGTTTTCAACCTCTTTTAACAATTTTGTTCCACCATTGAATTTGGTGGGCAATCTTGCGTTTAGGAAGTTTAACGGGACGAGCGCGGGCCATCGTATGGACCATGAATGCAATGGTGCCAAGTGTCTTTGGCAATTTTCTTTGAAGGGACTATGATCATTCCATTTAGGCAACTTTCGAAAGCGTCATCGAGGGACTTATGATCATTTGAATTTGTTTTGCCAAAGAAACTCGACGTGCAAACATGACCCATTTTGGAAGGCAACATGTGGGATTACCCTAGGGGGTGCAAGTGTGATTGTGTATTGATTTCATGTATTTGTCTTGTATTAGGTTATCTAGCGTTTGGTTTTATGTACATGCAAACCCTAGGTCTAACCATGGTATAATTGGAAAGCGATAAATTGCAAGAATTTAAAGTCTACGCTATTACAAATAGTATCCGGGAGTGGGGGTACAAATTCACAAATGGGGATGAGACTTTAAGAATGTAGTGTCCAATAAGTTACAACCAAATCGAATTGCGATAAAAATGTAAACAATGTAATGTAAAGTATAAGAATAGCAATTGTACATGTATCAAATGTAAAGTGTATTGTGTAGGTGTACGTGTACGTATGAGAATTATTTACAAGTTGCAGAATGTGCGTATTAATGTAAAGATTAAGTATTGTTAACTTAAATGAAAAGAATTAAATGTTTATTTATTTAATCTTTGTAATCTTGTATTTTTCTTTAATATGTACAAAAGAATATTTTACTTAAAAGAAAGAAAAATATTTTAAATTATATTATGTATGTTAAAAAATATATTTAAATTGATTATGTACAAAGTATTTTTTAAGAAAAGAAAAATGTATTAAATTAAAGAATATTTATGTATATAAAAAAGTATTTTAAATGATTACGTACAAATCAAAAGTTCTAATTTTAAGGAAAAAATATTAACTTTAAAAAAGAAAAAATTATGTATTCATGTAAAAATAAAGAAAGTAAAAGTTTTATTGTTTTTATGCACAAAAGGAAATTTTGTAAAAAAAAGATTTTAAGGTAATATTTTGTCTATATGGTTTAATTATGCTAAAAAGATGAGATAACTTTGTTAATTAGCAAAAGGTAAAAAAAATAAAGACATAAATTAGCTTTGAAGTAAAAAAGAGGAAAGGCAAAGCGGGGTGCTGATTGAGATGCATTTGGGCCTTAAGCGGATTTAGAAAGGGCAAAGGCCCAAGACTTGAGACAAAAGTTTGTCTTAGGGTTGCAGCATTTTCGTTTCACTTTGGGAATGCGCTAGGGTTTACAGCGCCGGCGGCTTCGTTCTTGCTTCATCTTTTCGCCATGGATTCAGAACTGTGTTCTTCTTGCCCTAGCCACCAGTGCCGCCTCTTCTTCCTCCCCTCCAAGATTGATCAGGCGATGGCGATAAGGTTTGGTTTCTTGATTTTTATGTTTTACGCTTTTCTTTGTTTAATCTTGGCAAAAACTGATTCTTGGTTATGTTATCAATATTGTTATGAGGTACGAAAGGAAAAGGAAGAGAGAAGTAAACCTTTGGAGAGGAGAAGAGGAGGACGGTGGCACTTCGGACGGCCAAGGGCGAAGGGAAACGGGATACCGCGCGCTTTGCTTGAAAACCCTGGTATTTGGTACTTTTGCTTCACTTCTTTTAGGTTTAATGATGATCCCTGAGAACCTTTTTTTGTCTTCTTCTGCTAGCCTCATACATTTGACTCTATTTGCCTCTTTATCTCCTTCTGGTTGTTGCCTTGAACGTTTGCCTAGTGAGGATGCTTTCTGAGGGTTTGTAGCCTTTGAATAACTTTGGTTGTATGAATATTCTGAGTTGTCTTGAAATGTTGATATTGTTGGTTAGTGTGTTCATCCCTATGATGAACCCTAGGTTCTGAGGGTTTTGAGTTGTTTGTTGATGATATGCTTTCCCCTGTATGCTTCTGAATGTGCTATTGTTGAAACATTTTGTTTTGACTAGCTTTCCTCTTTTGGCTCGCTGAGTATGTTTAAGATGGTGGATGTTTCTGTTTTTTTTTTTGGAACTTGGCAAGTTAAAGGTTTATGGCCTTGAGGCTTTTTGGTAAGGCTGTTTATGTTGCATATTTTTGATGCTTTGGTTTAGCCATACAGGTTAATGGCCTTGGGAACTCATGCTTGTAAAACAGGTTAAAGGTTTTAGTTGACAGGGTTTGGCCTTGAATGGTTAGGCTGGTATGCTTCAGGTTATATCTTTTCTGATAGGCAGGTATGCTTGGTAATGTTGACTGGTTTTTTTGTGAACTGGTTTGGACAGTTTGTGGTTGGTTAATGCAGGTTGTGAGTTCATGTTTTTGGCTTGGACAGGGTAGGCCTTTTGAGTAGTAAGGCTTGATGCTGTCTTAGGCTTTTTCTGGTTCTGAAGCTTGGCTTCAGTTTGGTGCAGGTTAAAAGCTTATGCAGGTTTTGGGTCTGGAGGGCTTTTTGACAGGTTTTGGTTTAGAGACTGGTGCAGTTTTTGTATATTTTGTTTTTTCTTAAAGTTTTGTGGTTTATGCCCCTCCTTTACTGTGTTATGAACAGGTTGTCTTATATTTTATTTCTCATGCCTAAAGCCTTAAGCCTGCAAAACCTGCTTTTCTTTTTCTCTTCTCTCTCTCTTCAGTACAGCTTTAGCATTAAAAAAATGTTTATGCTTTGTACTTTTACTGAAAGGGCGGCACTGGGAAATGATGAAAATGAATTATGTTTGCTTGCACATGTGGTTTAACTCTGCACTTTATGTCTTCTATGCATATTTGCATATCTCTTTTGACAGCTTCCCTGCATTTTGATGGCCCTTTGTACTTGACATCCTTTGGACAACTTTTGTTTAGTTTGACATTAGAACTCAGTTTGGACTTTGTAGTTCTAGTTCAATTTTCCTTTGGATTTTGCACTTGCTCATGCTGTTTGAGATTTTGGAAATTATGCAGCTTGACAATTTTGACTTGTGAATTTCAACTTTGTGCATTCATGATTTAGCAAACAAATATTCATCCCTCTTTGTGAACCGGGAGAAATCCCGTGATTTGCAGAGAGGGCTAACTGATCCCAGTCAGTTGCCCTTAATGATGAACTTTTTTATCTGTCTGTCTTTTATTATTTATCTGCAATTGACTTTTCTTTTGTTCTTTGTTTTGCAAATAAAATTCCATGGAGTACTGGAGCAAGGGATAGAAGATGAAGAATTGAAGATTTAGAAAAATACTTAGGATAGTTTTTATTTAAATTTAAATAAATGTAATATTGTTATTGTAAACATTTTGTAAACAAAAAAAACAATTATACAAATAATTTAAAGACAAATAAAAAGTCATTTTATTTGATTAATTCTTTTCTTCTCCAATTGTTTATTTATTATTTAAAATTCTTTAAATTATAATAAATGGAAAATAAATTCCAATCATTTAAATTCAGAATAGTAAATAATTAAATAGACATTTCTTCGGCATTGATCAATTAAATTTGGCACTCACAAATCCAAATTAATGCACAGTCAATCGCAGCAATTGCCCAGACGTTTTTTCCCTTTACTGACTTTAATCAAACATTGCAGATTCAAACCCAATGCAACCTTTTACTGATTCAGTCAAACAAACGTGAATTCAATCCAAATGCATTCTTTTACTGATTAAGTCAAACAATACGAATTCAATCCAAATCTCGGAATAACTTTCAAAGCATCATAGAATTAAATCTTTCTGAGGAACCGCGCACGAAAACCCTAATTCCTGATTAAATGCCAAAGAACGTTCGCCTGATCAAAGTTGAGCCAAAATCAATTAAAACCCTAAGCAAACTGTGTGAACTGTTCTAGAGCCATGAAAATCAATAAAAACCCTAATTTTGTCTGACTGACGAGAAAAGTCTGTTTGACCGAGTCTTGAGCCAGTTTGAAAAATCAGGAAACGCCTGAAGCTGTGATTTCTTGAGGAAAAATGCGAGGGAAAATTTTGGGGTACAACAGTTGCCCCTGTTCAATCTTCTTGGACCTGAAGAGTTAGATTGGCAAGTTTGCCTTTCGCGACTTGAAGGTAAAAGAAGATTGGACACTAAAGTGCCCAGAAAATTTGCACTCGGCGATGTGATGGTAGAGGTGAATGGGCTTACAGATGCCATTTGGTGATGGGCTTAAAATGCCATCTGATGCGATAGAATCTTGTCGGGGGATGGGCTTAGAGATGCCATCTGAGAATGGGCTTAAAGATGCCATTTGGTGACTGCTGGTAGGAGGATGGGCTTAGAGATGCCATCTGGAAATGGGCTTAAAGATGCCATTTAGAAATGTTTGTAGGAGGATGGGCTTAGAGATGCCATTTGGAAATGTTGAACTGTATGTCAATGGTGAGTGGACGAGTATCAGAAAGGCATCCATGTTTTGGAACATCTCTGAACAGGGGGTCTGAATAAGCAATAGAGCAACATCCGTTGTTGGGAAGCGTCTGTAAACTGTTTTCAAAGGTTGCATCTGAGTCAGAACAAGTGATAGGTTAACATCCGTTACTGGAGAACCCGTGAACTGTTTTCAGAAGTCTTGAAGTTGAATAAGCAATAGAGCAACATCCGTTGTTGGTAAGCGTCCGTAAACTATTTTCAAAAGTTGCATCTGAACAAGCGATAGATTAACATCCGTTGTTGGGAAGAATCCGTAAACTATCTTCAGAAGTCTTGAAGTTGAAGAGGAACCGGTGTAGGGTTTCCTGATGATGCGTACGTGTAAAACTGCATCTGAGTGAATCTGGAATAAGTATCAGAATGTCGCCGTGTCTGGGTCACATCTGAACTATTTCTGGATGAATCTCGGAAAATGATCTTTATCTGTCGACTGATCTTACCTGAAAAGGTAAAGGGTTAGTTGTTATGCAATGTCATGATGCGTGATGCAATGTATGTTACCAATGTTTATGATATGAATGTAATGAATGCGCATGTAAGCTGATGAGCTATCTTGCTGAGGATAAATGAACCCTGGATGGCTGAAGATAAAAGAATCTTGACTGCTCCCGGGGAGAACAATTCCTTGGCTGCTGCTGTGGAGGGCAAGAATCCTTGGTTGTTGAAAAATGAGAAGTCTTGGGACCACTGTTGGGGAAATCAAAAGCTTGGGTTGTATGCCAAACTACTGGGGTCTTCCTGTTCTGAGGAGATCTGTGTAGGATTTCCTGATGATGAGTCCGTGTAAAACTACATCGGGGGTTGAAAGGGAACCGATGTAGGGTTTCCTGACGATGCGTCCGTGTAAAACTGCATCTATGGCGGTCCATTTTTGTTTTTCTTGAGTCACAAAATCTAAAGTAAAAAGTAATTTGTAAATTATTTTCAAAAAACAATTTTGTTATTTAATCTTTTTGTTTTTGAAAATTACTATCAATAACAAATGGATTCTTTGTAAGCAAAAATAAGAATTGCAAAGAATTTGATAAAAGCTCAAACTTTATTAATAGAATGGTAGTTTGAGAATGGCGAGACTCCATAGATGATTACAAAGTTTGGAAAATGGTAATATATTGGAAAAGATACATTGAAATACAATGACCACTATTCTCCTTAACAACTTTGAATTCCTGAGCAGCGACTTCTATTGAAGTATGGTGAGGATCCAAGAAGATTGTTGCTTCAATGATCAAGTCTTGTCTGATGCAATTACTTGTCAGAAAATCCTTATATTTTGCCTAGATTACTCTTGCGGGTTTTCAACCTACCGGGAAAATTTATTCTGTTTATGTCTCTAATTTTTTCCTAGAACGCCCTTTTGGGTTTTCAGCCTACCGAGACGCTCCTTTTTGCCTAAGTCGCCCTTTCAGGTTTTTGTCTTAGCGATCCGTTCTTTTATCTATTTAGGCGAAGTATTTCTTGACTGCATCAACATTCATAGGACGTGGGAACTCCTCGCCATACATAGTTTCAAGAATCAATGCACCGCCATAGATGGCTTTCTTGACAACATATAAGCCTTCGAAATTGGGAGTCCACTTTCCCCTAGAATAACCGTTAAAAGACATGATCTTCCTGAGCACGAGGTCGTCTTCTCTGAATTCACGAGGCTTGACCTTCTTATCAAAAGATTTCTTCATTCTCTTCTGGTATAACTGACCATGACACAAGGCCGTCATTCTCTTTTCTTCAATCAAATTCAACTGGTCAAACTTGTTCTGGATCCATTCAGCCTCTGACAATTTGGTTTCCATTATCACACGTAGAGAGGGAATCTCAACCTCAATGGGGAGCACAGCTTCCATAGCATATAAAAGAGAGAACATGGTTTCCCCTGTTGAAGTGCAGACGGATGTACGATACCCGTGTAAAGCAAAAGGGAGCATCTCATGCCAATCTTTATAGGTAACAACCATTTTCTACATGATCTTCTTGATATTTTTATTGGAAGCTTCAATAACCCCATTCATCTTTGGCATATAAGGAGATGAATTGTGATGGAAAATCTTGAATTATTCACAAAGTTCCATCATCATGTTGTTATTTAGATTCGAGCCATTGTCGGTGATAATCCTGCTTGGCACACCATAACGACATATAAGGTTGTTCTTGATAAAACGTACTACCACCTGCTTAGTAACATTGGCATATGAAGCTGCTTCCACCCATTTGGTGAAGTATTCAATTTCTACAAAGATAAAACGATATCCATTTGACGCCTTGGGTTCAATCATTCCAATCATGTCAATACCCTACATAGAGAAAGGCCACGGGGAAGAAATAACATTGAGAAGCGTTTGAGGCACATGAATTTTGTCAGCATAAATCTGGCATTTATGGCACTTCTTTTCAAATTTATAACAGTCAGACTCCATTGTCAGCCAATAATAACCTTCCTTAAGCATCTTCTTTGCCGTCAAATGTCCACTGCATGGGTACCAAAGGAACCTTCATGGATTTCATGCATCAACATGTCTGCTTCGTGTCTATCCACGCATATGAGAAAGACCATGTCATAATTTCTTTTCTATAGTACATCTTCATTAAGGAAATAGCTACCTGTCAACCTTCTCAATGTCTTTCTATCCTTGTTTGACGCACCAGCCGGGTATTCCTGAGTCTGGAGAAAATGTTTAATATCATAATACCAAGGTTTTTTATCTGACGTTTCCTCTATTGCAAACACATGAGCCGACCTATCTAGATGTTGCACTGTGATACGAGGCACATTGTTCCAAGTATTTACTTGATAGATAGAAGCCAGAGCGGCCAAAGCATTCGCCGTATGATTTTCATCTATGGGAATATGATGGAATTCAACTTTATTAAAGAAAGGTAATAATCTTCTAACATAGTATTTGTAGGGAATCAAGCCAGGGTGACGAATATCCCATTCTCCTTTAATCTGATTTATTAGCAAATCTGAATCGCCATATACATCTAGAATTTTGATTCTGAGATCTATAGCCTCCCCGAGACCCATGATACAAGGTTCATATTTTGCCATGTTATTGGTACAATTAAATGTCAATCTTGCAGTAAAAGGAATATGTGATTCATGAGGAGTGATAATTACAACACCAATTCCTTTTCCATAAGCATTCACAACTCCATCAAATACCATACCCTAACGGGATTCAGGATCAGGACCTTCCCCAGGCAAAGGTTTATCACAATCTTTTATTTTCAAAAACATCACAACCTCATCAGGGAAATCATATTTAATAGATTGATAATCATCAACCGGTTGGTGAGCAAGATAATCTGCCAACATACTGCTTTTTATAGCCTTCTGAGTACGGTATTTAATATCATATTTAGACAACAACATCTCCCAACGGGCAATTCTTCTAGTAAGGGGAGGATTTTCA
This sequence comes from Vicia faba, assembly GCA_948472305.1. NCBI lineage: Eukaryota > Viridiplantae > Streptophyta > Magnoliopsida > Fabales > Fabaceae > Vicia > Vicia faba. Next base: position 975,131,860 of record OX451740.1, on the reverse strand, counting down.
AAAATATACTTAATTGGATCCATTTTGGAAATCAACCAAGTAGTATGATTCAACATATATTGCTGCAATTGCTTTGCCGCCCAGAGCACAACATGTCTTTTCCAGCATAGAATACCGTGAATCACAATCAATAAACTTCTTGCTGAGATAATAAATGGCATATTATTTCTTCTCTGTTTCATCTTGTTGTCCCAAAATACAACCCATGGAATTATCTAACATTGTCAGATACATGATCAATGGTCTTCCTTCAACAGGTGGGAGTAAGATAGGAGAATCAAGTATATATTATTTAATACTTTTGAATGCCCTTTGGCAATCATGTGTCTACACACAACCTTGATCTTTCTTCAATAACTTAAATATCGACTCACACATTGCAGTCATATGGGAAATAAATCTGGAAATGTAATTCAACCGCCCAAGGAAGCCCCTAACTTGCTTTTCAGTTCTTGTCGCTGACATTTCTTGAATTGCTTTGACTTTATCAAGATCAAATTCAATTCCTTTTTGGATGACAATGAAACCTAACAATTTCCCTAATCAGACACCGAAGGTGCATTTATTTGGATTCAAGCGGAGACAGTACTTTCTCAAATGCTAAAACGATTTCAACAAATCTTTTATATGCCCTTCTTCAGTATGGGACTTGGCAATCATATCATCAACATATACCTCAATTTCCTTGTGCATCAGATCATGGGATAGGGTTGTCATATCCCTCTGGTACGTTGCACCGACATTCTTCAACCAGAAGGGCATCAGTCTGTAATAGAATGTTCCCTAAGGTGTGATAAACGTTGTTTTTTCCATGTTCTCAGGAGCCATTATGATTTGATTATATCTGGAAAATCCGTCCATGAATGAGAATACTTTAAATTTTGTTGTACTATCAACCAACATATCAATATGTGGCAATGGAAAATCACCTTTTGGACTAGCTTTATTTAAATCTCTATAATCTACGCACATGCAAACTTTTCCGTCTTTCTTTGGTACAGGGACAATATTGGCAATCCACCGAGGGTACACTAATGTCACAAAAAAATCGATATTAATCTGCTTTAAAACTTCTTCTTTAATTTTCACTACCATATCAGGGTGAGTTCTTCACAATTTCTGCTTGATTGGCGGGCATTCTGGCTTCAGTGGCAAATAATGTTCCACAATATCAATATCCAACCCCAGAATATCTTGGTATGACCAAGCAAAAATATCCATGTACTCTTTCAATAATTCAATCAACCTGCTCTTTACGTCTAGATGCAGTAATGCTCCAATCTCGACTTCTTTTGGATCTTCCTCTGAACCCAAATTAATCATCTATAACGACTCTTTATATGGCTGAATAGTACTTTTCTCGTGCTCAAGAAAACATGAAACCTCTTCTGGGATTTCATCATATCCTTCTTCTTTGGCTACGTACGCAGGATATTCAAAGTTGGGAGAGGGTACAGGGCATTGTACTCAATGTCTTTTTTAATTAATCTCTACATATGATTTATGATTGCTTTTAGAAACTGACACATATAATAAGTGATTATGCAGATTTATTTACAGTTATTATTTAGTTTGAAAGGTTTTTTCTGATTACCATTTTCCAAGAAAAAAGCAGAAAATAAAGACACAATTTGGGAATCAAAGACAACTTTTATTATTGATTTTAAAGATCAAAGCAACAGATATCCCCATACAATATCAATACTTTCACCTTGGGCAGAGTGAAAGCTTTTGAAAAGATTAACAAAAAATAAATTACTTTGAAATATGAATGCAAGAGGGAACATCAATGGTAATCCAATTTTGGACTCTGACTCCATGCGTTACGTAGTTCAGCATCTCTTGCTCTGATTCACCTTCCAGACTAGCATTAATCCTAGGAACAGTTGGATGAAGGTAACCTCCGCTGCGAAAGATGTTTTCATATTTTCCCAAAGAAGATTTTTCGGCTTCAAATTCCCTTCTTCATTATTCTTCACAGAAAATCCCAAACCAGCTCTATTCTTATTCACCGGCAAATCAACAATCTGCCCCCAGATCGTGTTAGGGCCATTATGCACCACCTATTGAGCATCTTTAAATGAAGCTATAGAATCCTCATTTTTCTTCACATTATCAATGGATAAATCTTGGAACTAGGTTCCAACAACAGCTTCATCCACTTCCACCACAATGAAAGAGGATAAATGAGATATTAGCAAAGCTTGCTCTCCATTTATGATGACCACCTTTCCCTCACGAACAAACTTCATCTTCTGGTGCAAAGTTGAAGTAACAGCCTCTGCCTCGTGTATCCACGGTCGTCCCAGTAAACAATTGTAAGTGGGAATAATATCCATAACTTGGAGAGTAATCTTAAATAAGTGTAGGCATATATGAATAGGAAAATCTACTTCCCCGATGACAGACTTCCTTGATCCATCAAAAGCCTTAACAATTATGCCACTTGGGCGCATGGGAGTTCCTTGGTATTTCAATTTCATGAGCGTGCTCCTCGGTATCACATTTAAAGAGGACCCGTTGTTAATCAGTACATTAGACAACAAATCATTCTTACAGTTCATGGAGATATGGAGAGCCATATTATGATTCCTTCCTTCATCAGACAATTCGTCATCATAGAAGCTCAGGTTATTATAGGATGTAATATTCCCTACAACACTTCTGAATTGGTCCAAAGGCATATCACTTTCCATGAAGGCTTGATCCAATACTCTCATCAAATATTCCTTGTGGGTAGAAGAATTCATTAGCAAGGCTAGAATAGATATCTTTGATGGTGTCTGCAATAATTGGTCTACGATCCTGTAGTTTCTCATCTTGATAACCTTCAATATATCGTCCATATCTTTCTCCAAAGTAGTACCACTAGATTCCCCCGCTGCTTTCTTGGGTTCAGTACTTTTAACAACCTTTTTATCAGCATTGACATTCCCTCACTATAACATTTGTTGTCTCTGGCAACACTTTTTTAGGTAACATGTAGAAATTGTTGCCTTAAATTCATATAGGCAACGATTTACGATTGTTGTCAAAAATATGTTTGCAACCCTTGATAATCGTCGCCTAAAATACTATTGGGGACGTTTATGGAGCGATACTCTTTTATTTTTTTGCCAACGGTTGTTAATTGTGCCCTTAACTGCTTTTGGGGACGATTTTAGAGCGTTAAAATATTATTTCTTTAGCAATGTTTGACAATTGTCCCCTAAAATATTTTTGGGGACATTTTTAGATTGTTACATTAGTTCTAATAAAAGGCTACATTTCTGAAATGTTGTATAAATTTTTTTAGAATTATCAAATTTTTGGTGGCAATCTTCCCTCCAAAACTTATACACTAAAAAACAAATATTTTTCTCTAAACATTATTAATATATATAAAAAAAATATTTTTCTAACACAGGAATTTAAAAATAAAAAATTTCAATTAAACAGAATATATATATATATATATATATATATATATATATATATATATATATATATATATATATATATATATATATATATATATATATATATATATATATATATATATATATATATATATATATATTAGTCTAAAACTTATATATATTTCAATTAAACAGGAATTTTTCTAACACATTATTAATATTTCTCTAAAACTTATATATATATATATATATATATATATATATATATATATATATATATATATATATATATATATATATATATATATATATATATATATATATATATATATATATATATATATATATATATATATATATATATATATATATATATATATATATATATATATATATATATATATATATTAAAAAAAATTCATTAAACAGAAAATAAAAAAATTTCTAACACATGAATTTAAAATATTTTTCATTACTAGTCCTCTCAATTATTTCCACGTCTTATTAAAAAGAATAGAAAATAAAAAAAGAAAAAGAAACAGATAAGGAAAACAAAAGCAGCAGCTTTCGATTCTCCTTCTTTTTCGTTCACACATTTCGCCGAACCTAGCCGCGCTCTCAGACGCTCCGTCCTTCATCCGCTCCGAGTCAAACCTCTTTCGTTCACACCCTCCGCCGTGTTCTTCGTCACTCCCTCCAACTGCCACGCCGTGTTCGTCGTCCACGTCGTCGTCCATTCGTCGTTCGCCGTCCAACTGCTTTCGTCCACGTCGTCCACCGTCCACGTCGTCCGCCGTCCACGTCGTCCAAGTTGTCCGCTGTGTTTGTATGTATTTCTGCATTTATATTTCGATCTCCATTTCGTATGGTTGTGTTTGAGTTGATCCTATTGTAAACAATTGTGAATAGAGTAGTGACTCTATTGTGGAGGGAAAACCCTTGAAGGAGAGATTTCTCTCCTAGTCCTTTCTATTTTCCTAATAAAATTGTTTTTCCTTTGGAATCCAATTCTGGGTTCCTAACACCTGCTATTTTTCTTATTTGTCTGTACTGTGACATGAACCTCTATCAGATTGTCTATAAAATGAATCTCTCAAATTGAGTCAGTGTTATTGATCTAAATATTGTGTTTCTGAAATCTTGCTATTTTTTTGTAGGTATCAGGGGTGTTTCAAGCCTGCAGCATTTCTGTTGAGTAGAAGTGATGTCAAATACCAAGCTCTGGTTTGACATTTACAAATTTTATATTTTACTGTAATGAACTCATACGATTCTACATCACCGTTTTGATACTTAAGAGTTCTTTGTAGATTAATGGTTTTTATGTACATTATTTTTGTGAACTATGCTGTCTGTGACATTGTTTTCATTGTTCACCTCTTCCTGGATTTGGTTTCAAAAGGAAGAAAAGGTTATAGCTGTTTGTGATCGGTGGATCTGGAACTGACTGTTTAACGCTGGTTCGCGAAATGTCGCGGAAGCAAGAGTCGCCACCGTCTTTTATTTTCTCCAAATGGAAAGGACAAAAGCACAGAAAAATTCCTTAAAGAGATTGCTCTCGGTTCGGGAGGTAGGTTATAGAAAGGGAAGGTGTTAGCACCATTTCTATCCATGGTTATCCATGGGCTCTTAGATACTTGCTCATTTGTGTTTTCAAAAATGGTTTGTTTGCTTTTCAATGTGGGTTTTTAAAAAGGTTTCTTTGAAAATTTCAGTTCGACTCTTGTATCGGTCCTCAAGAGTGTTTGAAAAAATGCTTTCGAAAGCTTTTTGAAAAGGTGTCAGTGTGAAAAGTATTTTGATTTATTTTGAAATTAGAGCAAGTATCTAGAGTCGTCTACCTACCCTAAGGAATTCGTCTGTGTAAATGTCCTTTAAAGTAGTGCCATCCCACCATTGAGAGGTAGGTAGAACCACCATTGGAGGTGTTCGGGTCAATTCGAGGTTCGAGACATGGTGATCACCAGAGCAATGGGAAGACACCTTAGAAGCTACCCTCATGCCAGGTTCCCGGATCATGAGGACTTACTAAGACATCCTCTACTCGACGATCACCTTTCGAGGCAAGGCAACAGTGAGGCGTACCCTAGGGGTGGTGTGTGATTTGCGTGTCGTTTTCATTTGTATTTTATCTTGTCATACCATGGGTGATCTACGCGTTTATTTTTATTTTTGTCATTCATTCTTGCATGCATTATTAACAGTTAAAAAAAAGAGTGCGGAAAGATAAAATTCCTAAACTATTACAAAGGTGCGGGTCCACATCGCCAAATTAAAATCCAGGACCCGATTTGATAGAAAGTAAATAAAGAAATAAAGGAGAGTGCGAGAAATAAAATGTCCGAGTTTACAAGGCTTCGGGAGAGGTACATAAATATTATAAGAAATAAAATAAAAATGCGCGAATTGGAATTAAAGTTGGAAGCGAGGGCGTTGGACCCTTTTTAATGAAATTAAATTATTATTTACAAATTAATTCAATTAAGGAAAAAGAAATTATTTTTTTTTAGTTTTTTGTATTTATGGTTTTTTTAATAAGAGAATTAAATGAGATTGAGAAATTAACCCTAATTCTAATTTTTTTATTTATTAAGAAAAACATATTAAAATTAAGCCTAAAATTAATCTAATTATTTACATGCAATTTGATTTATAAAAATAAATAATATTTAATTATTAATAATTAATATGGTGAAAAAAGGAAAAAAGATAAAAAATGCTTGAAACCCTAATTCTACCAATTTTAGGTTTATTGAAAAATATTAAGTTTAAGAATAAGACTAAATTAATTAATGATTTTTATTATTAAAATAAAATATATTTTTTGATCTTTTATGACTTTTCTGATTTTTGTGATTTTTTTATATTTTATGAAAATAATTAATTTAAGGAATAAAAAGGAAATAATTGAAATAAATAATATAAAGAAAAGAAAAGGAATACAATACCTTGGGGGGTTCTGTCCCCAATAGGGAGGTTTTATTCAGTAATTCAGGCCCATTAAGCTCATGGCCTTATTGACTTTTGGGCCAGCGTGTAACTCCATTGACTAACGCCCATGGTATTCAGCAAATCTGGACCTTTGGACTGAGACCATTGCACGCGTGGCAAGCATGGATGTGGAGAATATGGTGGTCGCTTGCATAGAGATTGCACAAAAGCATAATTAAGAGAAAAATATAAGGAAAGGGAGGGGGACCTAGGATCGAACTCAAGTCCTGTTGATTACCAAGTGCTTTCTCCACCACTATGCCATTCACGCGCTTTTGATTATATAATAACTAACAATTAATATAAGAGAAAATAAGAGTTAGTGGACAATTCAGCGCGAAAATTCAAATCACCCTATCATGTCCTGCCACATAATCATCTTCTTCCTTGTTGCGTTTTCCCTGAAAATAAAAGAAGGTTAGCGGGGGTTTTAAACCCCCCCAAAATATGCTTGTTTTCAAAATAACGATTAGGCCATATGGCCACATAAATTAGGCGCGAGGGTTCTGTTCAGATCGTCCAAGCATGCTGAGTTCGGTCATGGTATTGAGGTGTTCCAATTTCACAGCATTTAGAAACGCCCAAATTAAAACTTGAAGAACCCTAGCATCCTTTAATGGTGATTCTTCATATAACACGTGAAAACTCAATCAAAGCATATGGTTAGTTACAGAATCATCCAATCAGTGTGAATCCATAAATAAAATTCCATGAGAATGCCTGAAAATCAAAACACGAATATGCATATTATATGAAAAATTTTGATTTCTGTATACCGATTCAAGGTGCTATGCGCGTGGAAATCTATCCAGTCAGACTCAGTAATGTCTTAGGAAGGTGATGGAATGAATTTTTTGCCCTGAAAAGCCTTGCAAGTGTGTTTTCAGTTTTGGAATTTCTTGTTAAAAACTCAAACTTTGCTATGGATTTCTGGCGCAGCTTTGTGGTCATGAACACTAGGGTTTGCATCAGTATTTATGTGTGAATGATTAGGGTTCAATTTTTTGTCCAAAGAATCCTTGAATTGATGGAGAAGATATTTGATTTTCAAGCCATGAGTTTTCAATCTTTTTCATGCTATTTTGGTTCCAATCATGGCCAATTAACTTGATTCTTTCTAAATCAGATAATGCATAAAATCTTAAGACTATTTCATGCATAAAAAGATTTGATTGCTTAGGTTTAGTATTTTCCACATATTTATTTAAATTAAATGAATTATTAATCATTAAAAATCCAAATAAATAAATAAAAATGATGAAAAACTTCCCTTTGGGCCAAATGGTCGTGCACATGTTTTGGATGATGGATTTTGGAAGAAAAAGAGGCCCATTAGCAATTTTAAGACTTTTGAAGCAATGTTGACTTTTCAAAGTATCCAAAAATTTCCCAACTTCCACAAGGCATAACTTGCTCAATTTTTAATATTTGCTCATGTTCTTGGACATTTTATAAAGGTCTTTGAGTCCTCTAACCAATGTCTTTTGTCCCATGTCATTTTGATTTACCAATCTCAAGTTATGGCCTTTGACTTAAAGTCCCTTTTTGTTGACTTTTGAAAATGACCTATAATGTTGAAATTGGTAACTTTTTGTGAGAGCATTTCTTGGACTTGAAGTGTGAAGAGGAGTTGTAGGAAATGTCTTTCTCTTCAAAATGAGCTTTGGATGGAATTTTTATGATAAACCATGTGGAAGTTATGCCTTGGTCAAGTTACAGTTGACTTTTTCAACTGTCCAAATATGGAAACTTTTGCATCTTGAGACTTTTTGAGCCAAGCTTTGAGAATCATGATCAAGCATTGATCAAATGATGTTTGTGGCTTCAAAATGAGATGTTGACCAAAAATTTGGACTTTTGACTGTCAAATGACCATTTTGCCCCTATAGTTGACTGTAGTGCAATTAGGGTTTTTGACTGTGCAGTTTTGTGCTGTAAGTCTTGAAACTTGGTATGAGGATGCTTGACCATATTTGTAGGAATGTGGGACTTGATTGGACCCTTGGAAACTTCATTTTCTTTGTCAGAACCAAAACCCTAATTTTTGACTGTTAGGAGGCCCTTGAACTGTGCAACCCTTGGGGAATTTTGAAGCATTGACCTGGAAAATTTTGAAGAATATGGGAGGGAAAATTTTGGGGTGCAACAGTTGCCCCTGTTCAATCTTCTTAGACCTGAGGATGCAGATTGGCTGACGTACCTTTCGTAATCCGAAGGTGGAAGATGATTGAACACTAGAGTGCCCAGAAATTTGCGCTCACATAGTAGTGTGATGGGGGGAATGGGCTTACAGATGCCATTTGGAGTTTGATGGATAGGATGATGGGCTTATAGATGCCATGCTAAGAGATGGTGGAAGGTGGATGGGCTTATAGATGCCATCTGGATGTTGATCGCGTAAGATATTCCTTAGCGAGAAGTTGCGTACCTGCAAAAGAAAAGGATTACCTGACCCGTTACAGGAGCTGGCTTTCAAACTCTTTGTATAGAGGTGTCCTGACTGGTTACAAGAGCTGGATCTGGATCTTCAAAAGGTGATGAATGAACCAGGGGTGGTTACTACCTCAACAGGAACGGTGAGAGAACCTTGGACGACTTCAACCTCAACAGTAATCATTGAGAGAATCTTGGGACGATTACTACCTCCGCAGTATCGGGGAGAGAACCATAGGCGACTACAACCTCAACAACAATCATTGAGAGAATCTTGGACGACTTCAACTTCAACAGTAACGCTGAGCGAATCTGGGGATGATTACTACCTCCGCAGTATCGGGGAGAGAACCATAGGCGACTACAACCTCAACAACAATCATTGAGAGGATCTTGGACGACTTCAACTTCAACAGTAACGCTGAGCGAATCTGGGGATGATTACTACCTCCGCAGTATCGGGGAGAGAACCATAGGCGACTTCAACCTCAACAGTAATCATTGAGAGAATCTTGGGTATCTTCTACTAAGTCTTTATCAGGAAAATCTGTTAGGGGTCGATTTATCTGGACTAGAGAAGGCCTTTGACTGGATAAGAAACAGAAAAATCTTAGGGTCGATTTAACTGAACCGGTCTAGGTCTTGAAATCTTCAACTGGAATAAGTGTCAGAACGTCGCCATGCCTGGGTCACATCCGAACCATATCTGGAAGGAAATCTGGAAGAAGTATCAGAACGTCGCCATATCTGGTTCACATCTGAACTATATCTAGAAGGAAATCTGGAAGAAGTATCAGAACGTCGCCATGACTGGGTCACATCCGAACTACATCTAGAAGGAAATCTGGAAGAAGTATCAGAACGTCGCCATATCTGGTTCACATCTGGACTATATCTAGAAGGAAATCTGGAAGAAGTATCAGAACGTCGCTATATCTGGTTCACATCTGAACTATATCTAGAAGGAAATCTGGAAGAAGTATCAGAACGTCGCCATATCTGGTTCACATCTGAACTATATCTAGGAAGAGTTGCGATAGTTGATAGTAATCACCTTTGTATTGACCTTTCCTGAAAAGGTAAAGCATCAGTTGTATGCAAGATCATGATGCATGAACTGCATGATTTCAAGATGTCCTAAAAATTGATGAGATTCGTGTAGTATGGTGCATATGCATGCTATAATGTATGAAGATGTAATGTTCATGAATGTATTTTTTTGTCTAAGAAAATAAATCCTTGACGGGTGCCAGGAAGTTAACTCCTGGGCTGGTGTTGAAGAGAGAATTCTTCCGCTGGGGATGATAGTTGCAAGAATACCAGTAGGAGAAGATAACTCCGTTGGGGAATAAACTTGGCGAATGAATTACTCTGCGGGGAGAAAAATACTCTAGCGATCTTGCTGGGAAGCAGTACTCTGTGGGAAGAGAGATGCTTTGCTGAGTGTTGATAATAACTTGCTGGGGATACCCTTGTTGTGTTGGAAGTGTTGATAGACTTCGCTGGGGATAAGAAGACTTCGTCGAGGACGCTCTTTCCGTTGCTTTTGGCTGAGGATAACCCAGTTATATCTTGGTAGGGAAATAACTCTTTGAATAAAGTCGGGAGACGCGTGTTCGTGCTCTGCGAGGATAAGCTTCCAGAATCTACTGGGGATAAGCTTACTGCTTGGGGAGATGGATTCCAACTTTCCTGGGGAACTAGATTGGACTCTCCTGGGGAAGCTTGAACTGTACCGGGGAAGTTACTCTATTGAATGTTTGATGTACCGCCGGGGAACAATCTTTAGGCCAAGACTGCCGGGGATGCTTGTTAAGAATGCATGTATACTGCCGGGGAAGGTTGAGATCTGCTGGAGGGTACCCAACTTCCTTAAGGCTGCTATTATAGCTTTGCTCGGGGAGTGCTCTGACTTGCTGATCACTCTCTGGGGAGGTTAAGACATACTGGTTGTGTTCTTCAGCCGAACCTATCTTAGTACCTTGGTGGACAGAGCAATTAGATCGTTTGGACGACTTATCATTGCCCCTGTTTCTGAGGTGGGAGATGAATACCTGTGAGGTGCTGATAGTTGTTGATGGACCAACCTTCTTCTGGTAGGCAGGTGACAAGATGACAGGACATAGTCGTACGCTTTTGATCCCTAACTTTTCCCTGGACCGCCCTTTCGGGTTTTCAGTCCACCGGGATACCCATTTTTGCCCAAGCCGTCTTTTCAGGTTTTCGACTTGCCGGGTGTACAGATTATTTTCATTTCATCCCTTATTTTGCCCGAACCCTTTTGGTTCGCTGGGAAGCCCTTATTTTTGCCTAGGTATGTCAACCTAGCGGGTCTTTGATTACGCGTAGTATTTTTTCTTCGACTATGTCCACGCTCTCAGGATGTAGGGAGTTGCCCCTGTTAGCAGTGTTTTGTCATGCCCCAGATAATGGACAATGCTCATGCCGTGCCCCTTGATTGGAAGTGCTCTTTCCACTTGAGGTGACTCTTTTGTCGAGAAGACCTTTGTTCATCAGATATTCATCGTGTGAATTCCTTTGCTGTTCAAACAAATGATCATATGCAAACAATATTATTTTAAGAATGCAAAAAGCCTATGTCTGTCTTGAAGTTTTGAGAATGTATTTTTTATAACACAAATGAAACCTTTTTGTAAACTGTGATGTCAACTCGTTATTTTACCGCAAGCCTTAAGGAGTCAGGATACATTTCGTAACAGTATGCTTTCGAACTAACCCATGCTTCAGCTAGGACTTTTAAGGGTTATAACGTGGCCTGGTTCACGGTTTAAGAAACAAAGGATAAGGCTCAAAATGTATTTGTACCCACCCGTTCTTCGTGATGTTCTCCAAACCTAAACTCAGTTGATCGTGCATTAGACCCTGTTTGAGTCTTTGCTCTGATTTTCCGGTGATGGTTCAAATATTGATGATTTATTTGGAATAGGAAGTCATTTCCTTTTTGTTGAGGGTTTATAAGACCTATTTCTTTTTGATTTTGTTATCCCTGTTTTTTTGCCTGAGCTGTTTCCTTTTTTGGAATTACAGTCAGCGGGATGCCCCAGTTTCGTAAGTCCCCTTTATAGGTTTTGACTTTTTGGGCTTTTCATTTATGATTTTTTTTTTGATAATGACTGCCTGTCCTTATGATTGTTCTGAACCATCACTGTCTTTCTTTGTTTTGTAAGGACTTCTTTGGTGCCATTCGTTATGCACTTGGATCAACTGAGAGAACTACCCTGCCCCAGGTTATGATTAAGGGTTTTAAATTTCGAAAAGAAAAACTCCTACTTCTTTGGCTCAGAGGGGTTGACGAGGGATTATCATCCTTATAACTCCAGTGTTTAGGGATTGAAACAATGCCTGTACCTTATCAGCGGGGTCTGTTCAAAAACATACTGTAAAGATCGTGGTATCGTTTTCGTCATCCTTCCTCAAGAGGCTTAGAATTATTAATCGAGAGTTGATCATCACAGAAAAATGAAAACAATTTTGAATATAATGAAAATAATTGTATTAATTCCCAAAACAGACATATGCGATGCTTTAATAGAATAAAAGAGTTTTCTATGACATTAATTATTTGTATGAGCAAAGAAAAATACAACTCGGAAATTCAAACAAACAAAAGGTATTCAATGATTGGGCAACTGAGCAGTGATTATGTTCGGAGTCTCAGGTACTTCAAATTGAATCTCTCCGGCGTCGATCATGTCTTGAATCTTGTTCTTGAGAGGCCAACTGTTGTCCGTAGTATGCCCCGGGCTATCAGAGTGGTAGGCACACCTCTCATTAGGATGGTAGTTAGGAGCAGAAGTGTTTGGATTCCGGAGAGGAGCCCTTAAGGTGATCAGCCCTGCCTTCAACATTTGTTGTAGTGCTTGATCCAGCGACATGTTGATCTTGGTGAACTGTTGTTTGGGTGCGACCTCCTTGTGCTGCTGCCCCTGTCCTTGTTGAGCAGGTCTAGGATTGGAGATCTGGGTTGCCCCTACCTCATGACGACTCTTTTTACCGTGCACAGCATTGGACTCTTTCTTTCCATGATGAAGCTTTTTATCAGAAGGTGCAGCCTCTTGAATCTTCCCAGACCTGATGCCAGCTTCTATTCGCTCTCCAGTCAAGATAAGATCTGTGAATCCAGCAGACGAATTCCCAATCAGGTGGTTGTAGAACGGACCAGACAGGGTCCCCAAGAACATGTCCACAAGTTCACGGTCAGTCAGCGGTGGTTGTACCCTACCGGCCAGGTCTCTCCATTTCTGCGCATACTCTTTAAAGCCTTCTCCCGATCCTAGCGACATACCCTGGAGTTGGGTACGCGTAGGAGCAAGGTCGGCATTGTACTGATACTGCTTGTAAAAAGCAGTAGCCAACTCCTCCCAGTTACGAACCTTGGTTCCATCCAGCTGATAGAACCATTCGAGATGAGTCCCTGAAAGACTTTCCTGGAAGAAGTGGATCCACAAGTTCTTGTCCACAGTATACGGTTGAATCTTCTGCACATAAGACCTGAGATGCAGCCTGGGACAGGATGCCCCATCGTACTTAGCAAAAGAGGGTGCTTTGAATTTGTGTGGGATCACCACACCAGAAGTTAGACCCAAATCTCCGAAATCCAAACCAGGTACTTGTTGAATTTCCATTGCATTCAGACGGTCTTCCAACTGCTTGTACTTGTCTTCAGCAGGAGGGTATTGTTCGTCGTTGAAATCTGTCTCGTTGTCGGAGACCACTGGACTGGGAACCCTTTCCTCCTGATGACTGCCTTCCCCAACAGATGGAGTAGTCCTCTCAGTTTCAATCTGCAGTGTATTCCCAGATCTGCGCCTAGGGTTGAACAACACAATCCTCTTCCTCTTCTTTTTCAAGAGCAGGGTCTTCAGATCTTGTTGCCCCTGGGCCAAACTCATGATCAGCTCTTGGAACTGGGCGTTCTGAGCCTGGAGAGCCTTGATGGATTGCTCAGTAGATGTTTTCGGATTCATGATGAGACTGCTGAAATAAACAGCAAAGAAGGTAAGCAACCTGTCAAAAGGGTACCTGTGATGCAATGATATGTATGTATATATATATATATATATATATATATATATATATATATATATATATATATATATATATATATATATATATATATATATATATATGCAATGTTTTCAAGGATCTCGCGGGGAAAACAAGAAAATTGTTAGAATTGGGATCCGATGGCTTGATTGAAGGAACTGCATATTGTTGAGAGTCCTTCGTCAAGGGTCAAAGGCTCACCATATCCAGTGGGTCATAGCCCCTGACAACCTTGGCTAGAGGAACTTTCTTCAAGTGTCAAAGCTCACCATATCAAGTGGGTCATAGCCCCTGACAACCTTGGCTAGAGGAAAATAAATCCTCTTTGCCCCTTGCTAGACATTTTGTTCATCATGACCTACATCACAAGCCCTTGAGATCCTTGAAATGGGTTAAGATGTATGCAATGGTATGACGTTATGCTATGCATGGGGTAATGTAAGTAACCCTGTTATGAGTCCTAATTAAGGACTGCAAACCAAAACCTGTAAGAAACTTAGTAAGCCCTGTCATGGGTCCCAATTAAGGACTATGAACAAAACCTGCAAGAAACTTAGTAAACCCTGTTATGAGTCCCCATTAAGGACTATAAACAAAACCTGCAAGTAGTTCGTGTGTCAGATAACAAGTATGCAAGTAGTCAAGTACGAAGGCACACAAGTCACACAAGAGAAGCCCTTAGAGTTTAAGGCCAGCATGAGGTCTGGGTAGTACCCTCTTGAAGTTGGTGGGCTCAACCTGTCCTATTAGAAGTAACCGGGTTCTAAGGGTCCCAATATCACGGGATTGCTTTCATTGTTCATCGTTTCGATTTAGCCACTGAACTGGAAACCGAAATATTCCAGGAAAGCAACCCTCAATTGGGTGTAGTATCGAGTATCGACCAACCTCGGACTGCACCAAAGTCAGTTATCTCACTACCCTAAAGAGGCCAAGATAGTTCAATTAAGGTTCCTAAGGTCTGTTGATGCTTCACGACACCACACGGAGGCCCCGTACTCTCCTTGACTGAACTCAAAGGTTACCGGTACACACCAAAGTGCCACATCAAAGTAGCAGACTGTTTCAACCATGTCGGTATACCCCGCACAGTTCCCTCACAACCTTGTTGCTACTTTCTAAGAAGGTATCCTCCAGATCCGGGTTAGGATCTATAGAACTCCCAAGCAACCCACAATAATAAAGCAAGCAAGGAAAGCAATTGAAAACACAGTGATCTTAGTCCTAAGGTACACCTCACTTTAAGTTTATGTCCCCAGCAGAGTCGCCAGTTCTGTGATCGGTGGATCTGGAACTGACTGTTTAATGCTGGTTCACGAAATGTCGCGGAAGCAAGAGTCGCCACCGTCTTTTATTTTCTCCAAATGGAAAGGACAAAAGCACAGAAAAATTCCTTAAAGAGATTGCTCTCGGTTCGGGAGGTAGGTTATAGAAAGGGAAGGTGTTAACACCCTTTCTATCCATGGTTATCCATGGGCTCTTAGATACTTGCTCATTTGTGTTTTCAAAAATGGTTTGTTTGCTTTTCAATGTGGGTTTTTAAAAAGGTTTCTTTGAAAATTTCAGTTCGACTCTTGTATCGGTCCTCAAGAGTGTTTGAAAAAATGCTTTCGAAAGCTTTTTGAAAAGGTGTCAGTGTGAAAAGTATTTTGATTTATTTTGAAATTAGAGCAAGTATCTAGAGTCGTCTACCTACCCTAAGGAATTCATCTGTGTAAATGTCCTTTAAAGTAGTGCCATCCCACCATTGAGAGGTAGGTAGCACCACCATTGGAGGTGTTCGGGTCAATTCGAGGTTCGAGACATGGTGATCACCAGAGCAATGGGAAGACACCTTAGAAGCTACCCTCATGCCAGGTTCCCGGATCATGAGGACTTACTAAGACATCCTCTACTCGACGATCACCTTTCGAGGCAAGGCAACAGTGAGGCGTACCCTAGGGGTGGTGTGTGATTTGCGTGTCGTTTTCATTTGTATTTTATCTTGTCATACCATGGGTGATCTACGCGTTTATTTTTATTTTTGTCATTCATTCTTGCATGCATTATTAACAGTTAAAAAAAAGAGTGCGGAAAGATAAAATTCCTAAACTATTACAAAGGCGCGGCTCCACATCGCCAAATTAAAATCCAGGACCCGATTTGATAGAAAGTAAATAAAGAAATAAAGGAGAGTGCGAGAAATAAAATGTCCGAGTTTACAAGACTTCGGGAGAGGTACATAAATATTATAAGAAATAAAATAAAAATGCGCGAATTGGAATTAAAGTTGGAAGCGAGGGCGTTGGACCCTTTTTAATGAAATTAAATTATTATTTACAAATTAATTCAATTAAGGAAAAAGAAATTATTTTTTTTTAGTTTTTTGTATTTATGGTTTTTTTAATAAGAGAATTAAATGAGATTGAGAAATTAACCCTAATTCTAATTTTTTTATTTATTAAGAAAAACATATTAAAATTAAGCCTAAAATTAATCTAATTATTTACATGCAATTTGATTTATAAAAATAAATAATATTTAATTATTAATAATTAATATGGTGAAAAAAGGAAAAAAGATAAAAAATGCTTGAAACCCTAATTCTACCAATTTTAGGTTTATTGAAAAATATTAAGTTTAAGAATAAGACTAAATTAATTAATGATTTTTATTATTAAAATAAAATATATTTTTTGATCTTTTATGACTTTTCTGATTTTTGTGATTTTTTTATATTTTATGAAAATAATTAATTTAAGGAATAAAAAGGAAATAATTGAAATAAATAATATAAAGAAAAGAAAAGGAATACAATACCTTGGGGGGTTCTGTCCCCAATAGGGAGGTTTTGTTCAGTAATTCAGGCCCATTAAGCTCATGGCCTTATTGACTTTTGGGCCAGCGTGTAACTCCATTGACTAACGCCCATGGTATTCAGCAAATCTGGACCTTTGGACTGAGACCATTGCACGCGTGGCAAGCATGGATGTGGAGAATATGGTGGTCGCTTGCATAGAGATTGCACAGAAGCATAATTAAGAGAAAAATATAAGGAAAGGGAGGGGGACCTAGGATCGAACCCAGGTCCTGTTGATTACCAAGTGCTTTCTCCACCACTATGCCATTCACGCG
Organism: Vicia faba; assembly: GCA_948472305.1. Lineage (NCBI taxonomy): Eukaryota > Viridiplantae > Streptophyta > Magnoliopsida > Fabales > Fabaceae > Vicia > Vicia faba. The sequence continues at coordinate 975,114,857 of OX451740.1, read as the reverse complement.
CTTTTGATTATATAATAACTAACAATTAATATAAGAGAAAATAAGAGTTAGTGGACAATTCAGCGCGAAAATTCAAATCACCCTATCATGTCCTGCCACATAATCATCTTCTTCCTTGTTGCGTTTTCCCTGAAAATAAAAGAAGGTTAGCGGGGGTTTTAAACCCCCCCAAAATATGCTTGTTTTCAAAATAACGATTAGGCCATATGGCCACATAAATTAGGCGCGAGGGTTCTGTTCAGATCGTCCAAGCATGCTGAGTTCGGTCATGGTATTGAGGTGTTCCAATTTCACAGCATTTAGAAACGCCCAAATTAAAACTTGAAGAACCATAGCATCCTTTAATGGTGATTCTTCATATAACACGTGAAAACTCAATCAAAGCATATGGTTAGTTTCAGAATCATCCAATCAGTGTGAATCCATAAATAAAATGCCATGAGAATGCCTGAAAATCAAAACACGAATATGCATATTATATGAAAAATTTTGATTTCTGTATACCGATTCAAGGTGCTATGCGCGTGGAAATCTATCCAGTCAGACTCAGTAATGTCTTAGGAAGGTGATGGAATGAATTTCTTGCCCTGAAAAGCCTTGCAAGTGTGTTTTCAGTTTTGGAATTTCTTGTTAAAAACTCAAACTTTGTTATGGATTTCTGGCGCAGCTTTGTGGTCATGAACACTAGGGTTTGCATCAGTATTTATGTGTGAATGATTAGGGTTCAATTTTTTGTCCAAAGAATCCTTGAATTGATGGAGAAAATATTTGATTTTCAAGCCATGAGTTTTCAATCTTTTTCATGCTATTTTGGTTCCAATCATGGCCAATTAACTTGATTCTTTCTAAATTAGATAATGCACAAAATCTTAAGACTATTTCATGCATAAAAAGATTTGATTGCTTAGGTTTAGTATTTTCCACATATTTATTTAAATTAAATGAATTATTAATCATTAAAAATCCAAATAAATAAATAAAAATGATGAAAAACTTCCCTTTGGGCCAAATGGTCGTGCACATGTTTTGGATGATGGATTTTGGAAGAAAATGTGGCCCATTAGCAATTTTAAGACTTTTCAAGCAATGTTGACTTTTCAAAATATCCAAAAATTTCCCAACTTCCACAAGGCATAACTTGCTCAATGTTTAAGCTTTGCTCATGTTCTTGGACATTTTAGAAAGGTCTTTGATTCCTCTAACCAATGACTTTGGTCCCATGTCATTTGAATTTACCAATCTCAAGTTATGGCCTTTGACTTAAAGTCCCTTTTTGTTGACTTTTGAAAATGACCTATAATGTTGAAATTGGTAAATTTTTGTGAGAGCATTTCTTGGACTTGAAGTGTGAAGAGGAGTTGTAGGAAATGTCTTTCTCTTCAAAATGAGCTTTGGATGGAATTTTTCTGATAAACCATGTGGAAGTTATGCCTTGGTCAAGTTACAATTGACTTTTTCAACTGTCCAAATATGGAAACTTTTGCATCTTGAGACTTTTTGAGCCAAGATTTGAGAATCATGATCAAGCATTGATCAAATGATGTTTGTGGCTTCAAAATGAGATGTTGACCAAAAATTTGGACTTTTGACTGTCAAATGACCATTTTGCCCCTACAGTTGACTGTAGTGCAATTAGGGTTTTTGACTGTGCAATTTTGTGCTGTAAGTCTTGAAACTTGGTATGAGGATGCTTGACCATATTTGTAGGCATGTGGGACTTGATTGGACCCTTGGAAACTTCATTTTCTTTGTCAGAACCAAAACCCTAATTTTTGACTGTTAGGAGGCCCTTGAACTGTGCAACCCTTGGGGAATTTTGAAGCACTGACCTGGCAAATTTTGAAGAATATGGGAGGGCAAATTTTGGGGTGCAACACTGTTTCACCTAGAAAATGAATAGTTGAAATAAATTGTTTTACATGAATTATGAATTATTATAACATTATTTAAGTCTATTTTTCTTACGTGCATGATGCGGTTCGCGCAATGTTAGCTTAATTTCTTTTGAATTGTCACTGTTAAGGTGTTCATGTATATGTGTGTTGTTGTACGGTGTTTTACGGTTTGGTGTTGTTTAGTTTGGACAACATAATTGTGTATGTATTAGCCACAAGAGAACTCTCCTTTAAATTAGACAGCATATATAATTGGACAGCATAATTGTTTTACGATTTTACTGTGAGCAATGCTCATTGTTTTGTTAGCATGAAGTTTATTAGCCACAAGAGAACTCTCCTTTAAATTGGACAACATATATAATTGGACAACATAATTGTTTTAACTCTCAGTATGTTTTATTGGACAACATATATAATTGGACAGCATAATTGTTTTACGATTTTACTGTTAGCGATGCTCATTGTTTTGTTAGCATGAAGTTTATTAGCCACAAGAGAACTCTCCTTTAAATTGGACAGCATAATTGTTTTAACTCTCAGTATGTTTTATTGGACATCATATATAATTGGACAGCACCATGTGCATATATAATTGTTTTACGAATTCTCCTTTAAATTGGACAGCATATATAATTAGTTAGATAACTCTCCTTTAAATTGGATAGCATAATTGTTTTAACTCTCATTATGTTTTATTGGACAACATATATAATTGGACAGCACCATGTGCATATATAATTGTTTTACGAAACTCTCCTTTAAATTGGACAGCATATATAATTAGTTAGATAACTCTCCTTTAAATTGAACATCATATATAATTGTTTTACGAAACTCTCAGTATGTTTTATTCATGGTGGTATTCTATTCCTTTAAATTTTATATGATTAGTTAGATAAATTACTTTCTACTCTTTAAGTTTTGCATGAGTAAATACCTATATTATTCCGTGGTGGCACTTTATTAGATAACTATTACAATATTGGTTCTTTGTTCAATTTTGTTTAATAAGTTTGTAATTGTAATTGCATTTCATTTTCTCATTTTCTAATTATTTGTCTTTAGATCATTCACCGTCGTTGTTTCGGTTAAACCTCAATAGATATTTCATCGATTTCAACATTGTTTGGGAAAGAAACGTTGTCGTTTCATTTACTAGCTTTGTTGTTGTTGTTGCAGTGAAGGAAGTTGTGTTGAAATCGAAGTCGCTTGTAACTAAGGACAAGATTTTAGTTTCTATTACTGCTGGAATCAAGTTGAAAGAATTCAGGTAACAGATACATATTATATAGTTTGAAAATAAACAACAAATACATATTATATTAGACTATGAAATGTTTGTGCATGTTTAGATTAAAAGTTCACCAATTTATTCTATGTTTGGTATTGGAATGCATGTTAGTGTATATTTAGATTATAAATGAAATTTTTATAATAACTATGCATTTGTAAAAGCTACGTTGATATATGAACCATGGTGTTTTTCCATCCTTTATATGATAAAGAGTAATGTATAATTTATTTCATTTTAGAAAACCAAACATGATAAAGAAGGATTGGGTGGAGTTACCTCCACACAGTCAAAGTTATAAGGACGGTGTAAATTACTTTTTGGATATTGCATTCACCAAAGAAATGGTTGAAGAAGAAGAGATTTTGTGTCCCTGTTCTGTATGTTGCAATGACAGTTAGGAAGTAAGAGATGTAGTGTATGACCATTTATGTAGTAAAGGATTTGTAAAGGGATACACTGAATGGATTTATCATGGTGAAGATGAGAGTCTTATAGATCTTGATGGTGATAGTGATGATGAAACATCATCTCATGATGATATCAATGGCTTACTATTTGAGACATTTAAAGATGTGGCTGAAGGAGGTGGAGTACATGAAGGGATAAATGAAGATGCAAAGAAATTTTATAAACTAGTTGATGATGCAAATCAAGAGTTGTATCCTGGTTGTGAAAAGTTTTCCTCGTTATCATTCACTATTCGAATTTATTTGTTGAAATGTCTCCATGGATGGAGTAATGCATCATTCACTGCTCTCGTAGAGTTGTTAAAAGAGGCTATGCCAGATTTGAACATCCCTGTCTCTTTCAATAAAACAAAATCTATGATAAAAGATTTGGGCTTAGACTATAAAAAGATTGACGCATGTCTGAACAACTGCATGTTGTTTTGGAAAGATCACGAGAAAGATGATTCATGTCATATTTGTGGCACGTCAAGGTGGATTGAATATCCTGAAGTTGCTAATGATCTTGAAGAATCTATAAAAGCTCATAAGGTTCCCGCCAAAGTTCTAAGACATTTTCCATTGATTCCAAGATTGAAAAGACTTTTTATGTGTTCAAAGACAGCTGATACATTGAGGTGGCACGCAGACCATCGTTCAAGGGATGGGAAGTTAAGGCATCCAGCTGATGCCCAAGCATGGAAAGACTTTGATGCCAAACATTCAAATTTTGCTCGTGAAACTCGTAACATCAGACTTGGGTTGGCAAGTGATAGGTTTAATCCATTTAGGACCATGAGTCTTTCACATAGAACATGGCCTGTTGTATTAACAGTATATAACTATCCTCCAAATTTGTGCATGAAGGCTGAAAATTGTTTGATGTCGTTACTTATTCCTGGACCAAAGTCACCCGAAAATGAAATTGATGTGTATTTGCAGCCACTTATTGAGGAGCTTAAGATATTGTGGGAAGTCGGTGTAGAAACATATGATATTTCAAAAAATCAATCATTTCAAATGCGTGCAGCTCTTATGTGGACTGTGAATGACTTCCCTGCATATGCTATGTTATCCGGTTGGAGTACTAAAGGGAAGTTTGCTTGTCCTGCTTGTAATCATAAAACTTCTTCAAGATACTTAAAACATAGTCGAAAGATGTGTTATATGGGTCATCGAGTCTTTTTGGATTCAAATCATAGTTGGAGATCAAATTCAAGTTCTTTTGATGGAAAGCCAGAATATAGGTCTGCACCCTCCTTGTTAGATTCAACAATGATTTTAAAAGACTTAGAAAAGATTCCTGACGTAGTGGGGCAAAAATATCATAAAAAAAGGCCTGGTCCATGGAAGAAAAAGTCTATCTTTTGGCAATTACCATATTGGAAGGATAATTCTTTGCGCCATAATGTAGATGTTATGCATACAGAAAAGAACATTTGTGATAATATAATGGGGACTCTCTTAGATATTGAAGGGAAGAAAAAGGATCATGCAAAAGCTCGTTTGGACCTACAACACATGGGGATTAGAAAAAAACTCCATTTGAAGGAAACAAGTGATGGTAAGAAAACTCAAATCCCTAAGGCATGTTTCTCCCTAACAAAGCAAGAGAAAACTATTTTTTGTAATGTTTTAAAGACAGTAAAACTTCCTGATGGCCTTGCATCCAATATTTCTCGATGTGTTCAAGTTAATGAAGGAAAAGTTTCTGGATACAAGAGTCATGATGCTCATATTATATTGCATTACTTGTTGCAAGTAGCAATAAGAGGGATAGGCCCTAATCAAATTGTTATCCCTTTGCTTCGACTTTGTTCATTTTTTCGGTGTTTATGCCAGAAGGTTATAGATGTGAAATCATTGGATTACTTGGAAGTAGAAATTGCTGAAACACTTTGCCAATTCGAGCGTATCTTCCCTCCGAGTTTATTTGACATAATGGTTCACTTACCAATTCACCTGGCAAATGAAGTCAGATTGGGTGGACCGGTTCAATTTCTATGGATGTATTATATGGAAAGATATTTGGGTGATTTAAAATCTTTTGTTCGTAATAGGAGTCGTCCAGAGGGTTGTATCGCTGAAGCATACTTAGTTAAAGAATCTCTAACATTTTGTTCAAGATATTTGTCTAGTGCTGTAGACACAAGGATGAATAGAATGACACGAAATAGCGATGATACTCCAAACATAGGTCATCCAATCGGGGGAAAGAAACTAATTTCCCTTGATCATAAGTCTCTAAACTAAGCTCACGGCTACATTTTATTCAATTTCGATGAAGTGCAAGAGTACATTAGGTACACTCATCTACTTGATACAAAATTTCATTCTCACTATAAGTTTTCTTTTTCTTTTGTATTAAAATATTAGTTATTTATTTTGTAGAGAGCATGAGGTTAATGATCATAATCCTCTAAAAAAAAGGAAGTCCAGAAAAGCTAACAATCAAAGAAAAGATTTTATTCAATGGTTTGAAACACGTCTCATGGATGAGAAAGTTACTGAATGGTTGAAGGTGTTGTCTAGGGGACCAAATGATGTTGTTAGAAGGTATTCTGGTTATGTTATTAATGGATACAGGTTTCATACAACAAATCGTGAAGCAAGGCTTAAAACACAAAATAGTGGTGTGACATTAGAAGCGGTGACTCAAGTTCTTAGAAATGCGAAGGATGAAAATCCCAAAAAGATTTGTGTGACTTACTATGGGGCAATAAAAGATATTATAGAGTTAGATTATTATGGTCATGAAAAATATGTATTGTTCAAATGTGATTGGTTTGTGGATGAAAAGGATAAATATGGATCGCCGTTGGTTTACTTTAACAAAAAATGCTACAAAAATGATCCATTTGTGTTGGCATCTCAAGTTCAACAATGCTTCTTTATTGAAGATCCTTTAAACAAAAACAAACACTATGTTCTAAATGCACTTCCAAGGGAATCATTTGAGATGGGAGAATCTTTAAGTACAGATGCCCAAGAATATGATATTTCAACAAATCTTAATACATTAAGGGATGATTGTGAAGTGGATTTGGTTAGGAAAGATTTGTCGGATGATATCTTTGAAATTGCTTTGTCAGAACTTCACAACCAAAAAGCAATAGAGAGTGATCATAGTGACACGAGTTATGGAAGTGACGATGAAACCGATTATGATTCTAGTACTGATTAGGTAGCATTGGCAATGTGTTTCTAGTACTGATTATGATTCAAAGTTTAATTTATGGTTATGCATGCTGTCATTTTTTTACTTAAACCATAACAAACTAGATTCAAATATACTGTTAATTTATGGTTATGCATAATGTCAATTTATACTCAATTTTTCATTATTTAATTATGTAATTTTCTCCCTTTGTAGATCATAGTTGTTGGCCATAATGGACAATGTAAGAAGTGTAAAAGATGGTGGATCACATAGGAGGAGTGGTCGAAGTCCTACTAAAAGATTTGATTTTCCTCTTCAAGTCAGATCAAGTGCAGAATTGACAAAGAAAGTTCTACAACATGTTAAGAAAGAAAAAATTGACAAGTTACATGAGATGCTACAGGGAAACAATAGAGAAAGGGTTCAGGAAATTATAGAAGTTGTGGACGGTAAATCATTTTCTTGTTTCATTTGATTTTATATAAAATGATGTATGTTAAAGTTATGTTTTGGAATTCCTTTAGATATATTATTCCTACTGTTTTTTAATGAATTTTTACAAAAATTAGAAACACCAAAAAAAGGAACTCAACAAGAAAGAGTTCAAAAGGTTGATCACAATTTGGACAAAGAGACTATTGCAAAGAAAATGGAGATAGACAAACTCTCGCAACCAAAAGTAATTAAAGATCATGAACATGGTGACAAAGAAGTTGTACAAGGTAAGTGATTTTTAAATTTTTCTATTATGCATATATTACATGAAATTATTCCTAATATCTTTTGGTGAATTTTTACTAAAATTAGAAACACCAAAGAAAAGAACTCAAGTGAAAGCTACAGTGAATAGAGAAATAATTGAAAAGGTTGATGGAAAATTGGACAACCACATTGCTATGAAGAAAGCAGAGAGACCTAAGCTTTTGCAACCACAAGCTAAGGAAGTTCTTGCACATGGAAACAAAGAAGTTTCACAAGGTAGTTAATATCCATGCATATACTTTAAATTTATATATTTCTTTTCATGACATTATTATGACGAGAAAATTATATTGAAACCAGGAATGCTGAAAAAAAGAATTCATGAGAATCTACTAGAGAACAATAGAGATAAAATTCAAAAGGTGGAAAAACCAGTTGCAAGGAGAATACTTATTTCTTCCAAAAATAAGAAACCAGAGAAATCTACTCTATCTTTGGACACAATGATGTCAAAAGCTGAATGCTCTCAAAAGCTAAACAGGGTGCCAAAATGCCCATCAATGTTGATTGATGATTATGTAGATCTTCACAAGTCAAAGGAAATGGATGCAACCAAGTCAAACAATGGTGAAAAACCGGGCAGCAGCGTTAACCGTAGCTCTAATCAAAATCAATCAAAAAAAGGAACTCGACAAGAAAGTGTTCAAAATCGGGCAAAAGTCAACGAAGAAGATGCAATCACAAATAGAGAAGAAGAAAAAGGTAATTAGTTTTATATTTCATAATAAAGATTTCATGTATTATTTACATATTGGTAGCAAACATGTGATATCATGTTGTTATGTTATTACTTTATAGAAACATCCCTAAGAAAAACTCGTGGGAAAACTTTGTGCAAAAAGATTCATGCAAGAACTTTGGAAGAGCGAGTAGAAGTGACCTTTAATGAGGATTTTCAGCCAATTGGTCCTAGTGAAAAAGTAGTATCTGACTTGAGCCTCTTCTTGGGAACATTGGCTAGGAACTCAACATTTTGTCCTCTACGTTACACCAATTGGTCAGGAATGCCAGATGATAATAAAAACTGTTTCTGGAGATATACTAATGTATGTTTTTATCTATGAATTTGAAAGTCTAATTATTAAAAAAAAGTGTTTCATTTCTTGATCTTGTCTTATCTTATAATTTATGTAGCGGAAGTTTATCTTGCCGGTTGAAGCACGAGATTGGATTGAGACCACTGTTAGAGAGGCATGGAGAAAATATAAGCACAAAATTAAGAAGAATCATTTTTTGAAGTATTCCAACATGACCTAGAGACTCAAAAATCGTCCGCCAAACGTGCCAATAGCCCAGTTTAAGAGTCTTTGTGCTTATTGGAGTAAGGAAACTATACAAGTAAGATTAATAATTTTTTTATGTATGTGTGTGAATTTACACCTTTCTATGTATGCCATAATTAAGTAATATTTATTATAATAATTCTGTCAAATTTAAATGTAGGCAATCAGTGAAAATAACACTAGAAATAGAGCTCAACTAAAGTGGATGCATCGAATGGGTCCCAAAAACTTTGCTTTGACTCGTGAAAAAGTGGTAACTTTCTTTTGTTCTCAATAAATTATTCCTTGTATGAATGTTTCTTTGTTCAATTAAAGTATTCGTGAAAAACTTTTCTTTGACTCGTGAATAGGAATTTTAATTCACATAATTTGTTATGGAATTATTTTGATTTGTGCAGCGTGAAAAGGAAAAAAGAGAGCCCACTCAATCAGAAATGTTTGTTGAAACTCGAAAAGGAAATAAAGGAAAGGAACTAGATGTAGAAACTGGAAAAGTAATTGTATGTAACATTGTTTATATAATACGTTTGCTTAATATAATCGGCCAACATTGTCTATAATAGTAGCTAATTTTTTTTGTTGTAATTTATGCGAGTCCCAACTTCAAGAAATGGTTGAAAAGGAGGAAAGTGATACAGAAGCTTTTAAAGTTTTTTTTGGAAAGGAGTGTCCAGGAAGGGTACGCTGTTATGGGAGAAACATAACTAAAACTTCCTTAAAGAGAAAGGCAGAGATTAATGCTTTGAAACAAGCCCACAGTGAAGAGGTCTCTACATTAAGGGACGAGTTTCAAGATAAGATTGATAGATTACAAAATGCTTTTAAGACCGTAATACAACAATGCAATCCTCAAATTAATATAGAGTCAATTGAAGATTTGTTAGGATTATCTCATGGAGATGCTAATAGTTCCCCAAAGGATATAAGACTGCAAATGCATTCATCTACATCAACTCATGCTCCATGTCATGGAAAGGTAACCATATATACCAATATTATTGATTTATATTTTTCTAATTATGTTATAGTATCAAAATGGTTGTTAATGTATGCAAAAATTTGCAAGTAGTGACAACACCTAGAATAAAGTAAGTGGTTGAAATTGTTTAAGTAGTGACAACACCTAGAAGTGGCTGAAACTGTTTTATTTGTGCGAGCTTTCATTGATATTTCACAAACATACTTGCCTGGGATAAGATTATGGGACCCCCCTGTTTGATAACACTCACTATGTATGCTGTAAATTTATCCATATGATACTGAACACCAAAGAAGATACAACAAGTAAGAGTGTTCATCAGAGTTCATTTACTCCAAAAAATAAACATAAAAGGATAGCACAAGTTATACATACATACATACAGTTAAAGGCTATTGTAAGTCCTGAATAGTGAGCCAAAAACAAAATGGTTTTCATAATTGATTTATTTGCTAGTAAGCTCATGTCACCTATTACAGTTTAGAACGAAAATTCACATCCATTAAAAACCTTCATAATTAATTCACATCCATGAGATGTGAAGAATATAAACAATGTGTTTTGCTCATTGGTTTAGTTTTTATTTGTGCGAGGTTTAATTCTTGTTGATGTCTTAATTGTCCTTTGGACCAAAAATACTTATGGTTAATGTGTTTTATTTTATTTTCTTATGCAACAATGTATCAATGAAGATGTTGAAAAGGACGATATAAATGATGATATTCAAGAGGACGACATAAATGATAAAATTTAAGAGGAGGACCTAAATGATAAAATTCAAGAGGACGACATAGATGACAAATTTCAAGAGGACGACATAGATCTAGATGATGAATTTCAAGAGGAGGATATAGATGGTGAATTTTAAGAGGACGACGTAGATGAAGAATTTATGGAGGATAACGAATTTCAAGAGGACGGTCTGGATGCTTTACTCCTAGAAGACAAACTTGAATGAGTTGGATGATGTCTTTTTTTTGGCTTGTAGTTGAAAGCATTAAACTTGAAATATGATTTTTGTTCTTTTGCTGAACTATGTTTTTAGTTATTTTACTAGGGTCATACTTCAAAGTATTAAAAGTAATATTGTTACGTTAGGCATTTTGTGTACTCTATATACTATATCTTGAATTAAAGTTTGAACTCGATTTTATTATATTACAACTTTTATGGATGTATGATTTAAGTTATATAATCAATATTATTTTTGAAGCCAATTATTATTGACTATATTATTTTGATAATAATTGCAAAATTGTATATTTTATGTGGACACTATAAAACAACAACCTATAAGCTATGGCTACACTTTAAAAACGATCTTCCTGATTCAGGTTTAAGGCAACGATTGTTAATTGTAGCCGAATTTGGCAACGCAACGCTTAAAAAACATTGTCTCAGAGGCCGTAAATAATCGTCCCCTATTCCTTTACTATAGGCGACATTTTTCAAAAGCGTTCCCAAAAAACATAAAAAAACGTCACCTCAAACAATAGGCGACGCTCGCACAGGAGACGCCTAGAAAACGTCCCCTATTGTTTTAGGCAACGATTTTCAGAGTTCTGGAAACGTTTTTCAATTGTTGCTGGAGAGCCTAAATGTTGTAGTGCCTCGAATGACAGGTGCGAAAACACGGTCACTGCGGGTTACTCGGCTGGCTTCAGCAATATTCTTGACATCAGACAAAGGTTGGATGGGAACCTCCATACCATCCTATAGAATTGTAGCATTGTATTTATACGGTACGGCTTTGTCTGATTCGTAAGGAACATGACCCGGCAAGCAAATCACCACTGGAGCAAATACTGACTTGTTATGGTATTCAATTTCTATAGGTGCGGGAACACCGAAACAAGGCACAATAACATTCACCATTTCTTCATAATACTTAGTTATCATAGAATCATTGTTGGAGAACATATCTTCATCCACGGGAAATAATTCATCTGTAGAAGCATATTCATCATCTGACACAGTCTTGACCGAATAATCTTCAATTACGTTAATCCCATGGTAGTCATCTCTATGGCCTGAGACTTTGATAGTACCATTATCCAATAACAACTGAATACCCCTTTTCACAATGGAACAACCACGAGAATCTCAGCAGCAAACCTGGAAGGACCCATAATGGTGTTCCTCTTGACCATCCATGTGACAAAAGGTAGCATGCAACTGCACCAAATCACCATTCATATGATTCACATCAAAGATCCAAAATTCTCCAGGACATCCATAGACTATATTCACATCTTCTTCGTACTCTTCCCTAGGCCTGATTATATGAATGAGGCCTTCATCCATCATTTCCTGAAGATCAACTTTTATCTTATCACACCCTTGTATATCTGTACTGTAAATACCACAACCAGCATGGTCATGCGTATAGTAACTAAACTCACATAGATCACCATGCATCTTCACCAGATCCCCTCTAACCAGGTTGATATCAAAAATCCGGAAATCCCCAAGACAACCAGCAACCATGTTTACCGCATTTTCTCCTTCATGCTTTGGCAAAGGATTAGCTTTCATGTTAGGGCCAACATATTTAAAGGATAGGAGGCCATATCTCACCATCTTTTGTACTTTGGATTTCAAAGGATAATCGTTCTCAATGCTATGCCCTGGTGCTCCTTGATGAAAAGCGCACGTATGGTTTGCCTTATAATACCATGGTAGAGGTGAAGGTACAACATGGGAGGCCTGGTCTTAACCATCTTCTTCTGAATCAAAGCCGAGAGTAACTCTGCATAGCTCATTGGAATTGAGTCAAAGGCTTCTCTCTTCTGACTTTGCCCTTGATTCCCCTGAGGAGATGGTCTTTGATAGGCAACAGTGGTTGGAGCTACATTGACGACAGGAGTCACAAAAGCAACCTGTTATTGGTACTGTTGATGTCTTCTAGGTGGCTTAATCTTTATTTCCCCAATAACAACATTTGTCTCACTTTATTTATTTCGAGAGAACCCGTATGACGACTTTTTTGTCCCTTCATCTTTTGTCAAGCGCCCTTCTCTAACAACATCTTTTGTCGTTCGAAGCGTTGAATAGCTAACACGATGAACTTTATTCTTAAGGATTAAAATGAAGAATAGGAAGGATAACCCTAGTAATCCCAATTAGGACTAGAGTTAATTCACGCGTTAATCTCTATGTTAATTCTTAGGCAGAATGATGAGGATGATATCATTATAGACTGCTGTTTGGTTTATAATAGTAGGATTAATAATAATAATAATGATGTAATATTATAGAATAGTAGTATGCAGGGATTTGGTGATTTAGAAGCAAGCCTTAGTTGATTAACTAATTATAGGAAATATCTTGTATAGGCCTATGGCTAACATTGTGAAAATGATGAGTGTTGTTGTATTACTGTGCGGATGAATTGTTGATGAGATAATGTTAATGAGATTTTGTTTGATGAATTATGATGTATACATGATGTGTGATGATTTAAGATGAATGATGTTGATGAAGAGATGTTGAGATGCTTTAAGATGTAGGCCTTTGGCCAACGAAGATGTTGTATTGAGATGTTGTTAATTATGGTGTTGTTATTACATTCATGATCATGTCGCATACATTGCATTTTGAGATGGAGCTTATGCTCGTTGAGATGGCCTGTATTGGTGAATATTGAGATGAAGGCTTATGCCTTGTTGATGCCTCTATTAATTGGAAACTTTTAAGATGGGAGTTCTGCTCCAATGGTACCACATGCATTTGCATAGTATTGAGTCGCATTATATGATTGCATAAAGAAGTTGCATATTGATGTTGTGAATGTGTATTATTGATGCGATTATCATTGATTATAAGATGATAAATGGGGATGTTATGTGATCTAATTTAATATATTAATTATCATGCGCTTTATTATATTGTTAGATATCTCACCTCTTCTGTTTGAATGTTGCCCTGATGTTGGTAACGTGCAGGTAATCGAGAGTGAAGGATGTATACCTTCAATAGTTCGAGTCGGTGTCATGGCTATGATATGTAACACTTGGGGGGATGAAATATTGTTGCTTTTGATTGTTTATTGTGATACGGTGGGAGAACTGACTTGAGGTTTTGCGTTTGTTTTCGCAAATGTTTCGGTTGAGCAAGAGTCGCCACCGACTTTTTATTTTATCCTAAGGAAAGGTTAAAAAGCACAGCAAAAACCTTTGAGATGTTTTCTTGGGTTCGGGGAGTAGATTATAGAAAGGGAAGGTATTAGCACCCTTTCTATCCATGGTTATCCATGGGCTCTTAGTTACTTGCTTAGACCAACTTGCCTTAATTTTCAATTGTTTGAAATGGTGCTTTGTGTATGGGTTTTGAAAATGTTTTGAAAAGAGGCCAATGTGGTGGCAACCTTTGTAATGATCCATGTTGGGATGTACACAAAGGTGTATGTCTTTTAAAAGTTTTCAATGTTTTTGAAAAGTTGTTTTGAAAGTGTGTTGTGATGTGTGGTTTTGAAAAATAGGCAAGTGTTTTTGTTTTGCAAGTTGGCAAGTAACCAAGCTATCTACCCTAAATTTCTCAAAGATTATTGCTATGTTTTAACCCTTTTAACAATTTTGTTCCACCATTGTATTTGGTGGACAATCTTGTGTTAGGATGTGAACGGGACGGGCGTGGGTCATTGTTTAGACCATGATTGCAATGGTGCCAAGTATCTTTGGGCAATTTTTCTTTAAGGGACTTGATCATTTTTTAGGCAACTTTTGAAAGCGTCATCGAGGGACTATGATCATTTGATTGTTTTGTTTTTGCCAAAGATACCTAACATGCAATATGGCCCATTATTGAAGGCAACAAGTGGAATACCCTAGGGGTGCAAGTGTGATTAGTGTTGTCCATTTTCATACTTGTTTATCTTGAATTTAGGTCAAACTATTTGTTGTTTTTGATTTGCATACAAAACCCTAATTCTAACATGGCATAATTAGAAAGCTTTTAAATGCGAAAAATAAAAGGTCCTAAGTTATTACAACACAAATTATGGGATGGGGGGTACAAATATTCAAATGGGGATATTTTAGCAAGAAATTAAAACTAAACTATTACATCCAAATTGAATTATACAAATTATTTAATATACAATAATTAAATAAAAAATACAATAAATATGCAAGATGCAAAAAATGATTTTTTATATGTATGAAAAAGTATTTTTTTATGTGTCACATAAACAAAATAAAATGAATTAATTTTTGGTATTTTTAAGTTTTTAGGGCAAAAACCTAATTTTATAAATAAAAGGGTATTTATTATTTATTATATGCAATATTTATTAATTATGTATAAAAATAAATAAAAAGAAAGTATATTTTTAAAAAGGGTATTTTTGAGGTTAAATATTAATAAAATGAAAAATGTATTATTTTTGTATTTTTAACCTAAATATACTAATAAATATATAAGTATTTATAATATTTACTAAATATATTAAATATGTACAAAAAATAAAATATTTAATATTTACAAAAAAAGTATATTTTTTATAAAATGTTTTCAGAAGATAAAATAAAATAAAATTAGAAAATAAATGTATTTTGTATTGTTTCTAATATTCTAAACAAAAAGTATTATGTATTTATTTACATATATAACTAAATGAAGCAAATAATTATCAAATAAAATGCAAAAAATGTGAGAAAAATATTTTTAATATTTTTTATGCTTTAATAAAAAAATAACAAATCAGAATCAAAAAGAAAAAGTTGAAAATGACAAATAAAACTCAAAATGGGCCAGGGGGTGCATGTGTAAAATTGTGGTGCAAAAAGGAGAACAATACAGGCCCAGCCCAAGAAGACTTTGTCTTCAACCTCTGAACAAATAAACAGAGCAACGCGTGCTTCCTGCTATCTCATGATTCCTGGACTTTCAAGCAAAACTCATAACACAAGAAATGTAGAGCATCAAGAGACGAATCCAGACATACAAAAAACTTAACTTAACTATAAAAAATGAGAGAGAATTTCTCCATCCCTAATTCTTGACCTAAGTTTTTGTCAATGTTCAGGTCTTAAATTCTCTCAGCATATGCAATATAAATGGAAAGTGAGGATATGTATAGCTTCAGGGCCATGAGTATGACACTTTTCATTCATAAACTTAAAGCTAACTCTTCCTAGATTGAGAGATAGAAGTCCATGAACTTACCTGTTCAGCTTGAATCGTGTCTGGCAATGGAGGTACTTTCAGTGCAATGTGAGGACTTGTGCAGCTTGCTTGAAGGTCAGGGATGCTTCTCCAACCTTTAGTTTGCTTTGAAACCAAATGAATCAAGCTATGGAAGTCAACCTGCAAAATAGAAAAAATGAAAATGGTGAAGTTGGTTAGAGGTGTTACAGGTCGTGTCCAATGCTTGGGATAGTTTGTATATGTGGTATGGAGTGTGTATGAACTGGTTTTAGCAAAAATGCACGAGTGGATTGAGTTATGGAAGTCCAACTGCAGAGGTGACTCTGTTTTCTGCAGTAGGATGGTGTTTTGATGAATGATGAGGTTTGGAAGGTGATTAGCTCGTGCCTTAGCTTAGGTTTGATGTTTGGAATGTGTTTAACAAATTTACTTTGGCTTATCTTGGCAGAAATGTGAGATGTGTTACAAAATGCAAGGTTTCTTCTAACTTAAGCAAAAATTGTCAACTTTGTTTCTAGACTTGTGCATGCCCCCTCATCATTCTGCAACCATCCCTCTTTATCAGTGTGTTATGTCCTTGAACTTGTGCCAAAAGGATTTGCATTGTACTACTTGGATTGCAAATTTGACATAAAGTGTAACTTTTCAAAAATGGATAATTTGCTTTTTCCATATTAAGGTTAATCTTTTGTGTAATGGCTTAATGGACAAGAGAATGCTAAGATACAAAGGTTTTGCATTAAATTATTGAGTGTGGATGAGATAAAAGGCCTGTAATCTATCTTAGAGCATGCTGAGTTCAAAAATGCAAAGTTATGGATATGGAAATGGCTCATGAACAAAGTGAGTTTTGCCCATATTGCCAAATTCGATTCTCTTAAACCACAAGGGTGCTTGATGAGTTCTTGGACATTTTGGAAAGCTTGGAATGTGTAATACAATCCATATTTGTAATGCAAGTTGAAATTCCAAGTGGAAGCATGTGAAAAGTGGCCATGAAGTTAGGCAAAAATCCTGCCTAGAATAGGTCAAAAATTTTCTAAGTTAAGAATGTTTTGCACCCTTGTTCCAAAAATCATAACTTGATCTACAAGCTTCTTTTGAGTAAACTTTGTGAATCAAAGTTGTAGGTTTTGCAATGGACTATAACTTTCATGTTTTGAGTTTTCCTTGAATCCAAATTTATCTTGATGAAAAAATGGGACAAAGTTAGGAAAAAATTAGGGATTTTTATAACTTAGAAAATTTCTAAGTTATGAAAATTCTTCATTTTAAACCCTAATTTGCAATTCTTGATTTCTTGATGAACAAGTTTCATATTTTTACATGTCTTGATGAAAAATGAATCTTGACACTTGATTTTGACCAAAAAGTCAAAGTTTGACTTTTCATTATACAGTCAAAAATTGATCAATTGACTGGAAAATTCATCTGTCAATCTTGTGCATTTGGGATCTTTTGACTTTATTGAACATGTCAAGACAATTCCATGGGTTCCTTAAGTCCATATGTGAGCTTGGTTTGCCATTGGCTAGGTCAAACAGTCAAAAATTGCCTTTGTGCAGTCAAAACCCTAAAAATGACCATTTTGCCCTTTTGGTGATCTGATCAAATTTCTTGTGGAATTGTGATCCAAACTTGACCAAATGGTTCACATGAGTTCATAATGTTGATGTGGGTCAAAAATCATGAGGTTTGACTGTCAATTGGCCACAATTGACTTTTTCCCCAATACAGCTGATTTCTAGGTCAACTGTCCAATTGACTGGGCAAAGATTGGAATCAAGGCTTGAAACTTGGTATGGATAAACTTGTGAGTCCAACATGAAGCATGAAAGTCACTTTGGGTCTTTTAGGTCAAAACATCTTTGTGCAAACACAAACCCTAATTTGGGTCAACAGTGCAAGGAGAAGTCTTGAGCAGAGGAAATCTTAACTGGATCTTGAGCTCCAAGGGTCTTGTGGTGAGAAAATGTTGAGGAAATGGGAGGGCAAATTTTGGGGTACAACATTGATTATTCAGTTGTTGAAATTTTAGTCGATTGTTATTAAATTGTGTGTTTCGAAGTTGCTGTAATGATGATAAAGATGTTATTAAGAATTCCGTCGCGTAGATGTTGAATTGTTAAATTATTTAATTAAAGTTGTTATGTTGATGGTTCATCCGATGTTCTAAAGTGTTATATATCCACGATGAATGCATTGAGTTTAAAATGATGAATTTGTGGCATCCCGATTCGTTTGCATGAATTATTTTTATAACTCTGATTTATTTATATAATTGTCGGGGTAGAATTGGGGTGTTACACTTGGCATTATCTACTTATGGAATGAACCCGCATGGTCTTCAAAGTATATCACATACAACATGGCCTATGATTATTATGATTTATAACCTACCTCCATGGTTATGTATGAAGCGCAAGTACATGATGTTATATATGTTAATTTCTGGACCTAAACAACCAGGGAATGACATAGACATATACTTGAAACCGTTAATTGAAGATTTAAAGATTTTGTGGGAGAACAGCGTGGAGGTGTATGATGGATATAGGAAAGAAAGTTTCAATTTGAGGGCGATGTTTTTTGGCACAATTAATGACTTTTCGGCATATGGAAACCTATCAGGGTATATCATTAAAGTTCAAAAAGTGTGTCCTATTTGTGAAGAACACATAAATTGGAAGCGATTAGAATTTTGTCAAAAGTATGTATTTCTCGGTCATCGTAGATTCTTAAATTCTAATCATCACTACTGTGGGTGGAGAAAGGAATTAAATGGAAATCCAGAACATGGTAGAGCTCCACCTACATTGACAGGTGACCAAGTTTTTGAAAAGGTGAAAGATATGAGTACTCAGTTTGGCAAGTCTTTTGCACATACGCTTTTCAAAGGTGGGTGGAAGAAGAGGTCAATTTTTTTTAATTGTCGTATTGGAATTCGTTGTATGTAAGACATTTTCTTGATGTTATGCATATTGAAAAAATGTATTTGAAAGTGTTATTGGTATGTTACTCAATATACAAGGAAAGTCTAAGGCTGACCTTAAAGCAAGAAATGACTTGATACAAATGGGAATAAGAACTGAATTAGGACCCATGAAGAAAGGAACACGAACATATCTTCCGCCTGCTGCTCATACTTTATCTAGAAAGGAGAAAAAATATTGTGTAAGTTTCTAAGTGAAGTTAAAGTTCCAGAAGGTTACTCTTCAGATATTAGAAGACTTGTGTCTATGAAAGACCTCAAGTTAAAGAGTGTAAAGACACATGATTGCCATGTTATAATGGAGCATTTTCTACCAATAGTTATACGTTCTATTTTGCCAGAAAAAGTAAGAAGCGCCATAATTAAATTGTGTTTTTTCTTCAGGTAAATTTGTAGTAAGGTGATCGATCCTGAGATCTTACCAATATTGCAAAAAGAAATAGTTATTACTTTGTGTGAGCTTGAAATATATTTTCCTCCCTCATTTTTTGATATTATGGTACATCTTGTTGTTCATATTATGAAAGAGACACAATTGTGTGGACCAGCTTATATGAGATGGACGGACCCTGTTGAGAGTTATATGAAAATATTAAAAGGGTACGTGAAAAATCAAAGTCGGCCAGAGGGTTGTATGGTTGAACGATACATTGTTGAAGAAGCGGTTGAGTTTTGTATTGAATATTTGACCAATGCTCAACCCATTTGCAACATTGAAAACTATTATGAACCTTTCAGTATTCAAATTTTTTATGACAATTTAACGTGCATTTTTTTTCATGGTAATGTTAGACTCCCAAAAAATCCAAATCAAAAGATAAGGGGATTAAGCTGCAGACTGAGTCAGTTGCATCCAAAAAGGAGGTAAATTGATATGTATTATGCATAGGAAAGATTAATTCACGATCTTATACTTCACCTAACTTATTATATGCATTTGATCTTTAGATTCCGCACAAAAAAAGGATGTGGCAAAGTCTGCGGCTAGAAAAAAGCCTACTTCTCGGTATAGGTCGTGCCTTCAGACATTAATGGTAATTTAGATTTGGCCGACGGATGTGCTCGTAATATACCTATGGAGGAAGGTATTTTTGGTTTTTCCTATTACGAAACAATAAGTAAAGAGGATGTAGATCAAGTTCTTAGACATGAAGAATTAGGCCTCGGTGTTGTCAATACATACATCAGGTATTCTCTGATCAACTTTATTTTGTTTTTATTGAACAATTTATCTACTAATTTCAATTAATGTTCTTAATGTTAATGATGTTTTTATTTAATTTTCATGTATGCCAACTTGATGCGCCCGCATCAATTGGACCAAAGATTCTCCTTCTTATCTCCAAACAATATCAACGCACTATTAATTGAACAACGACCAGATGATGTCAAAGAGTATTTTGTCCGTACATTTATGGCCAACAAAGATATGGAAATTTTTTTTTCCATTTAATACTGGCAATGGTAAGATTTTTATTCAAACTTCATCTATTATAATTTTTCGTGTTTTGACTTTCTGTAGAAAGTTTCTATCTAACATTTGTTAATCTTACAGTGGACATTGGTTGTTGGTTGTGATCAATCCAATAAGAGAAGTTGTATATTATTTAGATTCGTTAGAAGGCGATTGGACAAAATACCCAAACATGAAGGAGATGGTTGATACGTAAGTTAGATTGTTCTAAAACTTTGTTTGTATACTTATTTATTTTTTTACGTGAGATTGTTCTAAATATTCATTTATATTTTGTTAGGGTTATACAAATTTTTAGATCACAAAGAGATAATCAAGTACCAAAGAGTAAGGCAAACAACATTACATGGATTAGAGTGCAGGTATATTTGCATAATTTTGATTATATTAGTGACGCTACTTGATAAAACAAGTTAAACTATATATACTGATATATATTTGTATATTTTTCCATGTGTAGTGTCCTTGTCAGTGCAATGGTATAGATTGCGGTTATTTAATGTTGAGGTTTATGAAAGAAATTATTCTTTTGAATCAAATAGAGATTTCAACCATGGTATGAGTTTCTAACTTATAATTTATTTTAATATATTTAACACATTTCATCAAATTAATTAGTTTTAACTAAATCATATTATGTTATATTATGTAGTAATTTGATGGATACAAGTCTACTACTTATTCGAAAGATCATTTGGACGAAATTAAGGAGGATTGGTGTCAATACATTATTGAGATGAGAATTTTATAAGGTATTGTGACACTTTCATTGATGAGAATTTTGAGGATATATAAGTTTGAGTTTTGATGAGATACTAAGTCGTCATAGTATCGTAAATTGTTGCAATGTTGTTGTCGTTACGTGGAAGGTTAGTTAGGGTGGTATTGGATTTAAATTCAAACAAAATTTTGTTTGTATTATGGTATGAATCGGGGAATTTTTAATGATGGGTTATAACGGATTCTTGATTTGTTTTTGTTACATTGATTTGTATTAAATTATAAAAGTTATAAGATTTAAGTGTTATATATATAGCTTGGTTCTGATATATATCCCTTTGTTGGTTTTGTTTCAGGTAGGTGTATATTGTAAGTATGAAGTGCGCCTAAGAGGGAGGGTGAATTAGGTACTTTAAAAAATTTTGGTTTTAGTGATGATGGTTATTATTTTTCTGGTTAATGGTGAGTTTAGGAAAGCTTAAAGTGTAGAAAAATAAAGAGACACGGGCGATATATCCTGGTTCCCCTCACAGTCCGAGAGTACTCCAGTCCCCTTTCAACATGAAAGAGATTTCCTTATTATGGAAAACTTAAACAAGAACTACCAAAAATCCAAGAACAATCCTCTTGGACCAAGAACAATCCTCTTGTATTTTCACTATGTCAACTATGAGAACAATCCCCTCAAAGTGACTACACTTGTATCCAACAATTTTGGAAAGACAAGATTTCAAAAACACTTAAACTTATTTCCAACAATCCTGGAAAAATAAGTAAGTAACTATCAATATTTGAGTTTGAGTGAGTTGAGTAGTATTGATCACTTAGAGTAATTTAACAATGAATGATCTTCTCTTCTAGTAATATTATTATACAATGACTCAAGATATAATTGCTCAAAATTTTCTGTTTAATAATGTATGAAAATGTGCAGAAAACTTATGCATGAAAGTGAAGGAATGCTTGAGTTTGTATTTTGAAAATTCAGAAAATATTTATGGAAGAGGTGTTGAAAATGATTTTGAAAATGAATATTTATATGTTCATAACACCCATTTGAAACATCATGAAGTTCTGAAAATGAATCATGAACAAATGCCAAGATTGAGTGAAAGGTTTCAATGAAAAGGTATGATGAACAGGCATGTGAAAAGCTGCTGTTTTTTCAAAATCGTGCAGCATGAAATCGATTGCACCCTTTGTGTAAATCGATTGCACAAGGTTTCAACAGCTATATTTTCAAAAGTTTTAAGTGTGCAATCGATTGCACTAGCAATGTAAATCAATTGCATGTGAAGTCAGTAGCAAAAAGTAAGTGAGTGCAATCGATTGCACAAGCAATGTAAATCGATTGCACTGAGAAACAGAAGCAAACATTTTGAAAATTTTAAGTATGCAATCGATTGCACAAGCAATGTAAATCGATTGCACAGAGAAACAGAAGCAAAAGATCTGAAAAATTGAAGCATGCAATCGATTGCACTCAAGTGAAAAATGAATTTTAACTTTGAAAAACTTGAGTAATGATTTTTAAACATTTATTTTTCATCATTTAGCATCTATATCTTAAGATCAAAGTAAATAATATCATTATACCTTGAATTTTATTGAGAGTTTTGAACTGAAGATTTTGTCCTTAGATGCTTTGAGCTTGATCATAAATCTTTGCCTTCTTTGTCAATCATGGTTTGTCTTCATCAAAATAAAAGCTCATCTGAGAAGCTTGATTTTACATTCTCCCCCTTTTTGATGATGACAAACAATCTTGCTTTATGCGTTGTACTTTCTGGAAGAGCTTCTCCCCCTAAGATGCAAAACTCCCCCTATGTATGAGAAGGTTGGAATCCTTTGTATTTCTTCATCTTGGTTGGAGAGTACCTTAAAAATTAAGACAAGGAAAATACAAGCATAAAGTACCACATCTTTCTCCCCCTTTGACATTATCAAAAAGAAGGGAAAGATGCACAAAACATTGAATAAACAAAACAATGACATAGCAGAAAATAGAGTTAGCCAGAACTTCAAGGGTGATGTATGTCCGGGTTGTTATAGGACCAAGAGCCTTGATTCAGAAATTGTTGTTGAAGTGGGGGTTATGTGTAGTGTTGAGGAGGTGCAGCTGGATTCTTTGGATCATATGGTGGAATATGAATATAGAGTAAAGGTATGAAAACTGTTGATTCACATCTGTGCGGAAGTCATTAATCCGGGTTGTAGTAGAATCATTGATCGCACTCCACTGGTTGTTGACGTTGGTGTTCATGGAAGCAAATTGTTGAGATATGTAATCCATAAGATCTTGATTGCTTGGATCAGAGGGAGCAGTAGGTGGAGGAGGCACAACTTCACCGCCTTTGACTTCTTGGTCATTCCCTTCATCGCCAACAACAACTTCACCAATGTAAGTGATGGTTTTTGTTTCCGGATTGTAATGCACGCCCATCCTGAAGTCAACATTCTTGATGGAAATCATATTCAGATTTGGATCCATATTCACCTTTTCAAACCCAGCAAAATCCACACCAAATTCCTCCATAATTAGAGTAATAAAATAAGCATATGGAATAAATTTAGATTTTGCATCGACTCTCACCATATGCACCATTATAATCCGTGCCCAGTTTACACTTATCCCTTTCTTGCATAAATCAGCTGCATTTCCAAGTCGGCCACAGTGCAGTGGTTTCCAGCTCTTGGAAACATAATATAGACCATAAAGTAATGATATAGGCGATCGTCTATATAGAAGTTACCTGCACTCCAAGAGTCTCTGGATGGAATTACTCCGCCTAGACCACAAATCCGTTTGGCGCGGAATTCAGCTTCACTTAACCTCCTAATGCTGTAAAAGAAGTCCTTTTTCCGGTAGTCATCCCATATCTCATTTTCAGGGTCATATAGGGAACTTCCAGTGTAAGGAATATGAAGGATCTCACTAATAACCTGAGGAGTTAGAGAGATACGAGTACCCAGCACATATGTCACCATTTTGCCTTTTTGGGGTGTTAGATTGCAGAAAAACATTCTTACCAAATCCGGGTAATATGGACCGAACGATGAAATTAATGGTTCTAGACCATAAGCAGCTAAATCATTTTGAAAAGAGAAGCATTCTTGGGGAAAGGAAGATATCATAGCATATTTGGGATTGGATACTATTTTCCTTTGAAAGTCTTTTGTAAATCTGGCTTCTTGTTCTTCGGTGAGAGATGAAAGTAATAGATTAGAAGTTGAATCAACCTTTTTCTTCCCTTTTTCTGAAGCTGGCACCTTTCTTTTTTGTCTTGAAGCCATGGGTATGGAGTTTAGGGTTTTTGAGGATTTTAGGTTTTGTGAGAGAGAAAGGTGTTTGTGAGCTGAGATTTGGAAATGATTTGAGTAGATAGGGAATGAGTGGATTGTATTAAAGTGTATTTGGCTTGGGAATATGAGAGAGAGGAATTCTGACCAACACAATTTTCTGTCATAAAATCAAGTTACAGTAGGTGCAATCGATTTGCATTCAGGTGCAATCGATTTGCACATAGAACCAAAATAAAACTGAAACGCACAGAGTGCAATCGATTTGCATTGATGGTGCAATCGATTTGCACTTGATGGTGCAATCGATTTGCACTTGAAACAGAATGGTTAGAATTGAAAATACTCAGTGAGCAATCGATTTACACTCTTTGTGCAATCGATTTGCATCAACCAAAAATGACCAAAACCAATTTTTTTTCTCAAAAAATAAATACCACTTAACATATATTCACATATAGCATGTTTAAAAACATATATATATATATATATATATATATATATATATATATATATATATATATATATATATATATATATATATATATATATATATATATATATATATATATATATATATATATATATATATATATATATATATATATATATATATATATATATATATATATATATATATATATATATATATATATATATATATATATATATATATATATATATATATATATATATATATATATATATATATATATATATATAATCATAACAAGGATAGAAGGCACCTTATAAGTCGTGTTCGTCAAGTATGCCAAGCTCTCGTCGAATCTTGTAGAACGGTTCTCTCGCCAAAGGTTTGGTGAAGATATCGGCAAGCTGATTATGAGTATCTACAAAGGTTACCTCGACATCTCCTTGAAGAACATGATCACGGAGGAAATGATGTCGTATGTCTATGTGTTTAGTTCTTGAATGCATGACGGGATTGTTCGTAATGTTAATTGCACTTGTGTTGTCGCACCTTAGAGGAATGCATCCTAGATCGAGACCATAGTCACGAAGTTGTTGTTTTAGCCACAAACTTTGAGCGCAACTACTACCCGCTGCAATATATTCAGCTTCGGCCGTTCTAAGCGCAACGCATGCTTGTTTCTTGCAGGCCCATGATACTAATGCATTACCGAGGATGTGACAAGTACTACTTGTGCTTTTTCTATCCGTTTTACACCCTGCATAATCTGCGTCAGAATAACCAACTAAGTTGCAAATACTACCTTTAAGATACCACAATCTGACATTCGTTGTTCCTTTGAGATACTTCATGATCCTCTTTACCGCCGTGAGATGATATTCCTTTGGGTTAGCTTGAAAGCAAGCACAGAGACAAACACTAAACATTATGTCAGGACGACTTGCCATCAAATACAATAAGGAGCCAATCATACCTCGATACTTTGTGATGTCGATGGAAACACCTAATTCATCTTGATCAACATATGAACCAAAACCCATTGGTGTAGACATTGCCTTACAGTTATCCATGTCAAATCTTTTCAAGAGATCCTTGCAATATTTGGATTGGTTGATGAAGATGCCATCTTTTAGTTGTTTGATTTGAAGTCCAAGAAAATAGTTCATTTTACCCATCATGGACATTTCAAATTCTCCTTGCATCATTGCTGAAAATTCTTCACACATTTCTTGATTTGAATAACCGAAAATGATGTCATCAACATAGACTTGTGCTAGCAAAGTGTCATCTTTGATTTTATTTATAAATAGAGTCTTGTCAACTTTGCCCCTTTCAAAACCTTTTTCGCATAAGAAGTTGCTCAAATGATCATACCATGCCCTTGGTGCTTGTTTCAATCCATATAAAGCTTTTCTCAATTTAAATACATGACATGGATTCTTGAAATCTTCGAACCCCGGGGGTTGCTTAACGTAGACCTCTTCAGTGATATATCCATTCAAGAATGCGTTTTTGACATCCATTTGGAAAAGCTGAAAATTTAATGAACAAGCATAGGCAAGTAATAGACGAATAACTTCTAACCTTGCAACCGAAGCAAAAGTTTCTTAAAAGTCTATTCCTTCTTCTTGATTGTAGCCTTATGCTACCAATCTTGCTTTGTTACGAACAATTATTCCATTCTCGTCAAGTTTGTTTTTGAACACCCATCTTGTTCCAATAATGTGTTTGTTGCTTGGCCTAGGTACAAGTTCCCAAACTTGATTCCTTTCAAATTGATTTAATTCTTCTTGCATAGTGATAATCCATTGGTCATCGCCTAAGGCTTCATCAATTTTGGAGGGTTCAATTTGAGATATAAACGCCATGTTTAGGCAAGCATCCTTGAGATTTAATCTTGTTGACACTCCTTGACTTATATCACCAATATCTTTATCAATAGGATGATCTCTATAAGTTCTCCATTCTTTTGGTAGATCATTGAGATTTGATTCTTGTTGGGGTGATTCTTCGTGTTGAATTGGATAATCTTTGGAAGAATTTTCTTGCGGACCTTCTAGTATTTCATCATCATCATCATCATCACAAACAATATTATCCTCCTTGGAGGGGTTAGTTTCATCAAAAGAAACATGCATTGATTCTTCAATTGTCAAAGTTCTTTTGTTGAATATTCTATATGCCTTACTAGAAAGAGAGTAACCAAGAAAAATACCTTCATTGGATTTTTCATCAAACTTACCAAGGTTATCTTTGTCATTGTTTAAGACAAAGCATTTGCATCCGAAGATGTGAAAGAAAGCAATGTTTGGTTTCCTCCCTTTGAAGAGTTCATATGGAGTTTTCTTTAAGATAGGTCTTATGTTAACTCTATTGCTAACAAAACATGCTGTGCTCACCGCATCCGCCCAAAAGTATTTTGGAAGATTTGAATCATTAAGCACTGTTCTAGCAAGTTCCATAAGAGACCTATTATTTCTTTCTGCCACTCCATTTTGTTGAGGGGTCCTTGGTTCCGAGAAGTTGTGAGATATTCCATGTTCTCCACAGAATTCTTCAAATAGAGCATTTTGAAATTCTCCGCCATGGTCACTTCTTATGGAGGCTATTATTAGAGACTTCTCATTCTGAATTTGTTTAGCATACTTCTTGAACGCCTTGAATGCATCACTTTGATGCACTAAAAAGAATGTCCAAGTATATCTAGAGAAATCGTCAACAATAACCAAAGCATATACATTACCTCTGAAACTCCTTGTTCTTGATGGACCAAATAAGTCCATATGTAACAATTGTAGTGGCCTTGTAGTGGACACCACATTCTTAGATTTGAAAGTTGATTTTGTTTGTTTCCACTTTTGACAAGCATCGCAGAGTCTATCTTTGACGAAATTTCTCTTAGGAAATCCAATGACAAGATCATGCTTGATTAATTTATTCAAGTGTTCTATGTGAATATGAGCAATTCTTTTGTGCCACAGCCATGAATCATCGTTGTTCGCCATGAGACATTTAACCTTCAAAGATGGACCATCAAGGGAAATCATGAATATATTATTGATTCTTTTACCTTTAAGTATAACCTCATGAGTGACTTCGTCTTCTATCAAGCATTCATCCTTGGTGAACTTGATCTTGAAGCCTTTGTCACAAAGTTGGCTAATACTAAGAAGATTGTGCTTTAGTCCTTCAACATAAAGAACATCTTCAATGGATGTGAAAGGTGGAGCACCAACTTTGCCTTTGCCTAGGATTCTTCCCTTATTATTGTCTCCATAAGTGAAAAAACCCTTGGCCTTTAGCACTAGATTTGAAAATTGGTTTAAGTCTCCTATCATATGCTTTGAACAACCACTATCAAGATACCAAAGATTGCATGTGGTCTTCAAGCATACCTCATTGTCTTCATCATCAGAATGGTGTGAGCCCATCAATGCTAGATTTTCACTTTCATCACTATCGGATGAGGATGAGGAACTTATTTCATTATCCTCCCATGCAACATAAGCCTTTTTGTTCTTGAATCCCTTCTTGCTTTTGAAGCCACCTTTCTTGGAGAGTTTTGGACAATCCGACTTGATATGACCTTGCTTACCATATTCATAACATGTGATTTCTTGTGTTGATGTGGAAGCTTCCTTTTTCCTAAATTGTTTCTTTCCTTTTGAATGAGAAAAGGGCTTGTCATTTCTTCCAAAGAACTTACCAAGCCTTTTAACAAGAAGCATGAAATTTTCATCTTCTTCCGGATTGCCTTCCTTTTCAACTTCCTTAGAATCTATCTTCAAAGCAATATTCTTGGATTTCTTCTCTTAATTTTCATGCTTTTCAAGTCTTCCGAGTTCGGTTTCATATTCTTGAAGTTTTCCAAACAATGTTGCAGACGTCATGGAGGAGAGACTTTTCTTTTCTTAAATTGCCGTTACCTTTGGTTGCCATTCCATAGTTAAGGACCTAAGTACTTTCAGATTTAGTTCATCATTCGTCAAAGTTTTACCAAGAGCACTTAGATGATTTGTCAAGTTCACAAATCTCTTTTGTAAGTCAAGAATGGTTTCTCCGGGCTGCATTTGAAATAATTCATATTCTTGACTCAGGGTATTTAGTCTTGATCTTTTTACTTCAACCATTCCTTCATGAGTTTGTACCAAGGTATCCCATATTTCTTTTGCTGTCTTGCATGCTGAGACACAAAAGAATTCATCCATGATAAGTGCACCTTGAAGAAGGTTTATTGCCTTTTTATCATAGAGAACTTTCTTCTTATCATCATCGTCCCATGCAGTTTTAGGGTTTGATGAGCCAACACCATTGATTACCGTTATAGGGATAAATGGACCATTCTCGACGGCATCCTATATTTCTTCTCCTTTTTCTTCTAGATGTGCCTTCATGCGTATTTTCCAGAAGTCAAAATGTTCACCACAAAATAGAGGAGGCTTGTTGTTACTACCACCATCTAAGAAAACGGGATTTTGATTTGCGGAAGCCATTCTGGATCTTTTAAGAACATGTTACCTATAACCTGCTCTGATGCCAATTGTAAGTATGAAGTGCGCCTAAGAGGGGGGGGGGGGGGTGAATTAGGTACTTTAAAAAATTCTGGTTTTAGTGATGATGGTTATTATTTTTCTGGTTAATGGTGAGTTTAGGAAAGCTTAAAGTGCAGAAAAATAAAGAGACACGGGCGATATGTCCTGGTTCCCTTCACAGTCCGAGAGTACTCCAGTCCCCTTTAAACATGAAAGAGATTTCCTTATTGTGGCAAACTTAAACAAGAACTACCAAAAAGCCAAGAACAATCCTCTTGGACCAAGAACAATCCTCTTGGATTTTCACTATGTCAACTATGAGAACAATCCTCTCAAAGTGACTACACTTGTATCCAATAATTTTGGAAAGACGAGATTTCAACAACACTTAAACTTATTTCCAACAATCCTGGAAAAATAAGTAAGTAACTATCAATATTTGAGTTTGAGTGAGTTGAGTAGTATTGATCACTTAGAGTAATTTAACAATGAATGATCTTCTCTTCCAATAATATTATTGTACAATGACTCAAGATATAATTGCTCAAAGTTTTCTGTTTAATAATGTATGAAAATGTGCAGAAAACTTATGCATGAAAGTGAAGGAATGCTTGAGTTTGTATTTTGAAAATTCAGAAAATATTTATGGAAGAGGTGTTCAAAATGATTTTGAAAATGAATATTTATATGTTCATAACACCCTTTTGAAACATCACGAAGTTATAAAAATGAATCATGAACAAATGCCAATATTGAGTGAAAGGTTTCAATGAAAAGGTATGATGAACAGGCATGTGAAAAGCTGTTGTTTTTCAAAATCGTGCAGCATGCAATCGATTGCACCCTTTGTGTAAATCGATTGCACAAGGTTTCAACAGCTATATTTTCAAAAGTTTTAAGTGTGCAATTGATTGCACTAGCAATGTAAATTGATTGCATGTGAAGTCAGTAGCAAAAAGTAAGTGAGTGCAATCGATTGCACAAGCAATGTAAATCGATTGCACTGAGAAACATAAGCAGACGTTTTGAATATTTTAAGTATGCAGTCGATTTCACAAGCATTGTAAACCGATTGCACAGAGAAATAGAAGCAAAAGATCTGAAAAATTGAAGCATGCAATTGATTGCACTAATATGCAAATCGATTGCACTCAAGTGAAAATGAATTTTAACTTTGAAAAACTTGAGTAATGATTTTTAAACATTTCTTTTTCATCATTGAGCATCTATATCTTAAGATCAAAGTAAATAATATCATTATACCTTGAAAGTTGTTGAGAGCTTTGAACTGAAGATTTTGTCCTTAGATGCTTTGAGCTTTATCATAAATCTTTGCCTTCTTTGTCAATCATGGTTTGTCTTCATCAAAATAAAAGCTCATCTGAGAAGCTTGATTTTACATATATGTAGAAGATATATAGATTCATTTAGGATTACTCATTGTTGTTGTTTGTAGAGTAGATAGTAGAGAATATAGCAGCTCTAGAAGATAACAATATGTATATTTGGTGCATATTTATTGGTTTATAAAGCTGTATTTGTAAATATTTAAATTTACGTATATATAAATTATTAAATTCTTTAAGTTGTATTTATGTATATATAAATTATTGGATTAAAGTTGTATATATAAATATATAAATTTGGTGCATACTTATTGGATTGAAGTTCAAATTTATAAAATCTGGTGTAAATTTGAAAGAAAACGCTTAAATTTTAAGTGATTATGTGTACATGGCGCTTAAAATATAAGTTGAATATATTAAAAAATATGTGAACATTAGACAGTGTTTTAAACCAAAAAGCGCTGCCTATGATAGGGAATAGAAAGCGCTTGTGAAATAACAAGCGTTGTCTTAAAGGGGACTTTAGAAAGCACTTCAAAATAAAGCGTTGCCTAAAATATATAAAAAAAGAGAAAAAAAATACATTAGATAGAACTTTCGGAAGCGCTGTCTAAAGTGAAAGCGCTGCTATAGGCACATCATAGAAAGCACTTATAATGTTAAAAGCGCTTCCTATAGGGGCCTTTCGAAAGCACTTATTCAATAAAGCGTTGTTCAAGGTCTATATTAAGCAGCACTTTCACATAGACAAAAAGTGCTGCCTATGGTTACAGCAATGCAGGAATAGGCAACGCTTATAAGCATTGTCTATGGAAAAAAAAGCGTTGTCTATTCCCTTATATGGCGTAGTGGCAGCAGTAACTGGAGTAACATAAACGAGAACTGATGGACCTTCAGAAGTAACTGTTGTCTATTGTGGATGGGCAAGGGGTGGTTGATTCTAAGCAGCCACCAATGATTCTATCAAGGCAGTCAGATTGGCCATACTGGACTTCAAAGCAGTAACCTCGTCGCGTAGCTCGCGATTCTCTTATTCAAGATTCTCCATTTTCTTCTTCGAATTAGCCCGATTATTGTACTGGTGATATAGCTTGCTGAACAAAGTAAAGAAGCACAGTAAGACACCTGGGTATGAGCAAAAATGCTAGAAGTATGTACAAGATGATGCATGATATACAATGCACATGATTTAATTGATTATTATTAATATTTCAAGGGACTCAAAGATTTATAGACAATTTGCAAATATTAAAGTACTAACACATTTTGAAATACTAAAAATCTCATTATAATAACCTCAAAATGGTTTACAACTTTTTTAGTACAAGTTTCAACAAACCCAAACACAAGAGAAGATAAAATCTAAAATCCTGAGAAGGAAAAGCTGATTAAGATCACTCCACACACTGACGTTTTCCTGTGAGTCTTGCGATCTGAGCCTTCAACTGCTTGTTCTCTTCTGCATACCTGTCGGCAACCTCTTTCCAATCACCAGAGTCAGGAAGTGAGCAACTAGGTCCTGACTGAGCTCTAGAGGAAAATAAATCCTTTTGCCTCTCCATCATCTCTACAGCACAACTCTCGAGAATCTCAATCAGACCATCCTTCTCTTTTAAGTCTGCTCGGCAGGACATCTCTAAAGTCTGACACTTATTCTTCCAAGCCTCCTTCTCTTGTTGCTTCCTGACTAGGGCAAGTTGAAGCTCTTCAACATCATCTAAAAGGGGAGGAGTGGTCTTCACAAACATCTCAGGCATATGTTCTTCACGGGATTAGGGCATCTTCAACTAAATTGCCCTTGCTTGTACCCACCGGAGATAAGGCTTTAAAGCAACATATCCTCTAGGTCCCAAGTCCTTTCCACTCTTCTTATGAATATGACGCCAAGCCTTTGCAATCTCCTCTTTAGATTTCTTATGATCCTCTCCATCTTTAAGAAAGAAACCACTCAGATGAATATCATTTGGCTTATCCCTCATCAGATATCTAAGATGTCATCATGCAAGAATGGGATTGTAGTTAATTCCCCCCTTTGCTACAAGAAGAGGTACATTGGGGAAACTACCACAACTATTGACAATCTCCACATCATAGTAAGCCTGATGATACCAAACAATGTCAGAATGAGTGGGGGCCATAATATTCATATCCCAACGAGGTTCCTTCTTGATATCCCATAAAGCATCAGACCGAGGTAAGTGAGAAATAAACCACTGATACAACAAAGGCGTGCAACAAATGATCATTCCTCCATGATAATAATCCTGAAGATGAATGGAGTAATAAGTATCTCCTAATAATGTAGGGACTAGATTTCAAATCAAAAAGATCCCGATGGCATTGATATCCACAAATTTGTCGACGTTAGGAAATAAGAACAACCCATAGGCAAGTAGAGCAAAGATGGCCTCAAAAGCAACCGTACTCTTCATCCTAGAAAAGTAGCAAGCTTTCTCCAATAAAAACTGAGCGGGTAAGCCTCTGATTCCTCCTTTGGTAGTTATGTGGGCCTCAATATCTGACTTCCCCAAATGAATCATAACAACAATCTCATGAGCCTTAGGCTCTCCCTTCGAACCGGTGAAAGGAACACGATCGGTAACAGGTAAACCTAGTAAATAAGAATACTCCTCCAATGTAGGAATCAACTGATAATCAGGGAAAGTGAAACATTGATACATTGGATCATAGAAGTGGACCAAAGTAGAGAGAATACCCTCCTTCATCCTGAGCTTCATAAGAGACACGATAGATCCATACTTCTTCTAAAAATCTGTAGAACTCTTGATCTCGGGAATCAAACTCATCAACTCATCTATCTTGGGATCCTTGAAACTGTACTTCCGAGTCTTTCTTTTTCTAGAATCCATGACCAAACAATACCTGAGATATTCATAAAAAGTCAACTTTAAGTCCCTTGAAACAAGATGTTTTAAAAGATGCTTATGGGTGCATGAATGCATGATGAAACAACCACACACAAGATCACAAATATGGGGGGGGGGGGGGGGTCATAGGTTTGACGTCATGAGCATGAAGTCAAAGGTACTACCCACAAGGTATGGTCTAAAAGTTTTCATATACCAAACAAGGTTCTAAGATGTTCCCAGAGTCTACATCCTTCCCTCGTATATTACTAATGTCTCAATTGACTCGGTAATTAGCAATATTCTCATGAAAAACTCGTCCGAGCGTAGTATCGTGTGACAAACATTTTTGGATTACTCCGTCATAGCTTCCACACTACACCTAAAAGGCCAAGATTGGTTAAAGGTTCTATGGTCCTCAGTTTCAGCAAGCTCCTAGGTCGAAAGCAGCACATCTTCCCGATTACTCAGTAAACGACACTACAGTCAAAGAGGGCTTCATTGATTGGGGGATCTCATGCCTCCTTTTTTGGGATTACTCCCTCAAAGTTAACATGACTATACCACCATTCATATCTTAAATTTGTCCAAGTTCGGGTAGAGAACTTATGAGAAATCACCAAGCACCCTGAAAACCAGTAAAATCCAGAAAACATATATAAATCATATAATATACAACAAATAATAGCACATACACAGATAAACAAAGATATGCTCAACCCACTTAGAGATGGACCAGCATTTGGTCGATCTTTCCCCAGTAAAGTCACCATTTTTTCTGTAGTGGTAGAAATGTTGAGACTAAGCCATTGGATTGACTTAACTCACACAGATTAAATAAAAATCTCAACTGTGCTTTATTGTTTCTAAAGGAATGGGAAAAGAGCGAATAACCCAAAAGAGGAGGAGAGAATCTAAGTTCGGGGAGTGGTTATGCAAAGGGAAGGTATTAGCACCCTAAACATCTACGGTACTTCGCAGAAACCTCTTTGAAAATCTGTGTATTTTAGCTATAAAAGTTGTATACAAAAATAGATTGTGGGGATGAGAAAAGAAGTATTTTTATAATTTTTGCACCCGCCGCGGTTGCAAACCTTTAGTGCCTACGTACCACCTTCCGTGCAATAGGGGATCAAGGTTCTCGAAGTTTACCTTTAAAAATTTTAAAACACAAGTGTGTTGGTTAATTTTAAGAGATGAGACATCATCATCGTATCCGAATGGAAGAACATACTTACTACCTACGATTATGAGAAAGGAGAATTTGCGTCAACTCAAAGTGGAGGATATAGTTTGGATTTTAAAATCAACAAAACCTCGCTCAACACCCAAGTGGAAAATATCTTACTTCACTACATATTGTAGAAGTGTAGTAGCTCGCATCATTACAAATATTGACAAGAGTCTAATCTTTTGAGAAATAAGTTTAAGTAAAAAGCCAAAATGGAAAAATGATTTGAATGAGATTGATTGACTTTTAGTCTTCTCACGAAAAAAATGTCAAAGTATTATTAAGTTACTTAAAGTTTGATTAAGAAAATGTTTTAAAAATGTATGGACCTAAGTCCAAGTTTATTATGAAAGTGATTCAAGTTTAGAAAAAAAGAATAGTTTTGAAAAGGAGGGAGAAGATTTTTGAAATTAAATAAGATGGGAGGAGATGAAGGGACTATCCTAAAGAAAAAGGTAAAAGCTAGGGAAAATAACCATCTAACCAACAAGAAGCCAACACTTGACACAATGAGTCAATATAGAATTTCCATCCTTTGGATTGAAACCGAACAAGCAAAGACATAAACCTCTTAAGAAAACCAAGCTTCAAATGCTTTAAGTCTTCACAAAAATTGGGCAGAGTAACAACTATATACAGATGAATTCTCAATCACATAAAAGACATATAATCAGAATAACCTGAACACAAAGAAAATAAACAATCCAATGTCTCGGGGGTAAACCCCAAGAACTCCAGACAAAATAACAATAGAAGTCACAAGGTCCCAAAGGTAGGTCAAGATCTCTAATACTAGGTCCAAGAAGTCCACAACTCCAAAATGCCAAGGATAGTAACCAAATAGTCTAAGTAATCTTAAAGTATTTTGTTGTTCAAGTTGATTATTATGTATCTTCAAAAAGAAAATGAAACGCTCAAGTGAGAAAAACAAAATGACATAAAGATAAATTCTCAAGTGGGGAAAGATGAAAATAGCGTGAAATGAAAATTCTAAAATAAAATGGTGCTTAAAGTAAGAGCATAAAGTAAAAGCATAGAAATAAATGTCAATTGTTAATGAGTTAGAAATTAGAGCTTAATTGAATGACCATCTTGAACTTGCATTTGAAAACTCATTAGAAGATTGATAAAATCAAAGTCTCTCAATAATAAGTTTCATTTTCTTTTTGTCAAGTATATAATTCATTTCAAAATCTCAACGCAACAATAAATGATCAATAATGTTTAAATGATTCACTTAGTTCCAAAATTTATGAAGATTCATTAGAGGATTGATAAGACCAAAGCCTCTTAACAATGAACCTCAATGTTATTAGATCAAAGGTTTCAATTTAAACATACTTGGGCTGTAAACATTGGTTTGGGCCACGAATGCTCATTTCTAAAATCGGGACAAAATTTAGCGCTATGTTAAGCAATCGTAAGTAGACTTATATAGAAGTCGCACCTATTTTGAGGTAGGTCAATAGCAATCTATGTACCATATATTTAGAGGAATGATATGCAGATTCTTCTCTAACAACATGTGATACAAGTAAGAAGAGGATGAGATGGAGAGGGAAAGGGAATATTTGAATAAATTTTTTGATCAAACTATCATTAAAATCATCCATCCATTTTGGTGGAGTTAAACTCAACACCTAAGATCCAATGATGTTAATGAAGTTTTTGATCAACAATCACATAGTCAAAATATATTAAAAAATAAATTGAATTTATTGAATAAAATAAAAAGGAAAATTATTTTTAAATTGTTTTAAAAATGAAGATAAAAAGGAAAATAGCAAACTATACTCCAAGTGTCAAGGAAAAATTAGAAGGAACCATAGAAAAATCAGAAATGATCTCAAATATTTTTATAAAATTTTTGGTAATTTTTTAAAACAGAAAAGTATTTTTAAACTAATTAAAATTACTCCAATAAGTGAAAAAAAGATCAAAAGTAGTAGAAGTCAAAATAAAATACTTGAAAAACTTCATAAGGTCATAAATAAGGAAAATGATTTTTATAAAAAAAATTAGAATTTATAAATATCAAAAAGTATTTTTAAAACAATTAAAATAAGGTAAACAATACAAAAATTGTGAAAAATATCAAACACTAAAATAAAAATATGAAAAAATATTCACAAAATCAGAAATAATTCTAAGTATTTTTGTATATTTTTTATATAATTTTTGGATAAAAAATAAGACCATTATGAATTTTTGAAATAAAAACAAATATTGTAAAAATAAATAAATCAGAAATAATGTGAGGCTTAGGATCTAATTCATTAAAACACGCTGGCGCATCGGATGGTTCAAAAATGATTATGTATGGTGATCCACAGTCAACAAGCACGCACTGGTGTCACGAAAGTCAGACCAATCACAACATTTCAATTGTCTTGCTCTCATTGGTTGAAGAGGCCACGTAGGTCATCTTCAACCTCCGACTACCCTACAACTAAGGAAAAACCATGATCCTTAAATTTGTAAATTTAGATGCTCATAGTGGTATCATTAGACGTGTCTCTTCAAGACGATCACAACCATATCCTCGCACTAAATTTATATAAAGCACAACTTATTAGATTTGGAAAAAATCAGAGATGTTTTGAAAATTTTGAAATCGAAAACAGAAGTATCAAACTCATTGATTCACCAAAATTGAGTTAACAACAAGCATCAGTGAATATCATAGACCATTCCAGTAATTTGAGTTAGAAGATTTGGTACCTTAAACTACCTGAACGACGTCAGATGAACTTGCTCTGTAAATGGACTTGGCTAGCACGATTCATGGCACCTCAAGTCTTGATTCTTCTTCTGTTAGCTTCAGTGAAGTTCAAGGATGAAGGATCGATGAAGAAATTGGATTGAAAAGTGGTGAAAAGAGGAATTCAAAATCTCATAAAAGGGTGTTATGGAGGGAGTTTGACATAGTGACTTTGGTTGTTCAAGCTTTAGATAATGAGTGAGATATAACCCTCTATTTATAGGTAAGCAAATGGCATGCTCAAGCATGTGGAATGATGAGGTTTGGAGGGAATTCATGTGAAGTTGCAAGCATGAAAAGTGTGACTCGTATTTTGCTCAAAACTCAACCAAAACTTGCGTTTCAAGCTGCTAATTACTTCAGGAAGATTGTTAAACATGATTAGAAGTAAAAACGCGCAATAATTTAGTGATTAGAAGCTGAATTAAGCATTTCAAATTCTGACTTGGAGGAAAAAATCAGTTTCATGTGGCCAACTTTGAATCAATGGTATTCACAACTCAAGGAGTATTAGGACATGATTCTTGAAGCAATTGAAAGATAATGTCACAAACTCTACAATTTGCAAATAATGGGATCAATTGGATACTTGAGCTAAAAGTTGTGATGAGTCAAAGTTGAGAAAAAGATGCTGACTTTTTGTACTTAGAAAAATTCCAAGTTTTTCTTCAAAAATGACCCATAATGTTTTGATTTCAACCAAGGCTTTCCTCCAAAATTGAGCTTTGATCAATGACGATAGCTTGAATTAGACTTCCCAAAGGGCATTGTGAAACTTCAATCACTTAAAAATACCAAGTATTGAAAAAGTTATGGCCTTGTGAAGTTGGTGAAAACTCATGAGGTGGCCTATAATATTTTGCATCCTTAGGGCATCTTCCACCCATTTTCAAGATGTGCATATAAAAGAAGAGTTGAAGTTCACATCCTTAAGATCATTATGGAAAAGTAATTGGATCAAGGAGATAAAAATTGACCAATTTATGATCTTTTGAAGTCACATAAGAGAATTTGAAATCCTATCTAGAGGACATGTAATCTTTCTCAATTATTAGGTATCTTCCGCATGAAATTTTCTTGAGACTTTTGAAGTTATTTGTTGATAACCCTTTAAAGAGAGGCATGTCTTTTGAATCACTCAAAAACACCCAAAGATGAGCAACATGTAGCCCTTAGAAGTTCAAAACCCTAGCTCCTAGAGCAACAAAATGCCTTGGAAACCCCTTTCAATTTTGACAAACTTTCTTGCACAAATACTTTTGTCATGAAAAATAGAAGATGTTGAGGATGATAATGAGAAACCATAGAAACCATAACCACTTCCAAATATTAATAATTGAGGGAATTATGCACTTGTGATCAATGAATCAAGAACTTTCCCAATTAGGTCAAACCTCTTCAATCAAACTTTGCATCCTTTTACTTTCTTTGACAAATTGAGGCATGATGAATCATAGTAGACCTCATCATGATGTTTCCTTGAAGTACTCTAAATTATGAAGCTTGAATCTTAATGAAGCTTTGTTTAAGAAAGCATGGAAACAAACTCATGCATATATGAATCCATCTGATGAAATATGTTGTGCTTTCACCTATAGGATCATCAATTAGAGCAAACGTTCATTATATTTGTTAGTTGTGAGTTAATCAACACAAGTCAAATATGACCATAATATACAAATCAAGGTGCTTGGTGATTTCTCAAGGGAAAACATAAAGATAGGGAGAAGAACCCAAACCCAATTGTGATCTGGATATGAATGAATTTATATGAGATGATAGAGGAATCTTAGGGGCAAAAATTAGGGTACAACACGAACCAAGAAATAATCACTCTTGATGCAAGTTGTAGTGTGATCATTCAATTGACCTTACTGAGAAAGGAAAGTGATTCGGGAATGGTTAATTTGCCTGTTACAATTGGATATGTCTATGTTGGGAAAGGTTTGATTGACTTGGGTTCTAGCATAAATTTGTTTACATTATCTATTATGAATAGATTAGGAAGCATAGAGATGAAGACAAAAAATATGACACTTCAACTAGCCAACAAATTCATTACCCGTCCTTACGGTGTAGCTCAAGATGTGTTAGTAAAGGTGGACAAATTTTTATTCTCAATTGATTTCGTTGTGATACAAATGGAGGATGATGATGATGCTCCTTTGATTCTTGGCCGACCATTCATGAAGGTTGTAAGAATGATGATTGAAATCGAGGATAGTTTAATGAAGGTTCGTGTTTAATATGAATAAGTTAGTTTTACTCTCTTTGAAGCAATGAAACATTTTAATGATAAAGGAGCTTTCTTTAGAGTTGATGATACCTAAGAAGTTATATGAGATGTTACTAGTGAAGTTCATCTTTTAATACCCCTTGAGAAAATTTTGACTATAGCACTTCAAGTTCTTTATACCAATGAAGAAAAAGAAATGGAAGAATGTTTCAAGGAACTTGATGTTATAACATAGTTTGATTCTACAGCCCTTGTAAGATTTTTGATGATAAAAAACACACAGAACAATTATGCACTAAAATTATATTTTGTTTTGTAGAGAAGTTCTGATGGAAGAAGATTAGAAGATAAGCTACAAGGCCGTTCCTGCTGTGATTATAGACAACTCTCAAAAAGCTATGATGAAAGGATATTTGAAGTTGCGCTAAAAAGATGTTTCAACTTTGATTATAAAAATCTAGGTAAGAAAGTCCAACACTGCAAACAGGATCTTATGGCTCTGATCTTCAAAAGTTCTAAAGCAAGCAGCAACGAATACTTCAATGTTCTAAAGTGTTACAAATCAAATATTTCCATTTCAAGAGTAACGGATGGAAGGGAACAAGGATATTTATTTTTGGGAATCACCTTAACTGTCATTATCAAGTTTCCAAATGACCATCCATGCTATGCCTATTTAAACAAGCCTTGAGGATAACTCGTTTATGATTTTCAGAGATACTAAACAACGTTGCAATCATCTCTAATCCTCAAACATTAAATATTTTCAACTGTGTAAAACATCACTATATTGTGATATTGTTGATATTGTTTTGTAAGAAACAATATTGTACATTGTTTATTCTTATATTGTTTAGTGCATTTCCTTGAGAAAAGTCGGGTTGTGGTTATACTCAAGAAGACTTTGGAAGTTGTTAAAGTAGACTTGTAATCAAGATTAATTAGTGGATTAAGACTTCGTTGGAGAGAGTAGAAATCACCTTGACGGGTGGACTGGAGTAGTTTGAGTTCAAATGAACCAGGATAAAAATCAAAGTGTTATTTTCTTTGAATTTTAAGATTCCAATTCAACCCCCTTCTTGTGTTTTTCCATTCTTCAATTGGCATCAGAGCGCATGGTTCTGAGTTCAAGCACTTAACCGTGTCAGTAAAAGATCCAAGCTAAGAAAAACACTATGGTGGGACCAAGTCAGAACATCATCAATGACTACCATGATGAGAAAGACAGAATCAGTGGCAAACCTCCAACCTTTGATGGAGAGAACTTTGATTACTGGAAAGACAAAATTGAAAAGCTTCTTTCTGGCTCATGATGCTGATCTCTGGGATATGGTGATTGATGGGTACATACATCCTGTTGATGAAAGTGGGCAGAAGATTGATAGAAAAAAATGTCAGATAATCAAAAGAGAGACTTCAGAAATCATCACAAGGCCAAAACTATTCTCTTGAGTACCATCTCATATTCAGAGTATGAGAAGATCACAAACAGAGAGACAGCAAATCACATGTTTGATTCTATGAGAATGACGCATGAAGGCAACACGCAAGTAAAAGAAACCAAAGCCCTTGCACTCATTCAGAAGTATGAAGCCTTCAAAATGGAAGAAGATGAAACCATTGAAGCAATGTTCTCAAGATTTCAAATTCTGGTTGTTGGGATGAAAGTTCTGGACAAAGGATACTCAACTACTAATCATGTAAAGAAGATCATCAGAAGTTTACCAAAGAAATGGAGACCCATGGTCACTGCTCTCAAAATGGCAAAAGATCTGAACAAAATATCTTTAGAAGAACTTGTCAGCTCTCTCAAAAGTCACGAGATAGAGTTAGAAGATGATGAGTCCCAGAAGCAAGGTAAGCCTTTAGCCCTCAAATCTAACAAAAAATATGATTCTAAAGTTTTGCAGGCAATAGAATAAAACATCGGTGGTTCCTCATCAGAAGAAGATGAATTATCTCTTCTCTCAAGAAGAGTAAATCAACTGCAGAAGCACAAGCAAAGGAAGTTCAAATTTTTTAGAAGAACAGGGAATCAGTCTGAATCATCGTTTGGATACAGAAAATCTGAACCATCTTCTGAATACAGAAAATCAAGAAACAGAGACATTGTCTACTACGAGTGCAATGAATAAGGGCACTACAAAAGTGACTTTCCAAGGCTTCAGGTGGAGAAACCTAAAAAGAAGTTCGTTAAAGAGAAGAAGAAAAGTGTCATGGAAACGTGGGATGAATCGGACTCTTCAGAAGCAGACACTGAATCAAAAGATGAAAGAGCCAACATTGCCCTGATGGCCAATATATCAGAAGATACTGGATCATCTGGATCAGAATCAGACTCAGAGGCAGAAGAGGTATTTTCCAACTTTTCTAGATCTCAATTATAGGAGAGTCTGTCAGAAAGTCTAGAAAGGTATCTGAAGCTTCGATTCATAAACAAAAATCTGAAAAAGGATCTAGTCTCTGACTCTGAAGAAACTAAGAATCTGAGACTGGAAAACTCTAAGCTGAAAGAAAAAATTTTAAAACTTGAAAATGATTTAAAAAATACTCAGAAGGAAATTGTCTCAGAAGTTCCTAGTAACCCTAATAAAATCATAAAGGAATATGATCACAGCTTTCAGAAGTTCCTCTCTAAAAACATAGATAGAAGCAAGATGGCTTCCATGATCTATGGAGTTAGCAGAAATGGCAGAAAAGGGATAGGATACAAAGGTAAAGTATCCCAACCTAAGAAAGTCAAAGATTTGGATATTAAACGCACTCCTCTGAAATCTCACTTTACCTATGGGCACACACATGACTTAAAATATACCAGTAATGATTTCTCTGCTAAACCAAAATTCAAACAAAATTTTGGTAACTCTAACAAACAAGGACCCGAAAGGATATGGGTACCTAAGGATGAAATTATATATATAGCAGATATCTTTGACAGCAAGACTGAAACACCAATATTGGTACCTGGACTCTGGATGCTCTCGACACATGATGGGAAGAAAGCATATGTTCCAAAGCCTGGAGCTTAAATCTGGAGGCTACATAGGTTTTTGGAGGCAATTAGAAAGGGAAGATCACTGGCTCTGGAACAGTTGGGAACAGTAATCTTCCTTCTATTACTAATGTTTTGTTAGTTGATGGATTAATGCATAACTTGTTATCCGTAAGTCAATTAAGTGATAATGGTTATGATATAATCTTTAATCAAAAATCCTGTAAAGCAGTTAGTCAGAAAGATGGATCTATCCTCTTTAATGGAAAGAGAAAGAACAAAATTTGCAAAATAAAACTTTCTAAACTAAAAAGTCAGAATGTAAAATGCCTATTGTCTGTTAACGATGAGCAATGGGTCTGGCACAGAAGATTTGGGCATGTTAGTATGAGAAGAATATCTCAGATTAACAAACTTAATCTGGTTAGAGGACTTCCTAACCTGAAGTTCAACTCAGATGCTCTGTGTGAAGCATGTCAAAAAGGTAAATTTGCAAAACCCACTTTTAAAGCAAAAAATGTTGTTTCTACATCTAGACCCTTAGAACTTCTGCACATATATCTATTTGGACTAGTGAAAACTGCATCCATTAGTGGCAAGAAGTATGGATTAGTGATCATAGATGACTATAGCAATTGGACATGGGTAAAGTTCTTAAGACACAAGGACGAGTCATACTCTGTGTTCTTTGCTTTCTGTAACCAAGTCCAAAACGAAAAAGATTTTAGAATTGTTAAAGTCAGAAGTGATCATGGTGGAGAATTTGAAAACAAAAAATTTGAAATATTTTTTAATGAGAATGGCATCTCTCATGATTTCTCTTGTCCTAGAACTCCACAACAAAATGGAGTTGTAGAACAAAAGAACGGAACTTTACAAGAAATGGCCAGAACCATGATCAACGAGACTAACATTGCTAAGAAC
Source organism: Vicia faba (assembly GCA_948472305.1). Taxonomy (NCBI): domain Eukaryota; kingdom Viridiplantae; phylum Streptophyta; class Magnoliopsida; order Fabales; family Fabaceae; genus Vicia; species Vicia faba. The sequence continues at coordinate 975,071,080 of OX451740.1, read as the reverse complement.
TTCTAGGAAGAAGCAATTAACACAGCGTGTTACATTCAAAATAGAATATCCATAAGACTTATTCTGCAAAAGACTCCATATGAATTGTGGAAGAACAGAAAGCCTAACATCTCGTATTTCCATCCATTTGGATGAATTTGTTTTATTCTTAACACCAAAGAACATCTGAACATGTTTGACTCTAAAGCACATAAGTGTATTATGTTAGGATACTCTGAATGCTCAAGAGGCTACAGAGTATACAACACAGAAACACAGATTATAGAAGAATCAATCAGTGTTAGATTTGATGACAAGCTTGCCTCTCAAAAGTCAAAGGAAAATGAATCTCTTGCGGATATAGAAGTACAATTTACAGGTACTGAAGACACTGCATCAGAAGTTCCCCACAAAGAATCACAAACAACATCAAAAGGAGATATCATAAACATTACAGCAACCTCTGAAGAACCTCTCCAGAAAAAGACAATCCAGAAGCAGCCTAGCTCATCCCAAAGACAAAATTATGGGAAAGAAGGAAGACCTAATCAGAACAAGATCCATATTCATAAACTTTGAAGAATCTCTCATGTGATTAGTATCTCTGGCTGAGCCAACTTCCATTGATGAAGCTCTTATGGAAAATGAATGGATACTGGCTATGCAGGAGGAATTAAACCAATTCACCAGAAATGATGTGTTGGATCTGGTTCCCAAACCAAAAGGGTTCAATGTCATTGGAACAAAATAGGTATTCAGAAATAAGCTGAATGAACAAGGAAAAGTCATCAAAAATAAAGCACAACTGGTTGCACAAGGTTATAGTCAGCAAGAGGGGATAGACTATACAGAAACCTTTGCTCCAGTCGCCTGGTTAGAATCTATCAGACTTTTAATTTCCCCCGCTGTGAATAATGGCATCACTCTCTATCAGATGGATGTCAAAAGTGCATTCTTAAATGGATACATTGATGAAGAAGTTTATGTGCACCACCCCCCTGGTTTTGAAAATTCCAAACATCCAGAATATGTTTTCAAACTAAAGAAATCACTATATGGTCTGAAACAAGCTCCCAGAGCTTGGTATGAAAGACTAAGTAGCTTTCTATTAGAAAATGATTTCACCAGAGGGAAAGTGGACATAACCTTATTTTGTAAGCCATTTAAGAATGACATTCTAGTTTTTCAAATTTATGTAGATGATATTATTTTTGGATCTACTAAAGCCTCTCTGGGAAGAGAATTTGCTAAGTCTATGCAGGCAGAGTTTGAAATGAGCTTGATGGGAGAACTCAAATTCTTTATGGGAATTCATATCAATTAAACTCTAGAAGGAACTTACATACACCAAAGCAAATACGTCAAAGAATTTCTAAAGAAATTCGAATTAACAGAATGTAAGCCAGCCAAGACTCTAATGCATCCTACATGCGTTCTGGAAAAGGAAGAGGTAAGTAAAAAGGTAGAACAGAAGATCTACAGAGATATGATTGTCTCTCTCTCTTATATATTACAAATTCAAGACCTGATATTCTATATAGTGTATGTTTATGTGCCAAATTTTAATCATATCCTAGAGAATCTCACTTAACAGATGTTAAGCAAATTTTCAAGTAAGGTACTATGATGCTGACTTCGCTGGAGACAGGGTAGAAAGAAAAAGCACTTCTGGAAGCTGCCAATTTATGGGAGAAAATTTGATCTCATGGACCAGCAAGAGGCAATCCACAATTACATTATCAACTGCTGAAGCTGAATACATAGAAGCAGCTGGATGCAGCACACAAATGCTCTAGATGAAAAGTCAGCTTGAAGACTTTAATATATTTAAGAGTAATATTCCTATATTTTGTGATAACACTTCTGCAATTTGTTTATTTAGAAATCCTATTTTACATTCTAGGGCTAAGAATATAGAAATAAAACATCACTTTATTAGGGACTATATTCAAAAAGGAATTCTTTCCTTAAAATTTATTGACACAGACCATCAATGGGTTGATGTCTTCACTAAACCACTTTCTGAAGATAGGTTTAATTTCATTCTGAAACATCTCAGCATGAAATTATGTCTAGAATAAGAGTTTTATTTATATATTATTTAACCCTCAGAATTTTATGTTTTTCCTGTGAACATCTGATCAACAATTCTTCAGAAGTTAGAAGGACAGTTGCATCAGGATTTATCCAAGAAGATCTGAACAATTTCCAAACTGTTTATTTCAAAGATAGAAGGATGCAATTCACATCATCAACATTTGTCATCCTTTAACAAGCGTCCCTCTAAGGGTGAACACGCGTTCAAATTCTGAAGGGATTAAAGCTTTGATTGGATGCATTGAGACCCGTGTTATATTGGTAACTGTTCTATATCTCCATGCCATCTCCCTATTTTAAGGAATCAATAATGCTATGTAATCATTAATTTTTTATTTTCTTTCTAATTAAGTTTTCAATTTGCTTATAAATACACCATTCACTTTCACTCCCACTTCTTCTCTCTACTGTTTTCTCTCTAGTTTTCGTGTGCAACACTTTATTTCAAAAACCCTCAACTGTCTGTATGAACAATGGATTCATCTTCAAGCACTCAGAACCCTCAATGTGCTCTTTGTTCATCTTCATCAACTGCAGAAAGATACGAGAACCGTGAAGAACTCTACTGACCCCCATTGATTCATTAGAGGTTCTCTGTGAACTCATCATTGATTTTGAAAGCATGAAGGAAAACGGATATGATCTTACACCAGATGTGGAATTTCAAGGATGGACCAGATATTTTGATCGTTTTCTGGGTCCAGTTTTCCAAAAATTGGTCAAGGAATTCTGGATTTACCTCTACATCAAACCATCAAGTAACTTCATATGTGATGGGGAAGAAGATTGCAATTTATGAAGATCTGATTGCAAGGTCGATCTGTTGCAGCGATATGGCTGAAAAATGTTCTGACCTAACAATAATCTCAAGATATATTTTTAAATTTGGGAAGCCATCGAACAAAATTAAAGATCTGAAGGACTACTTCAGAATTTAGGCAAAAATTATTTTGGGTTGTATCAACTACAGGAAGCCCATAAGCTCTCCTGATTACATCAACATTGACCAACAATTCCTGTTGTACTTCATTGCAACAAAGGCAAAAATAAATCTTCCTCATCTGCTATTCAACCATCTAAAAACAAGTGTGAAGGAAACCAGAGAAGATGAAAGAACTAAGAGACATTGGATACCTCTGGGTAGGCTGATATCAGATATTCTGACTGAAAACAAATTAGTAGAATATCTTACTAAAGCTCAGCAGATCAGCACTCTGGAAGCATGTGCTGGAGAACCTCTCAATGCTAAGAATCTGAAGAAGATAAAAATCATTGACAATATTAAGAAGGATCCAACTATTGCAACCAAAGATGTCATCACATCAAGAAGAGTTCCTCTGAAAGATTTCCCTCTGTTCTCTCAAATAGATGCTTCACCAGGAATCACTGTCAGATATCTAGAAGCATGCAAGATGGATGAAACTAATCCATAGTTACATTCGTGATCTGCGTCAACAGGCTCCAGAAGTTGTCCTCAAGAATTCCAGAAAAAGGAAAGTTGTAGGAGAAGGATCTTCTCAGAAGACACCAAAAGTTTCCAAGAAGAAAGGTAATTCTTCTTTTATTTCTGTTGTAGAATTAGTAATTTTATCAACATCTGAGACACCCTCCTCTCCAAAACCAATAGAAGACCCCTCACCACAAACCTTTGATGATTTTGATATAGAATTTGACCCTCCAGTCACACTAGAGAATATTTTGAACGAACCACACTCTCCTAATGCACATATTGAACAAAATAAGCCAAAACTTGCTCAAGTTCTTTCTGATATTGATCAATTTGATCCTGAATTTCAAGCTCCCTACAGAGAAGATCCAAACTTCTAAGCTACCCACTCTGAAAATCCAAACGCTTACGCTTTCCAACCAGAAAATCCAAATATTGACTCTGATACCACCACACCAATTCCTGGAATAACAGAACCTCTCATGGTTCGATAACCTCTCTCAATCCACGGCATTCCAAAAATCCCATCTCCTTACCATTCCACTCCACCAAACCCTCCTCCATCACCCATTATCATTTCTGATTCTCCCTCTCCTATTAATCCTCCAGAATATTACATAAGAACTGTAATAGACTTTAAAGCGCTGGATCACCTTGCCTCTAACTATCACAAAAGTTCTATCCCAAAACCAAAACCAATTATCACCAAGGCAGATGTTGGTAGAAATTTACTGATTTTTGAAATAAAGATAATTGAATGGGTTAACTCTTTAAAGCTGACATGCTTAGAAAATGTGAATCCTGCTACTTGTGATTCTCACTGGAACCAGTTCAGAAAATGGTTCAACTCTGAATCCCAGAAACTCAAGGATTTAAGCTATGAAATGGCCCAACAGAACTTTTGTGATCAGCTGAATGTTTTCAAGGATCAAGTTATGCGTCACTGGGAAAAGAAACCTATTCTTCTGCTGGATAATGCTCCCTGGAAAGAGTGCCATCCTTCAGAAGTTGATGAACCATGCTCTGATAATCTTCCTCTGGTTGTTGTTCAAGACAAAGGAAAAGAGACTGAAGAGGCCACTGAGTCAGAACCTGCTACAGCTTGTTCTGAGAAGCCTGCACCTTCTATGGATATACCTTATTCATCTCTGGTTATGAAAACTCTGGAGGAGTTGAAGAAAGAAAATGCAGTGATCAAGGAGAGATTAGATAAGCAAGATGACACATGCAAAGAAATCAAAGGAATGTTGGGAAAATAAGAGGAATTGAACACTCAGATTAAGAGCTTGTTGGAAGCGTTGTTCACACGACTTCCTCCACCTCAATCTTAGTTTTTTAAAACTTATTTTCTTTACTCTATTCATTTTTTTTGTTTTCCTCTGAACGTGTTATTGAAATCAATTTTAATACGACTCAACTTTTGACTCTGAATATTAGTGTTTATATTGCTTTTTTATTCTTGGCAAAATAGGGGGAGAACGTAAGATATTTCTAATAACAGTATATCGAGACACGGTCTCAAACATTTTGAATATCATAACTTCTCGTTTTTTTTCTTCTGAAAGAAACACAGGAACAAAACTCTGAAGAAGACAGAAGTAGATGCGTCAAAAGTTCTTATCAGAATTGTGATACGGTGAGAGAACTGACTTGGGTGTTTTGCGTTTTATCGCAAATGTTGTGGTTAGCAAGAGTCGCCACCGACTTTTCTTTTATCCAAAAGGAAAGGCTGAAAAGAATAGGAAAGACCTTTGAGATTGTTTCTTGAGTTCGGGGGGTATATTATGAAAAGGGAAGGTATTAGCACCCTTTTCATCTGTAGTTATCTACGGGCTCTTAGTTACTTGCTAGATCACTTGCTTTTGTTTGAAAATATGCTTTGTGTGGTTTTTGAAAGTATTTTGAAAAGGCGCCATCATTTAGGCAAACTTTGTAATAGTTCTCATTCGTAAGAACGTATACAAAGTGTTGATCTTTTGAAAATGTTTCAAGTTTGAAAGATGTTTTGAAAGTGTTGGTGTTTGTTTTAAAAATAGCAAGGATGTTTTGATTTGAAAATGAGAAAGCAACTAGGAACATTCTACCTACTCGAAAGTCTTTCTTGTTTATTTCCTCTTTCCTATGACATTGTTATTTTACCATGGATTTGTAAGTAACCTTATCTTTGGATGTAAAAGGGACGGTCAAGTGTCATCATATAGTCATGAATAGCAATGTTGTAAGATATCTTAGCATTTTCTTTGAGGGACTAAGATCATTTGTAAGGCAACTTCGGAGCGTCATCGAGGGACTATGATCTTGTATTTTTGTTTGTTCTTGCTAAGACATCTTACATGCATATTATGACCATTTATTTCTCAAGGCAACAAGTGGAGTTAACCCTAGATGTTCAAAGTGTGCAAGTGTATCTTTTTCATGCTTGACTTGTCTTGTGTTAGGGTTTTCTAAGCATTGATTTTATCTTTCCATACAAACCCTAATTACTAGCATTTATATAAAGCGATAAATTGCGGAAAGTAAATATTCTACGCTATTACATTATTTGGGGGATGGGGTATACATTTTTACAAATGGGGATGTGATACGGTGGCAGAACCGACAGTTTTTACTGGTTTGTGTTTTTTGTATTCGCAAATGTCGCAGTAAGCAAGAGTCGCCACCGACTTTTATTTCATCCAACAAAGGAAAAGGAAAAAGAACATAAAAAACCTTTTTTCGAGATGTTTTTGATAACGTGGGGTAGATTATAGAAAGGGAGGGTGTTAACACCCTTTCTATCCATGGTTTTCCATGGGCTCTTAGGTACTTGCTCATTTTGAAATTGCTTGTGTGTGTTTTAAAAATAATTTTGTTTAACTTCGTGATAACCCTTGTATCTATCCTCAAGAGTGTGACGAAGTTGTTTTTGAACACTGTTTTGAAAGTGTTTGCTTGAAAGAGTTTTTGTTGTTTTGAGCAAGCACTTAAGAGTTTCTACCTACTCGAAAAAGACTGTTCATTTTCTTATTCCTTTAGACAGTGCTATCCTACTATTAAGGAGTAGGTAGCTCCATCGTTGGAGCTTAAGGGACATTCAAAGGGACAAGTACGGTCATAAAAGCAATGGTTAGGAAACCTTAGTAGTTACCCTAAAGTCCTAAAGATCTTTCTGAGGCAACATTCAAACGGGTCAATTTTGATATTTTGAGACTAGAGGGAAACCACTAAAACTCCCTATACTTCATGACTGTTTACCGAAGGCAACCGAAGTGGGGGTAACCCTAGGAGTGAGCATGTGCGAGGGTTTGATTTCAGTTCATTTATCTTTTCACATTTAGGGTGATCTACTTTTTTACTCGTTATTCTTTCCATACAAGCCTATTAGTTTAAACATTTAATAATAGCGGAAAGTAAAGTGCGAGAGTAAAAACCTAGCTATTACAAGGCTTCAGGGAGGGGGTTACATAATCCAAAAATGGGGGTAAACAGTAAATAAAGGCAGTAAATAAAATCCTAGTTAAAAGTATTACAACCTCAAAGCAATTACAATAATTAGAATGATAAATAAATAAAACACGCGTGAGGAAGAACACGAGAATTGAATATCCTAATGAATCTCATTAATTAAAGGAAATATTTTTTTATTGAGAAAAATAGTTGAAATTTACAAGTTAAACCTAATTTTCCAATTGATTTTAATTATGAAAGCAAAAGAATTTAAATTGTCCTAATTAAATTAATCTAATTAATTAATAAAATAAAATATTTTATAAAAAAAATCTGATTTTAATGTTTTTTTTAATGATTTTTTGATTTAATAAAAAATGATTTTTGTTTTGTAAAAAAATAATTAAACAAATAAATAAAACAAAAGAAATTAAAAAAAAGAAACAAATTGGGCCTGATGTTGTTAGCAATCTGGGGGTGTAAGGAGTTGAATTTGTTAGGCCCAAGATTGCTGGCCCACCTGCCTACGTGTGGATTCAGTGTAGCTGGCCTCTAAGGGTCTACCATGGGTTGTTGTGGCTAGATGCTGGATATGGATCAAGGGATGATCCAATGGCTGAGATTTGGAGCGCATGATGGAGGCATGGAATAATGATGTATGAGATCCTGCATATAAATATTAGAAAATAAGAAAAATGCCTGGACCTGGGAACGAACCCAGATCCTTCCTCTCATACGCATTTGGCTTTACCGTCTGGGATGGCTGGTTTGTTTGTTAATATAATAACATAAATAAAACATATAGAAAATATTAAGCATTATGCCAAAAATGCGTGCAGATTCATATCTCCCAATGGGAGTCTGCCACTTCATCATCTTCTTCCTACAACCGTTGTTTTAGGTAACAACTTTTACCAACGGACACAGTCCGTAACTATAGCCCCTGTGTTTTCAAAAAATAAAGAATATACAATATAAATTCATGGTGAGGCTAAGGTTCAATTGGGTTTGATTCCCTGAACACGATGGTGTCCTTATTTTGGGCAAATTTGGCTTGTATCAAAAGATCCCAAATTGAAGCTTCAAACCCTAAAAATGGTATCATGTGATTCCTGCATCCATACTCAAATTAAACAATCCAGATATGTTTCATACATGATAATAAGCATGAATATATACTTAGAACATGTTTATGATGCCAGAATCAATGAAAACGATTTTCAAAAAGGGAGCAAACTGTGAGACTTGATGAGCGTGATTCTGGATGTTTCAGGCCTTGAGGATGATTGAGATAGCTTCAGAAAATGTCCAGGAGCAGATTGTTGGCTTTGAAATGGATTGAATTCGTCTCTAAATCAGAATTCGATCACCACTTTTTTTGTCAAAAGTTGGAGTTTTTCTGGACTTGTGGAGGCAGCCTTTTCGTGTCCATTAGGGCTGGCATTCTTGTCTATATGTATGAGAATACATCAGGTCAACAAAACTCGAACAAATCTTGGAGATTAATGAGAAAGAGATTTGATTTTCAACTTGATTCTTTTCTTTCTAAACTTGGCCAAAACATGCTATTTTCATTCCAATCATCCCTTGCACGATTTATTTGAATTTCTAGTTGTTCATAGACTCATAATGTGCTCACAAAATCAAATCTTTGATTTTATTTGATTATTCTACTATTTAAATTAATTTATTTTGATTTAAATGGATAAAAAATCAAAATCAATAATAAAAATAATAAAATAATAGGTGGATAAGCTCAGGGGTCATGTACCAGGCTAGGAGTAAGATGCAATCATAAAAAGCTGGGCCTATTTGAAGAAAAATGCATTTTTGGCATGGTTGACTTTATGCAAATTTCCAAAAATGGCCAACTTTGACAATGCAAGTCTCTCTCAATTTTGACCCTAAGAAAGAGTTCTTGGACATTTTATAAAGCTTAGGATGTCCCCTAAGCAACATCTTTGGTTTCATCTCAAATGGATCTTCCATGTTCATGTAAGAATCTTTGACCTAAAAGGTGTTTTTGTTGAGTTTTTGAAATGACCTATAATGTCTGAATTTATATCTTTTCATGAGTGCATTTCTTGAACTTGAGGGAAGAAGATGAGTTGTAGGGAATTGAATCCCCTTCAAAATGAGCCGTGGATGGGAAATTTATGATAAAGTATGAGAAAGTTATGCCTGGTCAAAGTTTGGTTGACTTTTCCTATAGAAACACTAATTTAGCAACTTTTGAGTTTTGATGAATTTGTGGCATTACTTGAGGAATCATGATCAAACCTTGATCAAATGATGGATTCTACTCCAAAATTTTGATGTTGACCAAAAAATCTTGAAGTTTGACCGTACATGGCCCACAATTGACTTTTGACCTAGCACAATTGATTTTCAGGCATTTGAGCAGTTGACTAAGCAAACTTCTTGTGCAAGGCATGAAACTTGACATGCATGATCTTTGAGAACATTTTAGGACCATGGAAAAGATTTTAGGTTGTGATACAGTGGGAGAACTGACTTGAGGTTCTGCGTTTGTGTTCGCAAATGTGCGGTTTAGCAAGAGTCGCCACCGACTTTTTATTTTATCCAAAGGAAAGGTAAAAAAGCACAGGAAAGACCTTTGAGATGTTTTCTTTGGTTCGGGGGGTAGATTATGAAAAGGTAAGGTGCAAGCACCCTTTTCATCCATGGTTTTCCATGGGCTCTTAGTTACTTGTTTAGATCACTTGCTTTGCTTTTCCAATTGTTTGAATGGTGCTTTGTGTGTGGTTTTGAAAATGTTTTGAAAAGAGGCCATCGTTGTGGCAACCTTTGTAATGATTCTTGTTTGAATATATACAAAGGTGTATTGTCTTTTGAAAAGATATTTCAATGTTTGAAAGTTTGTTTTTGGGAAATGTTTTGAAATTGTGTTGTGAAGTGTGTTTGAAAATAGCAAGGATGTTTTTGCAATTTTTGATCAAGTAACTAAGAGTTGTCTACCCTATTTTACTCAAAAGTCTTTCCTATACGTTTTTAACCCTTTTAACAGTGTTGTTTTACCATTGTATTTGGTAGACAACCTTGTATTAGGATGTTAAATAGGACAGACGCGGGTCATCACATACAATCATTGAAAGCAACTTGTGAGACGCTCTAGCAATTTTGTAAGGGACGAGATCGTTTTATCGAAGGCAACATCGAGGATCATCGAGGGACTACGATCTTTGTTTATCGAAGGGGCATTTGCTAGAGTGTCTCATATTTGAGGGACATGATTGCATTTCCGAGGCAACAAGCGAGGTTACCCTAGAGGTGCACGTGTGAATTGTGTTTGTCATTTTCATGCATTTAGGTCTTGTATTAGGTCATCTAGCGATTGATTTTGGATTTTCGCATACAAACCCTAATCTCTAATCCTGGCATATTTGAAAGCATAAAGTGCGAGAATTAAAAGTCTAAGCTATTACAAAAGTATCCGGGGATGGGGGTACAATTATTTATAAATGGGGATGAGTCTCATAAGAATAGCAATGTCCAAATATCAAGTATTACAACCAAATCGAATTGTCGCAATTCAATGTAAAGCCATAACAAATTAAAAAATAAAGAAAATCAATCAATTATGAAATGCATGTATTTACTTGAAAATAAAATCTATTCTAAAAAAGAAAGATTAAATATTATTAATATTTTTTCTTTTTGTATGTGTTTTTTGTTTTATTAAATAATAAAAAAGCTTAAAGGAAGTAAACTAATTAAATCAATTTAAAATTTTTGTTTTTCGTGTTTTCATTATGTGTAAAAAGGATAATAAAAAAGAAAATAATAAAAATGAAACTATTTCAGAAAGTCAAATTTAATTTACAAAATGAAGTTCTTAATATATTACTAGTATATCTTTAATAAAATAAAATAAAAAAAGATAAATTAAGAAAAAAGAAAATTAACTAAACTATTTTTGGTATTTCTTAAATGTAACAAATTAATTAAAAATATTAATTTAATTTGATAAAAAAAGTATTGAATTATAACAAGTTGAAAAAAATGGGCTTTAAGGTCTGGACTGATTAGGCCCAAAACAAAAACAAATGGTCAGAATGCAAAGGGAGGGGGGGGCACTAGCATTTCGTTATGGGCTTATGGCTTGGATGGCTCAATGCACAAATTCTTTCGTTTAGGGTTTTCAAAAAATTTAGGGTTTGTGTGTTTTGCTTCACAGCGGCGCCGCTCTGTCGTTTTCTCTTTTCATCTCTCTCACTCTAGGGTTCTGATCTCCTCCTCCCCTAAGGCTGCTGGAGTGTTGTCTCCCTCTCTCATCTCCTCACAACGATCCAAGGCTTTGGTGAAACAGTAAGGTTCATTCTTTGTTTTGAGTTTTACAGTTTTCGTTTGATCAAGTTTGCTTCATGTTTCTTTGTTTAACCTATTGTGCTATGCCTAAAACGCAGTAAGGGTTTGAGAAGCATCTTACCTGTGAGATTTTATGGAAAATGGAGGGAGAGAGGTTTGACTGGCGGCGATCCCTTGGTGGCCGGAAGTACGAGGAGAGGAAATGATGACGAGCTTTTTTGGTAACTTCTCTTCTTTTCTTGAACCTTGAACGATGATGATTCCTTCTGAGACTTTGTTATTGTTTGTTGATGATGACTTTCAGTTCTGAAACTTGTTGCCTCTTTCCTCTCTCTTTGAATCTGAATGTTGATGATGATTAAATGTTTCTGAAACTTGTTGTTGATGTTGCTTCTGAAACTCTTTCCTCTCTCTTGAATATTGATGATGCTTTATTCTGAAACCTTGTTGTTCATGATGATTGTTGCTGAAACCTTTGATGTTGGTGTTTTGATTGATAATGATGCTGATTCTGAAACTTTGGCGTTTGGATTTGTTTCTGAAACTTGTTTTTTTTAATAATGGTTTGTGATGACGCTTGTTGCTATGTCTGAAACTTTTGGTATGTTTTTGTTCTTCTGGTTTGAACTTGTTGATGATGTTAACAGGCTTGTGAGTATTTTGGTGGTTGTTCTGCAACTGGTTATGTTATTTTGTTTACAGTTTTGGCAAACTTGTTTTGTTGTGGGAACTGTAGGTTTTGTTGTGCAGGTTTTGGTTGAGAGCTTTGTTTACAGTTTTGCTGTATTGGTTTTGTGATTTGCAGAGTTTTTGATTGATTGTTTCTAAAACTGATTTATTTGTTTAGATTTTGTTTGGACTGAGTTTCGTTGCTTGTAAAATGGTGGCACTGGTTTGGAAGTTTGAGAACTGTTGCAGGTTTTTCTGGTTTACAGTTTGGCTATGCAGTTTTTGTGGTTCATAGGTTTTTTTGAGTATTGGCAGCTTCAGGCTTGGCTGGGTGTTTTTGGGTTTGAAACTATTATGCAGTTTCAGGCTATTGGCCTGGAGCTTTTGGTTTGTGAAATGTTTTTGACCTTTTTTAATCAATTGGGAGGCATTATGCAGTTTTGGTTTGTTAAGGGTTTTGTGGTTATTGCAGTTTGGTTCACAATTTGGTAACAGGTTTGGGATGGTGGTGAAACTGCTAACAGGTTTTTGGCTTTGGGAGAGTTGTGCAGTTGCTTTGGTATCTTTTTCAGCTTGGTTCCAATTGTTCAAGGTATTACAGGTTTTTAACTTGTTTGTTTTCAGGCTTGGCTTGGAGTTTTTTTTGTTGTTTTTTTTACAGGTTCTTGACTTCTGTTTTATAATAGATCCCTCTACCTTTGGTTAGCAGGCTGGGACTTATAGTTTGTGCTTGAAACCGTTGGGCCTTTTCTTCTTGCTGTTTTTATGGTATTATATCTTGTGATCCCTTTTCTTAGCCAACTATACAATACTGAAAAGGTGCTCCCTTTTCTCTCTTTCTCTCTCCATGACAAAGCACTTTTGCTTTTTCTACTTTATTTTCTGAAAAGTTTGCTTATTAATTGGAAAATGATGAAAAGCTGTGACAAGTCTTTGACTTGTGATTTTGGTTTACCTCCTGCATTTTACTGCTATCCTGCTGCATTGTACTTGCTGCATTTGTACAGTTTGCATCCAGTTTGTTTTGTAACTCAGTTTGGCACCTTGCGCTTTGTAGCTCAGTTTGGCACCTTGCTTGTGTTGTTTATACATCAGGTTTCAGTCTGCCTTTGTATGCAGTTTTTCTTGCTTTGTAATGTTGCAATGTTTAGTTTTGTTTACAATGCTGTTTGCATTCAGTTTGTGTTGCCTTGGTTTGCCTTGTTGCAACGTTTTAGTTGCTATGCTTAGTACAATTTGCATCCAGTTTGCTTTAGTTGCTATGCTTGGTTTTGTATGCTTGCTTTGTACAACATGTCTTGGATTTGAAACTTGCTTTATACATTTTGGCGCCTTGCTATGTTTTTTGAATAATTTGCTTTTGCATTCTTCAATTTGCATTTTTATTTTTCTCTTTGTGAACCAAGAAGAGCAATCTTCTTGTGATTTGCGAAGAGAAAAATAAAACGTGATGAAAAATAGCACTCTGATTTCGGACGGCAAACTTTAATGATGAATATTTTCCTTTCCTTTTTCTGTTTGAAAAATCTAATTAATCAACTGTACTAATCCTCTTTTCTTTGTTTTTCTTTTCATGTGAGTGTAAATTGGGTGATGACAAAGCAGAGGAAGCAGAAGACTTTGAGCATGGGAGCAATGGCTTAGACTTAGATTTTAGATAGATTTTCCATTTAATTATAATAATTTATTCTTCAAGTACTATAAGTTGTAAAACCTACAGTATTCAAATAATAAATTATTTTTGTATCAATATCTGAAATAAATGAAAAATCTTTGTGAGACAATCTGATATCCAATAAATCTTCTACTGTCCAATATCTTGCAATTCTTTCTTTGCATCTTCACTTGATCCTTTAAGATTCTCAGATCAAAATAATTGAAATCACATTCCAACAATTCTAATACAGATAACTTAAATTCCAAGTAATCCCAAAAAACTATGTAATCTCATAACCTTGCAACAACATTCCAATCAAAATACGCACTGTGCATTCCAACTAACAAGCAAACATGAATTCCATTAATAAGAAAACGTCTTAAAAGACGCACATCATCTAGTTAACCTGGATCAGACAAAACCTGAATATTCCAAATGACCATCTCATCTCATATCCCTTATCCCAGATAAACAAGCCTTGAGAACAACCAGTAACCTTTCAGCAAACTCGAAAACGTGTGAAAACATGTGACAGTTAATTGAATTTCTGAGAATTCAGTTTCTTCTGAGAAATGCGAGAGAAACCCTAATTCTTGATTTACTGCCAAAGAAAAGTCTGTTTGATCGATTCTCGAGCCAATCTTGAAAATCTGAGAAAACCCTAGGGTTGTGATTTCTTGTGAAAAAGGGAGGGCAAATTTTGGGGTACAACAACTTCCCCTGTTCAATCTTCTTGAACCTGAAGAGTTAGATCGGCGAGTTTGCCGTTCGCGACTCGAAGGTAAAAGATGATTGGACACTAGAGTGCCCATAAATTTGCAATCGTCAAAGCATAGTTGAGGGAATGGGCTTAAAGATGCCATTTGGAGATGTGACATAATCTTGTCGGAGATGGGCTTAAAGATGCCATCCAAGAATGTTTGTTGAACTGTATGTTGTGGGTGAAAGAATGAGTATCAGAAAGGTATCCATGTTTGGAACGTCTCTGAGCTAGGGGTCTGAATAAGCAATAGATTAGCATCCATGTTTGGAGCCTCCATAAACTGTTTTCAATAATCCGAATCTGAACAAGCGATAGATTAACATCCATGTTTGGAAGCACCCGTAAACTGTTTTCACAGTCCTTGAGTTGAACAAGCAATAGATTAACATCCATGTTTGGAGCATCCGTAAACTATTTTCAATAAGCTGAATCTGAACAAGCGATATATTAACATCCATGTTTGGAAGCACCCGTAAACTATTTTCATGATCCTTGGGTTGAACAAGCAATAGATTAACATCCATGTTTGGTGCATCCGCAAACTGTTTTCAAGAGATGAATCTGAACAAGTGATAGATTGACATCCATGTTTGGAAGCACCCGTAAATTGTTTTCACGATCCTTGGGTTTGAACAAGCAATAGATTAACATCCATGTTTGGAGCATCCGTAAACTGTTTTCAATAAGCTGAATCTGAACAAGCGATAGATTAACATCCATGTTTGGAAGCACCCATAAACTGTTTTCATGATCCTTGGGTTGAACAAGCAATAGATTAACATCCATGTTTGGTGCATCCGTAAACTGTTTTCAAGAGCTGAATCTGAACAAGCGATAGATTAATATCCATGTTTGGAAGCACCCGTAAACTGTTTTCATGATCCTTGAATTCGAAGCTTGCTAATCTTATCCTGAAAAGGGTAAAATATTAGCTGAAACACAAAGTTATGTTGCATGAAATGTATGATGCAATATATGTGTTTTATCAATGTTTATGATATATGAATGCAATGTATGTGCATGTAAGCTGATGAGTTGTCTTGCTGAGGAAGATAAATCCTGGATACCTGGAGATAATAAAATCTTTGACTGTTGTCGGGGAAAATAAATCTTGGACCATTGTTGAAGAGTATGTGTGTCTTCAAGTTTTTCTTAGAATATTTCTACCGGGGATTCCTATTTTTGTTGTTTGAGGAGAACTCCGCTAGAGAATTGAGAATGAGAATCTTCATTCTGCTAGAGGAATTTGTGTTGAGGAGTCAAGAACGAGAATCTCCGATCTGCAGGGGATTAAAAACTCTGACAAATTTATGCTGAGAGTAAAGAAGGTTTTGGTCAACTTCACTGGAGAATCAAGGATGATAATCTTGATTTTGTTGGGGTGTAAAAACTCTGACAAATTTATGCTGAGAGTAAAGAAGGTTCTGGTCAACTTCACTGAAGAATCAAGGATGAGAATCTTGATTTTGTTGGGGAGTAAAAACTCTGTGGGGAATAGCTATAGTGTTGGGGGAGCAGCTATCCTATTGGAGAGTAAGCTCAGGACTCTGGGAAAAGCTTATTCCTGTTTGGAAGAAATTCAGGAGTTTAGGTTGTATGCCACTTTGATAATGAGAATCTTCATTCTGTCGGGAGTATCAGGAACTCGGGTTATATGCCACTTTGAGAATGAGAATCTTCATTCTGTCGGGACAATCAGGAGCTTGGGTGTATGCCAATCTACTAGGGAAGCAAGAATGAGAATCTTCATTCAGGCGTTTGGGTCAGGAGGTTGGGAGTATGCCAATCTAATGAGAAACTCCGTTCTGTTGAGGATATCAGAGGAAAACTGAAAGGTTTCTATTGGGGATTGGTAGCTCAAAGTTTCAACTCCGCTGGGGGTCTTAGTGACGTGCTGATTTGATTGGCGACTTCACTGGGAAAAAAGTTTAAAAATAACTTTCTGAGGAATTATCTGGTTTAAAAGCGACTCTCCGGGGAAAAGGGAGGAAATTGGATGGTCTTCACTGGTGTTCAAAGGTCGAAGGTTTGACTCCGTTGGGGAATAAAGCTTCATTCTTACTGAGGGTTTGTAGTTTAAAGTTTTGCTCAACTGTGGATTGGGAACTTGAAAACTCAACTCTGATGGGGATTCTTAACTCCGCTGGGGATATGCATTTCAAAGCTTTAGTTCTGCCTAGGATTTGGATGATGTATTGCAGGGGATTTATCCTGGAATAGTCTAAAGACACTTTCCTACACTTCCATCCTATCAGTAATTATTCTTTCTCATTTCGTTTTATTTGTAAGCAGTGATTATATTCAAATGCATATGCTCATTTAATAAATCATTGGACGTTTTCAAATAAAACACAAGTGTAAAAAGAAAGAAAAGGCAAACAGTTTTCTGCACTTTGAAGTAACTTTGTATTAACTTTGTGTAAGTATTTTGTACAAAGGAGACATACATCCTAGTAAGAGAATGTCGCCATAAAATTGGGAAAAATCTATACAAACAAAGATGGCTATGTGTAACAATTCCACGGGGTTCCCATTCTGCTATAGCCTTCACAACTCTGAGTATCTTGTCCATTCGTTGCTTTGTCCGCAGATGATTGGGATTGATCAGAAGCTTGGAGTTTGTCCGTGAAGAGATTGTCCTTAAAGTGATCCGATGAGACATAGTCATACGCTTTAATTCCCTAACTTTTACCTGGACCACCCTTTCGGGTTTTCGATCCATCGGGAAACCCTTTTTTTCCCAAGTCGCCCTTTCGGGTTTTCAACTTGCCGGGTGTACAGATTTTTTTGTTTATCCCTAATTTTTGCCCAAACCGCCCTTTCGGGTTTTCGATTCGCCGGGATGCCCATTTTTGCCCAAGTCTCCCTTTCGGGTTATCAACTTGTTGGGTCGTTTATACGTAGTATCTTTTGACTATGTCTGCGTTCGCAGGGTGCGGCAGATCATCGCTGTCCATGGTGGTTAAAATCATAGCCCCACCAGAAAAGATGTTTTTGATCACAAATGGTCCTTCGTAAGTAGGAGTCCATTTGCCCCTGGGATCACTTTGCGGCAAGATGATCCGCTTGATTACAAGATCTCCGACTTGATATACCTGACGTCTGACTTTCTTGTTGAAAGCCTTGATCATCTGTTTTTGATACGTCTGACCATGACAAATAGCAGTAAGTCGCTTCTCGTCAATCAAGTAAAGTTGATCAAGCCGGGTCTGAATCCAATCGTCTTCACTCAAACCAGCTTCCTTCATGATTCTCAGGGAATGAATCTAAACTTCCATAGGTAAAACAGCTTCCATGCCGTATACCAAAGAAAAGGGTGTTGCCCCAGTTGACGTTCACGCCGTGGTACGGTACCCGTGTAGAGCAAACGGTAACATCTCATGCCAGTCCTTGTAGGTGACTGTCATCTTTTGAATGATCTTCTTGATATTTTTGTTCGCAGCTTCGACAACACCGTTCATCTTTGGCCTATAGGGAGATGAATTGTGATGTTGAATCTTGAATTGTTTGCACAGAGCGGTGATCATAGTGTTGTTCAGGTTTGTACCGTTGTCCGTAATGATTTGGTCAGGAATACCGTACCGGAAAATGAGGTTCTGCTTGATGAAACGGGCAACCACATTCTTTGTAACGGAGGCGAAGGAAGCTGCTTCGACCCACTTGGTAAAGTAATCAATGGCCACTAGGATGAAGCGGTGTCCATTGGATGCTGTAGGCTTGATCTCTTCAATCATGTCGATACCCCACATTGCGAATGGCCAAGGAGCTGTTAGGACATTGAGAAAAACCGGAGGAATATGCACCTTGTCCGCATAGACTTGGCATTTGTGACAAGTGCAGGTGTATTGATGACAGTCATATTCCATGGTAGACCAGTATTAGCCTGCCCTTAGGATCTTCTTAGCCATCGTATGTCCGCTCAAGTGGGTGCCAAATGTGCCACTATGCAGTTCAGTCATGATCTGCTCAGCTTCCACCTTGTCCACACAATGAAGCAGAACACAATCATGGTTGCGCTTGTATAGGATACCATTTCTCAGGAAGAACTTGGCAGCAAATCTCCTTAAGAACTTTTTGTCGTTGACTGAAGCTTCTTCAGGGTATTCTCGAGTCTTGAGATACCTTTTGATTTCATGAAACCAGGGTTGGTCCACTACTTCTTCGGTATTAATCTCGTGACAATGTGCAGGTTTATCCATTCGCTCTATGGTGATTTGGGGAGCCTCATTGTCCCAGTTAAGTTTAAACATGGAAGACATTGTAGCTAGAGCATCTGCTAGTTGATTTTCTTCTCGCGGGAAGTGCTCGAAGGTAATCTGCTCAAAATGAGGTAACAATGTCAGGACATGTTCTTTGTATGGGATGAGATTAGGATTTTTAGTGTCCCACTCTCCTTTGATTTGACTGATAGCCAAAGCTGAGTCTCCAAACACAACCAAAGATTTGATTCCCAAGTCAATAGCAGCCTTGAGACCAAAGATACAAGCTTCATACTCGGCCATGTTATTGGTGCAGCTGAAGCAGAGTCTAGCGGTGAAAGGTGTATGACAACCTTCTGGAGAGATAAGAACCGCGCTGATACCGTTGCCAAGTGCATTTGAAGCACCATCAAAGTATAGGGTCCATTGGGATCCTTGTTCAGGTCCGTCATACGGTCCGTTACCTTCAATGTTGTCCAATGTCATAATGTCTTCGTCGGGGAAGTCGAACTTCATGGATTGGTAATCTTCGACAGCTTGATGAGCTAGATGGTAAGCTAGTACAATCCCCTTTATATCTTTTTGGGTTGTGTACTGGATATCATACTCAGTCAGGAACATTTGCCATCTAGAGATTCTTCTAGATAAAGCAAGCTTTTCGAAGATATACTTGATCGGATCCATTTTAGAAATCAGCAGAGTGGTATGTGTCAACATATACTGCCTTAGTCGGCGAGCAGCCCATACCAAAGCGCAACAAGTTTTATCGAGCAGTGAATAGCGAGTCTCACAGTCGGTAAACTTTTTGCTAAGGTAATAAATGGCATGCTCTTTTCGACAAGACTCGTCATGTTGGCCCAATACACACCCCATTGAATTATCCAAAACAGTCAGATACATGATTAACGGCCTTCCTTTGACGGGTGGCATCAATATAGGAGGTTCTAGCAAATACTCCTTGATTTTATCAAAAGCAGCTTGACAGTCATCATTCCATTCAACCACCTGATCTTTCTTCAACAGCTTGAAGATTGGTTCACAGGTAGATGTTAGGTGAGAAATGAACCTTGCAATGTAGTTTAGGCGTCCTAAGAAACCTCTGACCTCCTTTTCAGTGCGGGGGGAAGGCATTTCCCGTATAGCTTCGACTTTAGCAGGATCAACCTCAATGCCTTTGTTGTTGACGATGAATCCCAAGAGTTTACCAGACCTGACTCCGAAAGTGCACTTGCTAGGGTTCAGTCTGAGCTTATACTCCTTCAACCTGACAAACAGCTTTTGCAGATAGTCGAGGTGTTCTTCTTCTGTTTGTGAACGGGCTATCATGTCGTCTACGTAGACTTCGATCTCATGATGTATCATGTCATGAAACAAAGCTACCATGGCTCGCTGATAGGTTACCCCAGCATTCTTCATTCTGAATGGCATCACTTTATAGCAGAAGGTACCCCACTGCGTAATAAAAGTAGTCTTCTCCATGTCTAAGGGGGCCATTTTGATCTGGTTATACCCTGAAAATCCATCCATGAAAGAAAATACCTTATGTTGAGATGTATTGTCGACCAAGATATCAATGTGCGATAGTGGAAAGTCATCTTTAGGGCTAGCCCTGTTTAAATCTCGGTAATCCACACACATTCTCACTTTTCCGTCCTTCTTAGGCACGGGCACAATGTTAGCAACCCATTATGTATAGGAAGTAGCAGCAAGAAACCCGACATTGAACTACTTCATCACTTCGGCTTTGATCTTTTCAGACATATCGGGCCTCATTCGGCAGACTTTCTGTTTAATTGGTGGACAATCTTCTCTGGTAGGGAGACGATGAACCACAATATTTGTGTCGAGTCCCGGCATGTCTTCATAGGACCAGGCGAAGATCTCAACATATTCATTCAACAGCTGAACTAAACTCTCTTTGACATTTGGCTTTAGGTTGGCACCCACTTTAACCTCTCTTCTGTCTTTGGCAGTACCCAAGTTGATAGTCTCTAACAGCTCTTCATGGGGCAGAATAGCCCTCTCTTCCTGTTGTAGAAGTCTAGCCAACTCTCCAGGTACTTCAAAGTCTTCATCACCTTCGTATTCGGCATGATTGACCAGATCTTCAGAATCACTGAAGGCCATAGCAGAATTGTTACCCATGGAATCTGGAGTGGATGGGTACCTGCATTTTGTGAGTGTGGGTGTGTGTAAGGGATAGCCACCTTTAAACAAAATAAAATATAAAAAGAAAGAAAATGAACACAAAAGTTTATAGATGAAAACGTCCATGATTCATTAAAAATGGTATATGAAAATGAAGAAATCAAGCCCTTACAAATGGACCTATATGCCCCGGGTAAGGCACAAGGAAAAAAGAGTGTACGAATTGTTTAATAATTATTACAGACCAACGGAAAATGTTCAAAAGGTAAATTATTGATTGATGAAAGTAATGGGAACGAAGTCTTTCGCCTCCCAGTTGTTCAGTCCTCCTTCAATGGTTGGAAAGATCCAGTCTTCAAAATTACTCTCATCTTCAACATCTTCCAAAGCATGAACTCCGTGATGAGTGATCTTTAATGGTGGTCCTCCAGCCCGGGAGCGACGCATAGCCTTCTGACTAGCAGCAGTGAAACCCAATCCGAACTTATCTATCTTGAAAGGAAAATCTGGTATCTAACCCCACACTGTACTTCCTCCTTCCTCGATCACAGCCTTCGCATCTTTAAGGGATGACATCCGGAACACAGGCTTGGTAACTGCATGCACGGAAGTTATTGTCTTGGTCGTCGCAATTTCAGGAGAAACCTCTTCAAAGTGTTGGAAATGTGTTTCTATGAATTCACCATCTAACTCCACATAGCGGAAAGAGTTAAGGTGGCTTATCATATACTCTTCCTCACCATGAACTGTTATGATTTTACCCTGGACTGGGTATTTGAGCATTTGGTGTAAAGAAGAAGTGACTGCCCCAGTGTTGTGGATCCATGGTCTTCCCAACAAGCATGAATATGAAGGACGAATGTCCATCACATAAAATGTAGAGTTGAAAATTTCCGTTCCCACCTTAATTGGGATGTCCACTTCTCCGTGAACCATCCGCTTAGAACCTTTGAAGGCTCTAACAATGATATTACTGGGCTTTAAGGTCAAACCCTCACAGTCCAATTTGTCCAATGCTTTCTTTGGTAGGACATTTAAAGATGACCCGGTATCAACCAGAACATGAGCAAGTGTGGTCCCTCTGCACTCTACCGAAACATGCAGCGCATCATTGTGCTTTCTTCCCTTAGATGTTAGGTCGGCATCAGAGAAGCCAAGACCATTGTCGGCTGTTAGGATGGCTACACACTCTTAAAACTGATCCGCAGAAGTTTCTTGAGGCACGTGTGCCGTCTTCAGGAATTTGATCAAGGCTTTGGCATGAGCCTTGGAACAGAGCAATAGGGCTAGCATGGAGATTTTTGAAGGGGTTTTCCCTAGTTGTTCTACGACATCATAGTCTCTCTTCTTGATTATCTTTAAAATTTCCTCCATTTTCTTTTGGGTGGTCTCGGGGATAACCAAAGGCTGAGCCCTCGTCCTGACGGGCGCTTCTTGGATCCCCTTACCTTTATTAGGAGTAACAATTTCTTCAATCACTGGACTTCACATAGATATCTTAACTGGCACAGGAGCACTTGAGGGTCCGAAGATTTCCCTTGGAGGAGCAATCTCCGGAGAGAAGATTCTTCCGCTACGAGTGATCTCACTTGTCCCTGCAATATTTCCTATGTCAAGAGTTTCTTCATCGGAATTCTCTTCCACTGGTTCAATCTGCTTAACACCGTGGTAGAAAATCTCTCCTCCATAATTCCACGGTATCATCTTATTGGACTTATATGGGATAGGCCCCGACATAGTAATCTTCAGAGATACAATCTTTGAATCGGGTGTAATCTTAACAGGTCTTTTGGAGACCTTGGAAATATTGTCGGAAATGGTAATTATAGCAATATCGTTGATTGGAGTAACAGGAGTAACAGGAGTAACAGGAGTTTTCTGAAAGAGGATCTCTTGATTATCCATCAGGCGTTAGATGCTTGACTTCAATAGCGGACAGTCGGATAACAAGGTCGAACAAAGGTAACAATATTTTTCACAGCCTGGGAAGATCCCGGCTTTCAACAGATTCATCTTGATCATTGGCAACGGAGTCATTAAGTTATCAATAGAAGCAACATACAAATCCTCTTCAATAGCATGGACATTGTGACCATGCTTTGGCATTGGGGCAGAAATCACATTCGGCATTTCGGGCGCATCGAATTCTACCTCCTTGGCATCTATTAAATCCTGGATCTTGTTTTTGAGGGCCCAACAGTTGTTGGTGTCGTGCCCTATGCTATTTGAACGATAAGCACATTTTGCGTTGGGATGATAATGTGGAGAAGTGGTATTTGTATTCTTCGGTGCCTCTCTCAAATTAGCAAGGTTTAATTTCAGGAGATGGGGAAGGACCTGAGCGGGTGTCATGTTTATCTGGGTATATTGTCGTTGTGGCCTTTCTACCCTTTGCTGATATGTTCTGGGTTGATCATTCCTTGGTTGACTATTTCTAGGCTGATCCGATGCGGACTTCTGAATTAATACGGCCCCAACTGCTGGCCGGCGTTCCTCTCTTTCTCGATTTCTCTGGGTGTAAACAGCATAAATTTCCTTCTTGGATGGGAAGGTCTTCTTGATAGTGGCTGAAGCAGATGCATCCTTCTGAATTTTACCGCTCTTAATACCAGCTTCGACCCTTTCCCCTGTCAGAATTAATTCAATGAACCCTGCAGATGATCTCCCTATCAGGTGATTAAAGAATGGACCAGACAGCGTCCCCAAAAACATATGGACAAGCTCTCTTTCAGACAATGGTGGCTGCATCCTTCCAGCCAAGTCCCTCCACTTCTGGGCATACTCCTTAAAGCCCTCATTAGAAACCATACTCATACTCTGTAGTTGAGTACGAGTAGGTGCTAAATCTGCATTATATTGATATTGTCGGTAGAAGGCAGCAGCCAAGTCCTCCCAGTTATGTACATCATCCCTCTCAATCTGGTAGAACCAGTCCAATTGTGTACCCGACAAACTATCTTGAAAAAAGTGGACCCACAAATCCTTATCAGAAGAGTGAGGTTGGATCTTTCTGACATAAGACCACAAATGCATATTTGGACAAGACAAACCGTCGTATTTAGAAAATGTAGGCACTTTGAATTTAGGGGGAATGACGATCCCAACAACCAACCCCAGCTCTTCGAAATCCATCCCAGGTACCCTTTGTACCTCCATGGCTGCCAACCGCTCTTCCAGATTCTTATACCTGTCATTCGTAGGAGGGTACTGCTGCTCAGAGTAATCTTCATCCTCTTCAACTTCTTCCTCTTCAGCCTCAGACTCGGAAGGTACTGCAACTCCTTTTCCTTTGCCAACCCCTTCATCAGATGTTGAGGGGAAATCCAGGACTCTTCTAGCTTGGTTCTCAAATCTTCTTCCCAGAGTAGCCACCCCGACTCTTTTCTTTTTCTTTTTTCCTTTTTCCTTTTCTTTTTCTTTCTCCTTCTCTAGCAGTGCTTTAAGGTCCTCTTGACCCTTTGCCAAGGTCATGAGGAGTTGTTGTAACTGTGAATTCTATGCTTGTAGGTCTTTGACCGTCTGCTCTATATCCATCTTGCTGAAATAAACAGCAGAAAGATAAGGAAACCTGGTGCGAAGACTTGTTTATGCATATGATGAATGATATGTATTCATGTAATGCATTCAAGGATTCAGAAATTCAAAGTTGTTGCAAACAAAAATAACACACGTCATATTAATAAGGAGAACTTTGTTAGTACATAAATGCCCCGTGGGCAAAATAAATACAAAATTCTAAGGTAAAAAGACGTTGCGCATCCTCTTTGGTGCGATGTAGGTGTTGAGAGTCTGATTTTCATGGAGTCAACGGGTAAGTTCCAAAACCTTCTTCTCACTGGCGTAGAAGCTGGCTTCAAAAGTATTTTGTTCTTCCTTGAGCTGTATCCAACTCTTTTGCAAATCTTCCAATGATGTTGGCATGTCTGGATGTAGGAGGGTGTATGGAACCTCTCCTTCCATAACAGGCTCTTTGATCACAGGGAGAATGTAGGGGTAAGGCATCATAAGACTCTGGGCACGGGTTCGTACCCACTTGAGGTAAGGCTCAAGGGGGATGGAATTCTTGTGTCCCAGTGTCTTACTGTCCACTTTGTTGGGCATTCTCCAAGTTCAGATAAACCTTTGTCGAAGTCCTTGAGCGTCGTTGTCAAAGTCAAAAACCAAGTCTGGAATCAGCATGTCATGAGGGCCATCCCTTCGGGCATACCCAAATTGTCTCAGAGCTAAACAGGGGTTGTAGGTAATGCCTCCCCTAATGCCAAGTAGCGGGACATTAGGGAATTAACTATCAATGATGATGGCATTTTCTCTGGACCGAGAACACCAATGAACATCAGAATGTGTAAGAGTCATCAATCGTTGCGACCACCTCAAGCCTTGTTCATTCTTCAAGACTGACTGGGGAAGGTGAGAAATAAACCACCTTGCTAGAAGAGGAGTACGGCACATGAGAACACCTCTTTTCCTCATTGTTCGTGTGTAAACTGAGTGTAGGATGTCCCCAAGAAATGTAGGCACATGATTCTGAGATATGAAAATCTTGACAACATTCACATCTATAAGCTGATCAGGGTTTGGGAACACGACCAACCCATAGATGAGAAGTGCTACAATCTCCTCAAAAGCTTGTAGATCTAGAAAATTCCAACAGTCTTGTGCCTTCTCAAACAGAAACTTTGCCAAGAAACCCTTGACACCACTTCTGGTTTCCCAATGACCTTTGATATCAGATGGTTGCAAGTGTAAGGCTTGAGCAACATCTTCAGGTTTTGGCTCTCTTTCTGTACCGTTGTAGGGTAGTTGATGGAGAATAGGAATCCTCAGAAGTTGAGAAAATTCCTCCAAAGTAGGTACTAGTTGGTAATCAAGAAATGTAAAGCAATGGTGTAGGGGGTCAAAGAACTGGAAGAGAACTTTCACCATGTCTTATTCAATGTTGGAGTTGACCAAGTTGAGAAGTCTACCATGTATTTCACTGAAGGGAGAATTCTCTGGAATCTTGGAAGTAAGCTCCTTGAGTAGAGGAGGGATTCTCACAAGGTTGACCTGAGTAGTTTTTCTGCGGAGTGATTCCATGACCTACAAAACAGGAACAAAGATGAAGATCCAAAACCTTGAAATGGTTAGTGGATGCAAATGATGTTTCATGATGTTCATGATGTATGCACAAGTATATGTACAAGAAAATCACACAAGATCCTAGTTTCAGGCTTGCATGGGGTTTCATAGGTAAGTACCCTCTTGAAGTTTAGTTGGCTCAACCTGTCCTATAAATAGTAAGCGGGTTCTAAGAAGCTCAATATCACCGGATTATTTTCTGTGTTCATTGTTTCAGTTTAGCCACTTTACTGGCGACCGAAATATTCCAAGAAAACAACCTTCAATGAGTGTAGTATCGAGTATCTACCAACGTCGGACTGCACCAAAGCCGGTCATCTCACTACCCCTAAAAAGGCCAAGTTGGTCAAGTAAAGGTTCTAAAAGTCCATTAGTGCTTCATGACATCACTCAGTGGCCCCATATTCTCTTTGATTAACTCAAAGGCTATCGGTACCCACAAATATGTCGCACTAATATAGTTATTGCTTCAACCATGTCGGTATACCCCGCACAGTTTCCACAACGTATTGCTATTTACCTATGAATGCTTCCCAAATCCGGGTAGAGGATTTGAAACCCAAACAATAGAACCAAATATAAAGCAATCAAGGCAAACAAGATAAGCATGTAAAGGTGATCTAAAACCCTAAGGTAACCCCACTTTTAGAATTTTCCCCAGCAGAGTCGCCAGTTCTGTGATACGGTGGGAGAACTGACTTGAGGTTTTGCGTTTGTGTTTGCAAATGTGCAGTTTAGCAAGAGTCGCCACCGACTTTTTATTTTATCCAAAGGAAGGTCAAAAAGCAGAGGAAAGACCTTTGAGATGTTTTCTTGGGTTCGGGGGGTAGATTATGAAAAGGGAAGGTGCAAGCACCCTTTTCATCCATGGTTTTCCATGGGCTCTTAGTTACTTGTTTAAATCACTTTCTTTGCTTTTCCAATTGTTTGAAATGGTGCTTTGTGTGTGGTTTTGAAAATGTTTTGAAAAGAGGTCATCGTTGTGGAAACCTTTGTAATGATTCTTGTTTGAATATATACAAAGGTGTATTGTCTTTTGAAAAGATATTCCAATGTTTGAAAGTTTGTTTTTGGGAAATGTTTTGAAATTGTGTTGTGAAGTGTGTTTGAAAATAGCAAGGATATTTTTGCAAGTTTTGATCAAGTAACTAAGAGTTTTCTACCCTATTTTACTCAAAAGTATTTCCTATACGTTTTTAACCCTTTTGACAATGTTGTTTTACCATTGTATTTGGTAGACAACCTTGTATTAGGATGTTAAACGGGACAGGCGCGGGTCATCGCATACAATCATTGAAAGCAACTTGTGAGACACTCTAGCAATTTTGTAAGGGACGAGATCGTTTTATCGAAGGCAACATCGAGGATCATCGAGAGACTACGATCTTTGTTTATCGAAAGGGCATTTGCTAGAGTGTCTCATATTCGAGGGACATGATTGCATTTCCGAGGCAACAAGCGAGGTTACCCTAGAGGTGCACGTGTGAATTGTGTTTGTCATTTTCATGCATTTAGGTCTTGTATTAGGTCATCTAGCGATTGATTTTGGATTTTCGCGTACAAACCCTAATCTCTAATCATGGCATATTTGAAAGCATAAAGTGTGAGAATTAAAAGTCTAAGCTATTACAAAAGTATTCGGGGATGGGGGTACAATTATTTACAAATGGGGATGAGTCTCATAAGAATAGCAATGTCCAAATATCAAGTATTACAACCAAATCGAATTGTCGCAATTCAATGTAAAGCCATAACAAATTAAAAAATAAAGAAAATCAATCAATTATGAAATGCATGTATTTACTTGAAAATAAAATATATTCTAAAAAAGAAAGATTAAATATTATTATTATTTTTTCTTATTGTATGTGTTTTTTTGTTTTATTAAATAATAAAAAAGCTTAAAGGAAGTAAACTAATTAAATCAATTTAAAAATTTTGTTTTTGGTGTTTTCATTATGTGTAAAAAGGAAAATAAAAAAGAAAATAATAAAAATGAAACTATTTGAGAAAGTGAAATTTAATTTACAAAATAAAGTTCTTAATATATTACTAGTATATCTTTAATAAAATAAAATATAAAAAAAAGATAAATTAAGAAAAAAGAAAATTAACTAAACTATTTTTGGTATTTTCTTAAATGTAACAAATAAATTAAAAAAGAAAATTAATTAAAAAGATTAATTTAATTTGATAAAAAAAGTATTGAATTATAACAAGTTGAAAAAATGGGCTTTAAGGTCTGGACTGATTAGGCCCAAAACAAAAACAAATGGTCAGAATGCAAAGGGAAGGGGGTCGCTAGCATTTCGTTATGGGCTTATGGCTTGGATGGCCCAATGCACAAATTATTTCGTTTAGGGTTTTCAGAAAATTTAGGGTTTGTACGTTTTGCTTCACAGCGGCGCCGCTCTCTCGTTTTCTCTCTTCATCTCTCTCACTCTAGGGTTCTGATCTCCTCCTCCCCTAAGGCCGCCGGAGTGCTGTCTCCCTCTCTCATCTCCTCACAACGATCCAAGGCTTTGGTGAAACAGTAAGGTTCGTTCTTTGTTTTGAGTTTTACAGTTTTCATTTGATCAAGCTTGCTTCATGTTTCTTTGTTTAACCTATAGTGCTATGCCTAAAACGCAGTAAGGGTTTGAGAAGCATATTACCTGTGAGATTTTATGGAAAATGGAGGGAGAGAGGTTTGACTGGCGGCGCTCCCTTGGTGGTCGGAGGTACGAGGAGAGGAAATGATGATGAGCTTTTTTGGTAACTTCTCTTCTTTTCTTGAACCTTGAACGATGATGATTCCTTCTGAGACTTTGTTATTGTTTGTTGATTTTGTTGATGATGACTTTCAATTCTGAAACTTGTTGCCTCTTTCCTCTCTCTTTGAATCTGAATGTTGATGATGATTAAATGTTTCTGAAACTTGTTGTTGATGTTGCTTCTGAAACTCTTTCCTCTCTCTTGAATGTTGATGATGCTTTATTCTGAAACCTTGTTGTTCATGATGATTGTTGCTGAAACCTTTGATGTTGGTGTTTTGATTGATAATGAGGATGATTCTGAAACTTTGGCGTTTGGATTTGTTTCTGAAACTTGGTTTTTTTTTTAATAATGGTTTGTGATGACGCTTGTTGCTATGTCTAAAACTTTTGGTATGTTTTTGTTCTTCTGGTTTGAACTTGTTGATGATGTTAGCAGGCTTGTGAGTATTTTGGTGGTTGTTCTGCAACTGGTTATGTTATTTGGTTTGCAGTTTTGGCAAACTTGTTTTGTTGTGGGAACTGTAGGTTCTGTTGTGCAGGTTTTGGTTGAGAGCTTTGTTTACAGTTTTGCTGTATTGCTTTTGTGATTTGTAGGGTTTTTGATTGATTGTTTCTGAGACTGATTTGTTGGTTTAGATTTTGTTTGGACTGAGTTTCGTTGCTTGTAAAATGGTGGCACTGGTTTGGAAGTTTGAGAACTGTTGCAGGTTTTTCTGGTTTACAGTTTGGCTATGCAGTTTTTGTGGTTCACAGGGTTTTTTTTAGTATTGGCAGCTTCAGGCTTGGCTGGGTGTTTTTGGGTTTGAAACTGTTATGCAGTTTCAGGCTATTGGCCTGGAGCTTGTGGTTTGTGAAATGTTTTTGACCTTTTTTAATCAGTTGGGAGGCATTATGCAGTTTTGGTTTGTTAAGGGTTTTGTGGTTATTGCAGTTTGGTTCACAGTTTGGTAACATGTTTGGGATGGTGGTGAAACTGCTAACAGGTTTTTGGCTTTGGGAGAGTTGTGCAGTTGCTTTGGTATCTTTTTCAGCTTGGTTCCAATTGTTCAAGGTTTTACAGGTTTTTAACTTGTTTGTTTTCAGGCTTGGCTTGGAGTTTTTTTTGTTGTTTTTTTTACAGGTTCTTGACTTCTGTTTTATAATAGATCCCTCTACCTTTGGTTAGCAGGCTGGGACTTATAGTTTGTGCTTGAAACCGTTTGGCCTTTTCTTCTTGCTGTTTTTATGGTATTATATCTTGTGATCCCTTTTCTTAGCCAACTGTACAATACTGAAAAGGTGCTCCCTTTTCTCTCTTTCTCTCTCCATGCCAAAGCACTTTTTCTTTTTCTACTTTATTTTCTGAAAAGTTTGCTTATTAACTGGAAAATGATGAAAAGCTGAGACAAGTCTTTGACTTGTGATTTTGGTTTACCTCCTGCATTTTACTGCTATCCTGCTACATTGTACTTGCTGCATTTGTACAGTTTGCATCCAGTTTGTTTTGTAACTCAGTTTGGCACCTTGCGCTTTGTAGCTCAGTTTGGCACCTTGCTTGTGTTGTTTGTACAGCAGGTTTCAGTCTGCCTTTGTATGCAGTTTTGATTACTTTGTAATGTTGCAATGTTTAGTTTTGTTTACAATGATGTTTGCATTCAGTTTGTGCTGCCTTGGTTTGCCTTGTTGCAACGTTTTAGTTGCTATGCTTAGTACAGTTTGCATCCAGTTTGCTTTAGTTGCTATGCTTGGTTTTGTATGCTTACTTTGTACAACATGTCTTGCATTTGAAACTTGCTTTATACAGTTTGGCGCCTTGCTATGTTTTTTGAATAATTTGCTTTTGCATTCTTCAATTTGCATTTTTATTTTTCTCTTTGTGAACTAAGAAGAGCAATCTTCTTGTGATTTGCGAAGAGAAAAATAAAACGTGATGAAAAATAGCACTCTGATTTCAGACGACAAACTTTAATGATGAATATTTTCCTTTCCTTTTTCTGTTTGAAAAATCTAATAAATCAACTGTACTAATCCTCTTTTCTTTGTTTTTCTTTTCATGTGAGCGTAAATTGGGTGATGACAAAGCAGAGGAAGCAGAAGACTTTGAGCATGGGAGAAATGGCTTAGACTTAGATTTTAGGTAGATTTTCCATTTAATTGTAATAATTTATTCTTCAAGTACTATAAGTTGTAAAACCTATAGTATTCAAATAATAAATTATTTTTGTATCAATATCTGAAATAAATAAAAAATATTTGTGAGACAATCTGATATCCAATAAATCTTCTACTGTCCAATATCTTGCAATTATTTCTTTGCATCTTCACTTGATCCTTTAAGATTCTCAGATCAAAATAATTGAAATCGCATTCCAACAATTCTAATACAGATAACTTAAATTCCAAGTAATCCCAAAAAACTTTGTAATCTCATAACCTTGCAACAACATTCCAATCAAAATACGCACTGTGCATTCCAACAAACAAGCAAACATGAATTCCATTAATAAGCAAGCGTCTTAATAGACGCACATCATCTGGTTAACCTGGATCGGACAAAACCTGAATATTCCAAATGACCATCTCAACTCCTATCCCTTATCCCATATAAACAAGCCTTGAGAACAACCAGTAACCTTTCAGCAAACTCGAAAAAGTGTGAAAACATGTGACAGTTAATTGAATTTCTGAGAATTCAGTTTCTTCTAAGAAATGCGAGAGAAACCCTAATTCTTGATTTACTGCCAAAGAAAAGTTTGTTTGATCGATTCTCGAGCCAATCTTGAAAATCTGAGAAAACCCTAGGGTTGTGATTTCTTGTGAAAAAGGGAGGGCAAATTTTGGGGTACAACGGAGGCTTTTGGAGCTCACCTGTCTTGATGAAAATGGAGACCCTAATTGGAGATTGATTGCTTTAGGAGAGAGTTTGTCTGGTCAACCCTTGGGCATCCTTGAGCAGATTGAGGGCTTCAATGAGTATATGTTGGGTGATATGAGGGGGAAAATTTTGGGGTACAACAGCTTCCCCTGTTCATTCTTCTTAAACCTGAGGATGTAGATTGGTTGGTTTGCCTTTCGTGATCTGAAGGTGGAAGATGATTGAACACTAGAGTGCCCAGAAATTTGCACTCGCATGAAGTAATACTGATTGGTGATATCGGGAATGGGCTTACAAATGGAATTTGGAAGTCGACAGAGAATCGTTAGAGATGGGCTTAATATGCCATCCAGAAAAGATATCGGTTGCATAAGAGATTCCTTTGCGAGAATTCATGTACCTGCTGTTGAGGAGGACTTCATCGGGGAATGTTGATTTATGTCATGGGAATAGAGTATAGGAGATTCTATTGTCCATTACTCTACTGGGGAATTAACTCTTGATTGATGAGACAAAAGTGAGCTGCATATCTGGTTAGGGTCCAGGCTGCACAACGACTTACTGGGGAAATGTGAAATCGTTTGTGTCTGGTCGGGTCTAGGTCTTACAGTGTTATAAACTGTTGTCTGGAGATAAGAGAGAAGGAATCTGGATAGTAGGGTTGCTTCGAAATGAAAGCCTGGGTAGTAGGGCTGTGAGAAGGAACCTGGATAGTAGGGTTACTTCGAGATGAAAGCCTGGATAGTAGGGCTTATGAGAAGGAACCTGGATAGTAAGGTTACTTCGAGATGAAAGCCTGGATAATAGGGCTTATGGGGAAGGAACCTGGATAGTAGGGTTACTTCGAGGTGGAATCCTAGATAGTAGGGTTACTTCGATGTGGAAGCATGGATAGTAGGGCTATGAGAAGGAACCTGGATAATAGGGTTGCTTCAAAATGAAAGCCTGGATGGTATGGCTATGAGAAGGAACCTGGGTTGTAGGGTTACTTCGAGATGAAAGCCTAGATAGTAGGGCTATGAGAAGGAACCTGGGTCATAGGATTACTTCGAGGTAAAAGTTGTAATCTCAAGCCTCAACTCAACTTTAGTTTTGATGAAAGACAAACAAGCTAGTTTTGATGAAAGACAAATAAGCACTATGGCAAGAAGGAAAAGAAGTGGAATTAGCTTAAAGCATCATTCACTCAAAGCTTCAAGGATCGTGGCAAGCAAACAAGTATATCAATTCTCATTTGAAATACATTGATTAGAAATGCTCAAAAATGATATACACACTTACCACAACACTTCATTTAAAGTTTAAAGCAAATTCTAAGTTTTTCACTAATGTAAATCGATTAACATATCTTGTAAATCGATTTACACATGTTTTTTCAAAAACTGATTGCCCCTGGAAGCAATCGATTTACATAGAGTGTAAATCGATTGATTACTGAACTGAGTTAATTTTTTAACACTAGTAAATCGATTAAAACATCATGTAAATCGATTTACACTTCAAATTTTTTGAAAACAAGAACATTACAAACCCGTGCAATCGATTTACATCTAATGCTAATCGATTTACACGTTGTAATTTTTGAAAAATCTGAACTTGATTCAAGATATCCTTCACACCTATTCTCCAATAGTTGCATGGTCATACATTGCATCTTCTCAAGTTTTACAAACAGAAAAGTATCCATTTGGAAAGGTATCTTGATTGCTTTAAATACTAAATCTTTCAAATTATAAAACAACTCTTCTCTTATGCAATAATTCTAAACTTTGTAAAATATTCAAACTTCATATTTCTTAATTTTTAAGAACAAAGATTTTCTGCACTTTCACACATATAAGAATAGAAATCTTTGAGCATTTTCTAACCATTGTGTTACAGTTTGAATTGCTTACAAGAGAAGAAAGAAGAAACTTCATTGAAGTCACTCTATGTGATCAACATCTTTCAAGAAATCATATTTCATAGAATTATACAAAGTGTAACTTTTTTCCAGGATTGTTGGAATTAAGTATTAGAATACTTTTGTACCTTGTTGTCCATTGTTGGAAACAAGAGGTATCTTTTGAGAGGATTGTTCTCAAGAGACTTATTGGAAATCCAAGAGGGTGTTCTTGGTATTTGTTAGTGTCTTTAGTTGATAAGACTAGGAAGAGTCTTGTAAAAGTTCTAACAAAATAGTGAAATCTCTTGCGTGTTTGCAAGGGGACTGGACGTACTTTCGGGGTGTGGAAGGAACCAGGATAAATCTCCATGTCTCTTTACTTTCTGCACTTTATCATTTTCCATAGCACTAAAACAAAACCAGAAAGTGTAAAATAAGTCAAAAATCGACCACCACCTAATTCACCCCCCCTCTTAGGCGCAATCTTAAACTTACAATTGGTATCAGAGCAGGTTATAGGTAACCTGCTCCTAGAGATCCAGAATGGCTTCCGTAAATCATCAACCCGTTTTCAGAGATGGTGGTAGTAATAACAAGCCTCCTCTATTCTGTGGTGAATATTTTGACTTCTGGAAAATACGCATGAAGGTGCATCTAGAAGCACAAGGAGAGGAAATATGGTATGCCGTTGAAAATGGTCCATTTATCCCGGTAACGGTAATCAATGGCGTTGGCTCTTCAAAGCCTAAAACTGCATGGGACGACGATGATAAAAAAAAAGTTCTCTATGACAAAAAGGCAATAAACCTTCTTCAAGGTGCACTTAGTATGGATGAATTTTTCCGTGTCTCGACATGCAAAACAGCAAAGGAAATATGGGATACCTTGGTACAAACTCATGAAGGAACGCCTGAAGTAAAAAGATCCAGGCTAAATACCCTAAGTCAAGAATACAAACTATTTCGAATGCAACCCGAAGAATCCATTCTTGACTTACAAAAGAGATTTGTGCACTTGACAAATCACTTAAGTGCACTTGGTAAAACCTTGACAAATGATGAACTCAACTTGAAAGTCCTTAGGTCATTGACTAGGGAATGGCAACCAAAGGTAACGGCAATCTCGGAAAAGAAGAGTCTCTCCGTAATGACTTCCGCTACATTATTTGGCAAACTTCAAGAATACGAAACGGAACTCGGTAGACTTGAAAAACATGAGAATCTAGAAAAGAAATCCAAAAACATTGCTTTAAAAATTGATTCAAAGGAAGTAGTAAAAGAAGACAATCCGGAAGAAGATGAAAATTTCATGCTTCTTGTTAAAAGACTTGGGAAGTTTTTTGGCAGAAATGACAAAGGCGGATCTCATGCAAATAAGAGAAAGCACTTCAAGAAAAGAGAAGCCTCCACATCAAGACAAGATGTCTCATGTTATGAATGTGAAAAGCAAGGACATATCAAGCCAAACTGTCCAAATCTCCCAAATAAAAACGGATTCAAAGGAAAGGACTCAAAACACAAGAAAGACTACATAGCATGGGAAGATACTGATATGAGTAGTACATCGGAATCAGAAAGCGACGAATGTGCAAATTTAGCCTTAATGGCATCGCATCACTCCGACGACGAAGAAGAGGTTAGTAATGAATTTAATCTTTTTGATGATGATGTTCAAGGTGCCATTGATGAACTCTTGAAAAAATGCAAAAGTTTATACAAAAAGGTGTCAAGCCAAGAAAAAGAACTTCTAATTTGTCTCGAAAAAATTGACACCATGACTAAAGATTTTGATCTTCAAAAACATAATTTTATAAAAGAAAAGGAAAACTTTGCATGCTCCAAGTGTGAATCAAATGTCTTTCAAATTGTTCAATTGAAAAGAGTCATTGAACAATATGAAAAAGGACAAATAGGATTGGAAGGATTACTAAGCCAACAACGTTATCTAAATGATAAAAGAGGTCTTGGTTATGTGAATACTAAGAAACCAAGTAACAATCCCACTGTTTTTGTAAAGGCTAGTAATAGTTCCAATCCCAAGATAGTAGAAAAGAAGCAAATTGTTCATAATCATAAAAAGAAAAAGCCTAATGTATCTAAAATAAAACAAATTCCTAGATACAAGAGAAAATTTGTTCCAAACTGTTTTTACTGTGGTATTATTGGACACACACCTAATGCGTGCTATATTAGAAATTTCAGTATGGCTAGTGGACACTATGCATGGGTGAAAAAGGGAACTAACTATGAAGGACCCAAGGCCACTTGGGTACCTAACAAGAAATAATTTGATTTTGTAGGTATGCTTGAAATCCACATCAAATCTTTGGTATCTTGACAGTGGATGTTCAAAGCATATGACAGGAGATGTACACCAATTTTCATATCTAGTACATAAAGCAAAAGGGTATGTCACCTATGGAGACAACACCAAAGGAAAGATTCTTGGCATTGGAATAGTTGGCACACCTCCATCCATTCAAATTGAGGATGTTCTCTATGTTGAAGGATTAAAGCACAACTGTTGTACCCCAAAATTTGCCCTCCCATATTTCTCAAAACATCTCAAGAAAAATTCACAAGTCCAACCCGGCGCGTCATATTCAGGTGTTCTTTCCCCAAGATATCTCTGATAACGTATTCTCAAATTCAGGTTCGGCTCAAGAGATAATTCTTTAAAGAAGGTATCCGAATGTGTAAGTTTTCTTGAAGAAATATGGTGAAAAAGTGTGCTGAAAGTGCAGTTTTTACGCGCTAAAAAATTCATAACTTGAAGATCGTGACTCGTTTTGAACCCGTTCCAGTGGCCAAAATTCCATCTTGACATTATCTACGTTTTCATCTCTCACGGCTGGAAGCCAATTTCGATCAGAAGGTCTTCAAAAATATGGATTTATCAAGTATTTTCATACAGAAAATTTGTGACAGAAGTTTATTTGCGTCATGTTCAGAAAATCATAACTTGGTCGATTTTCATCGTATCGAGCTGGTTCCGGCGCCAAAATTTCACAAATTGAGTTGGCTACATTTTCACAGAAGGTATTGAGTTCAAACGGTATTCAAAAGGCCTTCGTCTTTTGCTCAGAGTGCGTGACACGCTGAAAATCCTGAATACTGAATATTATTTCATCTGGGCCGAAACTTCGAAAATTCATAACTCGGTCAATTTTTATCGGATTGGGCTTATATTTTTACACAAGGTCCCTGACTCATATATCTACAACTTTTCTTCAAAAGTCGAGACCAAATTATGCACCGATCAATACCAGTTTTTTATTGAAGAACGTGTCAGAGTCGACACTGGAGCCCAAAATAAGTTTGTCTGAGCTGAAACTTCAAAAATTCATAACTAATTCACTGTTTATCCGATTGAGCCGATTTTCGGACAGGAGTTAGTAATCGATGTCGGCTACATTTTTTTTTCACATTTCAACTTCAAAAATTGCACTTAAGTCCCTGCGATTTAGCCTGGAAAGTGACGAACTCAAGTGAACATTGGAGGCCCAATTGCACATTCAAAGCCCATTTTCTTTACCCTAATTTCCATTATATAATCACCTTCTTTTCACACAAACCAAAAGAGGAGAAAAAGAGAAAAAAAAACCTTGCCACGACACTGTTAGAATATCAAATTCTTTCAAGAACCCTAAAACCTTGAAATCCTTATTACAAATCCCTCTCTCACTACAAACAAGCCATCACAGATACAAACCAACACCTCACTACTTCTTCAGTAAGGATCAGGCTGGCTTGATCTCCATGATCCAAAGGGCATAAAAGCATTCAGGTCACTAATTTTCCAGTAAGGGTAAGATTGATTTGATCTCCATGATCAAAAGGGTATAATCATTCATACATGTCATATTGTGTATAAACATTAAATTTATTCATATATTGGCTTTATTTGCATTTTATGATTTTATTTAATGTGTTCATGAGATTCAACACTGCAGATTTAGACAGGATCCCATGCAGGTTCATTAAGGAACGTTGAGGCCAAAAGCCAAATGGCCAAAAGCCAAAAGCCAAATGGCCAAAAGAACAACTTATGCATGACACTAATACATGGCGAACAGACATCCTGAGAAGATTAAAGAACGTTGAGGCCAGAACACAAATGGCCAACAGTCAGAACACAAATGGACATGAAACCCAATCCAATGGCCAAAGAATGCAGACCACGGTACTCAGGAGTCAATGAACACGCACGTGATGCCAGAAAGTCAAACAAGGCTTTTTGTCTAATGGGCCAGAATACTTCAAAAAAAACCTCCCCTTGGGCCTGAAACCCCCCTTGGTTTGCATC
Source organism: Vicia faba (assembly GCA_948472305.1). Classification (NCBI taxonomy): domain Eukaryota; kingdom Viridiplantae; phylum Streptophyta; class Magnoliopsida; order Fabales; family Fabaceae; genus Vicia; species Vicia faba. Next base: position 975,033,448 of record OX451740.1, on the reverse strand, counting down.
CTTTTTAATTTTATTTTCTTTTCTTTTCTAATTCTTTTTTAATTGTTTTAATTGTTTTTTTCACCATAAAATAATTTTCTATAATAAAAACAGAAAAATCAAAAATACAAATATATTTAATTATTATTAATTTCATCACTAACCTATTTTTTGTAAATAAACTCTAACAATTAACTTAGTTTAATTTAGGTTTTTAAACTTTAATCTTTTTCTTAATAAGTAAAAAGTATCTAGAATTAGGTTTTTTTGACATATTCATCTTTTTCTTAAATAAATTATTAATCATCATTATTTATCATTATTATAAATTATCATTAATTTTGTAAATAAACATGTAAATAAATTAATTAACTAGTAAATTAGGTTAACTTTAATATTTTCATTAATAATTAAAATAATCTAGATTTAGGGTTTCCTTTTAATTCTTGTTCTTTATTTTTCATAAATACAAAAAAAAAACACTAAAACACTTTCTTTTCTTTAATTAAATAATTAATTGGACTTTAATTTAATTTAATTTCATGCAAAGGGTCAAAACCCTCGGACGTCCTAATTTTAATTCTTTTCACGCATTATTTCTTTCGATCATTATGTAACTGTTTCTCAGATGTAATAGTAATTAGGTTTATCTTTCCGTCTTTACTTTCCGCGTCTTTATCAAAAACGGGTCTTTGTATTTTGGCGATGTATAGACCCGCGCCTTGTAATAGCGTAGGACTTTACTTTCCGCATTTAAATTTCTTCACTTTTAAATTCTAATTGCATGAAAGAATGTATGGCCTAAATTAAAAGCAATGCGTAGATCACCATGATACATGTACAAGATAAAACATAACATGAAAACAACACACAAATACACACACCACTTCTAGGGTACGCCTCACTGTTGCCTTGCCTTCGAAACGTGGTCGTCGAGTATAGGACGTCTTAGTAAGTCCTTATGTCCGTTGATCCATATGCCTCAAAACAATTTGCCTCGGAAAAGTTGCCTCGAATTAAAAAGGATCAATGGCATAAGGGTAGCTTCTAAGGTATCCTACTGTTGCTCTGGTGACCACACTGTCCCTAAACTCGAATTGACCCGAATACCTCCAACGACGGTGCTACCTACTTCTCAATAGTGGGATAGCACTATTTGAAGGACTCTTACACAGCCTAATTCCTTAGAGTAGGTAGATTCTCATGGGTACTTGCTCTCTAAAAAACAAAACAAAAAATCTTTTCACACCGACACTTTCAAAAAGCTTTCAAAACAATTTTTCAAACACTCTTGAGGACCGATACAAGAGTCGATCTGAAATCTTTAAACGAAACTTTTTTCAAACCCACACACAATTGAAAAGCAAACACTTTTGAAAACACAATGAGCAAGTATCTAAGAGCCCATGGATAACCATGGATAGAAAGGGTGCTAACACCTTCCCTTTCTATAAATCTACCTCCCGAACCGAGAAACTATCTCATAAGGAATTTTGCTGTGCTTTTGTCTTGTCCATGTTGGAGAAAATAAAAGACGGTGGCGACTCTTGCTTCCGCGAAATTTCGCGAACCAGCGTTAAACAGTCAGTTCTAAATCCACCGATCACAGAACTGGCGACTCTGCTGGGGACACTTAAAGTGAGGTGTACCTTAGGACTAAGATCACTTGTGTTTTCAATTGGCTGAATTGTTTGCTTTATTATTGTGGGTACTGTCTTGGGAGTTCTATAGATCCTAACCCGGATCTGGGGGATACCTTCTTAGAAAGTAGCAACAAGACTGTGAGGGAACTGTGCGGGGTATACCGACATGGTTGAAGCAGTCTGCTACGTTGATGTGGCACTTTGGTGTGTACCGGTAACCCTTGAGTTCAGTCAAGGAGAGTACGGGGCCTCCGCGTGGTGTCGTAAAGCATCAACTGACCTTAGGAACCTTAATTGAACCATCTTGGCCTCTTTAGTGTAGTGAGATAACTGACTTTGGTGCAGTCCGAGGTTGGTTGATACTCGATACTACACTCAATTGAGGGTTGTTTTCTTGGAATATTTCGGTCGCCAGTTTAGTGGCTAAATCGAAACGATGAACAATGAAAGCAATCCAATGATATTGGGACCCTTAGAACCCAGTTACTTCTGATAGGACAGGTTGAGCCCACCAACTTCAAGAGGGTAATACCTAGACCCCATGTTGGCCTAAACTCTAAGGGTTGTGGTGTGACTTGTGTGCTTTCATACTTGACTACTTGCATACTTGTTATCTGACACTTGAGTTTCTTGCAGGTTTTGTTTACAGTCCTTAATCTGGACTCATAACAGGGTTTACCTACATTACTCCATGCATAGCATAACATCATACCATTGCATGCATCCTACATAAGGACTAACCCATTTCAAGGATCTCAAGGGCTTGTGATGCAGGTCATGGTGAACCAACATGTCTGGCAAGGGGCAAAGGGGATTTATTTTCCTCTAGCCAAGGTTGTTAGGGGCTATGACCCACTCGATATGGTGAGCCTTGACTCTTGAAGAAGGACTCTCAACAACATGAAGTTCCTTCAATCAAGTTACCAGTTTCCAACTCTAACAATTTTCTTGTTTACCCCGCGAGGTCCTTGAAAACATTACATGCATATCTTACATATCATTGCATTACAGGTATCCCTTTTACAGGTTGCTTACCTTCTTCGTTGTTTATTTCATCCGATCGTCATGAATCCTGAATCATCTACTGAGCAATCCATCAAGGCCCTCCAGGCTCAGAACGCCCAGTTCCAAGAGTTGATCATGAGTTTGGCCCAGGGGCAACAGGATCTGAAGACCCTACTTTTGAAAAAGAAGAAGAAGAGGACGGTGTTGTTCAACCCTAGACGCAAATCTGGGAATGGATCACAAAATGAAGTTGAGCAGACTACCCCATCTGTTGGGAAAGACAGTCCCCAAGAAAGGGAGGTTCCTAGTCCAGTGGTCTCCGACAACAAGACCGATTACAATGATGAGCAGTACCCTCCAGCTGAGGACAGGTATAAACAGTTGGAAGACCGGCTATGTGCCATGGAAATACAAAAAGTGCCTGGCCTGGACTTCGAAGATCTAGGTCTGTCTTCTGGGGTGGTAATCCCACGTAAATTCAAAGCACCTACTTTTGCAAAATATGACGGGGCTTCCTGTCCTAAGCTGCATCTCAGGTCATACATAAGGAGGATCCAGCCCTACACGGCTGACAAGAATTTATGGATTCACTTCTTTCAGGATAGTCTGTCAGGAACTCAACTCGACTGGTTCTATCAACTGAATGGAGCCAACATCCGCAACTGGGAGGACTTGGCCACCGCATTCTATAAACAGTACCAGTACAATGCCGACCTTGCTCCCAAGCGCACTCAGCTTCAGGGGATGTCTATGGGTACAGGCGAAGGCTTCAAAGAATATGCTCAAAGATGGAGGGACCTTGCTGGAAGGGTACAACCACCTCTGACTGACCGCGAGCTCGTCGACATATTCTTGGGGACCCTGTCTGGTCCATTCTTCAACCACCTGATTGGGAATTCTGCTGCTGGGTTTATAGATCTGATCTTAACCGGGGAAAGAATAGAAGCTGGCATCAAGTCGGGGAAAATACATAATGGTGACTCCTCAAACATTGAGAAGAAACCATCCAAGAGAGAATCTAGTGCTGTCAACGCGGTAACTATTGCAAAGTCGGCCAGTGCTCCTCAGCGTCACAATCAACAAAGGGAATAGAGACCTAAAAGGCAATTTACTCCCCTCGGCATGACCTTGTCATAGATATTGCCACAGCTGCTGGAAACCAAGTTGGTGACTCTCATGGACCCTCCAAAGAATCCTAACAGGACACCTTCAAGGTATAACCCCAATGTTCGCTGCGCCTATCATTCTGACAGCCCGGGGCATGCTACAGATGACTGTTGGACTTTGAGAAACAAGGTTCAGGATCTGATCGACGTGAAGGAAGTCCAGTTCGACTCTCCAGAGACTCTGAATATGACCACTGCTCCCTTGCCAAAACAGGGCTAGGATTGGAAATTTTTGTTCATTCGAATGTTCAAATTGTATTTTTTGATTGCTCAAACATTTTGTTCTATGTCAAACGTTGTTATTTCATTAATGCATTACACATGTCTGTTTTGAAGTAATTATTTCGTATTCACTATATGCAAAATATTTTCATATTTTTGATGTCAACTCTTGATCTAAAATTCTAAGCCTCTTGAGGGAGGATGACGAAAACGATACCACGATCGCTACAGTATGCTTTTGAACATACCCCGTTGATGAGGTACAGGCATTGTTTCAATTCCTAAACACTGGAGTTATAAGGAAGATAATCCCTCGTCAACCCCTTTGAGCCAAGGAAGTTGGAGTTTTTCTTTTCGAAAATTAAAACCCTTAATCATAACCTGGGGCAGGGTAGTCTTCTCAGTTGATCCAGGTGCACAACGAATGGCATCAAAAGAAGTCCTTCTGAAACAAAAGACAGTGATGGTTCCGAATAATCATAAAGGACAGGCAGTCATTATCTCTTAGAAATAAAAGTCCAATAAGTCAAAACCTATGAAGGAGACTTACAAAACTGGGGCATCCCGCTGACTGTAATCACAAAAGAAAAAGTTCAGGAAAAAAACAGGGATAATAATAATCAAAAAGAAAGAGGTTCTACAAACCCTCAACAAAAGATGACTGCCTATTTAAAATAAACTGTCAATATCCGAACCAGCACCAGAATAGCAGGACAAAGACCCAAACAAGGTCAAACGCACGATCAACTGAGTTTAGGTTTGAAGAACATTACGAAGAGCGGGTGGGTACAAATAAAATTTGAGCCTTTACCCTTTGTTTCTTAAACCGTGAACCTGGCCACGTTATAACCCTTAAAAGTCCTAGCTGAAGCATGGGTTAGTTCGAAAGCATACTGTTACAAAGGTATCCTGACTCCTTAAGGCCTACGGTAAATACGGAGTTGACATCACGTTTTACAAACATTCACTTGTTTTATGAAAAAGAATGCATTTTCAAAATCTTCAAGACAGACATAAGCTTTGCATTTTTGATATAACATTGTTTGCATATGACTATTTGTTTGAACAGCAGAGAAATTCGCACGAAGAATATCTAGTGAACAAAAGCACTTCCAATCAAGGGGCATGGCATGATCATTGTCCATCATCTGGGGCAGTTAAGTCAAGATTCGTACAATCTCTCAAAAGGCCAACCAGCTTGGGGAAAATCTCCATCCGGATCATTTGGGGCATTGGACGATCAAACGAAGATCTTCTGGTGGTATGGTAACACTGCACTACTAACAGTGACAACTTCCTGTATCCTAAGAGCACGGGCATAGTCGGAAAAAAAAATACTATTCATAATCAAAGACCCACTAGGTTGACACACCTAGGCAAAAATAAGGGCTTCCCGGCGAACCAAAAGGGTTCGGGCAAAAATAAGGGATGAAAATGAAAAAATCTGTACACCCGACAAGTCGAAAACCTGAAAAGGCGGCTTGGGCAAAAATGGGTATCCCGGTGGATTGAAAACCCGAAAGGGCGGTCCAGGCAAAAATTAGGGATCAAAAGCGTACGACTATGTCCCATCACCTCATCACTTGCCTATCAGAAGAAGGTTTGTCAAGCGGCAGTTATCAAGATCCCACAGGTATCTTCTCCCACATCAGAAACAGGGGCAATAATGAGTTGTCTAAAGAGATCTAATTGCTCTGTCCACCAAGGTACCAAGATAAGTTCAGCTGAAGAACATAACCAAGATACTTTCACTCCCCAAAGAGTAAGAAAAGATTCAGCCATGCTCACCCCAAGCAGAGTTGGTCTCCAATCAGCCCTAAAAAGGCACAGTATCTCCAGCAAGTCAGCAATACTCTTCCCCAAGCAGAGTTAGGCTACTGTCAGCCTTAAGGAAGTTGGGTATCCCCAGAAGATCTCAATATTCCCCAGCGGAGTATATAGATATTCCTCAGCAAGCATCCCCGACAGTCTTAATCTAAGATTGTTCCCCGACGGAATACCAGACATCCCAGTGGAGCCATATCCCCAATACAGTCCAGAAGTTTCCCCAGGAGAGTTGAATCATCCTCCCCAGTAGATTCTGGAAGCTTATCCCCAGTAGATTCTGGAAGCTTATCCCCAGTAGATTCTTGAAGCTTATCCCCAGTAGATTCTGGAAGCTTATCCCCAGTAGATTCTGAAAGCTTATCCCCGCAGAGTACGAAAGCTTCTCCCCGGCTTTATTCAAAGGTTATTCCCCACCAGAGCCTATAACTGGGTTATCCTCAGATAATTACCACGGAAAGATCGTCCCCGACGAAGTTCTTCTTATTCCCCAGCGGAGTTCATCAAAACTTCCAACAGAGCACAACAACGGTATCCCCAGCGGAGTTATCCTCATCAACCTCAGCAAAGTACCTCTCTTTCCCCACAGAGTAATCTATTCGCCAAGTTTATTCCCCAACGGAGTCATCTTCTCCTACCGGTATTCTTGCAATCATCATCCCCAACAGAAACGAAGAATCTCACTCTTCAACATCAGCCCAGGATTTGACTTCCCGGCATCCGTCAAGGATCTATTTTCCCATACGAAGATACATTCATAAACATCACATTGTTATACATCATGATACATGCATATACGCATCATATCATACAATCTCATGTGTTGAGAACATCATTGCTTGATTCATATCATGCATTGCATATGACTGACCTTTACCTTTCAGGAAGGATACAGTTAAATGATCAGCTATGTAGACGAATATAGTCAAAAGAGACCAACTCAGTCAAAGAATACAAATCCAGTTAAATCAATGCCTAAAGATTTCCCCGATCCAACCCGTCGTTATAGACACTCGTCGTTATAGACACTCGTCGTTATAGACACTCGTCGTTATAGACACTCGTCGTTATAGACACTCGTCGTTATAGACACTCGTCGTTATAGACACTCGTCGTTATAGACACTCGTCGTTATAGACACTCGTCGTTATAGACACTCGTCGTGATAGACACTCGTCGTCATAGACACTCGTCGTTATAGACACTCGTCGTTATAGACACTCGTCGTTATAGACACTCATCGTTATAGACACTCGTCGTTACAGACACTCGTCGTTATAGACACTCGTCGTTATAGACACTCGTCGTTATAGACACTCGTCGTTATAGACACTCGTCGTTATAGACACTCGTCGTTATAGACACTCGTCGTTATAGACACTCGTCGTTATAGACACCCGTCGTCATAGACACTCGTCGTCATAGACACTCATCGTCATAGACACTCGTCGTTATAGACACTCGTCGTTATAGACACTCGTCGTTATAGACACCCGTCGATAAAGACCACCCGTCCATGGAAATAACCTGTCAGTAGAGACAACTCACCAACCTTTCTGAATTCCAGACTCGATTCCTGTATCCGACCAGGGCACGTCTGAAGAGTTCGAAGATCCGACTCCTGTATCTCTCCAGGGTGTATCTGTTGACGACTAACATTACCATACTCGATTCCTGTATCCTGCCAGGGCACGTCTGAAGAGTTCGAAGATCCGATTCCTGTATCTCGCCAGGGTGTATCTGTTGACGACTATATTCTCCGGACTCGATTCCTGTATCTTGCCAGGGTACGTCTGAAGAGTTTAAAGATTCGATTCCTGTACCCAGCCAGGGCACATCTACACAAAGAAATTGAAGATCAACTCCTGTAACAGGCCAGGTAATTATCTTTCTTTTCTCAGGTACGCAAGTTCTCGCTAAGGAATCTCTTATGCGATCGACACCTAGATGGCATCTATAAGCCCATCCACATACCAACAGCCTCCGAATGGTGTCTATAAGCCCATTCCCGACAAGGTTCTATCACACTTCCAGATGGCATCTATAAGCCCATCCTCCTATCCATCATCTTTCCAAATGGTATCTGTAAGCCCATTCCCGGCATCACATTGCTGATACTCCACTATGCGAGTGCAAATTTCTGGGCACTCTAGTGTTCAATCATCTTCCACCTTCGGATCACGAAAGGCCCGAAAGCCAATCTATATCCTCAGGTTTAAGAAGATTGAACAGGGGCAACTATTGTACCCCAAAATTTGCCCTCCCATATTTCTCAAAACATCTCAAGAAAAATTCACAAGTCCAACCCGGCGCGTCATATTCAGGTGTTCTTTCCCCAAGATATCTCTGATAACGTATTCTCAAATTCAGGTTCGGCTCAAGAGATAATTCTTTAAAGAAGGTATCTGAATGTGTAAGTTTTCTTGAAGAAATATGGTGAAAAAGTGTGCTGAAAGTGCAGTTTTTACGCGCTAAAAAATTCATAACTTGAAGATCGTGAATCGTTTTGAACCCGTTCCGGTGGCCAAAATTCCATCTTGACATTATCTACGTTTTCATCTCTCACGGCTGGAAGCCAATTTCGATCAGAAGGTCTTCAAAAATGTGGATTTATCAAGTATTTTCATACAGAAAATTTGTGACAGAAGTTTATTTGCGTCATGTTCAGAAAATCATAACTTGGTCGATTTTCATCGTATCGAGCTGGTTCCGGCGCCAAAATTTCACAAATTGAGTTGGATACATTTTCATAAAAGGTATTGAGTTCAAACGGTATTCAAAAGGCCTTCATTTTTTGCTCAGAGTGCGTGACACGCTGAAAATCCTGAATGCTGAATATTATTTCATCTGGGCCAAAACTTCGAAAATTCATAACTCGGTCAATTTTTATCGGATTGGGCTCATATTTTTACACAAGGTCCCTGACTCATAGATCTACAACTTTTCTTCAAAAGTCGAGACCAAATTATGCACCGATCAATACCAGTTTTTTATTGAAGAACGTGTCAGAGTCGACACTGGAGCCCAAAATAAGTTTGTCTGAGCTGAAACTTCAAAAATTCATAACTAATTCACCGTTAATCCGATTGAGCCGATTTTCGGACAGGAGTTAGTAATCGATGTCGGCTATATTTTGTTTTCACATTTCAACTTCAAAAATTGCACTTAAGTCCCTGCGATTTATCCTGGAAAGTGACGAACTCAAGTGAACATTGGAGGCCCAATTGCACATTCAAAGCCCATTTTCTTTACCCTAATTTCCATTATATAATCACCTTCTTTTCACACAAACCAAAAGAGGAGAAAAAGAGGAGAAAAAGAGAGAAAAAACCTTGCCACAACACTGTTAGAATATCAAATTCTTTCAAGAACCCTAAAACCTTGAAATCCTTATTACAAATCCCTCTCTCACTATAAACAAGTCATCACAGATACAAACCAACACCTCACTATTTCTTCAGTAAGGATAAGGCTGACTTGATCTCCATGATTCAAAGGGCATAAAAGCATTCAGGTTATTAATTTTCCAGTAAGGGTAAGATTGATTTGATCTCCATGATCAAAAGGGTATAATCATTCATACATGCCATATTGTGCCTAAACATTAAATTTCTTCATATATTGGCTTTATTTGCATTTTATGATTTTATTTAATGTGTTCATGAGATTCAACACTGCAGATTTAGACAGGATCCCATGCAGGTTCATTAAGGAACGTTGAGGCCAAAAGCCAAATGGCCAAAAGCCAAAAGCCAAAAGCCAAAAGCCAAAAGCCAAATGGCCAAAAGCCAAATGGCCAAAAGAACAACTTATGCATGACACCAATACATGGCGAACAGACATCCTGAGAAGATTAAAGAACGTTGAGGCCAGAACACAAATGGCCAACAACCAGAACACAAATGGCCATGAAACCCAATCCATTGACCAAAGAATGCAGACCACGGTACTCAGGAGTCAATGAACACGCACGTGATGCCAGAAAGTCAAACAAGGCTTTTTGTCTAATGGGCCAGAATACTTCAAAAAAAACCTCCCCTTGGGCCTGAAACCCCCCTTGGTTTGCATCCTTTTTAATTTTATTTTCTTTTCTTTTCTAATTCTTTTTTAATTGTTTTAATTGTTTTTTTCACCATAAAATAATTTTCTATAATAAAAACAGAAAAATAAAAAATACAAATATATTTAATTATTATTAATTTCATCACTAACCTATTTTTTGTAAATAAACTCTAACAATTAACTTAGTTTAATTTAGGTTTTTAAACTTTAATCTTTTTCTTAATAAGTAAAAAGTATCTAGAATTAGGTTTTTTTGACATATTCATCTTTTTCTTAAATAAATTATTAATCATCATTATTTATCATTATTATAAATTATCATTAATTTTGTAAATAAACATGTAAATAAATTAATTAACTAGTAAATTAGGTTAACTTTAATATTTTCATTAATAATTAAAATAATCTAGATTTAGGGTTTCCTTTTAATTCTTGTTCTTTATTTTTCATAAATACAAAAAAAACACTAAAACACTTTCTTTTCTTTAATTAAATAATTAATTGGACTTTAATTTAATTTAATTTCATGCAAAGGGTCAAAACCCTCGGACGTCCTAATTTTAATTCTTTTCACGCATTATTTCTTTCGATCATTATGTAACTGTTTCTCAGATGTAATAGTAATTAGGTTTATCTTTCCGTCTTTACTTTCCGCATCTTTATCAAAAATGGGTCTTTGTATTTTGGCGATGTATAGACCCGCGCCTTGTAATAGCGTAGGACTTTACTTTCCGCATTTAAATTTCCGCACTTTTAAATTCTAATTGCATGAAAGAATGTATGGCCTAAATTAAAAGCAATGCGTAGATCACCATGATACATGTACAAGATAAAACATAACATGAAAACAACACACAAATACACACACCACTTCTAGGGTACGCCTCACTGTTGCCTTGCCTTCGAAACGTGGTCGTCGAGTATAGGACGTCTTAGTAAGTCATTATGTCCGTTGATCCATATGCCTCAAAACAAGTTGCCTCGGAAAAGTTGCCTCGAATTAAAAAGGATCAATGGCATAAGGGTAGCTTCTAAGGTATCCTACTGTTGCTCTGGTGACCACACTGTCCCTAAACTCGAATTGACCCGAATACCTCCAACGACGGTGCTACCTACTTCTCAATAGTGGGATAGCACTATTTAAAGGACTCTTACACAGCCTAATTCCTTAGAGTAGGTAGATTCTCATGGGTACTTGCTCTATAAAAAACAAAACAAAAAACCTTTTCACACCGACACTTTCAAAAAGCTTTCAAAACAATTTTTCAAACACTCTTGAGGACTGATACCAGAGTCGATCTGAAATCTTTAAACGAAACTTTTTTCAAACCCACACACAATTGAAAAGCAAACACTTTTGAAAACACAATGAGCAAGTATCTAAGAGCCCATGGATAACCATGGATAGAAAGGGTGCTAACACCTTCCCTTTCTATAAATCTACCTCCCGAACCGAGAAACTATCTCATAAGGAATTTTGTTGTGCTTTTGTCCTGTCCATGTTGGAGAAAATAAAAGACGGTGGCGGCTCTTGCTTCCGCGAAATTTCGCGAACCAGCGTTAAACAGTCAGTTTTAAATCCACCGATCACAACAACCTTCTTAGCATAAGTCAACTTTGTGATAGAGGGTTCAAAATCAAATTCAACAAAGAAGAATGCCTAATTATGGATGAGGCAACCAATGAGGTAAAACTCAAAGGTATAAGATCTAACAATATTTTTATGATCACTTTAGATGATTTGTCTATGAAGGTACAATGTCTTATGGTAAACAACAATGACGCTTGGTTATGGCACAAGAGGATTGCTCACATACACATGGAGCACTTGAATAAATTAGTTAAGCATGACTTAGTTATTGGTCTACCAAAGATGAAATTCATCAAAGACAAATTATGTAGTGCATGCCAAAAGGGCAAACAAACCAAATCAACTTTCAAACCAAAGAATGTGGTTTCAACAACAAGACCACTTCAATTGTTGCACATGGATCTTTTTGGTCCATCTAGAACAAGAAGCTTCGGAGGTAACATTTATGCTTTAGTTATTGTAGATGATTTTTCCCGTTTTACTTGGACTTTGTTTTTAGTGCACAAAAATGACGCATTCTAGACATTCAAGAGATATGCAAAACAAGTTTAAAATGAGAAGTCATTAAAGATAACATCAATCCGAAGTGATCATGGTGGAGAGTTCCGAAACAATCTGTTTGAAGAATTTTGTGAAGAAAATGAGATCTTCCACAATTTTTCAGCACCAAGAACTCCACAACAAAATGGAGTAGTTGAAAGGAAAAATTGGTCCTTGATAGAACTTGCAAGAACCATGCTAAGTGACTCAAGTTTGCCTAAATATTTTTGGGCGGATGCGGTAAGCACGGCATGTTACGTAAGCAATCGCGTGATCATAAGACATATACTAAAGAAAACTCCATATGAGATTTACAAAGGAAGAAAACCAAATATCTCTCACTTTCACATTTTCGGGTGCAAATGCTTTATCCTTAACAACGACAAAGACAATCTCGGTAAGTTCGATGAAAAATTGGATGAAGGTATTTTTCTTGGTTACTCCCTTTCTAGCAAAGCTTTTAGAATTTACAATAAAAGAACTTTAACTATAGAAGAATCAATGCATGTTTTTATTTATGAATCTAACACGTCCAAGGAGGAAGTTGTTATTTGTGATGATGATGATTCTATAGATTTATCTCATGAGAATTCTTGTGAAGGTGGCAAAATTGTCAACCCGGAACAAACACATGAACTTTCACCTCAAAATGAAAATGATGATGGTCTTCGTCAAGAATGGAGAACTCATCATGATCATCCAATTGACAACATAATTGGAGATATTAGCAAAGGGGTATCCACACGGCTAAATCTTAAGGATGCATGCTTATATATGGCTTTTGTATCTCAAGTTGAACCTACCAAAGTGGCTCAAGCACTAGAAGATGATCAATGGATCCTTGCCATGCAAGAGGAGCTAAACCAATTCGAGCGGAATGAAGTTTGGGAACTTGTTCCTAATCCAGGAAATAAACGTATCATTGGAACCAAATGGGTATTCAAAAACAAGATGGATGAAAATGGTATAATCACTCGAAACAAGGCAAGACTAGTTGCTCAAGGATACAACCAAGAGGAAGGAATTGATTTTGAAGAAAATTTTTCTCCGGTAGCACGTTTGGAAGCAATAAGACTATTACTTGCATATGCATGCTCATTGGACTTTGAAATTTTTCAAATGCATGTAAAAAGCGCATTTCTCAACGGATTCATAAATGAAGAAGTCTATGTAAAGCAACCTCCCGGATTTGAAGACTTCAAACATCCTAATCATGTCTTCAAATTGAAGAAAGCTCTCTATGGGCTGAAGCAAGCACCAAGGGCATGGTATGATAGACTAAGAGCATTCATATGTGAAAAAGGGTTTGTAAAGGGTAAAGTTGATACCACTCTCTTCATAAAAAATGTTAATCATCATACTTTACTTGTACAAATCTATGTAGATGATATTGTTTTCGGTTCAACTAACCAAAATATGTGCAAGGAATTTTCATCTATGATGCAAGGAGAGTTTGAGATGTCTATGATGGGAAGATTGAATTTCTTTCTCGGTCTTCAAATTAAGCAACTCAAACACGGTATCTTCATAAACCAATCAAAATATTGCAAAGACCTTATAAAGAAGTTTGAGATGGAAAGCAGCAAAGAAAGTGCAATTCCTATGGGATCCGACACCTATCTTGATCCAGATGAATCAGGGAACTCTATTGACATAACTAAGTATCATGGAATGATTGGCTCTCTTCTCTATTTAACAACAAGTAGACCTGACATCATGTTCAACGTTTGTCTATGTGCAAGATATCAAGCCAATCCTAAAGAGTCTCACCTTGCAGCAGTCAAGCGCATAATAAAATATCTTAAAGGAACAACCAACGTCGGATTATGGTATCCAAAAGGTAGTATGTGCAATCTAGTTGGTTATTCTGATGCTGACTATGCAGGTTGTAAAAATGATCGCAAAAGTACAAGTGGAACATATCACATTCTCGGAAATGCCTTGGTTTCATGGTCATGCAAAAAGCAAGCAAGCGTCGTTCTCAGCACTGCCCAAGCAGAATACATTGCGGCTGGAAGTGGATGCGCTCAAATTCTTTGGCTAAAACAACAGTTACTTGACTATGGAGTAAACCTTGGATGCATTCCACTTCGATGTGATAACACAAGTGCGATCAATATTACAAAAAATCCAGTTATGCATTCCCGGGCAAAACACATTGACATAAGACACCATTTCATCAGAGATCACGTACTCAAAGGAGATGTCGAGATTACTTTTGTGGACACTCAAAATCAACTTGCGGACATTTTCACAAAACCACTTGCAAAGGATGCATTCTTCAAAATTCTTCGTGAACTCGGAATCCTAGATGAACAAGATATATAACGTGCACTCTATCCTTAACTATACATAAATGTACATATATATGGGCTTAGAACATGTTTCAAATGTTAAAAACATTATTTTTAAAAAAAAATTCTTTTAAGTAAATCGATTTACCACTGAACCAAGATCAATTTTAATAAAAAAATTTTGTGTAAATCGATTTACCATTGAAACTGAAGCGTTTTTATTTAATTTTTCACTGTGCAAATCGATTGATCCTACACACCAATCAATTTACACCTGTTTAGCATGTGATATTTTTATGAGTCTTTAATATATTGGTCAACTTTACCTTGCCTCTCAACCTCCCACATTCTTTTTGACCAATCATGGAATCTTGACCAAATCCACTCAATTAAGTCTCATAAAGACCTCACTTACTCTACCCTACTATTTAATCTCACCAAAACTCCCTCACTATCTCATAACAACACCAAAAATTCTCTATCTTCCTTACTCAAAACCCTAACCATCTCCATGGATCCCAAAAGAAAAGCAACAGCCTCAGAAAAAGGAAAGAAGAAAACTGTTGCAGCCTCTGAAAACTCATTGCTCGAGTACCTCTCGGATACACAATGTGAAAGATTTATCAAGCATTTTCAAATGAAAATAATCTCAGCTCCAAATTCGGTATGTTATCTACCTTTCCCGATGAATGCTTCACTTTTCAAAAGGATTTGATTGCTTATGGGTTAGAACCATTAATATCATCATGTGGTTACTATTATCCGGATCTAGTTCAAGTATTCTACAGCAACATGCATTATGATAACAACAAATGTTATACCTATGTGCTCGGAACAAGAATTCCTCTGCATTCAAAAACAATAGGCAGAATTTTGAACATCCCATATACTGGAAGTTCTCTCTATGATCCAGAGGATGCTGTCTGGGAAATTATAGGAAGAGAGAATTCTTCTATAGCATTGGCCGATTGTCAGAAGCCGAATATCGTGCAAAGCGGATTCGTAGTCTTAGCGGTGTTATTCCGGCTCGGGACACTTGGAGTGCTGGTAATTTTCATATTGATGATAGATTGTTCCATTATTTTCTGGTATATATTTTATTTCCTAGAGCAGGAAATCATTGTACTGTGACCGATCTAGAATTGCAAATTCTCTATGCGAGGAAAAATGGCATTTCGGTAAACTGGGCTAAACTGATTGTGGTGCATATGTTAAGAGTTGCCACAAGGGCTACTTTTCTTCCATATGCATACTTCATCACAAGGATCTTGGAAGCTTTTGATATTGATTTTACTGGGTTTGAGAGGGTTGAAATGGATCCAATCAGCAATAGGATCTCCACCAAAAATGTTGATTCTCGGATGGGTGTTCATTTCGATTCTGAAGCAAAAACCATCACATATATCAGAGAGGATGTTGTAGGTGATGAAGGCAATAATGCGGATGAAGAAGAAAATGAAGTTCCTCCTCCTGCTGCCTCTTCTGGTCCAACCAACCAAGATGTTATGGATTTTATGACTCAACAATTTGCATCTCTCAACACTAACATCAATGCTCAATGGACCACGATAAATGATTCTACCTCCTCTCGCATCAATGCCTTTCAGAATGATGTGAACCAACAGTTTTCATACCTCTACTCACATATCCATATTCCTCCATACGATCCAAACAATCCAGCACCTCCGCCTCCTCAATACACCGAACCACCTCTACAACAACAATTTCCATAACAAGGACCCTTCTAATATTTTCCTGGCCAATATTATTAAACTCCTGTTCTTTATCATTATGTTTTTTGTTTGATAATTGCTTCAAGTGTTAGTTTTGTACTATATGTATTTGAACTTCGTACGATATTTTTAGAAATTTGCGTTCTAGTTTATGTTCATATCTGTTTCAAATTGTTATAAGTATCATCTTATGTTACATCTTTCCCTTCTTTTTGATAATGTCAAAGGGGGAGAAGGATGTGATAGCACTTTATGGTTGTTTGTTTCAACTTTCTTTTCAGGGCAAGTTTTCAAATCTTTTTCTCCATAGGGGGAGAAATCTATCTTAGGGGGAGAAAACTCCGTTTGCTCCAATTCTGAACAACTCATAAAGAAAGATGGTTTGTCATCATCAAAAAGGGGGAGAATGTAATCTCAAGCCTCAACTCAACTTTAGTTTTGATGAAAGACAAACAAGCTAGTTTTGATGAAAGACAAACAAGCTAGTTTTGATGAAAGACAAACAAGCACTATGGCAAGAAGGAAAAGAAGTGGAATTAGCTTAAAGCATCATTCACTCAAAGCTTCAAGGATCGTGGCAAGCAAACAAGTATATCAATTCTCATTTGAACTACATTGATTAGAAATGCTCAAAAATGATATACACACTTACCACAACACTTCATTTAAAGTTTAAAGCAAATTCTAAGTTTTTCACTAATGTAAATCGATTAACATATCATGTAAATCGATTTACACATGATTTTTCAAAAATTGATTGCCCCTGGCAGCAATCGATTTACATAGAGTGTAAATCGATTGATTACTGAACTGAGTTAATTTTTTAACACTAGTAAATCGATTAACACATCATGTAAATCGATTTACACTTCAAATTTTTTGAAAACAAGAACGTTACAAACCCGTGCAATCGATTTACATATAATGCTAATCGATTTACACGTTGTAATTTTTGAAAAATCTGAACTTGATTCAAGATATCCTTCACACCTTTTCTCCAATAGTTGCATGGTCATACATTGCATCTTCTCAAGTTTTACAAACAAAAAAGTATCCATTTGGAAAGGTATCTTGATTGCTTTAAATACTAAATCTTTCAAATTATAAAACAACTCTTCTCTTATGCAATAATTCTGAACTTTGTAAAATATTAAAACTTCATATTTCTTAATTTTTAAGAACAAAGATTTTCTGCACTTTCACACATATAAGAACAAAAATCTTTGAGCATTTTCTAACCATTGTGTTACAGTTTGAATTGCTTACAAAATAAGAAAGAAGAAACTTCATTGAAGTCACTCTATGTGATCAACATCTTTCAAGAAATCATATTTCATAGAATTATACAAAGTGTAACTTTTTTCCAGGATTGTTGGAATTAAGTATTAGAATACTTTTGTACCTTGTTGTCCATTGTTGGAAACAAGAGGTATCTTTTGAGAGGATTGTTCTCAAGAGACTTATTGGAAATCCAAGAGGGTGTTCTTGGTATTTGTTAGTGTCTTTAGTTGATAAGACTAGGAAGAGTCTTGTAAAAGTTCTAACAAAATAGTGAAATCTCTTGCGTGTTTGCAAGGGGACTGGACGTACTTCCGGGGTGTGGAAGGAACCAGGATAAATCTCCGTGTCTCTTTACTTTCTGCACTTTACTATTTTCCATAGAACTAAAACAAAACCAGAAAGTGTAAAATAAGTCAAAAATCGACCACCACCTAATTCACCCCCCCCCCCCCCCCTCTTAGGCGTAATCTTAAACTTACAAAAGCCTGGATAGTAGGATTACTTCGAGATGAAATCATGGATAGTAGGGCTTATGGGAAGGAACTTGGGTCGCATGGTTACTTCGAGATGAATTTGGGTAAAATCGCATTTGAGCCGAGAAGGAACCTGGGTAAGGTTGCTTCGTGAGGAGTTTGGGTAAAATTGCATCTGAACTGAGAAGGAACCTGGGTAAGGTTGCTTCGTGAGGAGTTTGGGTAAAACTACATCGGAACTAAGAAGGAACCTAAGTAAGGTTGCTTTGTGAGGAGTTTGGGTAAAACTGCTTCTGAATCGAGAAGGAACCTAGGTAACATTGCTTTGTGAGGAGTTTGGGTAAAACTACATCGGAACCGAGAAGGAACCTAGGTAAGGTTGCTTCGTGAGGAGTTTAGGTAAAACTGCATCTGAACCGAGAAGGAACCTAGGTAAGGTTGCTTCGTGAGGAGTTTGGGTAAAACTAAATCTAAACCGAGAAGGAACCTAGGTAAGGTTGCTTCGTGAGGAGTTTGGGTAAAACTGCATTTGAACCGAGAAGGAACCTAGGTAAGGTTTCTTTGTGAGGAGTTTGGGTAAAACTGCATCTGAACCGAGAAGGAACCTAGGTAAGGTTGCTTCGTGAGGAGTTTGGGTAAAACTACATCGGAACCGAGAAGGAACCTAGGTAAGGTTGCTTCGTGGGGAGATTGGGTAAAACTGTATCTGAATCGAGAAGAAACCTAGGTAAGGTTTCTTCGTGAGGAGTTTGGATAAAACTACATCGGAACCGAGAAGGAACCTAGGTAAGGTTGCTTTGTGAGGAGTTTGGGTAAAAATACATCTAAATTGAGAAGGAACCTAGGTAAGGTTGCTTCGTGAGGAGTTTGGGTAAAACTGCATCTGAACCGAGAAGGAACCTAGGTAAGGTTGCTTCGTGGGGAGTTTGGGTAAAACTGCATCTGAACCGAGAAGGAACCCGGGTAAGGTGGCTTTAGGATAAGTCAGTGCAAAACTTCAGGAGGAACCTGGGTAAGGTTACTTTGTGTGAAACTTTATTTGGAAATGTATGATAAGGGACCTATGTGAGATTTTTCATGATAAACCCGTGTGAAGCTGCATTTAGGAGAAACCCGTGTAATATTGCTTCGTGACGAACCCGTGTAAAGTTGCATTTGGTCGCGCAGATAATTAATATGTTTAGCTTCAGGAGCTAATCTTGGACCTGTTGGAAGTTGTTGATGATAACCATCTTTCTTGAAAAGGTACAAGATTAATTATATGTGATGCATGAAATGCATTGTGTGACGATGTTCTCAAAATAAATGAGATTATGCTGTATGCAATATGTATGCACACGTCATGATGTATGAACATGAAATGCTATTGTGACATATTCGAGTCTGGGAAAATAAATCCCTGACTGCTGCTGGAGAGTACTGGAAATTGACTTCCTGACCGTCACAGAAAAAGTGGTTCTTCTACTTCCGCTGGGGATGGCGAACAGAGAGGACTATGCCGCGGATTTTCTCCTATTTGTGAATATTCTGAGAGAATCTGTATGAGAATAACTCTACGGGGGAATAACTCTATTGGAAGGTGAACTTCCGTAGCTGAAGTAATAAGCTCTGTTGGGGATTGAGCTTTTGTATTCAGAGAAATAAACTCTGCTCGAGAGAAAACGTTATGACCCGCTTGCGATTATGAAATCCGGCCGGGGAATATAGATGTCAGTTTTCTGAAGGAACTTGGTTGGGGATAATAATTCCTATTTGGGGAAGCCGATGTAAAAGCTTTAGTTTCCTATACTCTGTGGGGGAGTGTAGATGTTACTGGGTCGTATGCTGAGGATACGAGAATGACTTTGCATCAGGACTTTTCTGCCCCTGTACCCGCTGGAGAAAGTACCAACGAAGGCTTTATGGATGGCTTGCGTGTTATCCTAACACATGAGGTGCTTGGTAACTGCCGATCAGAATGATAAGTCATCTACTGATAGGAAAGTGATAAGATGACGGGACATAGTCGTACGCTTTAATCCCTAACTTTTGCCTGGACTGTCTTTTCAGATTTTCAGCCCACCGGGATACCCTTTTTGGCCCAAGCCGCCTTTTCAGGTTTTCAACTTACTGGGTGTACAGGTTTTTGTTTTTATCCCTAATTTTTGCCTAGGCCAATCAACCTAGCGGGTCTTTGATCATGCGTAGTATCTTCCGACTATGTCCATGTTCACTGGGTACGGAGAATTGTCATTGTCCATAGTAGTGTTGTGGTACTGTCAAGAATGTTTTCTTGATGGCACATGATTCGTTGTTGGAATGCGTGCGTAATTCCCCAAGTGATTCGGATGGAGATCTGCCCCTGGTTATTTGGCACTTTTGGAGAGACTGCCCCAGGTGTGTTAGACATCATGTCATGCTCGTTGCTTATGGAAGACCTGTTACTAGAAGTGTCTTTCCCGCTGAGGTAATTCTATCCATTGAGAGGATGTATGTTCATTGAATATCCATTGTGCATATTTCTGTGCTGTCAAACAATTAGTCATATGCAAACAATGTTATTTAAAGAATGCAAAACTCATGTTTGTCTTGAAATTTTTTGAAAATGTGTTTTGTGTAGTAAAACAAAATTTGCAAGAACGTGATATCAACTCAGGATTCGTAACAAGTCCTTTAGAAGTCAGGATCCCTTTGTAATAGTATGCTCTCAAACTAACCCATGCTTTAGCTAGTACTTTTAAGGGTTATAACATGGCCTGGTTCACGGTTTAAGAAACAAAGGATAAAGGCTCAAAATTTATTTGTACCCACCCGTTCTTCGTGATGTTCTTCAGTCCTATGCTCAGTTGATTGTGCGTTTAAATCCCGATTGAATCTGGCATCTTGTTCTTGATGTTTCGGTAATGGTTCAGATACTGAAATTTTATTTGAAAGAGGCAGTCATTTTTGTAATCTTTTTTTTTTTGTCAAGGATTTATAGTAAACTCTTTTTTCGTTAACCCTTCTTTTGCCTGAACTGTTTCTTTTGTGATTACAGTCAGCGGGATGCCCCAGTTTTTCTTAAGTCTCCTTCGTAGGTTTTGACTTAGCGGACTTTTATTTCGAGAGATAATGACTTCATGTCTTGATGATTATGCGGAACCATCACCATCTTCTGTTTTGGAAGGACGTCTTCGATGCCATTTATTGTGTACGAAGCGGCATATTGCGACTGAATGCAAACCTGAATTAACTCAGAAAACTACCCTGCCCCAGGTTGTGATTAAGGGTTTTAATTTGTTTGAAAGAAAAACTCCTACTTCTTTGGCTCAAAGGGGTTGACTAGGGATTATCTTTCTTATAACTCCATTGTTTGGGATTTGAAATAATGCATGTACATCGTTAGCGGGGTCTGTTCAAAAGCATACTGTAGAGATTGTGGTATCGTTTTTGTCATCCTCCCTCTAAGGCTTTGATCTTTTAATCAAGAGTTGAATATCACAAAAAGGAAGTATAAAGCAGTTTAAGCATTGTGAAAACAGATTAACTCAAGACAAACATGTGTAATGCATTAATGAAATAACAAAGTTTTGACATGACAATAATTGTTCTAATAAGCAAAGAAAATACAACTTGAGAGTTCAAATGACCAAAAATGCTTTCAATCCTAGCCATGTTTTGGCAAGGGAGCAATGATCACGTTGGGAGTCTCCGGAGGGTCGAATTCAATCTCCTTGGCATCAATCATATTCTGAATCTTGTATTTCAGCGCCCAACAATCGTTAGTATCGTGCCTCGGGCTTCCAGAATGATAAGCCCACCTTGCATCCGGATTATAGTTAGGAGAGGTAGTCTTAGGCTTTGGATGAGGACCTATTACCATAATCAGATTCATTTTCAACATGTGTTGCAAAGCTTATGATAATGGCATGTTGATTTGGGTGAACTGCCTTTGAGGTCTTTCTACCCTTGGCTGATTGCTTCGTTGTTGAGTAGCCGCAGGCCTAAGTATCATCACAGCCCCTACAGTTGGACGGTGCTCAGCTCTTCTATGACCTCTTGGGCTATAAATGGCATTGGCCTCTTTCTTACCCGCGAAGGGCTTCTTCACTGAGCTTGACGAGGTATCTTTCTGTATTTTGCCACTCCAGATCCCAGCTTCTACCCTTTCTCCGGTCAATATCAGCTCGGTGAAACCAACTGAGGAGCTACCAATCAAGTGATTGAAGAATGGACCAGATAGTGTCCCAAGAAACATGTCAACCAACTCCCTATCAGACAAATGGGGTTGGACTCTCCCTGCCAGATCTCTCCACTTCCGTGTGTAGTCCTTAAAACCTTCACTTGTACCCATGGACATACTCTGAAGTTGAGTACGGGTAGGGGCAAGGTTAGCGTTATATTGATACTGCTTATAAAAAGCAGCAACCAGATCTTCCCAGTTGCGGACATTGGTTCCCTCCAGCTGATACAACCACTCAAGTTGAGTCCCAGACAGACTGTCCTGAAAGAAATGGACCCACAAATTCCTATCAGTAGTGTGAGGCTGAATCTTCCTCACATAGGAACGAAGATGAAGCTTGGGATAAGACACCCCATCATACTTTGCAAACACCGGAGCCTTGAACTTCTGTGGGATGACTACCCCAGATACCAAACCCAGTTCTTCAAAATCTAGTCCTGGTATTCTCTGGATCTCTATTGCGCTCAACCGATCCCCTAACTGTTTGTATCTATCCTCAGTGGGAGGATATTGTTCATCATTGTAGTCTATGTCATTATCAGAAACCTCAGGGCTAGGGTCCTCCTCCCTTCTCTCTCTCTCTTGATTCTCCCCTTCTTTGGATGAAGAAGTTAGATCAACTTTTTGTTTCAACGGTCCCCTAAATCTTCTGCCCAGATTCAGGACACCAACGGTCTTCTTCTTCTTTTTATTCTTCTTCTTTTTCTCTTTCAGCATAAGGGCCTTCATATCTTCCTGCCCTTTTGCCAAAGCTACGGACATTTGTTGAAATTGGGCATTTTGTGCTTGGAGATCTTTGATGCTTTGTTCAGAAGACATTATTGCTGAAATAAACAGCGAAGAAGATGAGAAACTTGTTCTGGTACCTGTTTATACAATGTCATGGATGATATGCGTATGCAATGATTTCAAGGATTCTTAAAGACTCAAATTTGTTTAACCAAAAGAAACACACGTTAATTGTATTAATAAGTTCGAATTGTTATAAAGAGTGCCTTTTAAGCTTACAATTAAACAAAATAAAACTTAAAGCAAAAAGAAAATTAGGTCTCCCATGAGCGCATCCTCTTTAGTGAAATGTAGGCGTTTATATTCCTTTCTTCATGAAGTATCCTAGTGAGTTCCAAGACCTTCTTCTTGCTGGCATAGAATTGAGTTTCAAACGTATCCTGCTCCTCTTTGAGTTGAACCCAGGATTTTTGTAACTCCTCGTGATCAGTTGGCATGTCAGGATGGAGAACAACATAAGAAGTGTCTTCTTCAGCAACTGGTTCCACAATTGTTGGTAGGACAGCAGGGTAAGGCATCATAAGACTTTGAGCATGGGCTCGTACCTATTTGAGATAAGGCTCAAGAGGGATTGAGTTCTTATGCCCCAGTGTCTTGCTATCAACTCTATGTACCATGCCCCAAGCTCGCATGAACCTTTTACGGTAACCCTGGGCATCATTCTCATAGTCGAAGGTGATTCCTTGGATAAGTGTATCATGGGGCCCATCCCTTCTTGCGTATCCAAACTGTCGCAGTGCCAAGCAAGGATTGTAAGTGATTCCTCCCCTAATGCCTAAGAGAGAGACATTAGGTAATTCTCCGCATCGATCAATGATGGTAACATTCTCTGAGGATCGAGGACACCAATGAATACCTGAATGTGTAAGCGTCATTAACCTATGAAACCATCTCAAACCCTATTCATTCTTCAAGACGGATCGGGGTAGGTGTGAAATAAACCACCCAGCCAAAAGAGGAGTGCAACATAGAAGGGTCCCTCTTCTCTTTATAGTGCGAGTATGCAGAGAATGTAGGATATCTCCAAGTAGGGTAGTTACCGGATTGCGTGACAAGAAAACCTTAACCGCATTCACGTCTATGAGTTGGTCTGGATTAGGGAATAGTACCAACCCATAGATAAGAAGGGATAATACCTCTTCAAAATCTTGTAAGTCCAGGGTATCCCAAGAATGATGAGCTTTCTCAAACAAGAACTTAGCCAAAAAAAACCTTGACACCTCTCCTGGTTTCCCAATTTGCCACTACGTCAGCCCGTTATAAGGACAGAGCTTTAGCAATATCTTCAGGTTTAGGGTATCTTTCCATGCCATTGAAAGGTACCTTGTTAAGTATAGGCACCCCTAGTAACAGAGAAAACTCCTCCATAGTAGGCACTAACTGGTAATCTGGAAAAGTGAAGCAGTGATGTAGAGGGTCAAAGAACTGAAAGAGTACTTTTAGCAATTCTTTATCAGGGTTTGAGGTGACCAAGATGAGAAGTCGACCATGTCTTTTAGTGAATAGAGAGCTTTCAGGAACCCTTGATACTAACTCCTTAAGCTGAGGAGGTATCTTTACCAAACTGACTTGGATAGTGAATTTGCGGGCAAGGGCCATGTCCTACAAAACAAGACAAAAATAAACCCTAAGAATCCTTGAAATGATTAGTATGATATGCTATGTTATGATGTCATGATTATGCTCAGATATAGAAGATATAGTATACACAAGAAAATCACACAGAGACCTTAGGTTTAAGGCTTGCATGGATTTTAAGGTATACCCTCTTGAAGTTGGATTAGTTCAACCTGTCCTAAATATAGTAATCGGGTTCTAAGGCATCTCAATATCACCGATCTTTCCCCCAAACTTCGTTCTGATAGACAATTGATTTTCCACCAGACAAAACTCAAGAGTCAAACCTCAATGAGTGTAGCATCGAGTATCCACCGACTTTGGGTTTACACCAAAGACGGCTATCTCACTACATCCTAAAAGCCAAGTTGGTCAATTAAGGTACTAAGGTCAGTTGAAGCTTTATGATACCACGCAGTGGCCCCGTATTCTCCTTGATTACTCAAGGGCTATCGGTATACACCAAAGTATCACATCAACGTAGCTACTGTTTCAACCGTGTAAGTATACCCCGCACAGCTCCCTCACAGTTTATTGCTACTTACCTAAAAGGAAATCCCCGATCTGGGTTTAGGATCCAAACAACCCAAACAGATACCCTTAAAGATAAATCAAAACAAGACAAGCCAAAGAAGAAATTAAGAATGACCTAGATCCTAAGGTGAACCCCACTTTTTTTCAAGTCCCCAGCAGAGTCGCTAGTTCTGTGATATGGTGGCAAAACCGACAGTTTTTACTAGTTTGTGTTTTTTGTATTCGCAAATGTCGCGGTAAGAAAGAGTCGCCACCGACTTTTATTTCACCCAACAAAGGAAAAGGAAAAAGAACAGAAAAACCTTTTTTTCGAGATGTTTCTGAGTACGGGGGTAGATTATAGAAAGGGAAGGTGTTAGCACCCTTTCTATCCATGGTTTTCCATGGGCTCTTAGGTACTTGCTCATTTTGAAATTGCTTGTGTGTGTTTTGAAAAAGTTTTTGTTTAACTTCGTGATAACCCTTGTATCTGTCCTCAAGAGTATGACGAAGTTGTTTTTTAAAACTGTTTTGAAAGAGTTTTTGTTATTTTGAGCAAGCACTTAAGAGTTTCTACCTACTCGAAAAAGACTGTTCATTTTCTTATTCCATTAGACAGCGCTATCCTACTATTAAGGAGTAGGTAGCTCCATTGTTGGAGTTTAAGGGACATTCGAAGGTACAAGTAAGGTCACAAAAGCAATGTTTAGGAAACCTTAGTATTTACCCTAAAGTCCTAAAGATCTTTCTGAGGCAACATTCGAACGGGTCATTTTTGATCTTTTGAGACTAGAGGGAAACCACTAAAACTCCCTATACTTCATGACTGTTTACCGAAGGCAACCAAAGTGGGGGTAACCCTAGGGTGAGCATGTGCGAGTGTTTGATTTCAGTTCATTTATCTTTGCACATTTAGGGTGATCTACTGTTTTACTCGTTATTCTTTCCATACAAGCCTATTAGTCTAAACATTTAATAATAGCGGAAAGTAAAGTGTGAGAGGGGGTTACATAATCCAAAAATGGGGGTAAACAGTAAATAAAGGCAGTAAGTAAAATCCTAGTTAAAACTATTATAACCTCAAAGCAATTACAATAATTAGAACGATAAATAAATAAAACGCGCGCGAGGAAGAACACGAGAATTGAATATCCTAATGAATCTCATTAATTAAAGGAAATATTTTTGTATTTTTTGTTGAGAAAAAATAGTTGAAATTTGCAAGTTAAACCAAATTTTCCAATTGATTTTAATTATGAAAACAAAAGAATTTAAATTTCCCTAATTAAATTAATTTAATTAATTAATGAAATAAAATATTTTATAAAAAAAATTTGATTTTAATGTTTTTTTGTGATTTTTTTATTTAATAAAAATGATTTTTGTTTTGTAAAAAAATAATTAAACAAATAAATAAAATAAAAGAAATTTAAAAAAAAAGAAAAAAATTGGGCCTGATGTTGTTAGCAATCTGGGGGTGTAAGGAGTTGAATTTGTTAGGCCCAAGATTGCTGGCCCACCTGCCTGCGTGTAGATTCAATGTAGCTAGCCTCTGAGGGTCTACCATGGGCTGCTATGGCTAGATGTTGGATCTGGATCAAGGGATGATCCAATGGCTGAGATTTGGAGCACATGGTGGAGGCTTGGAATAGTGATGTATGAGATCCTGCATATAAAGATTAGAAAATAAGAAAAATGTCTGGACCTGGGATTGAACCCAGGTCATTCCTCTCATACGCGCTTGGCTTTACCGTCTAGGCTGGCTGGTTTGTTTGTTAATATAATAACATAAAGAAAACATAAAGAAAATATTAAGCATTATGCCAAAAACGCACGCAGATTCAAATCTCCCAATGGGAGTCTGCCACTTCATCGTTATCTTCCTGCAACCGTTGTTTTAGGTAACAACTTTTACCAACGGACACAGTCCGTCAATATAGCTCCTGCATTTTAAAAAAAATCAAGAATATGCAATATAAATTCATGGTGATGCCAAGGTTCAATTGGGTTTGATGCCCTGAACACGATGGTGTCCTTATTTTAGGCCAATTTGGCTTGTATCAAAAGATCCCAAATTGAAGCTTCAAACCCTAAAAATGGTATCGTGTGATTCCTACATCCATACTCAAATTAAAAAATCCAGATATGTTGCATACATGATAACAAGCATGCATATATACTTAGAACATGTTTATGATGCCAGAATCAATGAAAACGATTTTCAAAAAGGGAGCAAACCGTGAGACTTGATGAGCGTGATTCTGGACGTTTCAGGCCTTGAGGATTTTTGAGATAGCTTCAGAAAACGTCCAAGAACGGATTGCTGGCTTTGAAATTGCTTGAATTGGTCTCTAAATCAGAGTTCGATCACCACTTTTTTTGTCAAAAGTTGGAGTTTTTCTAGACTTGTGGAGGCAGCCTTTTGTGTCCATTAGGGCTGGCACTCTTGTCTATATGTATGAGAATACATTAGGTCAACAAAACTGGAACAAATCTTGGAGATTGATGAGAAAGAGATTTGATTTTCAACTTGATTCTTTTCTTTCTAAACTTGGCCAAAACATACTATTTTCATTCCAATCAGCCCTTACACGATTTATTTAATTTGCTAGTTGTTCGTGGACTTATAATGTGCCCACAAAATCAAATCTTTGATTTTATTTGATTATTCTACTATTTAAATTGATTTATTTTGATTTAAATGGATAAAAAATTAAAATAAATAATAAAAATAATAAAATAATAGGTGGATAATCTCAGGGGCTGTGGACCAGGCTAGGAGTAAGATGCAAGCATAAAAAGTTGGGCCCATTTGAAGAAAAATGCATTTTGGGCATGGTTGACTTTGTGCAAATTTCCAAAAATGGCCAACTTTGACAATGCACGTCTCTCTCAATTTTGACCCTAAGAGGGTGTTCTTGGACTTTTTAGAAAGCTTAGGATGTCCCTTAAGCAACCTTATTTGTTTCATCTCAAATGGATCTTCCATGTTCACGTAAGAAGCTTTGACCTAAAATGCGTTTTTGTAGACTTTTTGAAATGACCTATAATGTTTGAATTTACATCTTTTCATGAGTGCATTTCTTGAACTTGAGGGCTGAAGATGAGTTGTATGGAATTAAATCCTCTTCAAAATGAGCCTTGGATGGGAAATTTCTGATAAAGTATGAGAAAGTTATGCATGTACAAAGTTTGGTTGATTTTTCCTACAGAAACCCTAATTTAGCAACTTTTGAGTTTTGATGAATTTGGGGCATTCCTTGAGGAATCGTGATCAACCCTTGATCAAATGATGGATTCTACTATAAAATGTTGATGTTGACCAAAAATCTTGAAGTTTGACTGTACATGGCCCACAATTGACTTTTGACCTAACACAGTTGATTTTCAGGCATTTGAGCAGTTGATTGAGAAAACTTCTTGTGCAAGGCATGAAACTTGAGATGGATGATATTGAGAACATTTATGACCATGGAAAAATATTTGAGGCTTTTGGATCTCACCCATCTTGATGAAAATGGAGACCCTAATTGGAGATTCATTGCTTTAGGAGAGAGTTTGTTTGGTCAACCCTTGGGCATCCTTGAGCAGATTGAGGGCTTCAATGAGTATATATTGGGTGATATGAGGGGGAAAGTTTTGGCGTACAACAGGGGATTGCAAGAATTTTAAATCTAATTAACTATTACAAACACATTGAACAATGTATAATAATTGAAATGAAAATAGTATACAAGTATAAAGGAAAAAGAAATTGATTTAGTTTTGGATTTTTGTTAAGAGGAAAGGATTTTTGATTAAATTAATTAAGGAAAATAGTTTAATTAGACTAAGAAGAATTTGACCTAAATTAATTTAAAAAGGAAATAAATTTAATTAAACAAGCAAGTTTTTTTTAGGGTTTTTGGTTTTAAAATAAAAACATAAGTAATATTGGATGTAAATGAATAAAATATTTTTTTTGAATTTTTATTGATGAAAATAATAATAATGATAATATTAATAATAATAATTAAAGATAAAATAAAATAGAATAAAATAAAGTCAGGGGGGTTAAAGTTGAATTTGGGAGGTTTGTTAGAAAAAAACAGTTTTGAAGTTGGCCCATTATTGTTTTTGTAATCAGAAAAAATAAAAATAATAGTAAGAAAAAAAAGAGATGGGTTGTTTGTTATAAGAAAATAAGGGGGGTGATGTTCAACAAAAATAGAGGAATCCCAAAGGGGGAGGCCCAGCGCTGCAAAGGGAAAAGAGAAGAAAAATGTGAAAAAAGAAACAAAAGGCAGCGCGTTGAGGTTCGAACTCACGCCCTCTTGGTTACCAGTGCGCTGCCTTACCACTGCAGTGGCTATACATCCGTTTACTTATATCAAACCATAAATATATATTAGAAACTGCTTCTTGAAGACAACTTCATCTTCAACCTCGCGCCTAGCTAAACCACCTGCATCTTGTTCATTTCTCATCCATTTGCAAAAGTGTAAACATGAATCTTGTGGCAAATTTCCTCACGATTTCAGAAATGTAAATAATTAAAACTATAGATCAAAGGAAAACATGAATTTTATTGGCCCTAATCTGAAACCTAAAAATTTCAGAAACTTCAACTCCAAAATTCTCTAAGCTCAAGCCATATAAATGCAAATTATGGATATGTACAGCTTCGTGGCAATGAGGTCTACATTTTATCTTTGGAAATGAAAGCTTAACAATGCCTATATGAGGAGTTCAAAAATTAAAAAAAAACTAACCTTGCAAATGGAGATCGTGTTTTGAGTTTGAACAGCTTTTAATGAGTTCTAGTGATTGGGTTAGCTTCCTCAAGTTCCCAGGAAGCTAATGTGATGCTTGGCTTGAGCTGAAAGTGGCCGAGGAGTTCTGGAGAAGTCAAGTTGCAGACCCCTGTTTTTGAAAATTGAACTTGATGATGGAGGTGTTACAGTGGGGAAAAAGGACTTTGGATGGTTTGTATTTGATGTTTAGAAGCTTTAGGAACCAAAAGGCTTGGAAACGCACACGGGAGATGTAAGTTTCAAGTTTTTGGTCAGATTGTGCAACAATGGAGTTTTTGTGTGTGATTCTGAGTTCTAGGGAGTTTGAGGGCTTATGTATCCATGTGGAAGCTTGCAAATGACTTGTATGTTTATAGGCAAGAGGTCTTGTATGTTACAACAAGTCAGAATTTGAAATCTCAAGTTGTAGCATCTTTACTTGTTTTTGAAGCAATGTTGAAACATCTTGTTCCAAGGCAGGGTACAGGGCTGCATATAGTGGTTAATACTTTAGGCATTCTTGCTTTTGGTTTATAGGGTTTGTGTGTGCATAAAGAACAAGTCCAATGCTCAAGGAGAGTGGACTTTGTGATTAAAGTCACTTTTCAAGAATAGCAATGGTGACTTTCTTTCAAAAATGGAAATGCAACTTGGATAATGGTTCAAATGCTTGGACAATGGCTCAATCAGTTGTGTAAACATTTAATTAAGGAGTGAATTGAAATTTAGAAGCCTGTAAAGTGAGATTATGCAGCATGGCTATGTGATTTGGTCCATTGTGCATCACAAATTCTTCCTTGTAAAACAACTTGAAACCCTAACTTCTTCCCTTCGATTCTCCTTACTCAAAAATGATCTAAAGGAGTTCTTGGACATTTTGGAAATCTTGTAATGTGCTCTATAACCCTTCTTTGAATCAATTTTGAAAAATCCAATTGGAACTATGTGAAACTTGGCCCAGAAGTTAGGTCAAAATCCTGACTAAAATGCTCAAAATTTCACTAAGTGTTTTAGTTTCATGACCATGATTTCATGGATTAATAACTTGAAATCCATACATTTCTAGGAGGAGTTATGTTCAAAAATGATTTAGATATAATTTAGATCTACAACTTTCATATTGAAAGTTTCCTTTGAATCAACTTTCATCATGGTGAAAAATTGGCTCAAAGTTGTGAAAAAATATGAAGTTTTCAACACTTAGAAAAATTTCTAAGTTTGAAAATTTTGACTTTTCAAAATGAAATCTTGACTTTTTGGTTTCTTTATGAAAAAGTTTCATATTTTTAAATTTTGATGAATTGTGATCTTTGACACTTGATTTTGACCAAAAAAGTCAAAGTTTTGACTTTTTAGTGTATAGTTGACTTTTGATCAGTTGATTGAAAATCAACTATCAATCAATTGATCTTGAGGGAAGTTTTGAGTCATACCATTAGGTCAAAATTATGCAATTGAAACCTTGAGATCATGTCTCCAACCAATCAACCATTTGCTAGGTCAAAAATCAGAAATTGCCTTTTCTCAATCAAAACCCTAATTTTGACCATTTTGCCCTTTTGATGATTTGATCAGATTTCTTAAGGAATTATGGTCCAAACTTGACCAAATGACATATGTAGGTTCATGATGTTGATATGGATAAAAAATTATGAAGTTTGACTGTAAATTGGCCACAGTTGACTTTTTCCCCAATATAGTTGATTTTTAGGCCAATTGATCAATTGGCTAAACAAAAATGTGATCCAAGACTTGAAACTTGGCATGAGCAATCTTGAGGGTCCATAATGATCCATGATAGTCACATAAGGCATTTAAAGTTTAATTATCCTTGTGCAATCTCAAACCCTAATTTTCAGTCATCAGTGCTTGAGGACGTGTCTTGAGCTGATCAACCCTAGTGCAGTCTTGAACCAAAGTAAATCTTGTGAGAAATTACTTGATAAATGAGAGGGTAAATTTTGGGGTACAACAGCTGCCCATGTTCAATCTTCTTAAACCTGAAGAGTTAGATTGGCGGATCCACCATTCGTGACTTGAAGGTGGAAGATGATTGAACACTAGAGTGCCCAGAAATTTGCACTCGATGATGTGTTGGTTGATTGTGTAGGGAATGGGTTTAAAGATGCCATTTGGAGAAATGATGGATAGTTGTCGAAGATGGGCTTATAGATTCCATCCAAAGGTGATTGATGACATAAATTGGACTAAGTCTGAACTTGACTTCAACTTGGAAAAGAACCAGGGTAAACCTTTGGTTGATTTAAACTGAAACTAGAAGAAGTTTTGAATGTTGTTTGATTGGAAAGAAATAAGAATAAATCTTGGAGAGATTTATCTGAACCAGAGAGAATTTCTACTATGAAAGAATCAAGATAAACCGTTGAGAGATTTAAACTAAACCAGCAGGGGTCTGGAGAAGAAACAAAATAAATCTTGGAGCGATTCATCTGAACCAGAGAAGATGTCCGCGAGAAAGAATCAGAATAAATCGTTGAGAGATTTAAATTGAACTAGCAAGGGTCTAGAGAAGAATCAAAATAAATCTAGGAGCGATTTATCTGAACTAGAGAAAATGTCTACCGGAAAGAATCAGGATAAACCGTTGAGAGACTTAAGCTAAACCATTAGAGGTCTTGGATATTCTTCAATTTATGATGGGCTTGTGTAGGGATGCTTCATGATGAGTCAGTGTAAAACTTCATCTTGGAAAGAGAAGGAACCTTTGTAGGGTTGCTTGATGATGAGTCTGTTTTAAAATTCATCTAAAATTTTCTGAGAAGGAACCTGGGTAGGATTACTTCATGATGGGTTCGTGTTAAATTTCATCTGGAATTGTCTGAGAAGGAACCTAGGTAGGGTTGCTTCATGATGAGTCCAAGTAAAACTGCATCTGGAATTGTCTGAGAAGGAACCTGGGTAGGATTACTTTATGATGAGTCTGTGTTAAACTTCATCTGGAAATAAGAAGGAACCTGTGTAAGGTTTCTTGATGATGAGTTTGTCTTAAACTTCATCTGAAATTTGAGAAGGAACCTGGGTAGGGTTGCCTCAGCTGGTCGTGTAGATAATTTCCCTGACTTGTTACAGGTATTAATCTCTGACCTTTTGAAAATTGTTGACGATAGCCATCTCTTGATTAACCTTTTCCTGAAAAAGGTAAAACGTTAACTATATGCAATGTGATGATGTATGAAATGCATGGTGCAATGATGTTCTCAAAATAAATGAGACTGTGTCGTATGCACTTGTCATGTATGTAACTAGGATGTATGAAATGTGAAATGTTATTGAAGTGTATCTTTGTCTGGGAAAATAAATCCTTGACAAATGCTGGGGAATCATTAAATCCCGAACTACTGTCGAAGAGTAGGTGTGTCTTAAAATTTTGCTTAGAATGGGGATTCATGTTTTGTTGTTTGAGGAGAATTCCGCTGGGGAAAGTCAAAACCTCCATAGAGAGTGTTGATTCCTATTTGGGGAAAAGAGTTCAAGAGTCTCTGTTGTCCGTTACTCTACTGGGGAGTCATCTCTTGATGGACGAAGTTGAACTGATATCTGGTCGGGTCCAGGCTTCACGGTAACTTGTTGGGGATTGTAGAGTAGTCTACTAGGGAAGAGGAGTTGTGGTCCTTTGATTTGTAATAGTCAGAGAGGCAAACTCAAACTGGGGAATCTGTAGTTTGTTGGGGAAATAACTCATGTTGTCGGTCTGTTGGAGAGGTGTCTTCTTCACTAGGGATAATCCTCGAGGGTTCTTGAGGTCGACTCAGCTGGTGAGAAGTTTTCAGAGATTGAAACTCTGGCTGGGAGTCATCCTATGAGAAGGATCTTGGAGAGATTTGTCACTGCCCCTAATAGTAAGTATTGTAGTAATGCCAGAAAATGTTTGCTTGGTCACACATAACCCTTTATGTGGGAGCCTGTTTGCCCCCAGAGTTAATCTGGTGCACCTCGACGCTTGAGATTTTGATCACATTTCTGGTAGCCCTGAACTTCCTAGAGATATTTTCTAAGACTGTTGTGGAAGAAACCGAAGATCTGATACTGACACCATCTGATACTACTAGCACAGACAAACAAATTGGTGGTACCCAAGATCTTTGGTCAAGTCTCAGAATTTTCTAAGAACTGTCATGGGAGGATCTGAAGACATGATACTGATACCATCTGATACTGACACCATCTAATACTATTGGTACAGACAAGTAATTTGATGGTACCAAAAGTCTTCATAGTGGATTTTGTTCAAACCCGTGATCAATGTAACGTTTCCCCTTGAGTGATACATATGGAGATTTGTCCCTGGTTATTCAACAATTCTTTGAGAGATTTGTCCCTTAATTATAAGAGATTTGACATTTGAAGCGTCTTTCCATTTGAAGTGATTCTGTTTATTGAGAAAGCTTTCATTTCCTGAATATTCGTCGTGTGAATTTCTCTATTGTCAAACAATTAGCCATATGCAAACAACGGTATTCAAAATAATGCAAATTTTATGCTTGTCTTGAAGTTTTAAAAACGCGTTTTAGCAGATACAAGAATTTTGCAAGTATGTGAATTTAAATCAGGATTTAGAGTAAGCCTTACAGGAGTCAGGATACCTTTTGTAATAGTATGCTTTAGAACTAACCCATGCTTCAATTAGGACTTTGAAAGGTTGTAACATGGCCTAGGTTCACGGTTTAAGAAACAAAGAATAAGGCTCAAAGTGTAATTGTACCCACCCGTTCTTCGTTATGTTCTTCAGTCCTAAACTCAGTTAATTGTTTGTTTGAACTCCAATTGAGTTTGGAATGGCGCTTTAGTGATGGTTCAAACAAGTTAAGTTTGTCGGAAGGCAGTTATTTTTTGCCATATTTTCCACTTTGTGGAGGGTTTGTAGTGACCTATTTTTGATTTATTATCCCTGATTTTGCTTGACTGTTCTTGTTTTGAGATTACAGTCAGCAGGATGCCCTAGTTTTTCTTAAGTCTCTTTTGTAGGTTTTGACTTAGTGGGCTTTTTCCTCGGGAGATAATGGCTTCCTATTCGTTAGGGAACCATTACCGTCTTTTGAATCCGGAGGAATGTTTTTGATGTCATTTGTTGTATTACGAGATGAGAGTTCGTGATTTGAACGCGCATTTAAATTAATTGAGAGATTACCCTACCCCAGGTTTTGATTAAAGGTTTCAATTTGTGTAAAAAAAAAAACTTCTACTTCTTTGGATCGAAGGGGTTGACTAGGGATTATCTTCCTTATAACTCCAGTGTTTAGTATTTTGAAAGAACGCATGTACATCTTCAACAAGGGTTGTTCAAAAGTATACTGTATGAGATTATGGCATTGTTTTCGTCATCCTCCCTCTAAAGGCTTGCAACTTTTAAAACAAGAGTTGAATATCATAAAAGCAGTAAAAAGCATAATTTAAATAGAATGAAAATGAATGGATTAATTCGAGACAAACTTATTTAATGCATTAATGAAACAAAGTTTGACATTAATAGATAATTGTTTGAATAAAAGGAAATACAATTGAAAATTCAAAATGAACAAGACGCTCTCAATGATTCGGCATGGGAGCAGTGATCATGTTTGGAGTCTCCGGAGGGTCAAACTCGATCTCCTTGGCGTCAATCAAATTCTTAATCTTGTACTTCAACACCCAAAAATCGTTAGTATCATGCCCGAGACTGCCAGAATGATAAGCACACATTACATTAGGATTGTAGTTAGGAGAAGAAGTTTTGGGGTTTGGATGAGGTCTTATCAACGTAATCAGATTCACCCTCAACAAGTGTTGTAGCGCTTGAGACAACGAGATGTTGATGTTGGTAAGTTGTCTTTTGGTCTCGTCTGGCCTTCATTGATTTCCCCTTTGCTGTTACCGGTGTGACGCAGAACTAGATATCAGGACTGCCCCCATGTGTTGGTCATAACGACTCTTTTGACCATACACAACATTGGACTCTTTCTTCCCATTGTATGGCTTTTTCTGAGCATCAGAGGGTGTATCTCCTTGGATCTTTCCTCTTTTGATGCAAGCTTCGACCCTTTCACCAGTCATTATTAGCTCGGTGAACCCGACCGAGGAGCTTCCGATTAGGTGCTTGAAGAAAGGTCCCGTCAAGGTTCCCATAAAGATGTCAGTCATCTCCCATTCAGTTAAAGGGGGTTTCACCCTACCAGCCAGATCCCTCCACTTTTGGGCGTATCCTTTGAAGCTCTCGTTGGAACCCATGGTCATGTTCTGCAATTGCGCACGAGTTGGTGCAAGATCAGCGTTGTACTGGTACTGCTTATAGAAAGTAGCAACTAGATCCTCCCAGGTGTGGATGCGAGAACTCTCCAATTGATAGAATCATTTGAGTTGAGTCCCTACTAGGCTCTCTTGGAAGAAATGGATCCAAAACTTTGGATCAGTCGTGTATGGTTAAATCTTGCGGACATAAGACTTTAAGTGCATCTTAGGGCAAGAGACTCCCTCGTACAAGGAAAAGGTAGGGATTTTGAATTTTGGCGGCATGACCACTTCAGAAACCAAAACCATGTCTCCTAAATCCAAACCAGGTACCTGCTGAATCTCTATAGCATTGAGGCGATCCTCCAACTGTTTGTACTTGTCATCAGCGGGAGTATATTGTTCCTCATAGTAGTCAGCGTTGACTTCATCAATCTCCAGACTGTTGTCTTCTTCATGACTATCCCCCATGTTGGATGGAGTTGAAAGATCTAGAGCTCCCTTGAATGGTCCTCTAAGTCTTCTTCCCAAGTTCAGGACGCCTACTGACTTCTTAGGCTTCTTCTTCCTATCTTTGAGAAGGAGAGTCTTCAGGTCCTCTTGCCCCTTAGCCATGGCCACGAACATTTGTTGGAATTGAGCATTTTAAGCTTTGAGATCTTTCACTGTTTGTTCCATATCCATCTTACTGAAATAGACAGTAGGAAGATAAGGAGGCCTGTATGGGAGAAACATATCATGATGCATGATATGTGGATGCATGTTTTCAAGGATCTCGCGGGGTAAATGTTAGTAGTCACTTACAAATTTAATTGGAGAACTTTGTATCGATGGATGTCCTTCCACGAGAATTAAGCTCACCATATTAAGTGGGTTGTATACCTTGACTCAAGTTGTTGTACTTGATCTTTTACGATGTTTGGTTAGAGGAAAATAAATCCTCTTGTCCCTTGATAGACATCTGGTTCAATGTGACCCTGCATCATAGGCCCTTGATATCCTTGAAACGGTTATTGAAATTTTTATGGTATGATGTTATGTACAAATATGAAAAGTAAGCAAGTTTATTTACAAATAATTATATACACACAAAGCAGATAAGTCCTTAGGTTTAGGCTTGCATGGAGTTTGTAGGTAAGTACCCCCTTGAAGTTTAGTTGACTCAACCTGTCCTAGTTAATAGTAACCATGTTCTACGGGATCTCAATATCACTAACCTTTCCCACAAGCTTCGTTCAATAGGCGATTGACTTACAACCAAACAAAACTCAGGAGTCAAGTCTCAATGAGTGTAGCGTCGAGTATCAACCAACTTCGGACTGCACCAAAGCCGGTCATCTCACTATGTCCTAATGGCCAAGTTGGTCAAGTAAAGGTTCTAAAAGTCAGTTAGTGCTTCATGACATCACTCAGCGGCCCCGTATTCTCCTTGACTACTCAAGGGCTACCGGTACCCATAAATATTTCACACTAACATAGTTATTGCTTAGACCATGCTGGTATACCCCGCACAGTTTCCACAATGTATTGCTACTTACCTATAAGGTATCTCAAATCTGGGTAGAGGATTCAAGCCCAAACAAAGAACCAAAATGTAAAACATACAAGTCAAACATAGAAAGCAAGTAAAGGTGATCTAGCCCTAAGGTAACCCCACTTTTAAGATTCCCCGGCAGAGTCACCAGTTCTGTAATACGATGGGAGAACTGACTTGGGTGTTTTGCATTTTATCACAAATATTGCGGTTAGCAAGAGTCACCACCGACTTTTCTTTTATCCAAAAGGAAAGGCTGAAAAGAACAGGAAAGACCTTTGAGATTGTTTCTTGAGTTCGGGGGGTAGATTATGAAAAGGGAAGGTATTAGCACCCTTTTCATCTGTAGTTATCTACGGGCTCTTAGTTGCTTGCTAGATCACTTGATTTTGTTTGAAAATATGCTTTGTGTGGTTTTTGAAAGTATTTTGAAAAGGCACCATCGTTTAGGAAAACTTTGTAATAGTTCTCGTTCGTAAGAACGTATACAAAGTGTTGATCTTTTGAAAATGTTTCAAGTTTGAAAGATGTTTTGAAAGTGTTGGTGTTTGTTTTGAAAATATAAAGGATGTTTTGATTTGAAAATGAGCAAGCAATGATAACGAGAAAACATATCGTATAATTAACATGCTTTTTACCAATTTTATATTTCATTAAGTCGTCTAACCCCCGATTATTCCGAGATTATTTATCTTTTTGCAGGTATAACACTTGTCGACTCAAACCGATGAAAAAGGACAACATGAAGAAGGCTAGACGATAAACAAAGAGAAAAAGAATAAAAAAATACAAAGTTGGGACTTCTGGATCAGTGACGGTCGTCACGTCCCTGTGACGGGCTTAACACCCCTCAACATAAGGAAACGCTCGTCACACACACCTGACGAGCGTAAGGCACCACTTCAGCGTGTGACGACCGTCACCCACCTGTGACGACCATCACGCGCGTGAAGGTGAACGTTATGCATGGATTGAGACGTGGGCGCAAAGGGCAGACTCGTTCTCCCTCTTTCTACTAAGTCTCCTATTTTATTGCCACCACTATTAATGCTCCTATATTTTCTCCACGAAGACTTCATCAAGAATTCAAAATTAAACTGCTGATTTTTCCTGCTATATATATGAGTACCAGTACACAGTTCAAGGGTCAAAGAATTTTACTCAGAGCAAATATTATTTTATTTTACAGTTATTTTCCAATTTGCTTGTTTTGGAATTCTGTTTTCATTTTCTTGTAATTTTCATTCAAAGCCTTAGTTTCTATTTTTAAGTGTTAATTCTTCTTTCAAGAATTAACACGAATTTCTACTGCAAGTCAAGCTCGAAGATTGGATTACTGTATTACCTCAAGATTACTATAGCATCTTTAATTCCAGGTTTTTTATATTGCAATTATTATTTATTCAGTTTTTATAATATGCCAATTATTGCCATGAATTATATTGTAAACTGTATTGCTGTTAAGTTAATTATGTCTGGCTAAATTATTAATACCGGTATGTGATTGTAAGAACTGAAAGAATTCAATGATACCTTGGCCAAAAATATTTACAAAACAATTTCTGGCTTCCAATTTCCAAGATTAATTTAACTATCCTTGTCACGAGAGTGAGAGGTTAATTAACACGATTTTGCCACGAGAGTGGGAAATTAATTAAGGCAAGAACCTGCATGCGAGAGCTGGGGTTCAACCCAGATAGTTGTAACGAAGCATTGATTTTTAAATACACGAGAGTGTTTTAATAAATTAATTAAATTCAAATTGTTTTCAAAAAGTGTTATTAAATTTAAAGTGCATCCACTAGGTTTAGTAGCATGACTTATTTCATAAACACGAGAGTGTATGTCTCAGGTTTTTAAACAATTAGCTTTTACCGAAATACTTTATAGGCCAAGCGATTCATCGAATTCCCTAAGTCCGATTATCACATACCGGTATAATTAGTACTATTACTTTTAATTAAACTGTTCCCCCCAAAAATCGAATATTCATCGCTTAGTTAGACAAATTGTAGCATTAGATCGTATGCGATTGATCCTCAGTCTCTGTGGGTTCGATAATCTTTTAAAACTAGAACGACTGAACTGTATACTTGCAGTTAGTATCTCGACAGACTTATAAAGTCCCGATCAAGCAACTAGGAACATTCTACCTACTCAAAAGTCTTTCTTTTTTATTTCCTCTTTCCTTTGACATTGTTATTTTACCATGGATTGGTAAGTAATCTTATCTTTGGATGTAAAAGGGACGGGCAAGGGTCATTGTATAGTCATGAATAACAATGTTGTAAGATATCTTAGCATTTTCTTTGAGGGACTAATATCATTTGTAAGGAAACTTCGGAGCATCATCGAGGGACTATAATCTTGTATTTTTTGTTTGTTCTTGCTAAGACATCTTACATGCGTATTATGACCATTTATTTCTCAAGGAAACAAGTGTAGTTAACCCTAGAGGTGCAAAGTATGCAAGTGTATCTTTTTCGTGCTTGATTTGTCTTGTGTTAGGGTTTTCTAAGAATTGATTTTATCTTTCCATACAAACCCTAATTACTAGCATTTATATAAATCGATAAATTGCGGAAAGTAAATATTCTACGCTATTACATTATTTGGGGGATGGGGTATACATATTTACAAATGGGGATTGCAAGAATTTTAAATCTAATTAACTATTACAACCATATTGAAAAATGTATAAGAATTGAAATGAAAATAGTATACAAGTATAAAGGAAAAAGAAATTAATTTAGTTTTGGATTTTTGTTAAGAGGAAAGGATTTTTGATTAAATTAATTAAGGAAAATAATTTAACTAAACTAAGAAGAAGTTGACCTAAATTAATTAAAAAAGGAAATTAATTTAATTAAACAAGCAAGGTTTTTTTAGGGTTTTTGGTTTTAAAATAAAAACATAA
Source organism: Vicia faba (assembly GCA_948472305.1). NCBI lineage: Eukaryota > Viridiplantae > Streptophyta > Magnoliopsida > Fabales > Fabaceae > Vicia > Vicia faba. The sequence goes on along the minus strand of OX451740.1, from coordinate 974,993,067 downwards.
GTAATATTGGATGTAAATGAATAAAATATTTTTTTTGGATTTTTATTGATGATAATAATAATAATAATAATAATAATAATAATAATAATAATATTAACAATAATAATAAAAGATAAAATAAAATAAAATAAAATAAGGTCAGGGGGGTTAAAGTTGAATTTGGGAGGTTTGTTAGAAAAAAACAGTTTTGAAGTTGGCCCATTATTGTTTTTGTAACCAGAAAAAATAAAAATAATAGTAAGAAAAAAAAGAGATGGGTTGTGTGTTATAAGCGAACAGGGGGGTGATGTTCAGCAAAAATAGAGGAAGCCCAAAGGGGGAGGCCCAACGCTGTAAAGGGAAAAGAGAAGAAAAATGTGAAAAAAGAAACAAAAGGCAGCGCGCTGAGGTTCAAACCCACGCCCTCTTGGTTACCAGCGCGCTGCCTTATCACTGGAGTGGCTATACATCTGTTTACTTATATCAAACCATAAATATATATTAGAAAATGCTTCCTGAAGACAATTTCATCTTCAACCTCGTGCCTAGCCAGAACACCTGCATCTTGTTCATTTCTCATCCATTTGCAAAAGTGTAAACATGAATCTTGTGGAAAATTTCTCCACAATTTCAGAAATGTAAGGCAATAAAACTATAAATCAAAGACAAACATGAATTTTATTGGCCCTAATCTGAAACCTAAAAACTTCAGAAACTTCAACTCCAAAATTCTCTAAGCTCAAGCCATATAAATGTAAACTATGGATATGTACAGTTTCGTGGAAATGAGGTCTACATTTTATCTTTGAAAATGAAAGCTTAACAATGCCTATATGAGGAGTTCAAAAATGAAGAAAATCACCTTGCAAATGGAGATCGTGTTTTGAGTTTGAACAGCTTTCAATGAGTTCTAGTGATTGGGTTAACTTCCTCAAGTTCCCAGGAAGCTAATGTGATGCTTGGCTTGAGCTGAAAGTGGCTGAGGAGTTCTGAAGAAGTCAAGTTACAGACCCCTGTTTTTGAAAATGAAACTTGATAATGGAGGTGTTACAGTTAGGCAAAAGTACTTTGGATGGTTTGTATTTGATGTTTAGAAGCTTTAGGAACCAAAAGGCTTGGAAACGCACGAGGGAGATGTAAGTTTCAAGTTTTTGGTCAGATTGCGCAACAATGGAGTTTTTGTGTGTGATTTAGAGTTATAGGGAGTTTGAGGGATGATGTATTCATGTGGCAGCTTACAAATGACTTATATATTTATAGGCAAGAGGTCTTGTATGTTACAACAAGTTAGAATTTGAAATCTCAAGTTCTAGCATCTTTACTTGTTTTTGAAGCAATGTTGAAACATCTTGTTCCAAGGCATGGTACAGGGCTGCATAGAGTGGTTAGTACTTTAGACATGCTTGCTTTTGGTTTATAGGGTTTGTGTGTGCAGAAATAACAAGTTCAATGTTCAAGGAGAGTGGACTTTATGATTAAAGTCACTTTTCAAGAATAGCAATGGTGCCTTTCTTCCAAAAATGGAAATGCAACTTGGATAATGGTTCAAATGCTTGAGCAATGGCTCAATCAGTTGTGTAAATATTTAATTAAGGAGTGAATTGCAAGTTATAAGCCTGAAAAGTGAGATTATGCAGCATGGCTATGTGATTTGGTCCATTGTGCATCACAAATTCTGCCTTGTAAAACAACTTGAAACCCTAACTTCTTGCCTTCGATTCTCCTTGCTCAAAAATGATCTCAAGGAGTTCTTGGACATTTTGTAAAGATTGTAATGTGCTATACAACCCTTCTTTGAATCACTTTTTCAAAATCCAATTGGAACTATGTGAAACTTGGCCTAAAAGTTAGGTCAAAATCCTGACCAAAATGCTCAAAATTTCACTAAGTGTTTTAATTTCATGACCATGTTTTCATGGATTAATAACTTGAAATCCATACATTTCTAGGAGGAGTTATGTTCATAAATGTTTTAGATCTCATTGAGATCTAAAACTTTCATGTTTAAAGTTTCCTTTGAATCAACTTTCATCATGGTGAAAAATTGGCTCAAAGTTGTGAAAAAATATGAAGTTTTCAACACTTAGAAAAATTTCTAAGTTTGGAAATTTTGACTTTTCAAAATGAAATCTTGACTTTTTGATTTCTTGATGAAAAAGTTTCATATTTTGACATGTTTTGATGAATTGTGATATTTGACACTTGATTTTGATCAAAAAAGTCAAAGTTTTGACTTTTCAGTGTATAATTGACTTTTGATCAGTTGACTGAAAATCAACTATCAATCAATTGATCTTGAGGGAAGTTTTGAGTCATACCATTAATTAAAAATGAGGCAATTGAAACATTGAGCTCATGTCTCCAACCAGTCAACCATTTGCTTGGTCAAAAATCAGAAATTGCCCTTTCTCAGTCAAAACCCTAATTTTGACCATTTTGCCCTTTTGATGATTTGATCATATTTCTTAAGGAATTATGGTCCAAACTTGACCAAATGACATATATAGGTTCATGATGTTGATATGGATAAAAAATTATGAAGTTTGATTGTAAATTGGCTTCAGTTGAATTTTTCCCCAATACAGCTGATGTTTAGGTCAACTGATCAATTAGCTAAACAAAAATGTGATCCAAGACTTGAAACTTGGCATGAGAAATCTTGAGGGTCCATAATTATCCATGAAATTCATATGAGGCATTAAAAGTTCAATTATCCTTGTGCAATCTCAAACCCTAATTTTCAGTCATCAATGCTTGATGAGGTGTCTTGAGCTGATCAACCCTAGTGCAGTCTTGAACCAAAGGAGATCTTGTGAGAAATTACTTGATAAATGAGAGGGAAAATTTTGGGGTACAACAATAATGAACTTCAGGGAAGTAATTCATCTCTATCTGAGTACTCAACTCAGGGGGAGACCCTATAATGCTTTATGTTCTGTTTATTTTGATTGAAATATCCTAGTTTTTGTCATCATAAAAAAGGGGGAGATTGTTAGAACATAGTTTGATTCTACAACCCTTGTAAGAGTTTTGATGATGACAAACACAAAGAACAATTATGCACTCTAAAATTATATTTTGTTTTGTAGAGAAGTTCTGATGGAAGAAGATCAGAAGATAAGCTATAAGGTTGTTCATGCTGTGATTGTAGACAACTCTCAAAAAGCTCTGATAAAAGGAGATCAGAAGTTGCACTAAAAATATGTTTCAACTCTGATTATAAAACTCTGGGTAAGAAAGTCTAACGCTGCAAACAAGATCTTATGGCTTTGATCTTCAAAAGTTCTAAAGCAAGCAGTAATGAATACTTCAATGTTCTGAAGCATTACAAATCAAATATTTCCATTTCAAGAGTAACAGCTGGAAGGGAACAAGGATCTTTATTTTTGGAAAGCACCATAACTGTCATTTATCAAGTTTCCAAATGGCCATCCATGCCGCGCCTATTTAAACAAGCCTTGAGTATAAACCGTTTACGATTTTCAGAGATACTAAACAATACTGCAATCATCTAATCCTCAAACATTTAATATTTTCGACTGTGTAAAACATCACTATATTGTGATACTGTTTTGTAAGAAACAATACTGTACATTGTTTATTCTTATATTGTTTAGTGCATTTCCTTGAGAAAATTCGGGTTGTGGTTATACTCAAGAAGACTTTGGCAATTGTCAAAGTAGACTTGTAATCAAGATTGATTAGTGGATTAAGACCTCGTTGGAGAGAGGAAAAATCACCTTGACGGGTGGACTGGAGTAGTTTGATTTCAAATGAACCAGGATAAAAACCAACGTTTTCTTTTCTTTGAATTTTAAGATTCCAATTCACCCCCCCCCCCCCCCCCCTTCTTGTGTTTTTCCATTCTTCACTTGAATCTTTAAAGAAGTTCAACCTTGGGAGGATGAAGTTAAAATATTGAAAAGGGAAGTGAAAGAAGAAGAGTCCAAACTTGATTTGAAGATGTTGCCTTCTCACTTAAAATATGTGTTTCTTGGTGATGGTTGTAACAAACCAGTGATCATAAGTAATGTTTTATTTGAAAAAGAGGAACGTTGCTTAGCTCAAGTTTTGAAGAAAAACCAAAGAGCAATATGTTGGGTCTTATCAGATTTGAAAGGTATTAGCCTGGCCTATTGTATGCACAAGATTATGATGGAGGAAGAATTCAACCCGATTGCACAACCTCAAAGGCGCTTGAATCCTAACATGAAAGAAGTTGTGAGAAAATAGGCGGTGAAACTATTAGATATCAGGATGATCTATCCTATTTCTGATAGTACGTGGGTGAGCCCTATTCAAGTTATTCCAAAAAAAAGGAGGCATGACGGTAATCTGGAATGAGAAGAATGAGTTAATTCTCACAAGAACCATTATTGGATGGAGAGTGTGCATTGACTACCATAGGCTTAATCAAGCTATGAGGAAGAGTCATTTTTTATTACTATTCATGGACCAAATGTTAGAGAGATTGTCGGGCCAAAAATTGTATTGCTTCTTAGATGGTTGTTCGGGTTACAATCAACTTGTGGTTAACCTAGAAGACCATGAGAAAACCGCTTTTACATGTCTTTTTGGTATTTTTGCTTATCGGAGAATGTCATTTGGTTTATGTAATGCACCGACAACTTTTCAATGGTGTATGCAAGTTATTTTCTCAGATTTGAACGAAAAGAGTATTAAAATTTTTATGGATCATTTCTCCGTTTTTGGAGCTTCATTTGAATTGTGTTTGAAAATTTTGGATATCGTGCTTGAAAGGTGTGTGGAAACCAACTTGGTGCTTAATTGGAAAAAACACAACTTTATGGTTACAAAAGGAATTGTGGTTGGCCATAAAGTCTCCTTTAAAGGCCTTAAAGTTGATCAAGCAAAGATTGAAGTCAATGAGAAGTTTCCACCAACAACGAATGTGAAGGGAATATGAAGTTTCATTGGTCATGTGGGATTCTATTGGAGATTCATCAAAGACTTCTCGAAGATAGCAAGGCCTTTGAGCAACTTTCTCAACAAAGATATGTTTTTTCTCTTGTATGATGATTGTTTAAATGCTTTTAATAGTTTGAAAGAAAAGTTGGTCACCGCACCCATAATCATCACTCCTAATTGGACTCTTGATTTTGAAGTAATGTGTGATGCAAGTAATTATGTTGTTGGTGCAGTGCTTGGTCAAAGGAAGACAAAAAAATTCATGCCATACACTATGCTAGTAAAGTTTTAAATGAAGCTAAAGTGAATTATGCCACAACTGAAAAAAGAACTACTAGCAATAGTGTATGCTCTTGAGAAATTTTGGTCTTACCTCATTAGTTCCAAGGTTGTGGTTGAAATTCTAGTATTCAGATCTCAGATGTCCTAAAAGATGTGGAGACACCTTTCTCTAAACAAACACACAATGACAAGGTATATGATAAACAAAGTGCAGAAAAGTAAAGATCACACATGATTGTTAACCCAGTTCGGTGTACACCAAAACCTACTCTAGGGGCTACCAAGCCAGGGATCGAGTTAACTAAAATAGTATTAATTCGAAGCCCCGTTTATAACTTCTGACTTAATAACTATACTTGCTTAACTTCTACCTAAGACTCACCTAGGTATGAGACCCTTCTCAAATCCATTTCAATCACATCCCATGGATTGACCAATTATAAACACTTAGAAAAACAATACAGAAGTCACACAATCATTCACTGCTTAAAAGTTTTGGAATGACTGGTAGAACTTACAACTTAAAAACAGTCCTACTTGTTCATGATAACCGAGAGGCTCATAATAAACACACAAACCCTAACACAATACAAAGTAAGTTCGACACTTGCACTAGGGTTGAAGCCTTCTATTTATAATCTTTAATGAACTGGATGTGGGATTCATATATGCAGCTGGATATGACAGAGGCGCTGCAGAATTATCTCCTCAAAGATAGGACATCAATCATTAGTTTTCTCAATTATCTCCAGAATTAGAAACTAACAATTCTCCTTGAAATCTGTTTAAATCTTTTTATATCTTCAAGCTGTGTGCCACATGGGATAGATAATATATTATAAAATATTCTGCACCTGTAACAAACTAAAAAAATCCAACAGTCCAATTGTACAAATTCACAATGTCGAAAGAAACAGCATAGGATATCGCATTCGACATGTTGCTCTAGTTGATAGAACATCTTCATTCAACATGTCTAAGCTAAGTTAGTTTTACCAAACATAATGCCAATCACAATAAATAGAGAAATAACAGTGGTGTATAGTGACCATGCGACGATAAAGTATTTGCTTACCAAACCGGATTCTAATCAAAGACTTGTTCATTGGATCCTTTTGTTGCAAGAATTTGATCTAGAAATTCGCGACAAGAAAGGCTCAGAGAAATTGGTGGGTGGATCACTTTTCCCGCTTGGTCAATGTAGAAGTCACAATCAAAGAAAAGGAAGTTAGAGAGGAATTTCCTAATGAAAAATTGTTCATGGTGCAAGTTAGACAGTGGTTTTCCAATTTTGTAAGTCACAAGGCATCCAGATTGATTTGGAAGATCTAACTTGAGACCAAAAGAGGAAATTCTTGGCGGATGTGAAATTCTATGTTTTGGATGAGCCTTATACTTTTAAGCTTGGAAGTGATAATCTGTTAAGAAGGTGTATTTCATTGGAGGAGTCTAAAAGCATACTTTGGCGTTGTAATAATTCTCCGTAAGGAGGTCATTTTAACATTTTTCGTACAACAAAAAACGTCTTTCAATCGTGCTTTTATTGGTCATCTTCATTTAAAGATACATACTTGCATGCTAAGAATTATGATAAATGCCAAATAAGTGGAGGAATTGGGAAACGAGATGAAATTCCTTTGAATATCATGTGGGAAGTGGAAGGTTTTGATTGTTGGGGCATCGATTTCGTAGGACCATTTCCCCCATCTTTTTTGAATGAGTATATTCTTGTTGCGGTTGATTATGTTTCTAAGTGGGTGGAAGCAATAACTTGTCAAAAATCTGATGGAAAAATGGTAATTAAATTCTTGAAAAAAATATTTTTTTCTCGTTTTGGCACACCTCGAGTGTTAATTAGTGATGGTAGATCTCACTTTTGCAATGCACCTCTTAAACTGTTTTTGGAAAATTATGGTGTAAAGCATAAAATGGTGACACCATACCACCCATAAACAAATGGTCAAATGGAGGTTTCAAATATGGAAGTGAAAAAAATTGGAATAAACCGTGTCAAGTTCGCAGAATGATTGGTCTCTTAAGCTAGTGAGGCATTGCGGGCATACCGTAACGCTTACAAAGCTCTGATTGGTCTGACACCTTTCCAAATGGTGTATGGAAAAACATGTCATCTTCCGGTTGAAATAGAACACAAGGCTCTTTGGGCTTTGAAATTTTTAAATTTTGATTCTAACTTGGCCGGAGAAAAGAGAAAAGTTCAATTGCAGGGGTTAGAGGAAATGTGCCATGATGCCTACCATTCCAACAAGCTGTACATGGAAAGGGTCAAATTCTGCCATGACAAGAAAATTCAACAAAAAGATTTAAAAGTTTGCCAAATGGTGCTTCTTTCAATTCACGATTAAAGCTTTTTCTAGGAAAATTGAATTCCAAATGGTCGGGTCCGTTTTTGATTAAAGAGGTGAAGCATTATGGAGCAATTTTTTTGGAAGATCTGATTTCAAAAGAAAATTGGACAGTGAATGGATAAAGGTTGAAAATCTATCTTGGAGGCGAAGTGAATCGAGAAACAAGTGGTGTTCGTCTTGGTGATCTGTGAAATCACCATTGACCGTCGAGCTGAAACGACATTAAACAAAGCGCTTGTTGGGAGGCACCCCTAACATTTTAAGTATTTCATTTTCTATGTTCATTTGAATTAAAATTGTGTAGAAAAAGTCGGTTATAATTTTCTGCAGTGCAGCCTGCAGTAGAAAAAAAATTATGTTTCTGGTGTGCCTCGTCAGGTAAGCGTGGGGCGAAGGTTTTTAACCTGACCCTCGCGCCTTCTTCACTGGGCGAGGGTGCGTGTACAACCCTTGTTTAGTTTCTGCATTTTGCTGACCTGTAGGAGATTTTTTAACCCATTTTGTTTGGGTCCATTTAGGGCCCATCTATTTGACTCATGATATTTAAGTCTCTTGGTCCACCACTTTTTCATTTTTCTTGCTCTTGTATTACAACATAGAAACCCTAACAGCTTGCCTCTCTTACTCTTCCAACCTCAGCTCTTTGCTTTGTCAATCTCAACATTGAAGGTAAGTGTTTATTCTCTTTATTTTTATCATGCAAATGTTTCGAGGTTGTGTCTTAGAGTAAAAATTCTTAGAATGCATGCGGTTAGTTAGTTTTACAACCCCATTAAGAAAATTGAAATCACCAAGTGTGGGTTCTGCTACCATGAAATAGAAGAGTGGACAAAATTTTGATTCTGGAAATGTATCTGGTTTTCTGTGTTTTTGGCCTCTCGCGGCTTACTCACCAGGCAAAAAAGAGGCGAGGCTTCGCTCGCGTGTCGCCGGGCACTACTGGAGCGACAGTTCATTTTCTTCTTTTCTTTTACTATTTCAGTTCTAGTTTTCTAATAGGTTTGGTATTATTTTTGGTTGTGTGTTTTGTCTGTTTGTGTTGCAGATTGCTCCTAAAATATCACCAGCTCAAAGAAGCAGAAGACTACTGCAGCAAATGGTTCAAGTAAACCTAGAAGTTTTGGCGAGCGGTGATTCATCAGTTTTGAGCACGAGGCTAGATGTGATATGCTTGAGAAGAGGAAGATTTTGTCGGAGAAGAGATTCAGAATTGATCCAAATGGCCCTTACGGGAAGGTTGCTAGGATTTTTGCGAGCAAATGTTGGGAAAGTCTCATCAACCCCATTGATAGTATAACTTATGAACTTGTGCGTGAATTTTACGCAAATGCTTTGGTGCCTGAGGGGGAAACTTTTCAGTTTAAGACTTTTGTATGAGGGAAGGAAATTAGGTTTAACAGGGAGGAAATCAATAGGCTTTTGGGTAGCCCAAGTTCTTTGGGTATTCTTGATTTGGATAAGTACATAAAGGCTCTTGGTAAGACAAAGGATCACAATGTCATTGGCCAATCAATTCTCTTGGAAGGAAAATCTGTGGAGCTTAATAGTGTGAGAGAACCGACCAGGCATCGAAGGGAGCATATGACACCCTGATCGGTGAATTAGAAAGTGTACTAATTTTCCAATGTATTAATGATAGGGAAATTCCATGAATATCAATCTCGAGAATTGTGTATAAGTACCGAGTTTAATGTCTTGTTCAATTAAATAAAATCTCAACGCTTGGTTAGTTTAGAATTTAATCTTAATAATTATTAAAATAGCAGAATGTAAATTTTGCCATTTTTACTAGTATGAGTAACATACTAGGGGTAAGCGTGTGACTTTCCCTGTAATAACCTTGAATCTTAATTTCTTCAACAAGTTTATAACCCTCAACTACAGGATCTTTAGTTTGTTTTCCCCTAAGTCCTTAGTGGAATACCTTTGGTCATTCATCCTAATACCTAGATCCTTAGAGCATTACAATGATACCAAGCCTTTATTTTATCAAGACTCAACATGTAACTATATGGTATCCTTAGTCCTAGGTGATATCTAATATAGTTTAATCGTACAAAAACATTAACAATGGCGGTCCAACCCTAATTGTTAATCGTGAATCAATCTTAATTGGTCCGATCAGGAAAGCCTTAAACACATTGAACAATTAAATTGAAAAGAAACTATTGTTTTAAAAAATCAAGAATTCAAAGGCTTCTGCTTATGAAAAGTCTTTCGTCCTCCAACAATTGCATAAGCTCCAATCTCAAATCCTATAAATTCTTCATGTGCCAAAAAATGTCCTAGGTTTGTCGTGCAAACTCTCTCAAATAGTGAAAATTCATTTTCCTCAGTTCGACATGTAAAATCAGTGCATCTGCCAACACGGCCCGTGTCAGCTGACACGGGTGGCCACGTTGGCCATCCTGAAGCTGAAACTAGCATGGCATAACAAGGTGCATCGAATTTGGAAGCTTGAAGTTTGACACGAAGCTCGTAGAATTAGGAAATTCGTTGACTTGTAACATTTTTATAGTTTTCTTTGAAATGTAACATAGGTGGTATGATTGGGTTTTGGATGTAATTGAATTACGTTTATGGAAATTTGGTTTATGGCCTTTAATTTTGCAATTTTGAGACATGGTATCTCGTACTTGTTAGAAATTTTGAATATAAATGGAAGTTGCTTAAGACTTGTGATTGGAATTGAATAAAACATCCCAAATCAAATCATGAATGATCTTGAATCTAAGAATTTGAATGAAACTTGGAGTTTTGGAATATTAATCCACTTGCCAAACTTGAACCAAAATGAAAACTTGAATGGAACTATAATGAATGAAAATGTCTTGTCATTTGAATCTTGTTTCTTACATTCAAAATGAACCATGAATCATTTCTTGCACTTTAAGAAATTTTGATTCTCTTGATAAATCCTCAACCCTTAGCTCCAATTCTCCATAACCAAACTATCTTGCAATTCAATCCACCAGTCATATTAAATTGAAAACCAATGACCTCACAAAAAAATTAATGTCCTTGAGGAACTCAAGACTTGGCGTATAGAACACCATAGTAAAAACCTAATCCACACTTCACTGCTTGCAGAAGTAACTAAAAGAATCAGAAGAAATAAGCTTTTATTGGATACAAACACCTTAACCACTGTGAAATGCTAATTTTGAAGCAAACTCCAAGATCTTGGAACAAAAGGGTAGATGGTCCTAACTGAGGTTAGCTTCAAGAAATTTGTGTCCAAACATGGAATTTATGTGAAGACAGATACAAATGAAGGGATACTCATTCTTTATCTATACGTAGACGATTTAGTGATTACGGGATACAACGAGAAGAGTAATTATAAGTTCAAGAGTGAACTTATGAAATAATTCGAGATGAGCAACCTTGGTATCATGACAAACTTCCTTAGCATAGAGTTCCACATGTCAAAAAGGGGACTACTTACGCATCAAATGAGACATGCTCTTGAGATATTGAAGAAGTGTGAAATTGAGCATTGTAATGTTGTCATTACACCAGTTAAACCAGGTTTGTAGCTTAATATAGAAGGTTGATTGGATCATTAGGTTATTTTTGCAATACACGACTAGAATTAGCATTTTGTGTCGATATTTCGTGTAAATTCATGGAGAGACCGTGTAGTGGATACAGTCAGAAAATGAAATTTGCTTGGTTTTGCCGATTCCAATTAGTGTAGAGATAAAGATGATCAAAAGTTTATAGCTGGATACATATTTATGTTCAGTGGAACACCAATCTCATGGTGTTCGAAGAAGGAACTAGTAGTTGCACTCTCTTCTTGTGAGATCGAGTATATTGACGCTTTGTTATTTGTGTTCTAAAGTGTGACTAATGAATCTATTGAAGAAGTTAGGCATCAGTGAGGGTGAGGCGGTTACACTCCTGGTTGATAATGTTTCTGCTATTAATCTTGTTAGTGAAGGAAAGTTAAGGTTGGGATATTGTAGAAGTGAAGACCAAGTTGCTTATTTGTTGACTGAGGGAGTCACAAATGATGTGTTCAAAAGGTTGAAGATGAGTATGGGCATGAAAGACTTCCAGCATTTGAAATAAGGTCGTGTGTTAATAGATTTTTAAGTATTTCAAGTGTTGTAACAAATTAACACAGGGAGTGTAACGATTACAGACATCAAATAAGTTACAAAGTAAGTGCTTTTGGAGTTGCTGTAACCGGTTATAACTCTTATAACTTAGATAGCTGGATGACATCCTGAAACAATGGTTCATCAAGTTACAACGACTTTGCAATCTTACTACCTTGATTGATACATTTCAACAACATCAGGGGCAACAACTGGGGACTCATGTCTTTAGGAGGACGATATCAGAGATACGTGAACTCTGAAGGATGATATTTCAGCATCAAATGAATGGGAACCAACTAATGGACGAGAGGGTCTAACTGTTTTCCTCTAAATGGAAGCATGCTAGGTCACTCTACCATGCCTCAATCTGTCTATGTTGTCAGAAACCACAAAAATCATATCATAATCAGATAAGCGAAACCCAAGGACAAAACAAACAAAAAAAAATAATGCAAAAAAAAAAATTCGAAAGTTAACTTCCACATTGCAAAATAACAAAATACATAAGTTAACTTTCGTGTCCTCCCCAAACTAGAAAATAAATTAATAGAGCATGTCCCGATGCTCTAACGTTAACCTTCAAAGAATCTACATGCATGCCTCAATAAACAACCTATTATGTGTTCCAATGTACCATAACCAACCTATAATGCATTTAACTTCAAATTAATGCATCATAATCCAAAAGAAGAAATGAAATGAAAAATTTACTGAATGTGAGAAGTCAATAAATTTAACTTGTTTTTTTTGTTTGCAATCAAGTACCATGTCACCTTCCGTTAGAGTAACTAGACGACGACAAAGACCAAAATTGTGGATGAAAAACTTTAGGAGGACCATTATCCGAAAGAAAATTTTACAAGGACTAAAATTGAAATTCGTTTATTTATAAGGACTAAAAACATATTTAACCCTTAATAGATTGTCAAGATCCAAAGGTGTGAAATTTATTAAAAAGATCAAAGGGTTAAAATAAAATATAAAATAAATTCTACAGTTGACACTCAATAATATTTTCTCACCTGAGACATTTAAAGTTAAAAGTTAACATAATAGACTAAGTTGGCTAACAAAATAGTTTTTGAAGGACTAAAAGTAACATTTATTAGATAAACAACCAAAGTAAAACGTTAAATTAAGTTAAGTGACTCCAAACTAATTAAGCCTTTAAAAAATCTTCCCTAATCAGAAGATGTGGAGGGATGACACGTGATCAATTTTGATGGACATCTTAGCAAATAGAAGATAGAATGAAGAAGTCTCTGAATGATATCTCTCGAAGAAAGTAGGAAAAAAAAACATGGTTAATAAATATATACCCAGTCCTGGATAAATCTTATAACCTAGATAGTTGGATGACATCCTGAAACAATGGTTCTTCAAGCTACAACGACTTTGCAATCTTGCTACCTTGATTGATACATTTCAACAGCATCAGGGACAACAACTGGGGACTCATGCCTTTTTGAGGACGATATCAGAGACACGTGAACTCTGAAGGACGGTATTTCAGCATCAAATGAATGGGCACCAACTAATGGACGAGAGGGTCTAACTCTTTTCCTCTACACGAAAGCATGCTAAGTCACTCTACCATGCCTTAATTTGTCTATGTTGTCAGAAACCACAAAAATCATATAATAATCAGAGAAGCGAAACCCAAGGACAAAACAAACAAAATCAAAAAAATAAAATCTGAAAGTTAACTTCCACATTACAGAACAACAAAATACATAAGTTAACTTTTGTGTCCTCCTTAAACTAGAAAAATAAATTAATAGAGCATGCCCTGATGCTCTAACGTTAACCATCAAAGAATCTACATGCGTGCCTCAATAAACAACCTATTATGTGTGCTAATATACCATAATCAACCTATAATGCATTTAACTTCAAATTAATGCATCATAAACCAAAAGAAGAAATGAAATGAAAAATTTACCGAATGTGAGAAGTCAATGATTTTTTATTGAATGAAGTGGCGTAAAGTTTGATTGATGTCCCATCCATGAATGCAATGCAATAGAAGTAGCGAGAAAGTTTGAAAAATGGTGGATGACAAGTTTGCTCACGAGCTCTCTTTTGAGTTCTGAGTAAACTCTTGAAAATGAAATGAATAAGAAGGAAGAGGGAAGACCTTAACGCGTTTTAAGAATCAAATACGTACTGAAGTTAACTTCTATAAAATATAAAGAACTTAACCTCCGTATATATTGATATATGGTTTGGTTTGGGACTGAGACTTGATTTTGGGTGTGTCAAGTTCCAAATTTTATGAGCATTATTGATTTTTCATTAGAGGGTGTGAGTACTACTAAGGGTGCCAAAAATAATCTCCATGAAAAATTCATATAAAATGAAACACATGTTTCTCATCCAATCCAATGGGCTCAATGCACCTATTACAAACCATCTTAATGGGCCGTTAAATAGAATTTTGGACTTAGTTGAAACACGATTTCTTCTTTTTGAAATTTGCTTGGAAAAACTTCATGATTATATTTCAGTTGTGAAGCACGCAATTTTTTTTATGTGTACAACTAGGTATAAATCATATAAGGATTTATTAAATATACAAGAAGCACTATATATTGCATATAAAAAATAGTATATATTTTTTAATTCTATTTTTTATTAGAAATAAGACAAAAAAGTGAAAGAGTACAAATACTCTGGATTATATTCTGAGTTTTAGGCTGAGTGTTTTCATGATTTAAAAAAAGTTACTGAATTTGAAAGAAAGAAAAATTAACGAGAATATAATTAGAATTTCAGCATGCAAGAAAGCCATCATAGTGTGACAAATTTAGTGACAACTTTATGGGCTGTTCTCATAGACTCACTACAATACAATCATGAAACGTTCTTGTTGTGTCCATGTTTCCTTATGTTGTCTCTTACTTGCTTAAGGCTGAAATTTGGAAGCATAATTGCATGGACACTCTTCTCAGACATTTCTTGTTTATATGTTTCTTTTCTTTTTCCCTCCAACTTTTGGATAGTTAATTGTTTATTATATTCTACTATTAAAATGACGGTCATTTAAAGCTTTTACACACAAATTATAAAATGCAATGATGTTGTCATAATAATATTACACTTTTATAAAATTAACTCTATTAATATATTGAAAGTATTATAAAAAGTAAAAAGTAAATGATACAATTAGAAAAATAATAATTATTACTCTATTCAAAAGTGAAAATGACAATTATTTTAAAACAAAATTTATTTATCAAAATAACAGTCATTTTAAAACGGATGAAATATCTGTTATTTATAAATTTTATAATTTTGTGTAAAAAATGCTCTTGTTCGAAGGTTAATTAATTTGAACAAATTTTCTATTATGTTGCTTATATGATTTTATTTAGAAAGTTAACATCCTAAGATTATTATTTGTGAAAAGCAGCAGGTATATTCGTAAGAAATTGTAGATCTCATAATTAATACAAAAACTCTTGCAAAATAAAAAAATTATAGAAAAATTTACAATAAATCATAATGTCTGGAAGTTAAATTTCAGACGCACCGTATATTATTTTAAACACTTGATACTATTACCTATTAAATGGGTAATTTAGTATTTGTTATATTTGGAATATTCTCTCTTAGGGTCTATGTGGCATTCTTATCTTTATTATTTTTATGTATAAATGAGTGTACTAAGTTTCATTAATTACAACAATCTCTTTTCAATCATTTTGTAGCAGCTTTTATCATTAATTATTTTCTCTCTTCTTCCTCAATTTCATCACTTTGCACCAACAAAATTGGTATCCAGAGCACTTGGTTCTTCTGAAATTTTGGGAAACACGAGTGAAAAGTGAGCTGTGTGTTTGATTTCTGTTGAATCTTCAACAAAATCTGAACAGAATCACACTGATTATGTGGGTTTGGAAAACACTTAGTGAGATATGAAATTTGAGATTTGTGCAAGGTTTAAGATGAGTGGAGGCAGTAGTTTGAACACTAAACTTCCAGTTTTTAATGGCAAAAGTTGGAACAAATGGATGATACAGATGTGTGTGTTGTTTGATGCTCAAGATGTTCTGGATCTTGTTACCAATGATTATGTTCCAGTTGCAGCAGATGCTACTGAAGAACAAAGATCTGCAGAAAGAGCTACGAGGAAGAGGGATCAGAAAGCTCTGTTCTATATCCATCAGTGTGTGGATGAAAGTGTGTTTGAGAAAATTGCTGATTCGACGATGTCGAAAGAGGTATGGGATATACTGGTCAGATGTTACGGTGGTGACGCGTTAGTGAAGAAGGTGAAGCTTCAGTCCCTGCGAAAGCAATATGAGAATCTCAACATGAAGAACAATGAGAAAGTTTTTTAGTACATCTCCAGAATGATTATGATCACTAATAAGATGAAAGCTTGTGGAGAAAGACTTTTTGAACATGTAATCATAGAGAACATTCTGAGGTCACTTGCTCCTCAGTTTGATTACATTGTTGTTTTTATTGAACATTCTAAAAATCTGGAAACCATGAGAATAGAAGAGTTGCAAAGCAGTCTAGAAGCACGGGAGTTGCGTCTAAATGAAATAACTTTTGAGAGGGAAGTTGAGCAAGCTCTGAAGGCTTCTTTTGTCAAGAAGGACCAGAAGTAGAATAGACGTGGTGATAAATTCCAGAAGTCAGAAACCTCAACTTCTGATGAAAAGAAATATCATAAGGGAAAGGAAAGGTATGACAAGAAGAATGTTCAATGTTACTATTGTAACCAGTTTGGCCATTTTGCCAGAGATTGTAGAAACAGGGAAAGGAAATCAGAAGAAGCAAATATAGCCAGAGGAGATTCTGATGATGAACCTGTGCTACTGATGGCTTCTGATACTGATGGAAAGTGTTCAGAAGATTGGTGCTATATGGACACTAGCTGTTCAAACCACTTGACTGGGAATAAACAATGGCTGATAGACTTTGACTCCAGAAGGAGAACAAAGATCAGATGTGCTGATGATAAGTATCTTAATGCAGAAGGTATGGGAAATGTCAGAGTCAGAGTGAAGAATGGAAAAAACATTCTGATCAAAGATGTTTGGTATGTTCTTGGAATTAAAAGCAATCTGATGAGTGTGGGTCAGCTCATTGAGAAAGGGTTCTCAGTTGTTATGAAGGACAACCTCTTGATGTTATATGATTGCAATCAAAAGTTGATTATGAAGTCTGAGCAGGGAAGCAACAGAACATTCAAGGTGAATGTAGAAACAGCTGAAGCAGAGTGTCTTAGTGCAGAAGGCGCCGAAGGTGACAGTAAACTGTGGCACAAGAGGTTGGGGCACATGAACTATAGAAGCTTAGGGCATCTAAGTTCTAAGAAACGTGTACATGGCATTTCAAAGATTGTGAAGCCTCATAAGTCATGTGAGATATGCATTAAAGGCAAACAACCCAGATTGCCATTTGCATCAGAAGTATCCCCTAGAGCGAAGCATGCTTTGGGAGTAGTATATTCTGATGTGTGTAGACCATTTCCAGTACCTTCACTTGGAGGAAACAAATATTTTGTGTCTTTTGTGGATGAGTTCACAAGAATGACATGGGTAACACTCATCAAGTTCAAGCATGGAGTGTTTACTGAGTTCCGGAAGTTCAAGGTGAAGGCTGAGAAGCATAGTGGTCAGAAGTTGAAGATTCTGAGAACGGATGGTGGAGTTGAGTATAACTATACAGAGTTCCAGAAGTTCTGTGAGGAGAATGGAATGGAACATGAGGTTACTTCTCCATATACTCCTCAGCATAATGGTATTGCTGAAAGAAGAAACGGAACTTTGCTTGATATGACCAAAAGTATGCTGAAAGAGAATGAGCTACCTCACATGTTATGGGGGGAAGTTATTGCCACATCAGCATATGTTTTGAATAGGTGTCAAACGAAGAAGCTGAAGGAAATTGTTCCTTTAGAAAAGTGGGCTGGAGATAAGAAAAGTGTTAGCCATCTGAGGGTGTTTGGTTCTGTATGCTACAAACACGTTCCAGAAGCTAGAAGACAGAAACTGGATGATAGAAGCAAAGTAATGTTACTGGTGGGGAGTACATGTGCCTATAAGCTTTATTGTCCAGAAACCAACAAAGTTAAAATCAGCAGGGACGTTATTGTGAAAGAGTCAGAAACATGGGATTGGAACAAACCTCAATCAGACTTTGGTGTAACGCCAACACCAGAGTTAGTTTCTGAAGATTCTTTAGAAAGTTCTGAAGACGAGTCAGAGTCAGAAGATGAATCTAATTCTGAAGACTCTGAAGATGATCCAGATTCTGATGATGATCCAAAATCTGGTGGTGATTATATTTCTGGAAGGGAAAACTCTGAAGACATAGGGTCTGGAGGACAAGCTTCCAGAAGTAACTCTGAAGGTGGTAATTTAGAAGGAAGTAGTTCTGGACAAGGTCCAGAAGCTAGCACTGTTCCAAGTTTTGGAGAAGCTTCAGAACAAGTTCAGAGGCCACAAAGAATCAGACAAATACCAAGTAGGTTTGCAAATTTTCGCATGTTGCATGATGCTGAAGTAGATTCTGAAGGAGGAGTCATTCAGTGTGCCATGTTAGTAGATTCTGAACCAGTAGGTATTGAAGAAGCTCTCAAGAAGAAAGTATGGTTGAATGCCATGAAGAAAGAACTTGAGCTATTGAAAGAAACAAAACTTGAGAGTTGACAAAGCTTCCAGAAAAGAAGAAAGCCATCAGGGTCAGATGGGTTTTCAAGGTGAAGCTTAAGCCAGATGGATCAATTGGCAAACACAAAGCGAGACTAGTGGCTAGAGGTTTTCTTCAGACACC
This sequence comes from Vicia faba, assembly GCA_948472305.1. Lineage (NCBI taxonomy): Eukaryota > Viridiplantae > Streptophyta > Magnoliopsida > Fabales > Fabaceae > Vicia > Vicia faba. The sequence continues at coordinate 974,974,610 of OX451740.1, read as the reverse complement.
TGGGCTAGATTACTTTGAGGTGTTTGTTCCTGTAGCTAGACATGAAACAATCAGACTAGTGATTGCTTTAGCTGCAAACAGAAATTGGCCTTTGATACATCTGGATGTGAAGTCTGCATTTCTAAATGGTCTGTTACAAGAAGAGGTATATGTGTCACAACCTCCTGGATTTGTGAAAAAGAAACAGGAAGGGATGGTATACAAGTTACATAAAGCCTTGTATGGACTGAAACAAGCGCCCAGAGCTTGGAATCTGAAAATTGATTCGTTTTTCAAGAGGCAGAAGTTTCACAAATGTGAGATGGAATATGGTGTGTATGTGCAGCATTCTGGTGGCAATATGATTCTGGTGGCAATATGATTCTGGTGTGTCTATATGTTGATGACATATTTCTAACAGGAAGTTTCCCAGAAGATATAATCAAGTTCAAAGAAGCTCTGATGAATGAATTTGAGAGGACAGATATGGGAAATATGGTATTTTTCTAAGAATGGAGATTTTGTACTCAAAGAAGGGTATCATTCTACATCAGCTGAAGTATGAACTTGAACTTCTGAAGAGATTTAAGCTACAAAATTGTAAAGTTGTTGTGACACCATCAGAAACTAATCATAAATTGGATTCTGATTCTGATGGTGATTTTGTGGATGCTACGACCTTCAAACAGTTGGTTGGTTCTCTCAGGTACTTGTGTAATACCAGACCTGACATTTGCTATGCAATTTGAATGGTTAGAAGATTCATGAGTAAACCAAAGTGGTCTCATTAACCAAGTTGCTGTCAGGATTTTGAGGTATATCAAGGAAACTCTGAAATATGGAGTTGTTAGTTCCTAAATTCGACACCCACAATAAATTGGCCTTATGGGCCAAAAATAGATTGAACAAATCTAAGCTGAAAATACTTCGACAAATTGGAAAAATACTTGGAGAAATTTCTGAGTTAAAATGAATCTTCGACAAAAAGGTTCTTACATCCTTTGACTGAAAGGGTTCCAGGGCCTTCGACTAAGAGGAAACCTCGTATCAGCAACAGGTGATTTTGAATCTGAAGAAAGGAGGGAAAAGCAGTTCGCTTAGCAGTTGAGGAAAGCAATGTGGCATGAAGATAGAGGTCGAAGCACATGCAGAAGACATTTGTCCTCATCCTAGAGCAAGGCAACTCCTCGACGGTTACCTAGTTTTAGTATAAATATAGGAATTTTATGTAGATTTCCAGGTGTGTTCAACTGATCGTACAAGTTATTCAATACTATTAAAGTACCCGTTGCGTGAGAAAGAATACTGAAAATGTACGTTTGAAACACCACATTTTATAATCAAAGTCTTTTACTTTTATCTTTACATTCCTTGCCTTTTTTATCTTGTTTGCACTTTATTTGCACTTTTTCTCAGATTCCTGCACTTGAGTTTTTCCCAACCCCTTTTTCTATTTACTTTATGCACTCAAACTCGTCCCAAACCTTAACCTTTTTCATTCGAGCGTGCGTTCTTCATTTACATTAGCATTTATGTCCAGACAACATAAAAAATTAGCATATGTCTTAGGACCAAACTGATCGATCCCGTGAGTAACCAAAAAGTTACCCTTTTTGGAAGATCAGCGGTTGTTTACTGAAAAACACGACGAACAAATTGGCACACCCAGTGGGACGTTGATAATTTTTATATTTTGTTTTTTTGTTTTGCTTGTTTATCTTAACCTAAATGCTTTGCATAATTTCCTTTCTTTTATGAAGTCTTGTATGTTATTAAGAAGTGGTAAATTAACCACCAACGAGTGTACAACTAGAAGGAGAAATAGTGAAAGCAATATGGATAATCATCCAAATAATGGAGAACTACCTCCACCAAAAACTACGGGAATAACGGTTATACCAACCTTTGGTGAAATTGTCTCGTCAACCGTTGGTTCGGCACCAACATTAACAGCAACCCAAATAGGACCAATGCTTTTGTATGCAGGTCCCAGAGGTCCATCAGGAACACCCCCACCAAGGGTGAATCCAGGATCTCGACCATACATTCCACCCGGATTTTTGACAGCCTGGATGGGTCGAGACCAGCCTTATGGCATGCCAACTACTGAAATGGCTAGTCTTATGAACGTTGCGTCTACATTTTCAGAACCTTTGGTAAGTGCGTCTTCGCCATTACAGGGATCTGGAACTGGTATGGAGAATCTGGGTAGAAACCAACTCTTAGGAGGGTAATCCCATGCAATACCAAGCCTTACAAATGCTTCCACAATAATTTTGAGGCAACAGGTGGATGAAAGTAACCATGATATGGTACAAATGTTGGCCCAAACTCTGAGTACAATATTTAACCCTCTAATACAAAATATCACCCAGTCGAACCAATAAATGTCAGTGTAGATGGCGCGCATGGCTGAATTTTTTGGGGTTCCCCAACCTATTCGACAACCCCAAAGAGAACCTATGAGAGAGAATCAAGGTATAGTCTTAGAAGAAGATGTAACCATTAACCAAAACCCATAGCTAGATAGGAGGAACCACATAGTGGAAATCAAACAACCTAGGGTTGAAATACCCAAATTTCCCCCACATATTCCTAGAGATGGTGATCAAGGTGTAATGGTGGTAAATAGGAACCAAAATGCTGACGAACTGATACAGCAAGTTCGACACCATAATTATGGAACATATAATAATCTGACAGCCATGATAGAAAGAATCATGATACAAAACGAAATGAACATTGGCTTTCATAGGCCAAACTTTACATCCCCGTTGTCAGAGTATATCTTGCAAACAGATTTACCCCCTAGATAGAAAGTTCTAAAGTTCACTAAGTTTTTAGGGGATATGACAGAGTCTACTTTCGAACACATAGCGAGATATTTGATAGAAGCTGGGGAAATATCAAACAACGAGAGCCTTAAGATTAAATACTTCCCAAGCTCTCTAACTAAAAACGCTTTTACTTGGTTTACGACCCTCCCAGCCAATTCGATCCACAATTGGAATCAATTGGAGAGATTGTTCCTTGAGCAATTTTATATGGGACATACCAAAATAAGTTTGAAAGAGATGACTAGTGTGAAAAGGAGATTCACCGAGCCAATAGATGAATATCTAAATAAATTTCAAATGCTCAAATCCAAATGCTTCACACAAGTGCCTGAACATGAATTGGTCAAAATGGCAGCAAGCGGGCTAGATTATTCTATTAGGAAAAAATTAGATACCCAATACCTGAGGGATATGGCCCAATTGGCCGATAGGGCTCGACAGGTAGAACGTCTTAAACTTGAAAAAGCTAAAGCAACTAAGACTCATCGAAGAGAAAGGGTAGCCTATGTCGAAATGGATGATGACAATCCAGAAACATCTAGTGATCCTATAGCTGTCAAAAAAAGCGAAATAGATTTAGTAGAGTTAAAACAAGGGCCCCTCATACTCTTGTAGATTGTTAGTGCCCTCAAATGGGAAGAATCCTACTGAGTCTGAAAAGAACAGTGATAGATTCCCAAAGAAAACATATAGTTTCGACGTCACAAACTGTGACGAGATATTTGACTTGTTAGTTAAAGATGGCCAAATGATAGTTCCCCCAGGGGAAAAATGCCTCCTTTAGAACAAAGAAAGAAAAGAGGTTTTTGTAAGTATCATAATTTTTTGAGCCATAAAACTTCACAATGTTTTCTTTTCAGGGATCTCGTTCAAGGAGCGATCAAAGAAGGCAGACTCAAATTTGCTGACAAACCTCCAATGAAAATCGATGCAAACCCATTGCGAGCTGATGCCCACTATGCTGAACCACAGGCATCAACATGGTCGAAGCTTCTGAAGACTTCATCAATAATCCGGGTTTTTGCAGTTTCACTGGGAACATCTCCAGAAAGAATGTTGAAGGGGTGAGAAAGGCTATTGAATGCCTAAACAAAAATTCTACTGAAGGCCTAAACAAAGGGGCTACTGAAGGCCTAAGCAAAAGAGTTACTAAAGACTCAAACAAAAGGACTACTGCAGGTTCTTATTTGGCTTCTGTTAAGGGTTCGACAGAGGACCTTGAAGCCAAAATACAAAAGATGAATCTCGCCGCCAAGAGCAACGTACAAGTCAACATGGTCGAAGTATCTGAGGCAAAGGCTTTAGAAGAAGCCATTAGACAAGAGGAAGTGAATAAAACTGAATCTCCTAAAGAGAATGAGAATCTGGCATATTTTCTGCAATGATGCCAAAAGAAGAAGTTTGAAGTTATGTTGTGTCCAAGATGCAGCTCCATCTTCGACAAAAAGGCTGCAGAGCACATACAGGGCATAAGGGTAGTGAAGGAGAAATGGGCCACCAATGCCCAACCCCACACAGTTTCTGAGGTTAGATATGATCCCAGAAGAGGATATCAAAAAGGACCAATGAACCAGGTGAAGAGGCCATCAACTTTCAGGCCTCCAACAAATGTCCCCGTGGACACTTGGCTAAAAATAGCAAACAGAAAAAGGCCAAGTGAAGAGAAATGGCAAACATTCGATGTGCCAAGAGGGTCATCCTTGGCATATAGTAAGGAGTTCCAAACTACAACAACAAACAATAAAGTGGCTCATGTGTCGAGAAACTATAAGGGGAAAAACCCCATGTCTCGCTCCCAATGGCGAAGATATCAAAGACGGAGAAAAGCCGAGAGAGAGGCTACTGAGGTGCCTCAACCAGAGTCAAGCACCAACGTACCACAAAGAATGGACAAAGGCAAACAAAGAAAGCCTTTGGAAAGGAAACCAAATGCTAGAAGATTAGAGTGTCCAGATCAAGGTGAATCAGATGAAGAAGCTAATTCTAAATCTGATGCTACTTTAGATATTATGGTGAATGTAGTATCAATGCTATCCAGAGAGTACGACTGCCAAGTCAAAGTCGAAGAGACTGACTGGGAGGTCGAACAGGAAATGGCCAAACATAGGCCAGTGTGTTATTATGTGATGAAAAATGGTTGCGTCAAAGAGTAAAATACCTTCTTCGAGCCACCTACTGAGGCGATGAAAAATCACCTCAAACCCCTTGTTCATAAGGGCGAAGATAAGGGAAATAACCATCAACAAGATTCTGGTTGATTGTGGGGCTACAATAAATATAATTCCCCAATCTATGCTGAGGAAAATGGGCAAGGGAGATGGAGATATCAAACCCCACAACATGGTTATGTCAAACTATGAGGGGGGTATTGGGACTACTATAGGGGTGATACAATTAGACCTCAAGGTGGGAACAATACTTCGACCAACTATGTTCATGGTCATTTCAGTGAAGCCCAATTATAATCTACTCTTAGGTAGATAGTGGATGCATAGCATAGGTGCAGTGCCATCTTCGATGCATCAACGAGTTACTATTTGGCGCCCTGATGGCATCGTAGAGAATATCGAAGCCGACCAAAGTTATTACTTGGGTGAAGTTAACAACGTTTGAAAAAACAGCTTCGACAAGAACCTGTCTCACATAGGGCCATGCAATCCCCCTGAGTTCGATTTGGCACCAGCACCAAATGCCTTTTGCTCCCTCTACCTGTATTCTGACCATGGTTTCCAGTGGGATAGAGAAGATTTATGAAACATTGACTATGGAGGAGTTGATGACATATGGCCAGCAGGCTGGGGAAGCGAGTTCGATGATGATGACTGAATCACAAGCTTTACAAAAGATTTCGGCATATGTAGCTGAAAGTAGAATGATAGCGACCTTAGAGGCTGAAGTCAAGTACATGGCTCTTGAAGCCAATGATAAAGTATCTCTTCCAGAAGGTCCTGGGAAAGACTTCAAACCAGAATCACCTGATGCGAAAGAGGAAGAAATGAAAAAATAGAGGCTAGATGCCATCTATGGTGATGAGCCTTTGGATTTTGAAAAGGATCCGTTAGCAAACAGTGTTAAAATGCTAGTGCAAGATCCTCTGGAAGAAATATACCTGGGCGAAGGTTTGGTGAAAAGACCAACATACATTAGCACGAAGATAGACCCAGAGCTCAGGATCGAAAATCCAATTGTTGAAGGAGTTCAAATATTGCTTTGCATGGGATTACGATGAAATGCCTGGTCTCGACAGGGAAGTGGTAGAGCTTCAACTACCAATAAAGCCTGGAAAAAATCCTGTCAAGAAGACTCCAAGCCGCTTTGCACCAGAGATCTTGTTGAAGATCAAGACAGAAGTCGAAAGACTGCTGAGATGCAAGTTCATCCGAACGACTAGGTATGTCGAATGGATTGCAAATATAGTACCTGTTATAAAGAAATTAGGTACCTTAAGGGTGTGCATCGATTTTAGAGATTTAAACGCTGCAACACCCAAGGATGAATATCCAATGCCTGTGGCGGAAATGCTTGTCGATTCTTCCGCTGGCTTCGAATACATGAGTATGCTTGATGGGTACTCAAGGTATAATCAAAATTTCATTGCTGAAGAGGATGTGTCAAAAACAACATTTCGATGCCCTGGGGCTTTAGGCACCTACGAATGAGTGGTGATGCCTTTTGGCCTAAAAACACTGGGGCAACATATCAAAGAGCAATGAATTCTATCTTCTATGATTTTATTGAAACTTTTATGCAGATTTATATTGATGATATTGTTGTCAAATCTGTTTCAGGGAAGAATCATATAGACCATCTTCGGCAATCCTTTGAAAGGATGGGACGCTATGGTCTGAAAATGAATCCCCTAAAATGCGCTTTCGGTGTAAGAGCATGGGACTTCTTAGGCTTTGTGGTCCACAAGAAGGGAATTGAATTAAACCAGAACAAGACCAAAGCCATTTTGGAAGAGAAAGCGCCAACTAACAAGAAGGAGTTGCAATCTCTACTTGGCAAGATAAATTTTCTGAGGAGATTTATATCCAACTTAAGTGGAAAAACGCAAGCCTTCTCACCACTACTTCGACTCAACAAAGGAGGATTCGAGTGGGGGCAAGAAAAACAAGAGGCTTTCGACAAGATCAAAGAATACCTCTCCAAGCCACCTATTATGGTACCTCCTTATAGAAATAGGAGTATGAGATTGTACATAGCTGCATCTGATAAAACTTTAGGAAGCATGTTAGCTCAAGAGGATGAGAATGGTGTCGAAAGACCCATTTATTACCTTAGTAGAGTTTTAAACGATGCAGAAACTAGATATAGCAAAGTTGAAAAACTATGTTTATGTCTTTACTTATCGTGTACAAAACTCAAGCAATATATTAAACCACTTGATGTTTATGTTTCGTCTCATTTTGATGTTTTCATATATGTTGTCGAAACCCATCTTGCACAGCTGAATTGGCAAATGGGCACTTGCATTAACTGAGTATTCGTTAACCTTTATGCCTTTTAAGGATGTAAAAGGCCAAGTGGTAGCAGACTTTATAGTTTCCCACTAAATAAATGAAGAATCAATCAACTACCTGGAGATCGAACCCTGGAAGTTATACTTTGACGGTTCTAGTCATAAAGATGGAACTGGGGTAGGAGTTCTGATTATTTCTCCAAATCAAACTCCAACAACATTCAAGTACAAGATCGAAGGTTCTTGTTCGAACAATTTGGCTGAGTACAAAGCTCTAATCATAGGCCTTGAGATCTTGTTAGAATTGGGGGAAACTCGAGTCGAAATAATGGGAGACTCAGAGTTAGTTATAAAGCAAGTTACAAAAGAATACAAATGCATAAGAGAAAGTATTATCATGTAATTTGTAATAGTCAATCCTTTGTTGAAAAACTTTGAAAAGATCAACATTCGACATATACCAAGATTGGAAAATCAAGTGGCTAATGACTTGGCACAGATTGCATCTGGGTATAAAATTTTGAAAGAGAAATTACAACAAGTAATCGAAGTTAGAGGAAGAGTAACATTAACCAAGTTGTCTCCAACAGATTTGAAAACAACAAAACTAGGGTACGCTGACCACAAAAACTTTGAAATTTCGTTCATAGATAATCTAACAGAACAAGATTGGAGAAAGCCTATAGTGGATTATTTGCAAAATCCAGTAGCTTCGACGGAACAAAAGATAAAGTATAGGGTGCTAAGTTATACTCTAATGGGAAATGAATTATTTAAAAAGACGTCTGAGGGGGTGTTATTAAAATGCCTAAGTAAAACAGAAGAATACATAGGTCTTTCAACTACACATGCTAGAACATGTGGAGCACATCAAGTAGGCCATAAAATTAAATGGTTATTGTTTCGACAAGGACTATATTGGCCCACTATGTTGAAAGATTGTGTTGAGTTTGCAAAAGGATGTTAGGAATGTCAAGTACATACAAGTATCCAACACGTACCTGCAAGCAAACTCCACTCAATTGTGAAACCTTGGTGTTGTAACCCAAAATTTGCCCTCTCATATTTCTCCAAACATTGCAAGAAAAATCTCCAAGTGGCTCAAGATTGCTCAAGAGTTGGACAGTCAAGCTATCTCCTAAGGCAGTCAACCCCAAATTAGGGTTTTGTGTTGCATCAAGATCCTTGAGTCCAAATGACCTCAATTTCTCTAAATTGTCCTAATATTCTCTCAATATCATCCATGTCAAATTTCAAGCCTTACAGAGGAAGTTTGCTCAGTCAAATGCTCAAAAGGTCCAAAAATCGACTGTGCTAGGGCAAAAGTCAACTGTGACCCAAATACAGTCAAACTTCAAGAATTTTTGTCAACATTCTCATTTTGAAGGATATTTCATCATTTGATCAAGGGATGATCATGATTCATCAAGGATTGCTCAAAATTCATCAAGACTCAAAAGTTGCTAAATTAGGGTTTTGTAGGAAAAGTCAACTCAACTTTGACCAAGCATAACTTTCTCATACTTTATGAGAAATGACCCATAAAAAGCTAAATTTTCAGAGGATGCAATTACCCACAATCCATCTTCACACCCCAAGATCAAGAAATGCACTCACAAAAAGTTACAAATTTGGACATTATAGGTCATTTTTGAAAGTCAACAAAAACACATTTTTCTCCAAAGCTTATAACTTGAGCATGGGATATCAAAATGAGATGAGAACAAAAGGGTTGGTTATAGGACATCTCAAGCTTTCTAAAAAGTCAAAGAACACCTCCAAAAGTTAAAAATTGAAGCAGTTATGCATTGTTGAAATTGGGCAATTTTGCAAAATTGCAAAAAGTCAATTATCCCCAAAACTTCAAATTTTGTCAAATGGGCCCATTCTTTTCCACTTGATTTGAGCTTGCATCATTGCCCACGTGTCCTAGCTTCAGCCATGTGTCCATTTATCAATTTTATTATTTTATTTGATTTTTCATTGAATTATTTCATTTTAAATCAAATTAAATCAAATGATATCCCAAACTTTGATTACATGAGATTTTTTGAAATTTTCAGGATTGGATTCTCATCAATATCATCATCAAATTCGTATCACACAAGATCATGTGCAAAAAGATGGTTTTTTGACAAAATAGGCAAGCTTTCAAAAGTGAATCAAGTCAAATCATAAGGCATTGATTTAGAGGGATTCCATCCATATTTGTTACCCTAATACCTTGTATCATACATAAGCAAGAGAGGCACACGAAATTGAGGGGGAGAGGCTGCAAGAATAAGCAAAACAAAACTTGGAAAAGTGGTGAAAAAGTGAGAATTTAAAATCATAGCAAGAGAGGTTTTCAGAAGCCAAGAAGCATACCAATCAATTCATGGGTGATCATATAATCCTCCTAGATCCAAAGCACGCATTCACAAGCCTTCTAGAGCTCTGTAAGTATCACAAAAATCCGCTCCTTTCTTGAATTCGCAAATCATTATTCCTGCATCTTTCGTACAAATTATTTGCATATTCATGATCCTTACAGCATTTCTAAACTTTTGGCAATATTTAATTTGATTTATATGGACTGGAACCTCATAACAGCATGGCTAGGGATACGTGTTGGATTTTAGGGATTTGCGTTTCAGGTGAAATTGAATCTCGTGATAGGCATGGTTGCACTCAGGAGAGGGAGACAAACCTAACCATGCCTTTGGCGGTCGTTTTTATGGCCTGGAATTAATTTTTGGGTCGAGCTACGCATTTAGCTGTGGATCCAAATCCGTAGGAAATTTTACAGTGGCTGGAGGTAGGGGACGATGGCATGTCATCTCCCCAATGGCTGATTCAAAAATACGCGTGCATTTTTTTTATTTTTCTGGCATATAAAACATTTTCTCTTATTATTATTATTGTTTAATATATTAACAACTAAAGCACAATGGCCTAGTGGCAAAGCAAGCAATCCAAGCACCCACAGGACCTGGGTTCGATCCTAGGTCCCCCCCAATTTGCATTTGTTTTTTCTCTTCAGGTGATCAGATGCACATTCAAGCATTGTAGCATACCATGCGCCTCTACATCTCCAACAGCCAGATGGCCAAAGGCCAGATCTGGTGATTCAGATTGATGGTCTACCATGGACCAAGTCCAAGCGCGCACAGGGGATCTCAAAAGTCAATCAGGCCAGCGCTTAATGGGCCTCAAATTTCTTCCCAAACACTCCAATCAGGCCCATACCCCCTATCTCTCTATATTTTATTTTATTTTGTTTTAATTATTTATTTATTATTTCTATTTAATTACTAACCAATTAAAAAATTCTTCTTTTTTATAAAATTAAAACCACAAAAATATTTTCTTCATAAAATCAAATTTTAATTTTTTTTAACAGATACTAATTAAATTAATTTAGGCTTTAATTAGACAATAACTTTAATATATTGTTGTAAATAATTAAAATTGATTAGACTTAATCAGGTTTTTTACTAACATTGATTAATTTTATTTTATTTCTTTAAATACCAAAAATCCAAAAATAAGCTATTTTCATTAATTAATTAATTAATTTATTTAATTTAATAATTAACTTATATAATTTCTTTCTTAATTCAAAAACAAACAAAGAAAATCTTTCCTTCAATAAAAAGGGTCAAAACCCTAAACTCGCACTCGATTTAATTTTCCCGCACGCGATCTATTTATTCAATATTGTATTTGTTCCCGGAATGTAATAAATAATTAGGACCATTTAATTGTTTTTATTGCTTTATTTATTTTTCCGCATTTCGACGCCTTGTAATTTAATTTCCGCAAAATATAACTGTTAGATGTTTGATAATAGGGATGCATGACAAGAATGGATGTTTAACCTAGAATCAACTTAGATAACCATTAACATGTACAAAGACAAAATAACTGAAAACGACACACTCGCACATGCGCACTCTTAGGGTACACCCCACTTGGTTGTCTTCGTACACGGTCATTGAGTATAGGTCGCTTTAAAGGTCGCCCTCTTGTCTAAAAGATCATAGTCGCCTCAAAACGGTTGCCTCAGATATAATTGCCTCAAACAAAATGATCTAAGACATTAGGGTTACCGCTAAGGCATCCTAACATTGCTTTGGTGACCGTAAGTCCCGCATTCGAACTGACCCTTAAACTCTAACGGCGGTGCTACCTACTCATCAATAGTAGGGTAGCATTGTCTAAAGGACATTAGCATAGAACGATTCCTTTTTCGAGTAGGTAAATGGTTCTTAAGTACTTGCTTTTTCAAAAAATAAAAACTTTTCACACTTACACTTTTGCAAACAAGTTTTCAAAACACTTCATTACACTCTTGAGGACAGAAGCAAGAGTTAAGTCAAAGTTTCAAACAAAAACTTTTTTTCAAAACCCACAAGCATAAAGAAAGCAATATTTTGAAAACAATATGAGCAAGTACCTAAGAGCCTGTGGATAACCACGGATAGAAAGGGTGCTAACACCTTCCCTTTCTATAATCTACCCCCCGAACCCGAGAAATATCTCGAAAAGGAATTTTTCTGTGCTTTTTTCCTTTCCTTGTTGGATAAAATAAAAGTCGATGGTGAATCTTGCTTACCGCGACATTTTGCGAAAACAAACGCAAAACGCAAACCAATATTCTAAAAAACAGTCAGTTCTTTCCCACCGTATCATAGAACTGACGACTCTGTTGGGGACGCTTAATAAGTGGGGTGTACCTTAGGAATAGTTCATAATGTTTTCAATTGCTTTACTTGTATGCTTTATATTTATGGGCTTGTCTCGGAGTTACTATAGATCCTAACCTGGATCTGGGGGATACCCTTTAGGTAAGTAGCAATAAACTGTGAGGGAACTGTACGGCATAGACCGATACGGTTGAAGCAGTAACTATGTTGGTGTGGCACTTTAGTTTGTACCGATATCCCTTGTGTTGGAACGAGGAGAATATGGGTCTTCTAAGGGGTCATTAAGCACCAACCGACCTTAGAACCTTTAAATTTACCAACTTGGCCATAGAACAGTAGCAGTATGCTACACTCATTGAGACTAAACTCTCGCGATGATTCCGGCCGCAAGAAAAGGTTGCTAAACTAGAATTATGACCAATCGAGGGTAGTCAGTGATATTGAGATCCTCTAGAACCCTGTTACTATTTTTAGGACAGGTTTGAACCAACTGAACTGAAAGAGGGTAGTACCTAGACTCCTTGCCAGCCTGAAATTTAAGGGCTCTCTGTATGACTTGTGTGCCTTTACCATGTTTGCTATTTGTGGATACTTGTGGTGTGCTTTCTATCATGGCATCATGACATCATAACATTGCATACATCTTGCATTGGACTAACCTATTTCAAAGACAGGAGGGATTCATCTTTGTTTTGTTTTGTAGGTCATGGCACCTATGCGTAGGAACACCATTCGGATCAACTTTGTCCAGATTCCCACTATGCTTAAAGAATTGGTTGTAAAGATGTCATATACTACCTCCTTCATCAGAAGACATGGGCATCTTCTTAGTTTGGCCACTTCCAAATTGTACTAGTAGATGATGAGTGTCCTAGTCCAGTTCTTTGATCCACTGTACCATTTCTTTACTTTTCAGGACTACCAGTTGGTCCCCACCTTGGAAGAGTTCTCCGATCTGCTTGGTATCTCTATTCTGGAGCAGACCCGTTTACAGGTTGGGAGAAAATCCTTAGGCCGGGAGAGATTGCTTCAGCCCTTCATCTGACAAAGGCTGAAGTAATGGCTAATTGGGAAACTCGTAGTGGAGCAAAGGGCTTTTTGACTAAGTTCTTGGTTGGTAAGGCTAATCATTTCTTGGATAGTCTAGACTTCCAGGCATTCAAAGATATTCTGGATCTTCTGATATATGGCTTGGTACTGTTTCCTAACTCTGACTGCTTTGTTAATGTGAATGCGGTAAAAATCTTCATCTCTGGTAATCCTGTACCCACTCTCTTGGGTGACATTCTTCATCAGCTTTATGCTCGTACTGCTCGGAAGCGGGGAACCCTGATGTGCTGTGCTCCATTGTTGGCAAGGTGGTTTATTTCTCACCTTCCCAAGTCAGTTTTGAAGAACAAAGAAGGAATGGGCTGGGCCTATAGGGTTATGTCTCTCTCTCATAATGACATCATCTGGACCATTAAGGGTATGGATGAGGTGGCTATTATTGATCGATGTGGGGAATACCCCAATGTTCCACTGATAGGAACCAATGGAGGAATTACTTATAATCCATGCTTGGCCTTACATCAGTTTGGGCGAGCCAGAAGGGAAGGACCTCATGAGCTACTAATGCCTAGTATAGTCTTTGATTTTCAAGGGGATAGTGACGAGCAACGCCGCAGATTCATAAGAGCTTGGGATAGAGTACAAAGATCTGATCCACACGAGCTGGGTGCGAAGACTTCTCTACCAATGGAGCCATATCTCCGACGGGTTCGTATTCGTGCCCAAAAGCTGGGAATGCCGTATGAGGCCGTCTTGCCTATTATTGTTGAAGTTGTTGATGAAGAAGGGGTACCTCCTACCATCCTCCATCCTTATATGCCCACTGACATTGGGGCATTAAAGAGATCATGGATGCAGCTGAGAGAAGAGCGAGATACTTACCGAGAAAAGTATCACGAGCAAGAGTAGAAGATTTAGAAGTTGACTAGGCAGTTGGAGAACGAGCGGATCCTCAATGACTACGTCCGCACCGACAAGAAGCGACCATGGGAGCACTGATTGTCCTTTGATTATTTCCATTTTTATTTTACTTTTCAGTATTTCCTTTCTTGTAGCGCCTTAAGGGCATCTGTTGAACAATTTGAATTCCAAGTTTATCTAATAAAAGTGTGTTTCATGTTTGGTTTATGAATTTGAATCTCTGGATGTCTTTGAAATCATATCATATGCATTTCATTCCATGCACCTTATAACAGGTACCCTTACAGGTTTTCTCATCTTCTTCGCTATTTATTTCAGCATCATGTCTTCTGAACCATCAACTGAACAAGCAATCAAGGCTCTACAGGCTCAAAACGCCCAGTTCTAAGAATTGTTCATGAATCTAGCTAAGGTTCAACAAGATATGAAGGCCCTTATCCTGAAAGAGAATAAAAAGAAGAAGAAGAAGACGGTCCTGTTCAATATGGGTCGCAGATTCGGAAACGGCTTGCGAGATGAAGTGGATTTGACCACCTCATCTGGAGGGAAAGATAGTCAGGAAGAAAGGAGGGCTCCTAGCCCAGTGGTTTCAGACAACGAGACGGACTTCGACGAAGACCATATCCTCCGGCTTAGGATAGATACAAGCAACTGGAAGACCGGTTGAGTGCGATGGAAGTTCAGAAAGTGCCCGGTCTGGACTTTGGTGATTTAGGACTGTCATCTGGGGTGGTGATTCCCCACAAATTCAAAGCACCAGCCTTTTCTAAATACGATGGAGTTTCTTGCCCGAAACTGCACCTCCGTTCGTATGTTAGGAAGATTCAGCCGTGCACCGCTGACAAGAACCTATGGATCCACTTCTTTCAAGACAGTCTCTCAGGGACTCAGCTTGAATGGTTTTACTAGTTAGAAGGAGCCAGTATCCGCAGTTGGGAAGATTTGGCTGCTACTTTCTACAGGCAGTACCAATACAATGCCGACCTTTCTCCCACGCGTACCCAACTCCAGGTTATGTCAATGGATACGGGTGAAGGTTTCAAAGATTATGCTCAGAAGTGGAGGGACCTCGCTGGGAGAGTGCAACCACCCTTGGCTGACCGGGAGCTTGTGGACATGTTTCTAGGGACCTTGTCTGGTCCATATTTCAACCATCTGATTGGAAGTTCTTCATCTGGGTTTATGGAGCTGATTATGACCGGGGAGAGGATTGAGGCTGGTATCAAATCCGGTAAAATACAGAAGGGTGCTTCATCCGGCACCGAGAAGAAGCCTTTTAAGAAGGAGTCCAGTATTGTTTACAGTTCGAAAATCCAGAATAGACCTGAACGCCGCCAAGCTGTTAATGCGGTTGTTATTTCAAGACCTGCTGGTGCTCCCCGGCGCAACAATCAGCCAAAGGCCGAGAGACCACAAAGACAGTTCACTCAGCTCAACATGACTTTATCTCAAATTCTGCCGCAGTTATTGAAAACCAACTTGGTGGTTCCAAGGGAGGCCCCGCAGAATCCAAATATAACATCACCAAAGTACAACCCTAATGCTCGCTGTTCTTTTCACTCTGATAGCCCGGGGCATGATACATATGATTGTTGGGTTTTGAAGAACAAAATAAAGGACTTGATTGATGCTAAGGAGATTGAGTTCGAGGCGCCTGAAAGACCTAATGTTGTGACAGCTCCTATGCCCAAGCATGGAGTAAATGCTATAGAGGAAGACTCGTTTGTGGTTTCTATGAAGGATATTGCTACTCCATTGATGACTGTGAAAAAGAACCTTTTGTTAGCCGGTTTATTTCCGGGTTGTGACGAGGGTTGCCGTATGTGTTCTGTCCTACTTATCGGTTGCCATCTTTTGAAGTCAGGTGTCCAACGCCTGATGGATAATAAAGAAATCCTGTTTGAGAAGACTGTTGTTCCTTTAGTTCATACTGAAGAAGTTGCTATAATCACCATTTTCTATAATTCTTCCAAGGCTCCCACAAGAAAGCCTGTTAGAATTACATATGTTCCAAGAATCGCGCCGTTGATCATCACTGTTCCAGGGCCTATCCCTTATACATCTGATAAAGCTGTCCCTTGGCACTACGGGGCTGATGTTTACTATCACGGAATTAAACAAGATTTGGATGCTGATACTGACATCAGCAACATTGTTGGACCTGCTAAAGTCACCCGCAGCGGAATACTTTTCTCCCCTGATATCTCTCCACCAACTGTTCGGAAACCTGTTGTTATTACACCTGCCAGTGTACCTGCTACTATTCCTGTTCAAGTTCCCATTCTTACCCCTGTTTCCGAGTCATCCGATACCCGGGGCAAAGGGATTACTGATGAGCCTGCCCAGACGGAGGCGCCGAAAACAATTACTGTTTAAGCCTCTAGACAAGAGATGGAGGAGATTCTGAAGATTATCAAAAAGAGCGACTACAATGTAGTCGAGCAGCTGGGGAAAACCCCATCCAAAATCTCCATGTTGTCACTGTTGCTATGCTCAAAAGCCCATGCCAAGGCTCTGCTTGCATTCCTGAAGACTGTACACGTACCTCAAGAAACATCAGCTGATCAGTTTAAAGATTGCGTGGCTAGTCTGACTGCCGATAATGGGTTGGGTTTCTCTGACGCCGACTTGACTGCTAAGGGGAAGAATCACAACGATGCACTGCATGTCTCCATTGAATGCAGGGGCACCACTCTTGCTCATGTATTGGTGGATACTGGTTCCTCATTGAACGTTTTGGCTAAGAAAGCTCTAGACCGGTTGGACTGTGAAGGGTTAGAGTTGAAACCAAGCAACATTATTGTCAGGGCCTTTGATGGGTCTAAGAGGATGGTGCACGGAGAAGTGGATATTCCGATTAAAGTTGGTTCTCATGTTTTCACATCTACATTCTATGTGATGGACATTCGGCCATCTTATTCATGTTTGTTGGGTCATCCGTGGATCCACAAAGCTGGGGCAGGAACCTCAACGCTCCACCAGAAGCTGAAGTACCCAGTGAAAGGGAAAATTGTGACAGTACAAGGAGAAGAGGAGTACATGGTGAGCCACCTCAACTCTTTCTGATATGTAGAAATGGATGGGGAGTTCATTGAGACCCCATTTCAGCATTTTGAAGAGGTTCCCCAGACGCTGGCATCAACTGAGACTGTGGTTGAAGATCCTCCCATGAAGATGGCTTCCTTCAAGGATGCCCGGGCTGTTGTCAAGAAAGGTGGGTGTGCAAATTGGTGCCAACTCCCTGATTTTTCACAGAAGACTAACAAGTTTGGTTTGGGTTTCATTGCAGAAGCTCAAAAGGTTGTTCGGAATGCACGGATCAGAAGACCTCCCCTGTTCATCAGCAATTCGGGAGTGAATGCCATTGAAGACGATGTTGAAGAGTATGAGTTCGACAGTTGGATCTATCCTACTATTGATGGTGGACTAAGCAACTGGACAACAAAGGACTTCATCCCAATTTCTTTTGTTACCCAGTAATGAGACTTTTGTTTTGAATTTGTAACAAACAATGTTTTAAACTTTACGGCCCGGTGTCTTACCCGGGGCACCGCGGCTTCATTTGTGAGGGATTTATGTGTGTCATCTACATATATCATTAATAAAATCATTGGACGTTTTCTTGCATTTCAAAATTTTGTGCTCCTTGTCTTTCTTTTATTATATATTGCAAAACATCTATTTTACACACACTCACATATACAGGTCTACATCCACTCTGGATCTCACTGGTAACGACTATGCTACTGCCAGTTATGACTTCGAAAGTCTGATCAACTTAGCCGAAGACGAAGGTGAAGATGATTGCGAAGTGCCTGTTGAACTTGCTAGACTGCTACTTCAAGAAGAGAGGGCTATACAGCCACATGATGAGTCAGTGGAAATAGTGAATCTGGGTACAGAGATAGACAAGAAAGAAGTTAAGGTCGGTGCAAATCTGGAAGCTAGTATGAAGCAACGGTTGATTCAGATGCTGCATGACTATGTTGAGATATTTGCTTGGTCTTACGAAGATATGCCTGGGTTGGATACCGATATTGTAGTTCACCGCCTGCCTACCAAGGAAGATTGTCCTCCAGTGAAACAGAAGGTCCGCCGAATGCACCCAGATATGTCAGAAAATCAAGGCTGAGGTTATGAAACAGTTTGATGCCGGTTTTCTAGAAGTTACTTCTTACCCACAGTGGGTGGCCAACGTGGTTCCAGTGCCGAAGAAGGATGGTAAGGTTCGAATGTGTGTTGACTATAGGGATCTGAACAGGGAGAGCCCCAAGGATGATTTCCCTCTACCTCATATCGATGTTCTGGTTGACAACACCGCTCAGCATAAGGTATTCTCCTTTATGGATGGTTTCTCCGGTTATAATCAGATTAAAATGGCTCCCGAAGACATGGAGAAGACAACCTTTGTTACTCAATGGGCTGCCTTTTGCTACAAGGTCATGCCTTTTGGATTGAAGAATGCTGGGGCAACGTATCAGCGTGCCATGGTCGCTTTGTTCCATGACATGATCCATCATGAGATTGAGGTATATGTCGATGGCATGATTGCAAGATCCCAAACTGAAGAAAGACATCTGGACCATCTTCAGAAGCTGTTTGACAGGTTGAAGTTGTACAAGTTGTGGTTAAACCCGAACAAGTGCACCTTCGGGGTGAGATCTGGTAAACTGCTGGGTTTCGTCGTGAGCGATAAAGGTATTCAAGTGGATCCTGCAAAGGTGAAGGCCATACAAGAGATGCCAGCCCCCAGAACAAAAAAAGAAGTCAGAGGCTTCCTGGGACGTTTGAACTATATTGCCTGATTCATCTCGCACCTGACTGCTACTTGTGAGCCAATCTTCAAGTTACTGAAGAAAGATCAAGTAGTACGTTGGAACGATGAATGTCAGGCCGCTTTCGAAAGGATAAAGGAGTATCTCCAAGAGCCACCTATTCTGATGCCACCAGTTGAAGGGAGACCTTTGATCTTATACTTGATAGTACTCGACAACTCAATGGCGTGTGTGCTGGGTCAACATGACGACTCTGGCCGAAAAGAGCATGCTATTTATTACCTTAGCAAAAAGTTTACCGACTGTGAGACCCGATACTCACTTCTCGAGAAGATTTGTTGCACTTTGGCATGGGCTACTCGCCGGCTGAGACAATATATGTTGACTCACCCTACTCTATTGATATCAAAGATGGATCCCATCAAGTATATCTTTGAGAAGCCTGTCTTATCTGAAAGAATAGCAAGATGGCAGATGATTTTGACTGAGTATGACATCCAGTACACGACCCAAAAGGCAATCAAGGAAAGTGTGTTGGCAGATCATTTGGCACATCAAGCAATGGATGATTACCAGTCTATGAGCTTTGAATTTCCAGATGCGAATATCATGATAGTGACCGAATGCGAAGAACCTGGACCAGATGAAGGACCTGAGGAAGGATCCTGATGGTCTATGTACTTTGATGGAGCTTTAAACGCTTTGGGTAATGGCATTGGCGCCGTGATCATATCTCCTAAAGGCTCTCATACTCCATTCACTGCCCGATTATGTTTCAACTGCACCAACAATATGGCGGAGTATGAAGTATGCATCATGGGTCTTCGAGCAGCAATTGACCTAAGGATTAAGTTTCTAAGTGTCTTCGAAGATTCCGCCCTCGTGATCAGTCAGATCAAAGGCGATTGGGATACGAAACACCCGAATATTATTCCTTACAAGGAGTATGTATTGGTGTTGCTTCCCCATTTCGAGGAAATAACCTTTGAACACTTCCCTAGAGAGGAGAATCAGTTGGTGAACGCGTTAGCTATGATGTCTTCTATGTTCAAAGTCAATTGGGACAACGAAGCTCCCCAGATTATCATTGAAAGGTTGTACGAACCTGCACATTGCTGTGACATTGAGACTGAAGAGGTAACAGAAAATCCCTGGTTTCATGAGGTGAAGAGGTATCTTGAAGATCAGGAGTACCCCGAGGGTGCATCTGTTAATGACAAGAAGTTTCTGAGGAGGTTCGCGGCGAAGTTCTTCATCAGCAATGGCATTCTTTACAAGCGTAACTATGATTCAACCTTACTGCGTTGTATGGATAAGAAGGAAGCAGAAAGGATCATGGCGGAGTTACATGAAGGTACTTTAGGAACTCATTCCAGTGGACACACCATGGAAAAGAAAATCCTTCGGGCAGGATATTTTTGGTCCACTATGGAAGCTGACTGTTATCAGCATTCTCGGACATGTCACAAGTGCCAAGTCTATGCTGATAAGGTGCACATACCTCCAGTACCTCTGAACGTCTTTACGGCACCTTGGCCTTTTGCAATGTGGGGCATTGATATGATCGGTGAGATCAGACCTACGACATCCAACGGGCATCGTTTCATCCTGGTAGCAATTGATTACTTCACGAAGTGGGTTGAAGCAGCTTCCTTTGCTACAGTAACCAAGAACGTCGTGGCACGGTTCTATCAGCACAACCTGATATGTCGATATGGTGTACCAGAGAGGATCATTACGGACAATGGTACAAACCTCAACAATAAAATTATCATTGAGCTCTGCAAGCAGTTCAAGATACAACATCACAACTCCTCTCCTTACCGGTCGAAGATGAATGGGGCTGTAGAAGCGGCTAATAAGAACATTAAGAAGATTGTGCAGAAGATGACGGTGACATACAAAGACTGGCACGAGATGTTACCATTTGCTCTTCATGGGTACCGTACCTCAGCACGGACATCAACAGGGGCAACACCCTATTCATTGGTATATGGCATGGAGGCAGTCTTGCCCATTGAAGTTCAGATACCCTCTCTTTGGATCATGAAGGATGCAGGTTTGAGCGAGGATGACTGGATTCAGACTCGGCTTGATCAGCTGAACCTAATCGACGAAAAGAGACTTACTGCTATTTGTCATGGTCAGACGTATCAAAAGCGGATGATCAAGGCATTTAACAAGAAAGTTAGACGACAAGAGTATCAAGTTGGGGACCTAGTTATCAAGCGCATCATACTACCTCAAGGTGATCCCAGGGGAAAATGGACCCCTACTTATGAAGGGCCATTTGTGGTTAAGAACATTTTCTCAGGCGGAGCTATGATTCTAACTACCATGGATGGTGACGACCTTCCTCACCCTGTCAATGTAGACATAGTGAAAAGATACTACGCATAATAAATGACCCGCTAGGTTGACTGTCCTAGGAAAAAATAAGGGCTTCTCGGCGAACCAAAAGGGTTCGGGAAAAAATAAGGGATGAAAATGAAAAAATTTGTACACCCGGCAAGTCGAAAACCTGAAAAGGCAGCTTGGGCAAAAAAAAGGTATCCCGGTGGACTGAAAACCCGAAAGGGTGGTCCAGGAAAAAATTAGGGATCAAAGCGTAACACTATGTCTCATTGGATCATCTTGCATCCAGACTTTGGTATCGGCTATCAAGCTAGGACAACACTAATCAATCTGATCTACCTTCAACCAAGTAGCAAAGGGATGAAATGCTCGAGGACATAAAGGCAATAGCAGGGTTAGAACCCAGTGGGATCATTCACATAGCTATATTGTTTAGTTTTTCACAAATTGTGTAAATTCTATTATTTCGGTGGCGTTCTCTTACTAGGACGTCAGCCTCTTGTACAAAAACGCCTATTCACAGGCCGAACTCCAAAATCAATACAATTCATTTTCAAAGAAATTTCAAACTGTTTTTCCTTTGTCTGTTTTGTTTTGCAAAAAACGTCCAATGTTCATTTTGATATATGCACTTGACATTAATTGATGCTCATAAATGTTTACATACAAAACAAAAGACGGGTATTGGTAATATCAGAAACAGGGGCAATAAGAATTGTCCAAAGCTTTACAGTAGCTCTGTCCACCAGGTACAAGGTAGATTCAGCTGAAGAATATGACCAAGGTACTTTCACTCCCCGCAGAGTAAGACAGTAATGTTAGCTCTCCCCAGCCGAGACTTGCGACTGTGAATGAATCAGTAATATTCTCCCCAAGCAGAATTTATCTACCATCAGCACTGAAAAGGCTTAATATCCCTGGCAGTCTTAATATTCCCCAACGGAGTATAAGAATATTCCCCGGCAGAATACAAGATATTCCCAGTGGAGTTAAAATTTTCCCAGCGCAGTCTGAAATAGCTTCCCCATTAGACTTGAAGAATCATCCCCAGTAGACTTCAGAAGTTCGTCCCCGGTGGAGTATAAAAAATAAATATCCCCAACCGATTTCAAAAGGAAGTCTCTCCCCAGAAAAGCTCAAAGGATTATCCCCATTAGAGCCTAAAAGGTTATCCCCAGTGACGTCACAACTGAAGATCATCCCCCAATGGAGTTATTTCCTTTCCCAAACAGGAATTCAATCCCCAACAGGATTCAGTATCACCAGCAACGATAATTCACCCCGATAGAATTTATCAATGGAATCCTCAGCAAAGCATATCTTCCCTATAGAGTAATCTCCTCATCAGTATGTTCCCCAACAGAGTTATCCTCTCCTGCAGGTCTATTCTCACAATCATCTTCATTCGTCATCCCCAGCGTAAATGAATAATCCAACTCTATTCTCCAGCAGCTATCCGGGATTTATTTCCCCAGCTAAAAACATTACATTTCCATACATCATGACACATGCATATACGCATCATACAATACAATCTCATTTATTTTGAGAACATCATTGCTTGATATATATCATGCATTGCATATGACTGACCTTTACCTTTAAGGAAAGATGTAGTTAAGTTCTCGGCTTAGTCGAAGACCTGACCGGTTCTTAAATCTCAACCGAATTATCCTCGGTTGAATTTCAGATAAGGTTCTCAATCTCGACAATTTTCCTCCATCAAAGTGTGGACGAGTTCTACAATCTCAACGGTATACTACGTTGAAGACCAGACAGTTCCTAGATCTTGATGAAGATGTTTCCTCCGTCATAGTATGGATGAGTTCTACAATCTCAGCGGTATACTACGTTTAAGACCAGACAGTTCCTAGATCTTGGTGTTTTCCTCCGTCATAGTGTGGACGAGTTCTACAATCTCAATGGTATACTACGTTGAAGACCAGACAGTTCCTAGATCTTGATGAAGATGTTTCCTCCGTTATAGTGTGGACGAGTTCTACAATCTCAACGGTATACTACATTGAAGACCAGATAGTTCCTAGATCTTGATGTTTTCCTCCGTCATAGTGTGGACGAGTTCTACAATCTCAACGGTATACTACGTTGAAGACCAGACAATTCCTAGATCTTGATGAAGATGTTTCCTCCATCATAGTGTGGACGAGTTCTACAATCTCAACGGTATACTATGTTGAAGACCATACAGTTCCTAGATCTTGATGTTTTCCTCCGTCATAGTGTGGACGAGTTCTACAATCTCTACGGTATACTACGTTGAAGACCAGACAGTTCCTAGATCTTGATGAAGATGTTTCCCTCTGTCATAGTGTGGACGAGTTCTACAATCTCAACAGTATACTACGTTGAAGACCAGACAGTTCCTAGACATTGATGTTTTCCTCCGTCATAGTGTGGACGAGTTATATAATCTCAACGGTATACTACGTTGAAGACCAGACAGTTCCTAGATCTTGATGAAGATTTTTTCCCCAGTTGAATTACGGACAAGCTCTTAAAACTCAGCAAAGATGTTCTCTCAGCTGAGGTACAAGCAAGGTTCTAAATATCAATAAAAGCTAGACTTCCCCAGCGGGATCTTCTACAACAACAAGTATGTAAGTTCTCGCTAAGGAATATCTTATGCAATCGACACTACTGCAGATGGAATCTGTAAGACCATCCTCCTATCAACAATCTCTCAATGGCATCTGTAAGCCCATTCCTGACATCACAAGGCTGATACCACTTCATGTGAGTGCAAATTTCTGGGCACTCTAGTGTTCAATCATCTTCCACCTTCGGATCACGAAAGGCACGAAAGTCAATCTACATCCTCAGGTTTAAGAAGATTGAACAGGGGAAGCTGTTGTACCCCAAAATTTTCCCTCTCATATTTCTCAAAACATTGCAAGAAAAATCTCCAAGTGGCTCAAGATTGCTCAAGAGTTGGACAGTCAAGCTATCTCCTAAGGCAGTCCACCCCAAATTAGGGTTTTGTGTTACATCAAGATCCTTGAGTCCAAATGACCTCAAGTGCTCTCCATTGTCCTAATATGCTCTCAAGATCATCCATGTCAAATTTCAAGCCTTGCATAGGAAGTTTACTCAGTCAAATGCTCAAAAGGTCCAAAAATCGACTGTGCTAGGGCAAAAGTCAACTGTGACCCAAATACAGTCAAACTTCAAGATTTTTTGTCAACATTCTAATTTTTAAGGATATTTCATCATTTTATCAAGGGTTGATCATGATTCATCAAGGATTGCTCAAAATTCATCAAGACTCAAAAGTTGCTAAATTAGGGTTTTGTAGGAAAAGTCAACTCAACTTTGAACAAGCATAACTTTCTCATACTTTATGAGAAATGACCCATCCAAAGCTAATTTTGAAGAGGATGCAATTTACTATAATCCATCTTCACACCCCAAGATGAAGAAATGCACTCACAAAGAGTTACAAATTTGGACATTATAGGTCATTTTTGAAAGTCAACAAAAACACCTTTTTTGCCAAAGCTTATAACTTTAGCATGGGATATCAAAATGTGATGATAAAAGGGTTGGTTATAGGACATCTCAAGCTTTCTAAAAAGTCCAAGAACACCTCCAAAAGTTTAAAATTGAAGAAGTTATGCATTGTTGAAGTTGGGCATTTTTGTAAAATTGTAAAAAGTCAACTATCCCCAAAACTTCAAATTTTGTCAAATGGGCCCATTCTTTTCCACTTGATTTGAGCTTGCATCATTTCCCACGTGTCCTAGCTTCATCCATGTGTCCATTTATCAATTTTATTATTTGATTTGATTTTTCATTGAATTATTTCATTTTAAATCAAATTAAATCAAATAAAATCCCAAACTTTGATTACATGAGATTTTTTGCTATTTTCAGGATTGGATTCTCATCAATATCATCATCAAATCCGTATCACACAAGATCATGTGCAAAAAGATGATTTTTTGACAAAATTGGCAAGCTTTCAAAAGTGAATCAAATCAAATCATAAGGCAATGATTTAGAGGGATTTCATTCATATTTGTTACCCTAATACCTTGTATCATACATAAGAAAGAGAGGCACACGAAATTGAGGGGGAGAGGCTGCAAGAACAAGCAAAACAAAACTTGGAAAAGTGGTGAAAAAGTGAGAATTCGAAATCATAGCAAGAGAGGTTTTCAGAAGCCAAGAAGCATACCAATCAATTCTTGGGTGATCATATAATCCTCTTGGATCCAAAGCACGCATTCACAAGCCTTCTAGAGCTCTGTAAGTATCACAAAAATACACTCCTTTCTTGAATTCGCAAATCATTATTCCTGCATCTTTCGTATAAATTATTTGCATATTCATGATCCTTACAGCATTTCTAAACTTTTGGCAATACTTAATTTGATTTATATGGACTGGAACCTCATAACAGCATGGCTAGGGCTACGTGTTGGATTTTAGGGATATGCGTTTCAGGTGAAATTGAATCTCGTGATAGGCATGATTGCACTCAGGAGAGGGAGACGAACCTAACCATGCCTTTGGGTGTCGTTTTTATGGCCTGGAATTAATTTTTGGGTCGAGATACGCATTTAGCTGCGGATCCAAATCCGCAGGAAATTTTACAGTGGCTGGAGGTAGGGGACGATGGCGTGTCATCTCCCCGTTGGCTGATTCAAAAATACGCGCGCATTTTTTATTTTTTCTGGCATATAACGCATTTTCTCATACTATTATTATTGTTTAATATATTAACAACTAAAGCACAATGGCCTAGTGGCGAAGCAAGCGATCCAAGCACCCACAGGACCTGGGTTCGATCCTAGGTCCCCCCTGTTCGCAGTGATTTCTGGTGAACAACCGCTAGTCTTCCAAACTATCGAATAAACTTAATGACTGTTATTCAATTTCTCTGGTAACTTGCAGGATCGACTAGATTGATCCTATGGAACATGGTTGTTTGGTTAAGTCTAATTGTAAAACTGGTATTCATATTCAGGACTTCAAATTAGAATTGTTTCTAAGATATCCAATCCACTTTGATTACTATACTGAATGGTTCGAAGGATAACTTCTATATGGTATTAGGAATGTTCATGAAAAAGTTTAAAGACTTAAAATTGGGTAAATGGCAGGATTAAATGAGTGGATGTAAAAGTTACTAAATGTTTAGAAGGTTCGAACATAAGAAAAGTATTTAAATGCAGAAAGGAATAAATGACTTCGAATGTAAAGGCTTTAATGTAAAGGCAATAAACGTAAAATGTTTGAAGCACAAATGAAACGGAAATGAAAGACAAAACTGGAAAATGTAAAGAGTTTTCATTGAATTGTAAATGCTGGTGTTATCATACGTACATCTTTCGAGCATTCGTTTCCCTATCCATGCGGTATTTTGAATGTGTATTGGATTTGTACAACCGATATGACACACCAAATCCTAATACTAAGACCTCTATTTATACTACTTCGACCATAACGGTCTTGCTATCAGAATCTGCCACGTTTGAAGCATGCAGAGTATTACTTCACTCTGGCCTCCACGCGTCCTCGAACGTTCCAATGCTTATGTATTTTGAATTTCCAATATCCCGCTCACGTTTAAATTTCAAACGCCTTGGTACCTTCATTTCGAATTCGTTTCGAAAACAAACCCTCACAAATATAGTTTCGTCAGTATTTCAAACAATGCTTTAGACTTACACTCCACAACTACCATTCGAAACCTTGAACTTTAATATTTCCATTCGAAACCAACATTCTCTTCCATTCTAAATCATCAAACTTGCTTTATTCAAACAAAGCCCAATCATTTTATTTCGAATCATAATATCAAAATCTTCAGCCAACAAAATGCCCCTTTAAAATATGTATTTCGAACCCTTTGAGAAATATTTATTTTAAATAGATTCACAAGATTTTGATAGGTCCTTTTGAAGAATCATGACATTTACTGTGCATGACTTTACCCACGTCAATCAAGACGCATTTTTGAGCACTTAACCGTCTTGGACCAGTTACCACAGCATGGTGCGGTTTTAAAATAATGATTACTATTAATCACACTTATTACTAACACTATATCTTACGCCACCTCTCTCTGAATCCAATCAACGACTTCCACGTACTCCTAGTCCCTTTAGTGGGTGTTCACACTCACTCTATAAAACTTATCAGTTTAGTCTTTTCTTCTTTTTCTCCAAAATTATGAAATCCCCCTCCTTTTCACTAAACCCTAAAACTTCCAGCAATCTTAACAATGTCTTCATCAACATCATCACAATTGAAGAAATTATCAAAGAAGAAGAACAAGAAAATCAACACGGAAACCATCATGGAGAGCAAAGTGAGTATTTATCAGAATCAATCTGTACTCAATCCTCAAGTGATCTCCAAAGAGAAAGAAATGTTGTACGCTTCTCAGGTATTAATCTCTACCACTGTTGCTGGAAAAAGGTTTGCCCTAATGGGTCCTTTAACTATTTTTGAAATTCTGAAAGATACTAGGAAAATTTCCCTGTTTTCTATAAATTCAAACCCTTATTCAATAAGATGGATGCCCCTAAGGCAGGAACTGAAGACCTCAGCGAATCATCTGATTCAAAAACCATTGAAACTCCAACCTTACCTCCAAAAGACCCTTTTATTTTAGATTACATTAAAAGTAATTTCAAACCATTTCGATCCTGCCCCACTTCAGATGTAGCATATCAAAACTGGTTCACTAAGGTGGAATCCACAAAATCTCAACAATGGGAAGAATTAGGAATTTATAACTTAATCAAACTGTCGAAACCAGGCTTCACCTACAGTCACCCATTGCTCTTTGCTTCATTGTACTTCTGGGATAGCACTTATAACACTTTCCATCTTCCGGGCGGAATGATAACGCCCACCTTCTTTGATATAGCTGCCATCACTGGTCTTTCACCAGTGGGGGAAACTTACATCCCTGACAACGAAGAACATTCCAGCATTATTGACTTTGATGTCAAACTAGCCAGCTTCTCAAAATTCATCAGCCATTATCATACTGAAGGGGATGATGTCTCAGATGTAGAACATATCGCTTTCCTCACCTTGTGGCTGTCACGATATTTTTTTGCAGCAGATCCCTGCAAGTGGCGAGTAGGTTCATTCCCCTAGCCAGGGATTTCCATGAAAATAGGAAAGTCTGTCTGAGTGAACTGTTACTTGTCGATCTTTATGAGAGTTTAACGTTAGCAGTTTCTAGTTTAAAATCCCATGCTCCAAAGAACATTCTTCTGGCTGGACCCTTTTGGTTGCTTCAATTATGGCTTAATGCCATGTTCGAATCTTCTTTATCAACCGCTGATACCATCATCGAACAAGACCCAGAAATAGCTAACAGGAGCATCAAAGGCACGAGGCTTTGAAAACTCACTCCAAATGATGACAAGGATGATTTCAAAGTTCAATTTTCTAAATACATCATGATCTTCTCCAAAAGACACAAGTTCGAAGAGTCCATGGCACCTTTTGATCAAAGGACTTGTGGACCATCATGGTTCACAATGCCTCTCTCAGAAGCCGTCAAGAGCAAAGAGATGCAAGACATTTGGAAAGCATTTCTTCTTCCTAGGCTAATCTCCTCAAGAATTACCCCAACAAAGAATCAGATTTTCCTTCTGGCTTATAAACCCAATTTCGTTTCTCGACAATTTGGCCTGTGCCAATTACTTCCTGAACCTTTGTTCCAAACACAAAGTGCCATAACCTCAGGCAAAACGTTTAAAGCAAGAGAGGCCAAATTGCAACAGGAGCAATACCAAGACTTTGCTCAGTTTGAGCTTTTACCTTTCGAGCCAACACACTTTATAGCAAAAGGATTTCTTGAATGGTGGACTAAGTTCTACCAGACATATATGTTTGACACACTCACCATTCAACAAAAGCTAACTGGCGCGTTCAATGTGCAGGTACACTCCAAGAAAGGTATGTTCACTCACGTCAAAGAAATTAGGGCTTTTCAAAATTATTTCGAAACCACTTATGATCCCACACACTTGGGAACCACTATACATCAAGCGGCCGAGACCTTGAAAGAAAAATTTAAAGAAAAAATTTCTAAGCTCAAACTTCCTTCAGGGTTGTCACCTGAGGATAGGTATAGGTTGGCACTCGAAATGCACCCACCTAAATTTCCTAGGTTGCCTACCTCAGAACTGGCTCTGGCTTGGTTTCCTCCATACCCTTGGTGGTTCACTTGCAAAGAAATGTTCAAATACTAGTCTCAAAAGAAATTAAAGCCATCTGAGACTGTGACATGGGCTCGCTACTGGCTTCATAATTTCCCAGGACATCTTCGCTATGACCTTCCTTCCATTTCGATTACATCTAATCAAGGCACATGTGAGAATGCTTGGGAAAATTCCAATTGTATCCTTATTCCCTTATCCTTAACACTTTACCTTAATTGTCTCACTTTTCAGCCATTAGGATAAAGAATGTTACTTCAAAATCCAAGGAAGGGAACACTTCTCAACAAGCTATTGAAGTTAGTGATGATGCAACTCCAACAATACCAAAAACAACAATAACTACTACAACAACAACACCAGCAGCAGCAGACATTTCCATTCCAAAGGTAATCAACTAACCCTATTGTTTCGAGTAAACTGAAGTTTATGATTTAGATCTAACTTTTGTCTAACCCCTTTCAGACTAGCAAACTTCCACCAACAACTCCCAAGAAAAGGAAACAAGGCCCCACTGAAAAGGACCCTAAAACTGGTGAAAAATCCCCAACAGCTTCTAAGAAGAAGAAGAAGAAAGAAAGCTCCAAAGGCCATGAGCCTACTAACGTTCTTGGGCTTGATCCCAAAGACGTTGCTCCCTCAACAACATCCAAAATTCCACCTTCGACCTCCAATGTAATATTGGAACATATTGACAACAACATTCCTTCCGATAATCCACAGGTAATTAAATTCGAATTCATAAAAAAGATAGTTATTCATACCTTAGTGCATACTCTTAATTTTTTCTTTGTTTACGCAGGATACTTCGAATGCAAATCCCACTGCTTCAAATCCTCCAACCAGGATTCATGCTCCAATCACTTCCTCTATTCATGGGGACTCCAACAACTATGTGCAAAATAAAGGATCCTCCAACATGGCGGTCCTGACTGGAACTTCGGAGGCACACGATGATCAAGGCACCTCGCCCCCTTTGAAGGAAGCAAACGAAGGATCACCCCATAAGTCCAAAGAAAATCCACCAGAAACTTCCCTTCTGAAATCTCCTCTTGGAACTCTTCAAGAGAATCCAACAATCACTCATGCTGAAAAGGACAAGACTGATTCTTCTCAAGAGAGTGAAGAAACTGCAGAAGAAAGTTCTGGTGAAGACGAAACCCAAAGTGGTTCAGCTGGTGGAACGAAATCTGATGCTATTAGCAGCGAGACCAATACCATCGATGCGGTGGATCCGTGCGACGAAGGAGAAAGCGATGAGCAAGGCAAGGATGAAGATGATGGGGGTAAGACTAAAGAAATTATGGAGGTCGAAATGGACGCGACTCCTTTGAACAAGGAACTTTCCCCAACTTCCCAACCTCGACTGATTGAAGAGGAACTAGCTCTCCTAAAACAAAATGACCCAATTGGGTATATGAAAATTAAATTGTCCCAAAAGGACATCCCTTTCACTAGGGTTGGCACTGGTTCAACTAACAACACATTGTCCCCAGATGCTAGAGCTGTACTCCTTAACAAAGTCAGGAAAACAATCCTTGATGTAGACCTATTCGAAGTTCTTAAAAAGGATAGCACTGCTTGCTATACCATGAAGGAACTTCTTACTCAGGTTAACTCCACAACTTGCTCCTTTCCAGTCAGCACTATATTGTTCGATCTCCAAGTTCTATTGGACGATGTAACTGGATGTCTCCTACAAGATGAATTCGTTGCTGCTAAAGTTCAGGAGAAACGAAACGCCATGGATGTTGCTTATGAGCGCGCTTCAAAACTTTCTACAGAGGCTGAAGACCAAGAAACGCGTTTAAAACAAGCGAAGGCTGACTATGACGTTCGAGCGTGGTCTATTCTCTTTTGGGAAGGACAAATTCAAGAGCTCCAGCAAAAGGTCAAAGAAGCTCAACAACAGCAATTGGCTTACGAAACTGACAGCGTTAGTAACCAATTCGAAGAACTTCTTAACAGGGGCCTTTCCGAAACAGAGGCAGCAGAGCGTATCAAAGGGGAAGTAAGTACTCTGGAAGGAGAGAGACGTTATACCCAACAAAGGCTTGAGTCTTTCAGAAGCACCTTCGCAAGATTGAGAAACGTTTATTTTTAAACACTTGCTTATTTGAATTAATTGACACTTGGTTTTGTAATATTTGAACAATGCCATTTTGGCAACATATGGCACCATTTTAGCGTTTCCTTAATAATATTTCGACTATGTTGCTATTATTCGAATCTCCTATAGGCGAGGTCTATATTTTTTCAAATATTTTCCGTTAACCTTTAAGATCCGTTTGTCATCAGTTAACTCTTCGATTTCATACGCATTGCTTGAGAATATTTTGTATTCAAAAAGGTCCTTCCCAATGAGGTGACCATTTACCTAATGCTTTATTCTTCTTGTCCATAGGCAATATGACTTTCCAGACTAAGTCATTAACAGTGAATGTTTTACCTTTCACCCTTTTGTTGTATGCCCTGGCTACCCTTTCCTTTTGCCTCATCAGGATTTCCAATGCATGCAATCTAACTTCGTCTAACTCAACTAACTCATTCATCATCATCTCCCAATATAATGCAGATGGGATCTCATTTTGCCTTTGAATTCGAACTGACTGCAGATGAATTTCCACTGGTAAAACAGCATCATGGCCAAATGTTAGTTGGAAAGGCGTGGTGTTAGTAGCTTCTTTAGGAGATGTTCTACAAGCCCAGAGTATTTGGTCCAAAGTCTTATGCCAATTTTTTGGCTTCTTACCAACATGTTTTTTAATTAACCCTATTATCACTTTGTTTGCTGCTTCGACCTGACCATTTGCTTGAGCGTAATATGGCGTTGAAGTTAATAACTTAAAACCTGTCTCCTGAGAAAATTCCTGCATCTTTCTACTAGTGAACACAGAACCTTGGTCTATGGTTATGCTCTCTGGTAATCCGAACCTATAAATTATCTGTTTCTGTATGAACCCAATAATAGCCTCTTGATCAACAACTATTAATGGTACTGCTTAGATCCATTTGGTGAAATAATCAATTCCCACTAAGATATATTTTTGTCCTTTAGACGAAGCAGGATTGATCTCTCCTATTAAATCTAATGCCCATCCTCTAAAGGGCCATGGTTTAATGATCGAATGTAACTCACTTGCAGGAGCATGTTGAATTCCTGCATGTTTCTGGAATTCTTCACACCCTTTAGCAAAATCTATACAATCTTTGAGCATGCTGGGCCAATACATGCCATATTGGAATAACAACCATTTCATTTTATGGCCTGCTTGATGTGCCCCGCATGCCCCATTGTGGACCTCTGATAATGCTAAGTATGCCTCACCTTCTCCTAGGCACTTCAGTAATACGCCTTCCTGGGTCTTCTTGAACAATTCATTTCCCATAAGGACGTATGATAACGCTCTATATTTTATCTTCCTTTCAGCATTCAGTGTTGGGTTTTTTAAATAACCCACTATTGGACTTCGCCAATCTGCATCTGTCAAAGTGTCTATGGCAAATACTCTGAATTCCTGTTTGTCAGCACAACCTAACTTCATATTTTCGAAGTCTGATGGTATGAGTCTAGTAGCCACAACCCTTCTTCTTAATTCAACCAAATCTTCAAATGCTTTGGTGGAGACTTTATACCCAGAAGCCAACTGTGCTAGGTCATTTGCCTCCTGATTTTCTATTCTTGGTATATGTTTAATATCCATGTATTCAAATTTTTTGAGTAGCCTATTAGCTATGATGAAATATGTAATCAAATTGTCCTTTATGCATTTGTATTCTTTTGTTATTTGCTTGACCACTAGCTCCGAATCTCCTCTAATTTCGACTCTAGTTGCCCCCAATTCCAACAAAGCTTCAAGTCCAACGATAAGCGCTTTGTATTCAGCTTCGTTGTTCGAGCAACGAGGACCATCTAACTTGTACTTGAATTTTGTTGGAATTCCTTCGGGAGAAATTATAAGAACTCCAACACCACTACCATCTTTATGGGTCGAACCATCAAAGTATAATTTCCAAGGTTGCATTTTAACGTAACCCATGACAGTATCTTTGATCAAGGAATGATCAACAATGAAATCAGAAATTACTTGACCTTTCACAGCTCTTAAAGGTATGAAAGTCAAAGAATACTCTGTCAAGGCCAAAGCCATTTACCAATTCTGCTATGCATTATTGGTTTTGAAAGCATGTGTTTGATAACATCGAAATGAGATGAAACATAAACATCAACAGGCTTTATATAGTATTTAAGTTTAATACAAGATAAATACAAACAGAGACATAGCTTTTCTATGTTACTATATCTGGTTTCTGCATCATTTAACACCCTACTTAAATAGTACACGGCTCTTTCGATGCCATTGCTATCTTCTTGTGCTAACATACTACCTATAATAAATTCAGAGGCGGATATGTACAATCTCATGGGTTTTCCCCACGAGGGTGGAGACAAGATAGGAGGCTGAGTGAGATATCTTTTTATATTATCAAACGCCTCCTGATGTGCTTCGTTCCATTCGAAAGCTTGTCCTTGCTTCAAACGAAGTAACGGAGAGAAAGCCTGGGTTCTTCCACTTAAATTCGAAATGAACCTTCTTAAAAAGTTTATTTTGCCTAGAAAAGACTGCAACTCCTTTTTTGATGTAGGTGCTTTCGTTTCAACAATGGCTTTGGTCTTGTTTTGGTTGATTTCAATACCTTTCTTATGAACCACAAAACCAAGGAAATCTCCAGCCTGCACGAAAAACGCACACTTAAGGGGATTCATTTTTAAGCCATGTTTTCTCATTCTTTCGAATGATTGGCTCAAATGATGCAAATGAGTTTCTGCATATACTGATTTGATGACTAAATCATCAATATAAACCTGCATAAAAATCTCAATGAAATCATGAAAAATCGAGTTCATTTCCCTCTGATAAGTTACTCCAGCATTTTTTAAACCAAAAGGCATTACTACCCATTCGTAGGTGCCTAAGGCTCCTGGACAACGAAATGTTGTCTTAGCAACATCTTCTTCAGCAATAAAGATCTGGTTATACCCAGAGTATCCATCTAACATACTTAAATATTCAAATCCTGCAGCCGAATCTATTAACATTTCTGCCACAGGCATGGAATACTCATCTTTGGGGGTAGCAGTATTTAAATCTCTAAAATCTATGCAAATTCTCGGAGAACCATTCTTCTTAATAACAGGTACTATATTTGCTAACCATTCGACATACCTCGTGGTCCTGATGAATTTGCAGCGCAACAACCTTTCAATTTCAGCTTTGATCTTCGTGAGAACTGCAGGTGCGAACCTTCTAGGGGTCTGCTTGATAGGCTTCTTACCATCCTTGATTGGAAGTATGTGTTCCACTAACTCCCTCTTTAAACCAGGCATTTCATCATAATCCCACGCGAAACAATCTTTGTTCTTCCCAAGGACTTCGATCACTTTCTGTTTGAGGCTTGAATTGAGTTTTGCGCTCACGTAAGTTATTCTTTTTGTGTTTTCATCTCCCAAGTTTACCTCTTCTAGTGGGTCCTGTGCTAACATTTTGGCACCAGAGTCTGTGGGATCCCTCTCGAAGCCTAAAGGTTCTTTATCATAAATGGCGTCTAGCCTTTGATCTATATCAACTATTTCTTCTTCAAAGGGTGAGCCTTTTGAGCCATCCCCATCTGTTTTGTTTACTTCTGCAGCCATACTATCCATTTCAGCTTCTAAGGTCGCCTTCCATTCGTTCTCATCCATGTAGGCCGAAATCTTTTCGAAGAAAGAGGACTCAGTCATGGGCAGGATTATCGAATTCCCAGCCTGCTGGCCGTCTTTGTGCAGTGCCTTCGACTTCTCCATCCCCCTTGATTATCCTTCGATCCCAATACATTCTATCATGGTGAAGAGTCATGTAATAATGCGCATTCCTGGTCTCATTGATCTTGTCGTTAGGGGTACAAGGAGCAATTTTGGCCAAGTGTTTGTCATAGTTTCTCTTATCAACTAAGTTGACTGCTGTCATGAAGTAGCTTTGGTCAGCTTCGATATTTTCAATAATGCCATCCTCTCTCCATAATACTAACTTCTGATGCATTGATGAGGGGACTGCTCCAACGCCATGGATCCATTCTCTGCCCAACAGCAAATTGTAGTTGGCTTTAGCTTCGATTACCATGAACATAGTGGGTCTGCAGCTTGATCCTACTGTCAAATCCACTTGAATCACCCCCAATGTGTGGCCTACTTTACCTTCATAGTTTGACAGTACCATATTGTGTGGTTTTATGTCAACATCTTGTATCCCTAACTTCTTCAACATGAAATGAGGCATCAAGTTCACTGCAGCGCCTCCATCCACCAGGACTTTGTTTACGCCATGTGTACCAACTTTTGCTCGAATAAATAATGGCTTTAGGTGATTTTGCATGGCTGGTTCTGGGTATTTGAAGAAGGCATTCTTCTCTTCGACAGCCCCATTATCCATCACATAATAGCATACTGGCCTGTGTTTCGTCAGGTCTATTGCATCATCCTCTTCGTGCTCTTCGACTTCAGTCTCTTTCCCAAATTTGCAAGGCAACACAGATACCACATTGCAGTTGATGTTGAGTGAAGATTCCCCTTCTGATTCGAAATTGTCAGTCAGCATATCCTCATTCTCCTCTGGACCTGGCGTATATTCCTTTGATTCATTTTTCTTTGTTTCAAAGAAAAGTCTCCTGCTAACCGGAGGTTGGTCCCCAGGTTGATTGTTTGGTGCAGGTTTGTTGGTGCTTGATTCCTCTTTGTCTTTGCTTGAAGCCACTCCTTTGTTTAGCGTAGCTTCTCTCTCAGCTTTTCGAACTCTTTGTTGCCTTCGCCATTGTGACCTGGACAAAGGGTTCTTTCCCTTGTAGTTTTCCAACCTTACTTCTTCTCTTCTCGCCATATTGAACTGCCTTCTGTACGTCATGGCATGGCGTGTATTCCGTTCATTATTCCTCCACTTGTCTCTCCCATTATCAGCTCTAACTTGTAGCCACTTGTTCGTTGGTGCATCAGCAGGAACTTTAAATGTTACCCTTCGAGCGCCTCTAGGATAAGGGCTGTCAGGCCTCCGTTGGGTGTAGTTGTTCTTGAAACGTTGGCCTATTTGACCAGTTTCTCTATGGTTCCAACATGGGGCGAAAGGGACTGTTTCGAAGGTTTCTGCCATTTTTCGATCATATAATGCGGAACATCTTGGACACACTAAACATTTGGTTGCCCCCTTGTGACAACGAACTAAGAACCCCATAAGACTTTCTCCAGCCTTAGGGTAGCATCTGAACAGATGGTTATCCTGGCGCCAGTTGACGCCTGTTCGTGCCCTTTGTCTCTTTTCAAAGTCTGCAACAATTCTCTGATCACAAATGATGCTACATCTGGGACACAACATCATTGCAGCATTCTCTTTGTGGCACATCATAAGGTAATCTTTGAGACTGGCATCCCTAGCATACCTGTCTTCCATCTTGTATTTTTCTTTCTCTAAGTACCTTTCCATTTCTTCCATTTCAGAACAAGGTTGCTCCATATTTACCATGTTAACATCCACATCTTCTCCTTTGATATCAGTATCTCCCCAACCTGTAGGTTTGATGTCTTCAATTCGGGTCTTTGAGCTTTCTGGGGCGGAATACTTCACCATGTAATCGAACTTTCCGCTGGGCTCCCCCAAGGTATCCCATATTTCCTTCTGAGGAAGAACTGGCAGTGTGATATGTACTTTCTCCAACTTTTGCCTCAAGCCTTCAGTAGCCTGTGTCAAATTTTGTTTCTGGTTTTCTTGGCCTTCAGTAGCCTGGATTTCTTTCGAAGCAACTAAAGGAACTACTTCGATCAAAGCTTCTTGTTCCTTATGGAAGTCCTCAGTAACTTCCTTTTCGATTTCAACTAACACGTAGTTTTCATCTTCAGTGCTTTCCTCTTCTGATGGAGTGTCACCTTCATTTTCTCCAACCATATTTATCTCTCCAATGTATGCAGGTTCAGAGTAATTGGTGTCGGCAACATCTAAAGGGTCATCATCCACCTTCATCTTTGGCTTGTCAGCGAACTTTAATCTACCATCCTTGATTGCATTTTGAATCAGATCCCTGAAAAGAAAACATTGTGAGGTTTTGTGGCCTAAGAAACTGTGATACTTACAAAATCCTCTTTTCTTTCTTTGATCTAAAGGTGGTAATTTGACATTCGATGGCACTATTAGTTGGCCATCTTTGACAAGCAAATCAAAAATTTCATCACATTTCGTTACGTCGAAGGTATAAACCTTCTTTGGGAACTTGTCACTCTTCTCATTTTCAATAATTTCTTTCCCTTTTGTGGGAACTAGTCATTTACAGGAATAAGGTGGAGCCTGTTTCAATTCAGCGAGATCAATTTTGACCTCTTCGAATTCAGGATAATCTTCTGCTTCCTCAGTTCCGACATAGGAAACCCTTTCTTTCTTGCTATTTTTAAAAACCCTAGCCTTCTCGGCCTTTAGTCTTTCGACTTGTCGAACCCTGTCCGCTAATTGGGCCATATCCCTCAAGTGTTGTGTATCTAGTTTCTTTCGAATGGAATAGTCTAGGCCACCAGCAGCCATTTCGACTAACTCATGTTCAGGAACTATTGTGAAACATCTAGACTTCAAGAGTCTGAACCTATTCAAATAATCATCTATGGGTTCAGTAAACTTCCTCTTGACACTGGATAGCTCTTTCAGACTTATTTTAGATTTTCCCATGTAGAATTGTTCATGAAATAACCTCTCCAAAAGAGTCCAAGTATCTATGGATCCATGAGGCAATGTGGTGAACCATGTGAAAGCGTTCTTAGTTAGGGAACTTGGGAAATATTTAATCCTAAGGTTCTCATTATTTGTTATATCTCCCTCTTCGGTCAGATACCTGGCTATGTGTTCGACTGTTGACTCATTGGTGTCTCCAGCGAACTTCGTAAATTTAGGGACTTTATATCCCCTTGGTAAATCAGTGTGCATCACATAATCTACTATGGGAGAGGAATAGTTTGGCCTTCTAATTCCTGTATTGAGACCGTTTTGAGCCATAATCCTTTCTATCATGGTGGTTAAATTATTTTCTGCCAAGATATTGTCATTTCGAATCCTATGAACGACCTCATCAGCATCTTGGTGTCGACCCACCATGACAACTCCTCTAGGTTGTTCTTCTCGAAACTTTGGGACCTCTAACCTTTCGACCCTTGCCCCTGGTTCTATAACTCCCCTTTGTGGTTCCTCTCGAATCACTGGGACTTCTAACCTTTGTGCCCTTGCCCCCAAGTTAACCCCCTCTCCGGCTGGTCTATAGGGTGGGTCATCAGCAATTTGTTCTATGATGGGTATGTTCACTCGAACCCCCGCCTGATTCTGCTTACGCCTTTCTGGCGGAGCGAAAAAATCTGCTATTCGACTCATGTTGTCTGCGTTTTCTCTGTTGGTTACAGTTACGTTTTGTACTATTGGGGCAAAGATTTCTTGCATAGTCTGCGCTAACACCCCTATCATATTATGGTTACTATCATCCATTAATTGTCTAAAGGCCATCTGATTTTCTGTGGTTAAGATAGGCAATGTATTGTGACCCACTGGACCTTGGGTATTTGTCATAAATTGGTTGGCCCCAGATCCGGATCCAAATTGTGGTGACGAATTTGATGTGGAATTGTGCAAACCCACCATAAAAGATGTTGGCATCCCATAGGAGGGATTTCTGAGTCTAGTGCCATCGAAACCGGGTGGTCTAGTTGGTGGTGGGGTGGCGAAATGGGTTTGTGTCCCTGGTGGTGGGACAAATCCTGCAAGATAACTAGTGGTCCCTGTATTTCCTAGGGTCGAACTGTTGGTTGTTGTGCCACTTGCTCCATTTGTGGCCACACTACTGGTAGAAGATGCAACAGACTGTGCGTTTGTAGGGATCGTGTTAGACGTCCCCATCGAAACAGACGTATTAGTGCCTGTTCCGTGTGGGATATTTTGTTCCCCTTGTTGATTGCCTGGATTAGACATCCTACTACTACGTTTTCTTCTGGGTAAGGGTTGGTTACTATTAGTTGTCTTACCACTTCTGAGGTTCATATAACAACGAAATCGATATTCAGAAAAGAACTTACACAACAAGATTATATCCTAAAAATCTTTACTTTCAACTTTCTTAACAACGAGTCCCACTAGGTGTGCAAATTTGTTCGCAGTGATTTCTGGTGAACAACCGCTAGTCTTCCAAACTATCGAATAAACTTAATGACTGTTATTCAATTTCTCTGGTAACTTGCAGGATCGACTAGATTGATCCTATGGAACATGGTTGTTTGGTTAAGTCTAATTGTAAAACTGGTATTCATATTCAGGACTTCAAATTAGAATTGTTTCTAAGATATCCAATCCACTTTGATTACTATACTGAATGGTTCGAAGGATAACTTCTATATGGTATTAGGAATGTTCATGAAAAAGTTTAAAGACTTAAAATTGGGTAAATGGCAGGATTAAATGAGTGGATGTAAAAGTTACTAAATGTTTAGAAGGTTCGAACATAAGAAAAGTATTTAAATGCAGAAAGGAATAAATGACTTCGAATGTAAAGGCAAGAAACGTGAAATGTTTGAAGCACAAATGAAACGGAAATGAAAGACAAAACTGGAAAATGTAAAGAGTTTTCATTGAATTGTAAATGCTGGTGTTATCATACGTACATCTTTCGAGCATTCATTTCCCTATCCATGCGGTATTTTGAATGTGTATTGGATTTGTACAACAGATATGACACACCAAATCCTAATACTAAGACCTCTATTTATACTACTTCGACCATAACGGTCTTGCTATCAGAATCTGCCACGTTTGAAGCATGCAGAGTATTACTTCCCTCTGGCCTCCACGCGTCCTCGAACGTTCCAATGCTTATGTATTTTGAATTTCCAATATCCCGCTCACGTTTAAATTTCAAACGCCTTGGTACCTTCATTTCGAATTCGTTTCGAAAACAAACCCTCACAAATATAGTTTCGTCAGTATTTCGAACAATGCTTTAGACTTAAACTCCACAACTACCATTCGAAACCTTGAACTTTAATATTTCCATTCAAAACCAACATTCTCTTCCATTCTAAATCATCAAACTTGCTTTATTCAAACAAAGCCCAATCATTTTATTTCGAATCATAATATCAAAATCTTCAGCCAACACCCCCCCCCCCCCCCCAATTTGCATTTGTTTTTTCTCTTCAGGTGATCAGATGCACATTCAAGCATTGTAGCATACCATGCGCCTCTACATCTCCAACAGCCAGATGGCCAAAGGCCAGATCTGGTGATCCAGATTGATGGTCTACCATGGACCAAGTCCAAGCGCGCACAGGGGATCTCAAAAGTCAACCAGGCCAGCGCTTAATGGGCCTCAAATTGCTTCCCAAACACTCCAATCAGGCCCATACCCCTTATCTCTCTATATTTTATTTTATTTTATTTTAATTATTTATTTATTATTTCTATTTAATTACTAACCAATTAAAAAATTCTTCTTTTTTATAAAATTAAAACCACAAAAATATTTTCTTTATAAAATCAAATTTTAATTTTTTTAACAAATACTAATTAAATTAATTTAGGCTTTAATTAGACATTAACTTTAATATATTGTTGTAAATAATTAAAACTGATTAGACTTAATCAGGTTTTTTACTAACATTGATTTATTTTATTTTATTTCTTTAAATACCAAAAATCCAAAAATAAGTTATTTTTATTAATTAATTAATTTATTTAATTTAATAATTAACTTAGATAATTTCTTTCTTAATTCAAAAACAAACAAAGAAAATCTT
Source organism: Vicia faba (assembly GCA_948472305.1). Lineage (NCBI taxonomy): Eukaryota > Viridiplantae > Streptophyta > Magnoliopsida > Fabales > Fabaceae > Vicia > Vicia faba. The sequence continues at coordinate 974,933,497 of OX451740.1, read as the reverse complement.
TCCTTCAATAAAAAGGGTCAAAACCCTAAACTCGCACTCGATTTAATTTTCTCGCACGTGATCTATTTATTCAATATTATATTTGTTCCCGGAATGTAATAGATAATTAGGACCATTTAATTGTTTTTATTGCTTTATTTATTTTTCCGCATTTAAATTTCAAAGGGTTACTTTTGGTGATGTAAATACCCGATGCCTTGTAATTTAATTTCTGCAATTTATTTTCCGCAAAATATAACTTTTAGATGTTTGATAATAGTGATGCATGACAAGAATGAATGTTTAACCTAAAATAAACTTAGATAACCATTAACATGTACAAAGACAAAATAACTGAAAACGACACACTCGCACATGCGCACTCTTAGGGTACACCCCACTTGATTGCCTTCGTACACGGTCATTGAGTATAGGTCGCTTTAGAGGTCGCCCTCTTGTCTAAAATATCATAGTCGCCTCGAAACGGTTGCCTCAGATATAATTGCCTCAAACAAAATGATCTAAGACATTAGGGTTACCGCTAAGGCATCCTAACATTGCTTTGGTGACCGTAAGTCCCGCATTCGAACTGACCCTTAAACTCCAACGGCGGTGCTACCTACTCATCAATAGTAGGATAGCATTGTCTAAAGGACATTAGCATAGAACGATTCCTTTTTCGAGTAGGTAGATGGTTCTTAAGTACTTGCTCTTTCAAAAAATAAAAACTTTTCACACTTACACTTTTGCAAACAAGTTTTCAAAACACTTCATTACACTCTTGAGGACAGAAGCAAGAGTTAAATCGAAGTTTCAAACAAAAACTTTTTTTCAAAACCCATAAGCACAAAGAAAGAAATATTTTGAAAACAATATGAGCAAGTACCTAAGAGCCCGTGGATAACCACAGATAGAAAGGGTGCTAACACCTTCCCTTTCTATAATCTACCCCCCGAACCCGAGAAATATCTCGAAAAGGAATTTTTCTGTGCTTTTTTCCTTTCCTTGTTGGATAAAATAAAAGTCGGTGGCGACTCTTGCTTACCGCTACATTTTGCGAAAACAAACGCAAAATGCAAACCGGCATTCCAAAAAATAGTCAGTTCTTTCCCACCGTATCACACTTGGCCTTTTAGGGGATGGGCTTTGGATCTTATTGGAGAGATTCGACCAACATCATCTAAAATCTAGAAATACATATTGGTGGGCATTGATTATTTCACTAAATAGATTGAAGCAATTCCTTTAGTCAATGTAGACCAGGAAAATTTCATTGAATTCATTCAAAAGCACATTATATACAGGTTTGGAATCCCTGAGACAATAACAATTGATCAAGGGTCAGTCTTTATTGGTCGAAAAATGCAAGAATTTGCTACAAAAATGGGGTTCAAACTATTAACATCTACGCCTTACTATGTACAAGCTAATGGTCAAGTCGAAGCGGAAAACAAGCTAATAATCAGCTTAATAAAGAAGCATGTAGGAAAGAAGCCAAAGAATTGGCACAAGACTTTAGATCAAGTTTTATGGGCTTGTCGAACTTCTCCTAAGGAAGCTAGCAGAACGACACCTTTTCGACTAAGTTATGGCCATGACGTAGTATTGCCAGTAGAAATTTGTCTATAATCAACAAGAATTCGGAAACATCAAGACATCCCTTCTGAAGCTTACTAGAATACGATGTTAGACGAATTGGTTGATATGGACGAAAAAAGACTGAAAGCTTTGGATCTCTTAAGGTTACAAAAGAAGAGCGTGGAAAAATCTTACAATAAAAGAGTAAAACCCAAGACATTCTTGCCTGAGGACCTGGTTTGGAAAGTAATCCTCCCAATGGATCGAAAGGATAGGAATATAGGAAAATGGTCTCCTAAATGGGAAGGACCTTTTAAGATCATCCAAACACTATCTGGTGGCGCATATGAGGTCTAAGAATTAAATGAAGATCAAAGGCTCTTGAGAGTAAATGGTAAGTACTTGAAAAAGTATAGACCTATACTTCAAGAGGTTAAAATAACCAATGCTCGATCTCAATCAAGTTAAAAAGCGAAGATGGAAAATATATTACAAAGCCAAAATGGCTAAAAGTCATTACAAAGTACATAATTATACAAACAAAAAACAAAGTCGAAATCAAAACGGGAGGTTGGCCTTAATTTTGAGGTATTTTATCTTCTGTAGCTCCAGACGTATTTTGCACAAAGCCTTTGACTGATGAAGAGTCTCGATTTTGGCATCCAATTCTTAGGCTCGTTCAGCATATGCTAATCCCTCGTTGAGTTCCTCTTGAATCTCTGAATCAGTGCTGACAGCGAGAAGTTCTTCCTTTCGTTTATCATTGGCAGCAATCTTAGCCTCTAACTCTCTAATCTGAGCCTTCATACTGGCTGTATTTTGGTCGAGTTCTTCTACTTCTTTCTGCCTAGCCTCTTGTGCCTTCGACAACTCCTTTAGCTTCAAAGTTGATTCAGCAGTAGCACCCCAGGAAGAAGCTACATGTCCATTGGCCTTCTCAATTTAGCAATTGAGAATCCTTCGACGATTGTAGTCAGCTGAAACCCGATCAATGATGGAAATCAAATCCAAAATAATGTTGGCAATGTTAGGTGAAGCAGCAAGAAGGTCGACAACTCTTAAAGTAGTCTTCAGAAAGGAAGGAGCTGTAGGTTCTCCCTCTAAGGTCAGCATTAAATATCTTTTAAAAAGTTGCGCCTTAACCTTTTGAAGTGCCTCTTCAAGAGGAGATGTTGAAGTAGATTTTCCAGACGCAGTCGAAGCACTCTGATCAGAAGAACTTTCTCTACCCTCGATAATGGCAGTTAAGTAGCCAAGAGGATTTTGTTGTTTCAGTAATTCCAAATATTCCTTAGTGCGAGACCCAGTCAAAGTAACCCTCTCATTTGCAACATGAGTAACATTTGCTTCGACAGAGATCTGGACAGGGGCACCTTCAACATGCGTAGAGTTTCTTGTTCCCCCTGTAAGGTTTTCTCTTCCATCAGTCGCTGAAATATCCTCAGTCTGATTCCCTCCCGCTGGTATGTCTTCCCTCGCAGTTTCGATTAAATCATCAACAACCTCCTCTTCTATGTCCTTTTGTCCATCATCATTAGCTTGCTGAGTCCCAAGATTCTCCTGTTCCTCACTAGGAACTTATTCATTAGGCTTACCAATGGCTTCACGCCCAGAGGTTTGGTTCACCTCACTGGCAGAGCTCACAAAGGATCCCTTTGCTGAAGAAGGCCTATAAGTAGGATCACCCTCACTATTTATTAAAGTGGCAGATTCTTCTACAGGGACTTGTTTAGAAGTACCAGCAGTTTCCTGAAGATTATAAGATTGTTATCAGAATTATTGAAAAAAGGAAAGAGAAGTCTAAGTCAATAAACAATCTTGAAGGGTCGAAGTGATTACCTTAGGCGGAACTTCAGCACCAGGACTTGAGTTATTGCTCTCACTGGGATTATTCATCCTAGCAGCTATCTCTGGTTCCGTTGGCTCTCTGATGATGATGGGAGGAGGTCTCGACCCAATAACTTTAACCTTGACCTTGGTTTTTGGATGAGGCTCGGGAATAGGGGCCAGTTTCTTTAACTTGTGCCTATTTAGAGGGAAATGAGGAGATTCTTCTTCTTCATCACTGGAAATTTCAATTTCTTAAACTTTCCTTTTCTGTGGATTAGTTTTAAATACCCGAAAAGAAAGGAGTCGAAGGCATCAGCATCAATAGTAATATGTTAAACAGAAAGATATAACAGAAAGTGTTTACCTTTGGTGAAGGTTTTACAAAAGAGTCTCCTCCCTTTGCGCTTTCAGCAACTTTCTTGGTAGTGGTCCTCTTGACGGCTAGAAAATAAACAAGTATAAGCTAGATGTCGAATGATTAAATCAAAGACGATAAGACATTTGCTTTGAAAATAAATATTACCCTTTTTGATCTTGTCAGAGACCAATATAAACGCCTCTTGAAGGTGATCAACGAAGTCTTTTTCATCAAAGAATTCTTCGTTATAATATTGCTTCCACCAGTCTTTAAAGAGAGGCGAACACAGGAAATTGAGTTTGAAGTCGAACAGAGTTAGTACGGTTCGACCAACGTACCTACCAATATGCTTGGTAGCAGCATCCTCTGAATAGTCTGCATTATAAAATAAAAGAAGCTTTTCTCGGGAGTAGATTGGCGAAGGGAGCGTCTGGATGATACCAAATTGTTGAGAGAAAAGATTTGGTTGATAAGCAATCAAACTAAGTTGATTCTTCGAACTCTTGAATCTTAGTGGCATGATTCTTGGGTGAAGAAACGACTTCCAGATAGCCATATATTCATCCACAAGTTCATCTTTGTCAGATGAAGGATATGGTCGAATGAACCATTCAGGACCAACCTTTCTACTAGCAAAGGGAGCCATGGTCGAAACAAATTCCTTACGCTTTGCAAACATCATTACAAAGTTGATAAATGCTTTTTGGAATTGTTGACCTTCGTCAGTTGGAGTCAGCAGGACTAAGCTAGTCCCTTCGACCCTTCTGCTTAGGAATTATGGGGCCCTCTCATTAATCTTATTCTTCTGAGGAAGAAAAGATTCAAAAGTGGCATTGAGCCAAAGTTGAAGAAGCCAAAAGGGGTTTGTGATACAGTAAGAGAACTGACTTGGGTGTTTTTCGTTTGATCGTAAATTTTGCGGTTAGTAAGAGTCGCCACCGACTTTTCTTTTATCCAAAATGTAAGTTGAAAAAGCACAGGAAAGACCTTTAAGATGTTTTCTTGAGTTCAGGGGGTAAATCATGAAAAAAGAAGGTATTAGCACCCTTTCCATCCATGGTTTTCCATGGGATCTTAGTTACTTGCTAGATCACTTTCTTTTGTTTGAAAATGTGCTTTGTGTGGTTTTTGAAAGTATTTTGTAAAGGCGTCATCGTTTAGGAAAACTTTGTAATGATTCTCGTTCGTAAGAATGTATACAAAGTGTTTGATCTTTTGAAAATGTTTTCAAGTTTTGAAAGATGTTTTGAATGTGTTGGTGTTTCCTTTGAAAATAGCAAGGATGTTTTTGTTTTGAAATGGATCAAGTAACTAGGAACATTCTACCTACTCAAAAGTCTCTCATGTTCATTTCTTTTTTCCTTTGATATTGTTATCTTACCATTTATTTAGTAAGTAACCCTAACTTTGGATGTAAAAAGGGACGGGTGTGGATCATCGTATAACCATGATTAGCAATGTTGCAAGATATCTTAGCATTTTTCTTTAGAGACTAAGATCATTTTGAAAGGCAACATAGATAGCGTCATCGAGGGACTGTGATCTTGTATTTTTGCTTGTTTTTGCTAAGATACCTCACATGCATAATATGGCCATTTTGTAAGGCAACCAAGTGGATTTATCCTAGGGGTGTTTGTGTGCAAGTGTATTGATTTACATGCTTGATTTGTCTTTGATTAGGGTTGCTAAGCATTGATTTTAGTCTTTCCATACAAAACCCTAATTACTAGCATTTGTATATAAAGCCTTTAAATTGCGGAAAATAAAAATATTAAGCTATTACAATACTTAGGGGAGGGGGTGTACAAATTACAAATGGGGGATATTGCAAGAAATTAAATCTAAATAATCATTACAACCATATTGAATTTGAATAAATGTACAAAATGAACAAATAAAATACAAGAATGTAAATGTAAAAAGAAATATGATTTTTGTTTGGTTTTTTCATGAAAAGGGTTTTTTGACCTAATTAAATAAAAATAAAATAATTAACTAAAAATAAGAAAATTAAGATTAAGTTAGTAAAATAATTAATTTAAGGAAAACAAGTTCTTTAGAGTTTTTTTTTTATGAATTTAATTAAATGAGTAAATAAAAATAATTAAATAAAAGTCCTAAATTCTAAATTGATTTTAATTTACAAGAAATATAATATAATGATTAAAATTAAATTATCTAAGTATTAAAAAAGAAATTAATTAAAGAAAATGTTTTTGTTATTTTATTTTTATGAAAAATAAATTAAATAAAAATAAAATAAAAAATATATAAATATTTCTGGGTTTTTTAGTAATGAAAATAATAATAATAATCATATTAATAATAATATTAATAATAAAAATAATAAAAGATGAGATAGTAAAAATAAAATAAAGTAAAAAAATAAAAACAAGGAGGTTAATAAGTGAAATAGGGAGTATTGTGAGAAAAAAAAGTCAAGCCCAAACTATTGGCCCAAGCTCTGCAAAAAAACAAGAAAATGTCAAAAAAATGGAAAAATGCAAAAAGGTCATGTTGGGGCTTGAACCCAGGACCTAAGGGTGACAGGCGCACGCTTTAACCACTGAGGTGGTGATACATCTGTTAACTTATGTCAAACCATAAATATATATTATAAGTCTTGCCTTAAATGTACTTCATCTTCAACCTCCAGCCAGAATCCCTGCAACTTATTCGTTTCTCAACCATTTGCAAAAATGTAAACATGAAAGTTGTGTAAAATTTCATCACAATTCCAGAAATGTAAATAACTAAAGCTATAGATCAAAGATGAATGAGAATTTCTAATGGTACCAAATTCTGACCTAACTTTTCCAGGATGTTCAGATTCAAAATTATAACTACTCAAGCAATATAAATGAAATCTAAAGACATGGTTAGTTTTAGGGCTATGATATCTACATTTTATCTTCACAAATGGAAAGCAAATGATGCCTATATGAAGAGTTCAAAAGTCAGAAAACTCACCTTGAAAACGGAATTCGTGTTTTGAGTTGGAGCTTGTTTCAAGGTGTTGCAAGGATCAAGTTAGCTTCCTTGAGGTCTCAGGAAGCTAATGCAATGATTAGCTTGGTTGGAGAGTGGCTGAAATGGTCTGGAGAAGTCCAACTATGATGCTCTATTTTTGAACTTGGAAATGGAGGAATATGGTGTTACAGTCGTGTAACAGGGACATGGATGGCTTTTGTATGATGCTTAGAAGCTTTTGGAAGCAAAAGGCCAAGAAACGCACGATTAGTTTTTGATTTTGGGATTTCTGGTCAGAATATGCAACAATGGAAGTATGAGATGCAATTCTGAGTTTTTGTGAGTTTTAAGGCTTGTGTATGTGTGTGCTTTCTTTTAAATGACTTGTGTATCTATAAGCATAAGGTTGTAGAGGTTTTGCACAAAGGATTTATGAGTTATAGAGTTATGGCTAGGTTGCTTGATTTTGAAGAAAAGTGAAAATATGGTTCCAAGATGAAGTACAAGCATGGGCTGAGTGATTGTAAGGCTTGAGACAAACTTCTCTTGAGTTATAAGACGTGTATGATCAGAAGAAAACAATTTCAAGGCTCAAGAACAAGTTTTGTGCATAAAGCTACTTTTTCAAAATGGCATTGTGCACTTTCTTCCTAAAATGGATATAAAGCATGGGCATTGCATTGAATGCTTGAGTTGAAGCCTCTAACAGCTGTGCAAGAATTTAATTATGGAGTTCCTAACAAGTTTGAGGCCTGAAAAGCAAATATTATGCATCATAGGTTTGAGATTTGAATTTTGTTCATCACAAAATTTGCCTTGTAAAACAACTTGAAACCCCAACTTCTGACCTTCGATTCTCCTTGCTCACAAATGATCTTAAAGAGTTCTTGGATATTTTGGAAATATTGTAATGTTCTCTACAACCCCTCTTTAAATCACCTTTGAAAAATCCAAATGGAACTAGGTGAAACTTGGGTCAGAAGTTAGGTCAAAATCCTGACAAAAAATGTTCAAAATTTCACTAAGTGTTTAGTTTCAAGACAATGACTTCATGGATTAATAACATAAGATCCAAGAATTTCTAGGAGAAGTTGTGTAAAGAAATGTTTTATATATCATGTAGATCTAAAACTTTCATGTTTAAAGTTTCTTTTGAATCATCTTGCATCATGGTGAAAAATTGGCTCAAAGTTGTGAAAAAACATGAAGTTTTCAACACTTAGAAAAATTTCTAAGTTTGAAAACTTTAACTTTTCAAAATAAAATTTGACTTTTTGATTTCTTGATGAATAAGTTTCATATTTTGACATGTTTTGATGAATTATGATCTTTGACACTTGATTTTGACCAAAAAGTCAAAGTTTGAATTTTCAGTGTACAGTTGACTTTTGATTAGTTGGTTGAAAATCCACTATCAATCCAATTGATCTTGGAAAATGTTTTGAGTCATGCCAGTAGGTAAAAATGATGCAATTGAGCTCTTAATATCATGACTCAAACCAATTAACCAATTGCTAGGCTAAAAATCAGAAATTGCCCTTTCTCAGTCAAAACCCTAATTTTGACCATTTTGCCCTTTTGATGATTTGATCAAATTTCTTGAGGAATTATGGTCCAAACTTGATAAAATGATACATATGAGTTTATAATGTTGATATGGATCAAAAATTATGAATTTTGACTGTAAATTGGCCACAGTTGACTTTTCCCCCAATATAGTTGACTGTTAAGTCAACTGGTCAATTGACTGGGGAAAAATGTGATCCAAGGCTTGAAACTTGACATGAGTAATCTTGGGGGTCCATAATGATCCATGAAAGTCATGTGAGGCATTTAAAGTTCAATTATCCTTGTGCGATCTCAAACCCTAATTTCAGTCATCAATGCTTAAGGAGATGTCTTGAGCTGATCAAACCTTGTGCAGTCTTGGACCAAAGGAGATCTTGTGAAAAATATTTGATAAATGAGAGGGAAAATTTTGGGGTACAACAGCTGCCCCTGTTCAATTTTCTTAAACCTGAAGAGTTAGATTGGCGGATCCGCCATTCATGACTTGAAGGTGAAAGATGATTGGACACCAGAGTGCCCAAAAATTTGCACTCGATGATGTGGTGGTTGATGGTGTAGGGAATGAGCTTAAAGATTCCATTTGGAGAGATGATGAAAAGTTGTTGGAGATGGGCTTACATATGCCATCCAAAAATTATTGTTGGCAGGAATGGAAGAAGTTTCAGAATAAATCTCTGGTTGATTTATACTGAAATGGTGGATGTGTTATGTTGAGTACTAGAATAATATCCATAAATGGATTGTATTTTACTCGTATGTGAAAGATGAAATTGAATGAGTATCAGAATGGCATTCGTATCTGGATCGTATCTGAACCGTATCTGAAAGCTGAATCTGAATGAGTATCAGAATGGCGTCTATATCTGAAGCGTATCTGAATTGTATATGAAAGCTGAATATGAATGGGTATCAGAATGGCATTCGTATCTGAAGCGTATTTGAACTGGATCTGAAAGATGAATCTGAATGAGTATCAGAATAGCGTCCGTATCTGGAGCGTATCTGAACTGTATATGAAAGATGAATCTGAATGAGTATCAAAATGGCGTTTGTATCTGTAGCGTACCTGAACTGTATCTGAAAGCTGAATCTGAATGAGTATCAGAATGGTGTCCGTATCTGGAGAATATCTGAACTGTATCTGAAAGCTGAATGAGAAGAAACCTGTGCATGATTGCTTCAGCTGGTCGTGTAGATGATTGTCCTTGCTTGTTTCAGGTATTAATCTCTGACCTTTTGCAAATTGTTGATGATAGCCATCTGTTGACTTATCTTTCCTGAAGAGATGAAATATTAGTTGTATGCAATGTCATGATGTATGAAATGCATTGTACAATGATGTTCTCAAAAAAATGAATGAGATTATGTTGTATGTATTCGTGTTGTCAATGTTATGACGTATGGATGCGATATATGGGCATATAAGCTATTCTGGTGTAATACTTTAGGGAAAATAAATCCCTAACGGCTGTTGGAGATGTGGAGTGTAAGTCTTCATGTTTTGAAGGGCTGATGAGTTGATGAGCTTCTATTTTTTATAGAAATAAACTCTATTGTAAGGGAAACACCGTGTATTGCTTGTGAAATCCTGTTAGGGAATCCTGAGAAATTGGGAGACTTCTATTGGGGAGTGATAACTGGAAGTTTTGTTCTGTCGGGGATGTGAGAGAGCTTGATATCATTAAGCTGCACACTGTGGGGGATTCTATGGAATAGTCTAAATACATTATCCTATTTCTTAAAGCCATTAGTGATTGTCTTTCTATTTTTCTGTTCCCTTTTTTTTCTCATTTTTAAACAGTAGTTACGCTCAAATTCATATGTTCAAAAATAAATTATTGGACGTTTTTGTAAACAAAACTCAGAAATAAGGAAAAACAGATAGTTTTGCACTTTCAAAGGAATATTTTTGTATTAACTTTGAATAAGTAGTTTTGTACAATGAGACGATTATTCTAGTAAGAGAATATCGTCATAAAAATGGGAAATTTGATACAAAGAAAAGATAGCTATGTGCAATAATCCCATGGGGTTCCCATTCTGTTATAGCCTTCGTGTCTCTGAGCGTGTTGTCCACTTGCTGCCTTGTCCGAAATTGATTGGATTGATTAGGACCGTTGAGTTTGTCAGTTGAAGCTAAAGGTTATCTGTAAGGTGATCCAACGGGACATAGTCACATGCTTTAAATCCCTAACTTTTTCCTGGACCGCCCTTTCGGGTTTTCAGTCCACCGGGATACCCTTTTTTTCCCAAGTCGCCCTTTCGGGTTTTCAACTTTCCGGGTGTACATATTTTTTTTTATCCCTAATTTTTTCCCGAACCTTGTGGCTCACTGGGATGCCCTTGTTTTGCCTAGGTGTGTCAACCTAGAGGGCCTCTTATGCGTAGTATCTTTTGACTATGTCTGCGTTCACAGGGTGTGGAAGGTCGTCGCCATCCATAGTGGTCAAGATCATTGCTCCACTAAAGAATATGCTTTTTATCACAAACGGTCCTTCATACGTATGAGTCTATTTTCCCCTGGGATCACCTTATGGTAATATGATGCGCTTGATCACCAGATCCTCGACTTGATACACATCGCATCTCACCTTTTGTTGAAAGCCTTGATCATCCGTTTTTGATACATTTGACCATGACAGACAGCAGTAAGCCTTTTCTCATCAATCAAGTTCAGTTGATCAAGTCGAGTTCGGATCCAATCGTCTTCATTCAACCCTGCATCCTCCATGATTCTCAGAGAAGGTATATGGACCTCAATATGCAAGACAACTTCCATACCGTATACCAGAGAGCAAGGTGTTTCCCCGGTCGATGTGCGTGCCATGGTATGGTAACCGTGGAGAGCGAATGGTAGCATCTCATGCCAGTCCTTGTAGGTTACTATCATTTTTTGTATGATATTTTTGATGTTCTTATTTGTGGCTTCGACAACGCCATTCATCTGGCCGGTAAGGGGAAGAATTATGGTGCTGGATCTTGAATTGCATGCACAGTGCGGTGATCATAGTAGTGTTGAGATTCATACCATTGTCTGTGATGATTCTCTCTGGGATACCATACCGACAGATGAGATTCTGTTTGATGAATCGGGCCACGACACTCTTGGTGACGAAAGCGAAAGAAGCTGCCTCAACCCACTTTGTGAAATAGTCAATGGCCACCAAGATGAAGAGGTGTCCATTAGAAGTTGTAGGTTTGATTTCTCCAATAATATCGATGCCCCACATCGTGAATGGCGAGGGAGCAGTTAAAACATTCAGAGGAACTGGAGGTACATGCACTTTGTCAGCATGGATCTGGCACTTATGACAGGTGTTGTACCCCAAAATTTTCCCTCGTATCTTTCCACAAGAAATCACAATTTCAGGCTTTTCCTGATTTTTCAGACTGGCTCAAGAATCGGTCAAACAGACTTTTCTCGTCAGTCAGATAAAATTAGGGTTTTTCATTGATTTTCATGGCTCTGGAACAATTCAAACAGTTTGTTTAGGGTTTGGTTGATTTTGGCTCAACTTTGATCAGGCGAACGTTCCTTTGGCATTTAAATCAAGAATCGGGGTTTTGTACGCATATTTCTCAAGAAGAGTTAGTTCTATCAATGCTTTTCAAGTTACTCTGAAATAAGAACTGAGGCTGCTGATTGTTAATTTGCATTTGTTTGGATTCAATCAGTGAAAGGAGGCATGTGGACGTGTTGTTTGATTAACTGTCGTCTGGTTTGATTGACCGTGCATTGCTTTGGATTTTTGAAGCGCCAGGTTTATTAATTGATCGATGCTAAAACCACAATGTTTATTTAATTATTTATTTATTCTGAGTTAAATGGTTGGAATTTATTTTCAATTATTATAATTTAAAGAATTATAAATAATAAAATAAACAATTGGAAATAAAAATAATTAATTGGTTAAAAGGACTCTTTTTTATTTATCTTTAAATTATTTGTATAATTGTTATTGTTTACAAAATAATTACAATAATAATGTTACAGTAATTTAAATTTAAATAAAACTATCCTAAATTCCTAGGTCTTCAATCCTTCATCCTCCATTTGTTGCTATTCCTCTCCATTTGACTTTTTTATCTGCAAAGAAAAGAAGAAAAAGTCAGAAGCAGATAAATTGAAATTAAAGAGACAGACAGTTAATTCGGGTTCATCATTAAAGGCAACTGGCTGGAATCAGTTCGCCCTCTCTGCAAATCATGAGATTTCTCCCGGTTCACAGAGAGGGGTGAAAAATGTTTGCAAATTGAAGTATGAATGCACTAAGTATACAAACTGTCAAATTCAAAACCTGCATAGTTCAAAACAAACAGCATGTGCAAGTATAAATCCAAAGGCAAACTGAATCACCTAACCAAGGCAACTAAGCCAAAAAAGCTGTCAAACTGTCTAAAATATGGAAGGATGTCAAGATATAAAGGCTACTCAATACTGTCACAAAGATGCAGGAAAGCTGAAGAAAGAAAGTATGCAGGTTAAAAAAACCAATATTGCAAGCATAGTCAAATGCATCATTTTCCAGCAGTGCCTTTTCAGAAAGGAGTACAAACATAAACATTATTTAATGTTTTAACTGTACTAGAGAGAGAAGAAGAGAGGAAAAGAATGGGCTTACAGGTTTAGGCATGAGGATAATATATGTAAAAATAAAACTGCAATAAAACAGTGGGACAGAAGGCAGAGATATGAAGAAATCAGAATGCAAACAAAAACTGTCAATAAAAAGAAACAGAATTATCTTTCCACAATTAAACCTTCAAACCGGATTCAAACCCTGAACCTTTTTTTGGGGCATATAACACCAAAGCCTTCACTTGTCAAAAGACCCGGGCATTCAACAAGCTCAAAATATACAAACCTGAACCATCAAAAGGCCAAGACCTAACAAGCCAAAGCCTAAATTGATATCAAAACAACCATTCAAACCTTACTTGTCCAACAGCCTGCTGAAGCCATCAAACAAAAAACAGAAGCCATGCCTTAACCATCAAGAAACCTGCTGTCAAAACCTAAGACCATAACCTGTAAATCCCTCAACTGAAGCCAAGACCAAACCAGCATAACCACAAACTGTCCAGCCTCACAAGCCTTAACAAAAACACAAAACAGTCAACCCAACCTGTATCACCTGAAAGTCTCAAACCCCTTTCAAAAAACCAGAACAACAATCAACCTGTCAAACCTGCTAGCCTAAAGGCCACAAGCCATCAAACAAGCTTACAGCCTATCCAAGCCTAAACCAATTTCCAACACAAAGAAGCAACACTAAGAGGCAACTCAAAGTCAAACATTCAGGCCCTCAGAACCTAGGGTTCATCCCTGGGCAAAAAACCATCAAAGCGAGCATACAAACGAAGGCAACCACATTCAAAGTCCAAACATCATATCCAAGCACACAAGGCAACTGAAGAAAGTGAAAGAGAAGAGGATAAAGAGACATCACGGCAACACATAAAGAATACAGTGGCAAACACAAAGGCAAGGCTAACAGAAGAAGAGAAAAAGAGTAAAGTTATATAGAGCCAGGCAGATAGAAGAGGTTTTCAGGGATCATCATCAAACCCTGATAGAAAGAAGTAATACAGAAATACCAGTTTCCAGCAAGCAAGCTAACGCTCAGCATCACCATCCCTCACCGTCAAGCCGCCACAGTGCCTCCAGATCCCATCTCTTCCTCCGTCTCCAAAAGGTAGTACCTCTTTCCTTTCATTTCGTACACCTCAACAAACAATAATAACGAAGCTTAATCAGAATCGATAATCACAAAATCAGAACATACAAGAAAGAAAACGAAAACCCTAACGCGAATACCTTCGTATCACATCGCTGAGTGAACTATGGAAGAAAGGGACACAGATGTTGGCGCTGGTGGCTTGGGCAAAGGACTTTGTTCTGGGTACTTGGCTCAAGAGGATAAAGGCGAACGAGAAAGACGAAGTGAAAACGATGAACGACGGCGCCCCTCTGTATCACACGAACCCTAAATCCCATTGAACGAATTCTGAAAGAACCCTAAAACATTTGTCTCAAAGCAGTGGGCCTCAACCCTCTTCATTTCCCTTAAGCCCAAACGAGTTCCAATTGGCACCCCCTTTCTTTTAATTCTTCTGATCCATTTTACTTGGGCCCAAAGACCCCTTAGCCCATTTCTTTTGTTTTAACACAACTAATCTTTTTTATCATTTTATTAACATTTATTTTACTTATTAATCTAGTTTATACTAATATATAATATTTCTTTTATGTTAAATAAAATAACACCTTTTCTTTTTTTTCTCAAAATATTATTAATTGTTGTGTTTTAGAAAATATACAAGCATTAACTACTTAAAACATTTTCCCTTATTAAAATTTTCTTGCTTATACATATTAATTAAAAAAATACATGAGTGTTAATACATAATAAAAATAGACTTTTTAAAGTTAAATACTTTTTCTTAAAACATTTTCTTTTCTCTTATTAAAATAGTTTATTTGTACATAAAACAATATTACATAATATAATTAAGACTTAAAACACTCTTTTCTTTTTTTTTTCTTTCTTAAAATATCTTGTACAAGAATACAAAAATTAAATAAACAAAATATTTAATTCTTTTCATTAAATCAAACATACTTAACAATGCATTTAATTTCACATTTCTCAATTTGTAAATAAATTACATGTACATTTACACATACACTTATACATTCACAATGCACACAAACATTGTTACCATTTACATTGCCTTTAAGCTATACATGTGATACTTTACATTTGCGAGCAATTCGATTTGGTTGTAATTATTTAAGTCTCATCCCCATTTGTAAATTTGTACCCCCACTCCCGGATACTATTTTGTAATAGCGTAGATTTTAAATTCCCGCAATTTATCGCTTTCGAATTATACCATGGTTAGACCTAGGGTTTGTATGTACATAAAATCGAACGCTAGATAACCTAACACAAGACAAATACATGAAATCAATACACAATCACACTTGCACCCCCTAGGGTAATCCCACATGTTGCCTTCCAAAATGGGCCATGCTTGCACGTCGAGTTTCTTTGGCAAAAACAATTCAAATGATCATAAGTCCCTCGATGACGCTTTCGAAAGTTGCCTATCAAAACGATCATAGTCCCTTCAAAGCAAAATTGCCAAAGACACTTGGCACCATTGCATTCATGGCCCATACGATGACCCGCGCATGTCCCGTTAAACATCCTAAACGCAAGATTGTCCACCAAATTCAATGGTGGAACAAAATTGTTAAAAAGGGGTTGAAAACATAGAGAAAACCTTTGAGTACAATAGGGGTAGACAAAACTCTTAGTTACTTGGAATCAATCTTGCAAAAACCCTTGCCTATTTTTCAAACCACACTTCACAAAACACTTTCAAAACAAACTTCCAAAAACATTTTGAAACATCTTTTCGAAAAGATACACACTGTTGTATATACTCAAACACGAGTCATTACAATGGTTGCCGAAACAAAGGCGTATATTTCAAAAACATTTTCAAAACACACATACACACACCATTTTCAAGCAATCAAAAACCAAGGCAAGTGATCTAAAAACCAAGTAACTAAGAGCCCATGGATAACCATGGATGAAAAGGGTGTTAATACCTTCCCTTTTCATAGTCTACCCCCGAACATACGAAACATCTCAAAAAGGTTTTTCCTGTGCTTTTTAAACCTTTCCTTTAGGATAAAATAAAAAGTCAGTGACGACTCTTGCTAAACCGAACAAGTGCGAATACGAACGCAAAACCCAAGTCAGTTCTCCCACCGTATCACAGAACGGCGACTCTGCTGGGGACTTTTTTAAAAGTGGGGTTACCTTAGGGTTTTTAGATCACCCTCTTGCATGATTAATTGTTTGCTTTGTTTGCTTTATCTTTGTGGTTCTCTTGTTTGGGCTTGAAATCCTACACCCGGATTTGGGAAACATTCATAGATAGCAATACGTTGTGGAAACTGTGCGGGGTATACTGACACGGTTGAAGTAATAGCTATATTAGTGCGACATATTTGTGAGTACCGGTAACCCTTGAGTTCAATCAAGGAGAGTACGGGGCCGCTGAGTGATGTCACTAAGCACTAATGACCTAGAACCTTAATTGACCATCTTGGCCTTTTATTAAGGGTAGTGAGATGACCGGCTTTGGTGCAGTCTGAAGTTGGTAGATACTCGATACTACACTCATTGAGGGTTGTTTTCTTGGAATATTTTGGTCGCTAGTTAAGTGGCTAAACCAAAACAATGAACAATGAAAATAATCCAATGATATTGAGCTCCTTAGAACCCGGTTACTATTTATAGGACAGGTTTTTAAGCCAACTACACTCAAGAGGGTACTTACCTATGAAACCCCATGCAAGCCTGAAACTAGGGTTTTGTATGATCTGCTTGTACATGTGTTTTATGCATACATCATAAACATCATAAAGCATCATATGCATTCACTAACCATTTCAAGGGGTTTAGATCTTCATCTTTGTTTTTGTTTTGTAGGTCATGGAAATTCCTCGCAGGAAAACCATCCAAGTCAACCTTGTGAGAATCCCTCCTCAACTCAAGGAGCTCACCTCAAGGATTCCGGAAAGCTCACCCTTCAGTGAAAGACATGGTAGACTGCTCAGCCTAGTCAACACCAACATTGAAGAGGACATGATGAAGGTGTTGTTCCAGTTCTTTGACCCTCTTCATCATTGTTTCACTTTCCCCGACTACCAGTTGGTGCCCACTTTGGAGGAGTTTTCTCAACTCCTGAGAATTCCTATCCTTAATCAACTACCTTTCAACGATACGGAAAAGGAACCAAAGCCTGAAGATGTTGCTCGAGCACTACATCTACAGCCATCTAACATCAAGGGGCATTGGGAAACTAGAAGCAGTGTCAAAGGTTTCTTAGCAAAATTCTTGTTTGAGAAGGCGCAAGAATGTTGGAATTCATTGGACCTACAAGCCTTTGAATAAATTGTGGCACTCCTTATCTATGGGTTGGTCTTGTTCCCAAATCCTGACCAGCTGGTAGATGTCAACGCCGTCAAGATCTTCTTATCCATAAATCGAATACCAACTTTGCTTGGGGACATTCTTCACTCATTTTACACTCGAACAATGAAAAAGAGGGGTGTTCTCATGTGCTGTACTCCTCTCCTTGCAAGGTGGTTTATTTCGCACCTTCCACAATCTGTCTTGAAGAATGACCAAGGCCTAAGGTGGTCACAACGGTTGATGACCCTTACTCACTCTGATGTACATTGGTGTTATCGGTCCAGAGAAAATGTCATCATCGTCGATCGTTGTGGAGAGTTCCCTAATGTTCCATTGCTTGGCATTAGAGGAGGAATTACCTACAATCCTTGTCTAGCTTTGAGACAATTTGGATATGCACGGAGGTATGGCCCTCATGACATGTTGATTCCCGACCTAGTTTTTGACTTCGACAACGATGCGCAAGGACTTCGCCAAAGATTCATCAGAGCTTGGAGGATGCCTAACAAGGTTGACAGCAAGACACTGGGGCACAAGAACTCCATCCCTCTTGAGTCTTACCTCAAATGGGTACGAACCCGGGCCCAGAGTCTAATGATGCCTTATCCTCATGTTATCCATGTGATTAAAGAGCCCGTTACGGAAGGAGAGGTTCCCTACACCATCCTATATCCTGACATGCCTACATCGTGGGAGGAGATGCAGAAGAGTTGGATCCAACTCAAGGAGGAACAGAACACTTTTGAAGCCAGCTTCTACGCCAGTGAGAAGAAGGTTCTAGAGCTTACCCGCCGACTCCATGAGGAAGAGACCCTCAACACCTACATCGCACCGAAGAGGATGCGCAACATCTTTTTACCTTGAGAAGTTTTGTAATATTTGGCCCATGGGGCATTTATGTACTGACAAATTTCTTCTTATTAATATGACGTGCGTTCTTTTTGTTTGCAACAATTTTGATTTTCTAAATCCTTGAATGCATTGCATACATAAGCATACCATTCATCATGTGCATAAACAGGTCTCCACACCAGGTTTCCTTATCTTTCTGCTGTTTATTTCAGTAAGATGGATCTCGAACAGACGGTCAAGGACTTGCAGTCTCAGAACGCACAGTTTCAACAACTCCTGATGACCTTGGCTAAAGGTCAGAAGGATCTGAAGACCCTGCTTGGGAACAAAGACCAAGTAAATAAAAAGAAGAAGAGAGTCGGGGTGGCTACCTTGGGGAGAAGGTTTGAAGGTGAAGCCATAAGGGTTCTTGAATTTCCTTCCGCATCCGAAGAAGAAAACAGTAAAGGAAAAGGGGCCGCGGTACCTTCCGAATCCGAAGCTGAAGAAGAAGAGGCTAAAGAAGACAAAGACTACTCAGAACAACAATACCCGCCGGCTGATGACAAGTACAAGAATTTGGAGGACCGTTTAGCAGCTATGGAGCTGCAGAGAGTTCCAGGCTTGGATTTCGAAGATTTGGGATTAATTGCCGGAGTTGTGATCCCCCCGAAGTTCAAAGTGCCTATTTTTGAAAGATATGACGGGCTGTCCTGCCCAAAAATGCACCTAAGGTCATATGTTCGAAGAATCCAACCTCACACATCTGACAGAAACCTTTGGGTACATTTCTTTCAAGATAGCCTGTCTGGCACTCAGCTAGATTGGTTTTACAAGCTGGAAAGGTCGGAGGTACGTAGTTGAGAGGATCTGGCAGCTGCTTTTTATCGCCAATATCAGTATAACTCTGACCTGGCACCAACCCACACTCAGCTGCAGAGTATGGGAATGGCCTCAGGTGAGGGATTTAAGGAATACTCCCAGAAGTGGCGCGATCTAGCTGGAAGGGTGCAACCGCCTCTTTCCGATAGAGAACTTGTTGATATATTCCTTGGGACCCTGTCTGGTCCATTCTTTAATCATCTGATCGGTAGCTCTTCCTCGGGGTTTACTGAATTAATTCTGACTGGCGAGCGGGTAGAAGCCGGTATCAAGAATGGGAAGATTCAGAAGGATGCCTCTGCATCTACAATTGCTAAGAAATCATTTCCAGCGAAGAAAGAAACAGTTGTTGTGTATTCTCAAAGGGGAGCAGGAAGAAGTGAGCGCAGGCCGACTGTGGGGGCCGTAATGATCCAAAATCCACCAAATGATCAGCCTCGCAATAACCCGTCCAGAACTAAACAGCAATGGGGAGAACGGCCACCACGGCAGTTCACCCGCATTAATATGACGCCCGCGCAAGTTCTTCCACACTTGTTAAAGCTGAATCTCACAAATATCAAAGAAGCGTCGAAAAATGTGAATACAACCTCACCAGCCTACAATGCCAATGCCAAATGCGCCTACCATTCCGATAGTGTCGGACATGACACGAATAATTGTTGGGCGTTGAAAAATAAAATTCAAGACTTAATAGATGCAAAGGAAGTGGAGTTCGATGCTCTAGAGAAACCAAACGTGATATCTGCTCCGATGCCGAAGCATGGTCGAAATGTCCATGCTATCGAAGAAGATTTGTATGTTTCTAATGTCAATGACCTGATAACTCGGCTGTTAACCATCAAGTTAAATCTGTTAAAGGCCGGGATTTTCCCGGGATGCAAAGAAGACTGCTACTGTTGTTACTCTCTGTCGTTTGACTGCCCATCACTGAAGAAAGGCATCCAAGGCCTGATGGACAGTCAACAAATTCTGTTTGAAAAGGTTCCTGCTATTCCAAACCCTACTGAAGATGTCTCAATTATCACCATTCACGCCAATCTTTCCAAGGTCGTCAGAAAGCCTGTTAAGATTACATCAGCTACAAAGATTGTTCCATTGAAAATAACTATGCCTGGGCCAGTCCCCTACAGTTCTGACAAGTCAATACCATGGAATAACGGTGGAGACATCTATTACCATGGCGTTAAACAAGTCGAAATGACCGAAGAAAGCTCTGATGAAGAAGAGGCCAGCATTGGAAACATTGTTGGTACAAGCAAGATCACCCGAAGCGGGAGAATATTTTCTCCAGAGATTGCCCCCCGAAAGGCAACCTTTGGACCCTCAGCTGCTGCCAAAGTTAATCCTGCACCAATAAGACTTTCCACCGAAACTCCGTTGATTGAAGAAACTGTTATTGTCCCTCCTACTTCTGCTGATAAAGGTAAAGGGACCCAAGATGAGCTCGTCCGGACGAGGGCTCAACCTTTGGTCATACCGGAGACCTCTAAGAAAGAGATGGAGGAGATCCTGAAGATAATTAAAAAGAGTGATTATGACGTGGTAGAGCAACTGGGGCAAACCCCCTCGAAGATCTCCATGTTAGCATTACTGCTTTGTTCTGAGGCGCATGCCAAAGCATTGATCAAATTCCTAAAGACAGCCCATGTCCCTCAGGAAACCTCTGCCGACCAATTCCAAAATTGTGTAGCCAGTCTTACAGCAGACAACGGTTTAGGTTTCTCTGATGCTGACCTAACCTCAAAAGGAAGGAAACACAACGACGCATTACATGTGTCAGTGGAATGCCAAGGAACTACTCTGGCCCATGTTCTGGTCGACACTGGTTCTTCTCTGAACTGCTGCCCAAGAAGGCCCTCGACCGTTTAGACTGTGAAGGCTTGGAGTTAAGGCCAAATAATATCATTGTAAGGGCATTTGACGGGTCGAAGAGAATGGTACACGAAGAGGTAGACATTCCCATTAAGGTTGGCACAGAAGTATTCCCCTCAACATTCTATGTGATGGACATTCGTCCGTCATACTCTTGTTTACTGGGAAGGCCGTGGATACATAACGTTGGGGCAGTTACCTCCTCCCTACATCAAATGTTAAAGTACCCTGTCAAAGGAAAGATCATAACCGTCCACGGTGAAGAGGAGTATATGATCAGCCACCTGAACTCTTTCCGATATGTAGAGGTAGAAGGTGAATTCATTGAGACGCCGTTCCAGCACTTCGAGGAAGTCTCTCCTGAGGTGGAAGTAGCAAAAGTGGTAGCTGAGGTACCAAAGCAGATGGCCAGGATGGCATCTCTAAAAGACGCGAAGGCCGCAATGAAGGAAGGGAAGAGCTCAACATGGGGGCAGTTGCCGGATATTCCTCATAAAACAGACAAGTTTGGTTTAGGATTCACTGTTGCGGGGCAGAAAGCTATGCGCCGCTCGAAGGTTGAAAGAGCACCCATCAAGATCTCTCCTTATGGGATTAATGCTTTGGAAGGTGAAGACGAAGATGCCAACATTGAGGATTGGATCTACCCAACCATCGAAGGGGGGTTACACAACTGGGAGGCAAAGGACTTTGTCCCCAATACTTTTATTAATCAGTAATTATCTGTCAAACATTTCCTTTGGTCTGTAATAATTTCTTTTGAACAATCCGTACACTACTTTTTCACCTCATGCCTTGCCCGGGGCATGTAGGTCCATTTGTAAGGGTTTTGATTATCTTCATATCCATATGCCATGTTTAATGATTCATTGGACGTTTTTCATTAAACTGTTGTGTTCATTTTTTTTTCCTTTTTGCATTCTTGTTTGTTTAAGGATGGTTATCCCTTACACACACCCACACTCACAAATGCATGTACCCATCCACTCTGGATTCTATGGGCGACTATTCTGCTATGTCCTTCAATAACTCTGAAGATCTGGTCAATCAGGCTGAGTATGAAGATGACGAAGGTTGTGAAGTACCGGGAGAGCTAGCCAGACTTTTACAGTAAGAAGAAAGGGCCATCTTGCCTCACGAAGAGTTGTTGGAAACTGTCAACTTAGGAACGGAGGAAGACCGGAAGGAAGTACAAGTGGGTGCCAATCTGGAACCAAGTGTCAAGGAGCGCCTGATACAGCTGTTAAATGAATACGTTGAAATCTTCGCCTGGTCTTATGAAGACATGCCGGGTTTAGACACAAACATCGTGGTTCACCGTCTCCCCACCAGAGAGGATTGTCCACCGATCAAGCAAAAAGTCCGCCAAATGAGGCCCGACATGTCTGAGAAGATTAAAGCAGAAGTGATGAAACAATTCAACGCTGGCTTTCTGGCTGTTACATCCTATCCACAATGGGTTGCTAACATCGTGCCAGTTCCTAAAAAAGATGGCAAGGTCAGGATGTGTGTAGACTACCGGGATTTGAATAGGGTCAGCCCCAAAGATGATTTTCCGCTACCGCACATTGACATTCTGATTGACAACACAGCTCAGCACAAAGTGTTCTCCTTCATGGATGGATTCTCGGGCTACAATCAAATTAAAATGCCCCCCGAGGACATGGAGAAAACAACCTTTATTACACAATGGGGTACTTTCTGTTACAAGGTGATGTCGTTCGGACTGAAGAACGCAGGGGCAACTTATCAACGCGCCATGGTAGCTTTATTTCATGATATGATACATCATGAGATCGAAGTTTACGTAGACGATATGATAGCTCGGTCACAAACAGAGGAGGAACATCTTGAACACCTGGAAAAGCTGTTGCCAGGTTGAAAGAGTACAAACTCAGGCTGAATCCAAATAAATGCACTTTTGGAGTTAGGTCTGGTAAACTTCTAGGGTTTATTGTCAGTAACAAAGGCATTGAGGTCGATCCAGCAAAAGTGAAAGCAATACAAGAGATGCCTACTCCCCGCACTGAAAAGGAGGTTAGAGGATTCTTGGGGCGCCTGAATTATATTGCCAGATTCATCTCTCATCTGACTTCTACCTGTGAGCCAATCTTCAAATTATTAAAGAAGGATCAGGTAGTCGAATGGAACGACGATTGCCAAGATGCTTTTGATAAGATCAAGGAGTATTTGCTAGAACCTCCTATTCTGATGCCTCCCGTCGAAGGAAGACCATTGATCATGTATCTGACCGTTTTGGATAGCTCAATGGGGTGTGTTTTGGGCCAGCATGACGAGTCTGGTCGAAAAGAGCATGCTATTTATTACCTTAGAAAAAAGTTTACCGAATGTGAGACTCGCTACTCACTGCTCGAGAAAACTTGCTGCGCTTTGGTATGGGCTGCTCGCCGACTAAGGCAGTATATGCTGACTCATACCACCTTGTTGATTTCCAAAATGGATCCTATCAAGTATATCTTCGAGAAGCCTGCTTTATCTGGAAGAATAGCTAGATGGCAAATGATCCTAACAGAGTATGACATCCAGTACACCACTCAAAAAGCTATAAAAGGGAGTGTACTAGCTGATCATCTAGCTCATCAAGCTATCGAAGATTATCAATCCATGAGATTTGACTTCCCAGACGAGGACATTATGAATTTGGACAACATTGAAGGTAACAAACCATATGACGGACCCGAAAAGGGATCCCGATGGACCCTGTACTTTGATGGTGCTTCAAATGCACTTGGAAACGGTATCGGTGTGGTACTCATTTCCCCGGAAGGTCGTCACACTCCTTTCACGGCTCGACTCTGCTTCAGCTGCATAAACAACATGGCGGAATATGAAGCTTGCATCTTTGGTCTCAAGGCTGCCATAGACTTGGGGATCAAATCTTTGATCGTGTTTGGGGACTCGGCTTTGGTTATCAGTCAAATCAAAGGAGAGTGGGATACCAAACATCCTAATCTTATCCCATACAAAGAACATGTCCTGACATTGTTTCCTCATTTCGAGCAAATTACCTTCGAGCATTTCCCGCGAGAAGAGAACCAGCTAGCGGATGCTCTGGCAACAATGTCTTCTATGTTTAAACTCAACTGGGATAACGCGATTCCCCAAATCACCATCGAGCGAATGGATGAACCTGCGCATTGTCATGAGATTAATACTGAAGAAGTAGTGGAACAACCCTGGTTTCACGAAATCAAAAAGTATCTCCAGACTAGAGAATATCCCGAAGGAGATTCCGTAAATGACAAGAAGTTCCTAAGGAAATTTGCTGCCAAGTTCTTCCTAAGCAATGGCATCCTCTATAAGCGCAACCATGATTGTGTTTTACTCCGATGTGTTGACAAGGATGAAGCAGAGTTAATCATGACAGAGATGCACAGCGGTACATTTGGCACCCATTTGAGCGGACATACTATGGCTAAAAAGATCTTAAGGGCGGGCTATTATTGGTCTACCATGGAAGCAGATTGCCACAAGCACTCCCGTACTTGCCATAAGTGTCAAGTCTACGCTGACAAGATTCATATTCCTCCAGTTCCTCTCAATGTGCTGACAGCTCCTTGGCCATTCGCAATGTGGGGCATTGACATGATTGGAGAGATCAAGCCCACGACTTCCAACGGACATCGCTTCATCCTGGTTGCCATTGACTACTTCACCAAATTGGTCGAAGCAGCTTCTTTTGCCTTTGTCACTAAAAATGTGGTTGCCCGCTTCATCAAGCAAAACCTCATATGTCGGTATGGTGTTCCAGACAGGATCATCACGGACAACGGTACAAATCTGAATAATACTATGATCACCGCATTGTGCGAACAGTTCAAGATTTATCATCACAATTCATCTCCCTATCGGCCGAAGATGAACGGTGCTGCTGAAGCTACGAACAAAAACATTAAGAAGATCATTCAGAAAATGGCAGTCACTTACAAGGACTGGCATGAGATGTTACCGTTTGCTCTGCATGGATACCGTACGACGGCACATACTTCAATCGGGGCAACCCTATTTTCTTTGGTATATGGCATGGAGGCTGTCCTGCCCATGGAAGTTCAGATTCCCTCTTTAAGGATTATGAAGGACTCGGGTTTAAGCGAAGATGATTGGATTCAGACCCGACTTGATCAACTCAATTTGATCGACGAGAAGCGACTCGTTGTTGTGTGCCATGGTCAGACGTATCAAAAGCGGATGATCAAGGCCTTCAACAAGAAATTCAGACGTCAGGTATATCAAGTCGGAGATCTCGTAATCAAGCGGATCATCCTGCCGCAAAGTGATCCCAGGGGCAAATGGACTCCTACATACGAAGGGCCATTTGTGATCAAGAGCATATTTTCTGGTGGTGCATTGATTCTGACCACCATGGACGACGACGACCTGCCGCACCCTGCGAACGCAGACATAGTCAAAAGATACTACGCATAAAATAACCCGACAAGTCGAAAACCCGAAAGGGCGACTTGGGCAAAAAATGGGTATCCCGGTGGACCGAAAACCCGAAAGGGCGGTTCAGGCAAAAATTAGGGATAAAACAAAAAAATCTGTACACCCGGTAAGTTGAAAACCTGAAAGGGTGGTTTGGGCAAAAAGGGGTTTCCCGGTGGATCGAAAACCCGAAAGGGCGATTCAGGCAAAAGTTAGGGAATTAAAGCGTATGACTATGTCTCGTCGGATCACTTTAAGGACAATCTCTTCATCGACCAGCTCCAAGTTTCTAATCGATCCAGTCATCGGCAGGCGAAGCATTGAATGGACGGATGTTCAGAGTTGTGAAGGCTATAGCAGAATGGAATCCCATGGAATTGTTTCACATAGCCATCTTTCTTTTGTATAAATTTTTCAATTTTTTTACGACGGCATCCTCTTACTAGGATGACCGTCTCCTTTGTACCAATATACTTATAGAAAGTTAATACAAATACTTTTCCAAGCACATAAATTTGCGTTGTTTTCCTTTTCTCTTTTCCTTTGCACTTATGTTTTATTTGAGAAACGTCCAATGTTTTGTCAAATAGGCATATGCATTTGAACATAATCATTTCCTTATGAATCAAGAAAGATGATTACTGATAGGTTGAAGGTACAAGTAGATATCTTGATGCCCTTTCAGAAGGAATCCTCAGCAGAGTTAAATTCCAAATTCCCCAACCAGAGGGCCTTCCAGAACTCGATTCCCCTCAGAGTTAAGTTTCAGAACCCCCAGTGGAGCCTTAAGAATCTGAAAATCCAATCCCCAGCGGAGCTAAGATTCCCTGCCATCAATCCCCAGCTGAACCAGGCTAGTGAAACTTCTCCCCACAGAGATATCTGCAACCAAACTGAAAATTCTCAATCATACCTCTCCAACATGAGTCTATCAGATTCTAAACTTCCCCAGTAGAGATCCCCAGGAATTCGCATCCCCGCAAGTCACCAAGGAATGCCATTTCTCCAGCATTGGTCCTAAGATCCCTCAACGATTGAAGATCTTGTATTCCCCAAGCAGAATGAAGGTTCATTCTCAATGCCTCGTAGGATAATCAGATGTTCTCCAGTGAAGATCTCCTCAAGACAAGAATCCCCAGATGATTGGTATACAACCCAAGCTCCTGTTTCTCCAACAGTAGTCAACAAGGATGTCTCATCCTCAGCAATCAAGATTTTTGTCTTCCCCTGCAGCAGTCAAGGATTCACTTTCCCTGGCAGCAGTCAGGATTCTTTATCTCTAGGATTCATTTGTCCTCAGCGAGACAGCTCGTCGGCTTACATACGCATTCATCTACATTCATATCATAAACATTGATATAACATATTTTGCATCATACATATCATGCAACATAACTTTGTGTTTTAGCTAACATTTCACCCTTTTCAGGATAAAATTAGAAGGCTATCATTAACAATTATTCAGATACAGTATGGATACGCCCTAGACACGACGGTCATTCTTTTCCTCATTCAGAATCTCAAGTCAGGTACAATATGGATACACCTCAGACACGACGGTTATTCTACTACTCATTCGGACTACAGCAATCAGATACGGACTAGATACGCTCCAGACTCGGCAGCCATTCTATCTCTCATTCAGATTCGTTTATCCACCTCAAGGTTCAATGCATTCCAAACATGGATACCATTCTGGCCCTTACAACAGCAGCCTGATTCTCTCCAGTGCGTTCGCCACGGAAGTCATTCTGTCATTTATCTGGATCCCAGTTGCAGTTTCAGATACACTTCAAACACATAAGTCATTCTATTACTCATACGGATCTCAATCCTAGTTACAGTTTCAGATACACTCCAGACACGGAAGTCATTCTGCTACTCATACAACTTTCAACTTCAGATACAGTCCAGATATGCTCCAAACATGGTTGCCATTCTGTCACTCGTTCAGAATTTATCCCCAGCACGCAGTTGCTCCATACAGATGTTTCTCTGTTACCCAGATACAATACAGATACACTCCAGACACGGCAGTCATTCTGATATTCATTTTACCCTTCAAACACAGTTACAGCTCAGATACGCCCCAGACACAGAGGCCATTCTTCTGCTCATACAAACTCAGTCTTTAGATACAGTTCAAATACATTCCAAACACGGATACCCCCTTTGATCCTCATTCTTCGGACCCGTCACACTGCAGTTCAATAAACCTTCCAAATGGCATCTTTAAGCCCATTTCCAGATGGCATCTCTAAGCCCATCCCCCGACAAGATTCTATCACATCCCTAGATGGCATCGTTAAGCCCATCTCCAAATGGCATCTGTAAGCCCATTCCATCTACCATCACATCGCCGAGTGCAAATTTTCTGGGCACTCTAGTGTCCAATCTCCTTTTACCCTCGAGTCGCGAATGGCAAACTTGCCAATCTAACTCTTCAGGTCCAAGAAGATTGAACAGGGGCAACTGTTGTACCCCAAAATTTGCCCTCGTATCTTTCCACAAGAAATCACAGCTTCAGGCTTTTCCTGATTTTTCAGACTGGCTCAAGAATCGGTCAAACAGACTTTTCTCGTCAGTCAGATAAAATTAGGGTTTTTCATTGATTTTCATGGCTCTGGAACAATTCAAACAGTTTGTTTAGGGTTTGGTTGATTTTGGCTCAACTTTGATCAGGCGAACATTTCTTTGGCATTTAAATCAAGAATCGGGGTTTTGTGCGCATATTTCTCAAGAAGAGTTAGTTCTATCAATGCTTTTCAAGTTACTCTGAAATAAGAACTGAGGCTGCTAATTGTTAATTTGCATTTGTTTGGATTCAATCAGTGAAAGGAGGCATGTGGACGTGTTGTTTGATTAACTGTCGTCTGGTTTGATTGACCGTGCATTGCTTTGGATTTTTGAAGCGCCAGGTTTATTAATTGATCGATGCTAAAACCACAATGTTTATTTAATTATTTATTTATTCTGAGTTAAATGGTTGGAATTTATTTTCAATTATTATAATTTAAAGAATTATAAATAATAAAATAAACAATTGGAAATAAAAAGAATTAATTGGTTAAAAGGACTCTTTTTTATTTATCTTTAAATTATTTGTATAATTGTTATTGTTTACAAAATACTTACAATAATAATGTTACAGTAATTTAAATTTAAATAAAACTATCCTAAATTCCTAGGTCTTCAATCCTTCATCCTCCATTTGTTGCTATTCCTCTCCATTTGACTTTTTTATCTGCAAAGAAAAGAAGAAAAAGTCAGAAGCAGATAAATTGAAATTAAAGAGACAGACAGTTAATTTGGGTTCATCATTAAAGGAAACTGGCTGGAATCAGTTCGCTCTCTCTGCAAATCACGAGATTTCTCCCGGTTCACAGAGAGGGGTGAAAAATGTTTGCAAATTGAAGTATGAATGCACTAAGTATACAAACTGTCAAATTCAAAACCTGCGTAGTTCAAAACAAACAGCATGTGCAAGTATAAATCCAAAGGCAAACTGAATCACCTAACCAAGGCAACTAAGCCAAAAAAGCTGTCAAACTGTCCAAAATATGGAAGGATGTCAAGATATAAAGGCTACTCAATACTGTCACAAAGATGCAGGAAAGCTGAAGAAAGAAAGTATGCAGGTTAAAAAACCAATATTGCAAGCATAGTCAAATGCATCATTTTCCAGCAGTGCCTTTTCAGAAAGGAGTACAAACATAAACATTATTTAATGTTTTAACTGTACTAGAGAGAGAAGAAGAGAGGAAAAGAATGGGCTTACAGGTTTAGGCATGAGGACAATATATGTAAAAACAAAACTGCAATAAAACAGTGGGACAGAAGGCAGAGATATGAAGAAATCAGAATGCAAACAAAAACTGTCAATAAAAAGAAACAGAATTATCTTTCCACAATTAAACCTTCAAACCGGATTCAAACCCTGAACCTTTTTTTGGGGCATATAACACCAAAGCCTTCACTTGTCAAAAGACCCGGGCATTCAACAAGCTCAAAATATACAAACCTGAACCATCAAAAGGCTAAGACCTAACAAGCCAAAGCCTAAATTGATATCAAAACAACCATTCAAACCTTACTTGTCCAATAGCCTGCTGAAGCCATCAAACAAAAAACAGAAGCCATGCCTTAACCATCAAGAAACCTGCAGTCAAAACCTAAGACCATAACCTGTAAAGCCCTCAACTGAAGCCAAGACCAAACCAGCATAACCACAAACTGTCCAGCCTCACAAACCTTAACAAAAACACAAAACGGTCAACCCAACCTGTATCACCTGAAAGTCTCAAACCCATTTCAAAAAACCAGAACAACAATCAACTTGTCAAACCTGCTAGCCTAAAGGCCACAAGCCATCAAACAAGCTTACAGCCTATCCAAGCCTAAACCAATTTCCAACACAAAGAAGCAACACTAAGAGGCAACTCAAAGTCAAACATTCAGGCCCTCAGAACCTAGGGTTCATCCCTAGGCAAAAAACCATCAAAGCTAGCATACAAACGAAGGCAACCACATTCAATGTCCAAACATCATATCCAAGCACACAAGGCAACTGAAGAAAGTGAAAGAGAAGAGGATAAAGAGACATCACGGCAACATATCAAGCATACAGTGGCAAACACAAAGGCAAGGCTAACAGTAGAAGAGAAAAAGAGTAAAGTTATACAGAGCCAGGCAGATAGAAGAGGTTTTCAGGGATCATCATCAAACCCTGATAGAAAGAAGTAATACAGAAATACCAGTTTCCAGCAAGCAAGCTAACGCTCAGCATCACCGTCCCTCACCGCCAAGCCGCCACAGCGCCTCCAGATCCCATCTCTTCCTCCGTCTCCAAAAGGTAGTACCTCTTTCCTTTCATTTCGTACACCTCAACAAACAATAATAACGAAGTTTAATCAGAATCGATAATCACAAAATCAGAACATACAAGAAAGAAAACGAAAACCCTAATGTGAATACCTTCGTATCACATCGCTGAGTGAACTATGGAAGAAAGGGACACAGATGTTGGCGCTGGTGGCTTGGGCAAAGGACTTTGTTCTGGGTACTTGGCTCAAGAGGATAAAGGCGAACGAGAAAGACGAAGTGAAAATGATGAACGACGGCGCCCCTCTGTATCACACGAACCCTAAATCCCATTGAACGAATTCTGAAAGAACCCTAAAACATTTGTCTCAAAGCAGTGGGCCTCAACCCTCTTCATTTCCCTTAAGCCCAAACGAGTTCCAATTGGCACCCCCTTTCTTTTAATTCTTCTGATCCATTTTACTTGGGCCCAAAGACCCCTTAGCCCATTTCTTTTGTTTTAACACAACTAATCTTTTTTATCATTTTATTAACATTTCTTTTACTTATTAATCTAGTTTATACTAATATCTAATATTTCTTTTATGTTAAATAAAATAACACCTTTTATTTTTTTTTCTCAAAATATTATTAATTGTTGTGTTTTAGAAAATATACAAGCATTAACTACTTAAAACATTTTCCCTTATTAAAATTTTATTGCTTATACATATTAATTAAAAAAATACATGAGTGTTAATACATAATAAAAATAGACTTTTTAAAGTTAAATACTTTTTCTTAAAACATTTTCTTTTCTCTTATTAAAATATTTTATTTGTACATAAAACAATATTACATGATATAATTAAGACTTAAAACACTCTTTTCTTTTTTTTTCTTTCTTAAAATATCTTGTACAAGAATACAAAAATTAAATAAACAAAATATTTAATTCTTTTCATTAAATCAAACATACTTAACAATGCATTTAATTTCACATTTCTCAACTTGTAAATAAATTACATGTACATTTACACATACACTTATACATTCACAATGCACACAAACATTGTTACCATTTACATTGCCTTTATGCTATACATGTGATACTTTACATTTGCGACCAATTCGATTTGGTTGTAATTATTTAAGTCTCATCCCCATTTGTAAATTTGTACCCCCACTCCCGGATACTATTTTGTAATAGCGTAGATTTTAAATTCCCGCAATTTATCGCTTTCGAATTATACCATGGTTAGACCTAGGGTTTGTATGTACATAAAATCGAACGCTAGATAACCTAACACAAGACAAATACATGAAATCAATACACAATCACACTTGCACCCCTAGGGTAATCCCACATGTTGCCTTCCAAAATGGGCCATGCTTGCACGTCGAGTTTCTTTGGCAAAAACAATTCAAATGATCATAAGTCCCTCGATGACGCTTTCGAAAGTTGCCTATCAAAATGATCATAGTCCCTTCAAAGCAAAATTGCCAAAGACACTTGGCACCATTGCATTCATGGCCCATACATTGACCCGCGCCTGTCCCGTTAAACATCCTAAACACAAGATTGTCCACCAAATTCAATGGTGGAACAAAATTGTTAAAAAGGGGTTGAAAACATAGAGAAAACCTTTGAGTACAATAGGGGTAGACAAAACTCTTAGTTACTTGGAATCAATCTTGCAAAAACCCTTGCCTATTTTTCAAACCACACTTCACAAAACACTTTCAAAACAAACTTCCAAAAACATTTTGAAACATCTTTTCGAAAAGATACACACTGTTGTATATACTCAAACACGAGTCATTACAATGGTTGCCGAAACAAAGGCGTCTATTTCAAAAACATTTTCAAAACACACATACACACACCATTTTCAAGCAATCAAAAACCAAGGCAAGTGATCTAAAAACCAAGTAACTAAGAGCCCATGGATAACCATGGATGAAAAGGGTGCTAATACCTTCCCTTTTCATAGTCTACCCCCCGAACCCACGAAACATCTCAAAAAGGTTTTTCCTGTGCTTTTTAAACCTTTCCTTTAGGATAAAATAAAAATTCGGTGGCGACTCTTGCTAAACCGAACAAGTGCGAATACGAACGCAAAACCCAAGTCAGTTCTCCCACCTTATCACAACAGGTTCGTGAATGTTGATAGCAATCTGCTTCCATGGTAGACCAGTAATACCCTTCTTGTAGGATCTTCTTAGCCATCGTATACCCACTGGAATGGGTGCCAAAGGTGCCTTCATGTAGATCAACCATGATCTTTTCTGCCTCAACCTTGTCTACGCAACGAAGCAATACAGGGTCATGGTTGCGTTTTTAGAGAATGCCATTACTGTTGAAAAACTTAGCAGATAATCTCCTTAAGAACTTCTTATCGTTGACTGAAGCTCCTTCCAGATACTCTTGAGCCTCGAGACACCTCTTGATTTCATGGAACTAAGACTGGTCCACTACTTCTTCAGTATTGATCTTATGACAATAAGCTAGTTCATCCATCCGTTCAATGGTGATCTGGGGAGCCTCGTTATCCCATTTGAGTTTAAAGATGGATGACATTGTGGCTAGTGCGTATGCTAGTTGATTTTGCTCTCGTGGAAAATGCTCAAAGGTAATTTCCTCAAAATGTGAGATTAATGTCAACACATGTTCTTTGTAGGGGATAAGGTTAGGGTGCTTCATGTCCCGTTCTCCTTTGATTTGGCTGATGACTAAGGCTGAATCTCCGAATACACTTAAGGACTTGATCCCCAAATCTATGGCAGCTTTGAGACCAAAAATACACGCTTCATACTCTGCCATGTTATTTGTAAAATTGAAGCAAACTCTTGTAGTGAAGGGGGTATGACATCCTTCAGGGGAAATAATTACAGCACCTATGCAATTGCCGAGTGCGTTGGACGCCCCATCAAAAACCAGGGGTCCATCGGGATCCTTGTCCAGGTCCGTCATATGGTCTGAGTTCTTCACAGTTGTTTACCATCATGATGTCTTCATCTGGGAATTCGAATTTCATGGACTGGTAGTCATCCACAACTTAATGAGCAAGGTGATCGACTAATACACTCCCCTTTATTGATTTTTGGGTAGTGTACTGAATGTTGTATTCAGTCAGGATCATATGCCACCTTACTATTCTCCCAGAGAGGGCAGGCTTCTCGAATATGTATTTTATTGGATCCATCTTGGATATCAACAAGGTAGTATTGGTCAGCATATACTGTCTTAGCTGGCGAGCAGCCCATGCCAGAGCGCAACAAGTTTTCTCGAGCAGTGAACATCTTGTTGCATAGTTGGTAAACTTTTTTCTCAGGTAATAAATAGCATGCTCTTTTCGGCCAGACTCGTCATGCTGCCCTAGCACACACCCCATTAAATTTTCTAAGACAGATAGATACATGATCAAGGGTCTCCCCTTGACTGGTGGCATCAAAACAAGAGGCTCTTGTAGGTACTCTTTGATCTTGTCGAAGGTAGTTTGGCATTCATCATTCCATTTGACTACTTAATCTTTCTTCAGTAATTTGAAGATTGATTCACAAGTAGCTGTTAAGTGAGAAATGAATCTGGCAATGTAGTTTAGCCTCCCTAAGAATCCTCTGACTTCCTTCTCAGTACGAGGAGCAGGCATTTCTTGTATTGCTTTCACCTTGGTAGGATCTACTTTGATACCTTTACCGCTAACGAAAAAGCTTAGGAGTTTACTGGACCTTACCCCAAATGTGCATTTATTCGGGTTCAACCCCAGCTTGTATTTCTTTAATCTCTCAAATAGTTTCTGTAAATGGTCAAGATGTTCCTCTTCAGTTTGAGATCTGGCTATCATATTGTTCACATAGACCTCTATTTTGTGATGTATCATGTCGTTAAATAAAGCTATCGTGGCATGTTGATAGGTTGCCCCAACATTCTTCAACCCGAATGGCATAACCTTGTAACAGAATGTGCCCAACTGTGTGACAAAGGTTGTTTTCTCCATGTCCTCAGGTGCCATTTTGATTTGGTTGTAGTCTGAGAAACCATCCATAAATGAGAACACTTTATGTTGTGCAGTATTGTCAACCAGAATATCGATGTGGGGAAGTGGGAAATCGTCCTTAGGGCTTGCCCTATTCAAATCTCTGTAGTCCATGCACATGTGTACTTTTCCGTCCTTTTTAGGCACTGGAACAACATTGGCGACCCATTGTGGATAGGAGGTGACGACCAAGAATCCGGCGTTGAATTGTTTCATGACTTCAGCCTTAATCTTCTCTGACATATTTGGTCGCTTGCGACAGACTTTTTATTTTACCGGAGAGCAGTCTTCTTTTGTTGGTAGACGATGTACCACGATATCAGCATCAAGTCCTGGCATGTATTCATACGACCAGGAAAAGACCTCAACATAATCATGTAGCAACTGAGTCAGACGCTTCTCGACACTGGGTTCCAAATTGGAACCAACCTTGACTTCTTTCTTGTCCTCTTTGGTACCTAGTTTAACTGTGTCCACTGGTTCTTCATGGGGATGTATGGTCCTTTCTCCTTGTTTTAGTAACCTAGCAAGCTCCCCTGGAACTTCACAATCTTCCTCACCTTCGTCTTCGGCTTGATAGATTAGACTTTCAGAGTCACAAAATGCCATAGCAGAATTATTACCCATGGGATCCCGAATGGATGTAGATCTGCGTTTTGAATGTGAGTGTGTATAAGAGTATAACTATCTTTGAAAGAAATAAAAATGTAGAAAAAAGAAAGATAGATATCACAAAGTTTGTATGCAAAAACGTCCATGATTCATTGATGACATATGAAAATGAGGTAACAACCCTTACAAATGGACTGTTGTGCCTCGGGTAAGACACAAGGTTTTAAAGTCTGAATTGTCTAATTATTACAGGTCCGACAAATATTTAAAGACAATTACTGTTGGATAAAAGTAATTGGGACAAAGTATTTAGCTTCCCAGTTGTTGAGTCCTCCGTTGACAGTTGGAAAAATCCATTCCTCCAGGTCGTAGTTGTCCTTATCATCCTCCACTGCATTGACTCCATGGTTGCTGATCTTCAAGGGTGGTCCCCTGACGCGAGCACGACGTACAACTTTCTGGGCTCCTGAAGTGAAACCCAAACAAAATTTGTCAGATTTTTAAGGGATATATGGGAGTTGGCCCCAAATAGTACACCCACCTTCTTCGATCACTGCCTTAGCATCTTTTAGTGAGGACATTTTTAGCGGAGGTCTTGTAATCTTCGGGACTTGGGAAACAGTCTTGGTAGCTGCCACTGTTTCTGGGACTTCCTCGAAGTGTTGAAATAGAGTTTCAATGAATTCAACATCCAATTCCACGTATCTGAAGGAATTTAAGTGACTGACCATATATTCCTCTTCTCCATGGACAATAACGATTTTCCCCTTGGTCGAGTATTTCAGCATTTGATGTAATATAGAGGTGACGACACCAGCGTTGTGAATCCATAGTCGTCCCAATAAGAAGGAATAATAAGGGCGAATGTCCATCACGTAAAAAGTTGAATCAAAGGTTTGGGTTCCAACTTTTATGGGGATGTCCACCTCCCCATGCACCATCCTCTTTGAACTGTCAAAGGCCCTTACCACTATATTGCTGGGTTTTAATGTCAAACCTTCACAATTGAGTCTACCAAGAGCCTTCTTAGGCATCACATTCAAAGACGAACCGGTATTAACCAAAACATGGTCCAAAGTTGTGCCTCTGCATTCGACAGAGACATGCAATGCCTCATTGTGCTTCCTCCCTCTAGGTGTCAAGTCAGCATCAGAAAAGCCTAAACCATTTTCGGGGGTTAAACTGGCCATGCAGTCTTGGGATTGATCAGCAGGGGTTTCTTGTGGTACATGGGAAGTTTTAAGAAATTTCACCAAGGCCTTCGCATGAGCCTCGGAGCACAACAATAAATCCAGCATGGAAATCTTTGACGGAGTCTGCCCTAGCTGTTCGACTATGTTGTAGTCGCTTCTCTTTATAATTTCCAGAATTTATTCCATCTCCTTTTGAGAGGCTTCCGGAATAAATACTGATTGCGCCTTCATCCGGACATGCTCAACCAGGATGCCTTTACCCCGAGTCTCGGTCGACTCGGTGGTAGGAGTGTTAGTAGGGGTAACCATAGGGATTGTAGTAGTAGTGGTGTCAACAGGAACAAAAACATGGATGATCACAAGACCGGTAACAGTCTTCGGAGGAGCAATATCGGGAGAGAATACTCTGCCACTTCGGGTTATCTTGTTGGTTCCCACAATGTTGCCGATGTCGGGGTCAGCCTTCTCAAAAATTGAGTTTTCATCAGCCAACCAATCCTGCTTGACGTCGTGATAGTAGACATCACCCCCATAATTCCAGGGGATAATTTTATCTGATAAGTACGGGATTGGTCTAGGCATAGTAATTATCAGTGGAGCTACTTTAGGAACTGATGTAATCCTAACGGGTCTTTTGGTGGAGACCCTGGAAGGATTGGCGAAAATGGTTACTATTGAAACGTCATTGTAAGAAATGGTTGGAACGGGGGTCTTTTCAAATAAAATCTCTTTGTCATCCATCAGGCGCTGAACACCTGATTTCAGTAAATGACAACCATTTGGTAGGGATAAATAGAGGCGGCAGCTTTCGTCACAGCCCGGAAATAAACCGACCCTCAATAGGTTCCTATTGATAATCAGGAGAGGAGTAACAAGTTCATCAACAGCAGTAACAAACATATCATCTTCAACAGCGTTAAAATCACGACCATGCTTGGGCATAGGAGTGGTGATAACATTTGGGATCTCAGGAGCATCGAATTCAATTTCTTTTGCTTCAAGAAGGTCTTGCACCTTGTTTTTCAAAGCCCAGTAGTTGTTGGTATCATGGCCCAGACTTTCTGAATGGTAAGCACAACGAGGATTAGGATGGTAGTGAGGAGAGGTTGTGTTAGGATTCTTCGAAGCTTCCTTCAAAGTTACCAGATTAGATCTCAACAAATGTGGAAGGACTTGAGATAATGTCATATTAATCCGGGTAAATTGTCTTACTGGTGTTTCTGTTCTAGGATGATAGCTCCTTTGTTGAGTAGGTGCAGGCTTATGGATCATGACAGCCCCCACCATTGGACGAAGTTCAGTTCTTTCTTGATTCCTTTAAGGATACACAGCACCAACTTCTTTCTTCCCAATAAATGGTTTTATCACGGCACTGGAGGATGCATCCTTTTGAATCTTTCCACTCTTAATCCCAGCTTCCACTCTTTCTCCGGTCAAGATTAATTCAGTGAAGCCTGCTGAAGAGCTTCCAATTAGATGATTAAAGAAAGGACCGGACATGGTACCCAGAAACATGTCTACTAACTCTCTTTCGGATAGGGGAGGCTGGACTCTTCCTGCTAAGTCCCTCCATTTTTGAGCATAGTCTTTGAAACCTTCACTTGAAACCATAGCCATACTCTGGAGTTGAGTACAGGTGGGAGAAAGATTTGCGTTGTACTGATACTGTTTATAGAAAGCAGCGGCAAGGTCATCCCAATTATGAATATTGGCTCTTTCTAGTTGATAGAACCAATCAAGCTGAGTCTCGGATAGACTGTCTTGAAAGAAGTGTACCCACAAATATTTGTCAGCAGTGTGAGGCTGTATCTTCCTCACATAAGACCGGAGATGAATCTTGGGACACGAAACCCCGTCGTACTTAGGGAACACTGGTGCCTTGAATTTTGGTGGAATAACAATCCCATACACCAAAATCAGCTCTTCAAAGTCCAGCCCGAGCACTTTCTGAATTTCCATTGCACAAATGTTCTTCCAGATGTTTGTATTTGTCGTCGGCCGGGGGATACTGCTCTTCAGAGTAATCTTCTTCTTCTTCCTCTTCAGATTCTGGATGGGCAGTTGCTTCCTTGCCTTTCCCTTCTTGATTGTATTTTTCACCAGATGATGTTGCAAAGTTTAAGATCTTTCTGGCTGCCTTTGGGAACCTTCTTCCTAGATTCAGAACACCGGTTGCTTTCATTGCTTTCTTATTCTTTTATTCAATCAACAAAGTTTTAAAATCCTCTTGTCCCTTGGATAGAGTCAAGAACATCTGTTGAAACTGAGCATTCTGCGCCTGGAGATCTTTTACTGTCTGCTCGAGATCCATCTTACTGAAATAAATAGTAGAAAGATGAGGAGACTTATTGTAAGAAACCTGCTTATGTTATGATGAATCGTAGATGCATATGCAATGATTTCAAGGAAATTAGAGATTTAAATTTGCTTTAGACAAAAAAGGAACACGCGTTATATTAATAAATCAAAGCTTGAGTACATCATGCCTCTTTTGGGCTTACAAATAAATACAAAAACTCTAAGATGAAAAAGTTGTACACATCCTCTTTGGTGCGATGTAGGCGTTCAGGCTCCGCTCCTCATGAAGTTGCTTAGTGAGTTCCAAAACCTTCTTCTCGCTTGCGTAGAATTGGGCCTCGAAAGTGTCTCGCTCCCCCTTAAGTTGTATCCAATCCCTTTGGGAGTCTTCAAGAGAGGTGGGCATGTCAGGATGCAGGATAGTGTATGGAACATCTCCTTCCACAACAGACTCTATGAGAACCGGAAGAATGGAGGGGTAAGGCATTATAAGACTTT
Organism: Vicia faba; assembly: GCA_948472305.1. Lineage (NCBI taxonomy): Eukaryota > Viridiplantae > Streptophyta > Magnoliopsida > Fabales > Fabaceae > Vicia > Vicia faba. The sequence goes on along the minus strand of OX451740.1, from coordinate 974,894,739 downwards.
GAGCACGAGCTCGTACCCATTTGAGGTAAGGCTCAAGAGGGATGGAATTCTTATGCCCCAGTGTCTTGCTATCTACCTTGTTCAACATCCTCCAAGCTCGGATAAATCTCTGGCAATGACCTTGATCGTTGTTCTCGTAGTCAAATACCAAACCTTGAACGAGCATCTCATGTGGGCCATCCCTTCGGGCGTAATCAATCTGTCTTAAGGCTAAGCAGGGGTTCTAGGTGATACCTCCTCTAAAGCCAAGTAAAGGGACATTAGGGAATTATCCACAATGGTCGACAATAGTAACATTCTCTATAGATCGGGAACACCAATGAATGTCTGAATGTTTGAGCGTCATCAACCTATGTGACCACCTTAAACCTTGCTCGTTCTTCAATATAGATTGGGGAAGATGCGAAATAAACCATCTTGCCAAAAGAGGAGTAAAACACATAAGGATACCTCTTTTCCTCATAGTGTGAGTGTGAAAAGAATGTAGGATGTCTCCTACCAAAGTAGGCATCGGGTTACGAAACATGAATATTTTGACGGTGTTCACGTCTATGAGTTGGTCAGGATTTGGAAACAAAACCATCCCATAGATGAGGAGAGCCACAATTTCCTCAAAAGCTTTCAAATCCAAAGAGTTCCAACAGTTTTGGGCTTTCTCAAACAAGAACTTGGCTAAGAAACCTTTGACACCACTCCTTGTTTCCCAATAAGTTGTGATATTAGATGATTGCAAGTATAGGGCTCGAGCAATCTCTTCTAACTTTGGATCTCTTTCTGTACCGTTGAAGGGTAGTTGATTGAGAATGGGAATCCTCAAGATTTGGTAGAACTCTTCCAAAGTTGGCACAAGTTAATAATCGAGAAATTTGAAACAATGGTGTAGAGGATCAAAGAACTGGAAGAGAACCTTCATCATGTCCTCATCAGTGTTGGAGGTAACCAAGTTTAGGAGGAAACCATGTCTCTCGGTAAATGGAGATTTTTCAGGAATCCTTGATGTTAGCTCTTTAAGTTAAGGAGTGATCCTTACAAGACTGACTTGAATGGTTTTCCTGCGAATAGATTCCATGTGCTACAAAACAGAACAAAGATAAATCCCAAGATCCTTGAAATGGTTAGTGAATATGAGTATGATGTTATGATGTTATGTATAAGTATATATATATATATATATATATATATATATATATATATATATATATATATATATATATATATATATATATATATATATATATATATATATATATATATATATATATATATATATATATATATATATATATATATATATATATATATATATATATATATATATATATATATATATATATATATATATATATATATATATATATATATATATATATATATATATACAAACAAAGCAAACAAGTCTTTTAGGCTTGCGTGGAGTTTCATAGGTAAGTACCCTCTTGAAGTTTAGTTGGCTCAAACCTGTCCTAGCAATAGTAACCGGGTTCTAAGGAGCTCAATATCACTGGTTGTTTCCTTGGGCATTATTTTAGTGCAAGCCTCTTTAATGGCGACTGAAATATCCCAAAAAACCAAACCTTAATGAGTGTAGTATCGAGTATCTACCAACTTCGGACTGCACCAAAGTCGGTCATCTCACTATGTCCTAATGGCCAAGTTGGTCAAGTAAAGGTTCTAGAAGTTCATTAGTGCTTCATGTCATCACTCAGCGGCCCCGTATTCTCCTTGACTACTCAAGGGCTACCGGTACCCACAAATATGTCACACTAATGTAGCTATTGCTTAGACCATGTCGATATACCCCACACAGTTTCCACAACGTATTGCTACTTACCTATAACGTATCCCAAATTTGGGTAGAGGATTCAAACTCAAACAAAGAACCAAAATGTAAAGCATACAAGTCAAACAATGAAAGCAAATAAATGTGACCTAGCCCTAAGGTAAACCCACTTTAAGAATTTTCCCCAACAGAGTCGCCAGTTCTGTGATACGGTGGGAGAACTGACTTGGGTGTTTTGCGTTTGATCACAAATATTGCAGTTAGCAAGAGTCGCCACCAACTTTTCTTTTATCCAAAAGGAAAGGTGAAAAAGCACAGGAAAGACCTTTGAGATGTTTTCTTGAGTTCGGGGGTAAATTATGAAAAGGGAAGGTATTAGCACCCTTTTCATCCATGGTTTTCCATGGGCTCTTAGTTACTTGCTAGATCACTTGCTTTTGTTTGAAAATGTGCTTTGTGTGGTTTTTGAAAGTATTTTGTAAAGGCGCCATCGTTTAGGCAAACTTTGTAATGGTTCTCGTTTGTAAGAATGTATACAAAGTGTTTGATCTTTTGAAAATATTTTCAAGTTTTGAAAGATGTTTTGAAAGTGTTGGTGTTTGCTTTGAAAATAGCAAGGATATTTTTGTTTTGAATGGAGCAAGTAACTAGGAACATTCTACCTACTCAAAAGTCTCTCATATTTATTTCATTTTTCCTTTGACATTGTTATCTTACCATTAATTTAGTACGTAACCCTATCTTTGGATGTAAAAGGGACAGGCGTGGGTCATCGTATAACCATGATTAGCAATATTGCAAGATATCTTAGCATTTTTCTTTAGGGACTAAGATCATTTTGAAAGGCAACATAGATAGCGTCATCGAGGGACTATGATCTTGTATTTTTGCTTGTTTTTGCTAAGATACCTCACATGTATAATATGGCCATTTTGTAAGGCAACCAAGTGAATTTACCCTAGGGGTGTTTGTGTGCAAGTGTATTGATTTACATGCTTGATTTGTATTTGATTAGGGTTTGCTAAGCATTGATTTTAGTCTTTCCATATAAAACCCTAATTACTAGCATTTTTATATAAAGCATTTAAATTGCGGAAAATAAAAATATTAAGCTATTACAATACTTAGGGGAGGAGGTGTACAAATTACAAATGATAAATATTACAAGAAATTAAATCTAAATAATCATTACAACCATATTGAATTTGAATAAATGTACAAAATGAACAAATAAAATACAAGAATGTAAATGTAAAAAGAAATATGATTTTTGTTTGGTTTTTTAATGAAAAGGGTTTTTTGACCTAGTTAAGTAGAAATAAAATAATTAACTAAAACTAAGAAAATTAAGATTAAGTTAGTAAAATAATTAATTTAAGGAAAACAAGTTCTTTAGGTTTTTTCTTATGAATTTCATTAAATGAGTAAATAAAAATAATTAAATAAAAGTCCTAAATTCTAAATTGATTTTAATTTACAAGGAATATAATATAATGATTAAAATTTAATTATCTAAGTATTAAAAAAGAAATTAATTAAAGAAAATGTTTTTGTTCTTTTATTTTTATGAAAAATAAACAAAATAAAAATAAAATAAAAAAATATAAATATTTTTAGGTTTTTTAGTAATGAAAATAATAATAATAATAATAATCATATTAATAATAATATTAATAATAAAAATAATAAAAGATGAGATAGTAAAAATAAAATAAAATAAAAAAATAAAAACAGGGAGGTTAATAAGTGAAATAGGGAGTATTGTAAGAAAAAAAAGTCAGACCTAAACTCTTGGCCCAAGCGCTGCAAAGAAACAAGAAAATGTAAAAAAAAATGGAAAAAATGCAAAAAGGTCACGCCGAGGCTTGAACCCAAGACCTAAAGGTGACAGACGCGCGCTTTAACCACTGGGTGGTGATACATCCGTTAACTTATGTCAAACCATAAATATATATTATAAGTCTTACCCTAAATGTACTTCATCTTAAACCTCCAGCCAGAATCCCTGCAACTTATTCGTTTCTCAACAATTTGCAAAAATGTAAACATGAAAATTGTGTAAAATTTCATCACGATTCCAGAAATGTAAATACTAAAGTTATACATCAAAGATGAATGAGAAATTCTAATGGAACCAAAATCTGACCTAACTTTTCTAGGATGTTTAGATTCAAAATTCTAACTACTCAAGCAATATAAATGAAATCTAAAGACTTGGTTAGTTTCAGGGCTATGATATCTATATTTAATCTTCACAAATGGAAAGCAAATGATGCCTATATGAAGAGTTCAAAAGTCAGAAAACTCACCTTGAAAATGGAATTCGTGTTTTGTGTTGGAGCTTGTTTCAAGGTGCTGCAAGGATCATGTTAGCTTCCTTGAGGTCTCAGGAAACTAATGCAATGATTAGCTTGGTTGGAGAGTGGCTGAAATGGTCTGGAGAAGTACAACTATGATGCTCTGTTTTTGAACTTGGAAATGGAGGAAGATGGTGTTACAGTCGTGTAACAGGGACATGGATGGCTTGTGTATGATGCTTAGAAGCTTTTGGAAGCAAAAGGCCAAGAAACACACGAGTAGTTTTTTATTTTGGGATTTTTGGTCAGAATTGCAACAATGGAAGTATGAGATGCAATTATGAGTTTTTATAAGTTTTAAGGCTTGTGTATGCGTGTTTTTTCTTGCAAATGACTTGTGTATCTATAAGCAAAAGGTTGGAGAGGTTTTTCATAAAGGATTTTTGAGTTATAGAGTTATGGCTAGGTTGCTTGATTTTGAAGAAAAGTGAAAGTATGGTTCCAAGATTAATTACAAGCATGGGCTGAGTGATTGTAAGGCTTAAGACAAACTTATCTTGAGTTATAGGACGTGTATGATCAGAAGAAAACAATTTCAAGGCTCACGAACAAGTATTGTGCATAAAGCTACTTTTTCAAAATGGCATTGTGCACTTTCTTCCTAAAATGGATATAAAGCATGTGCATTGCATTGAATGCTTGAGTTGAAGCCTCTAATAGCTATGCAAGCATTTAATTATGGAGTACCTAACAAGTTTGAGGCCTGCAAAGCAAAGATTATTCAGCATAGGTTTGAGATTTGAATTTTGTTCATCACAAAATTTGCCTTGTAAAACAACTTGAAACCCCAAATTCTGACCTTCAATTCTCCTTGATCACAAATGATCTCAAGGAGTTCTTAAACATTTTGGAAAGCTTTTAATGTGCTTTACAACCCCTCTTTGAATTACTTTTTCAAAATCCAAATGGAACTAGGTGAAACTTGGGTCAGAAATTAGGTCAAAATCCTGACCAAAAATGTTCAAAATTTCACTAAGTGTTTAGTTTCAAGACCATGACTTCATGGATTAATAACTTGAGATCCAAGAATTTCTAGGAGAATTTTTGTAAATAAATGTTGTAGATATCATGGAGATCTACAACTTTCATGATGAAAGTTTCTTTTGAATCATCTTGCATCATGGTGAAAAATTGGCTCAAAGTTGTGAAAAAACATGAAGTTTTCAACACTTAGAAAAATTTCTAAGTTTGAAAACTTTGACTTTTCAAAATGAAATCTTGACTTTTTGATTTCTTGATGAATAAGTTTCATATTTTGACATGTTTTGATGAATTGTGATCTTTTACACTTGATTTTGACCAAAAAGTCTAAGTTTGACTTTTCAGTGTACAGTTGACTGAAAATCCACTATCAATCCAATGGATCTTGGACAATGTTTTGAGTCATGCTAGTAGGTCAAAATGATGCAATTGAACTCTTAAGATCATGCCTCAAACCAATTAACCAATTTCTAGGCTAAAAATTAGAAATTGCCCTTTCTCAGTCAAAACCCTAATTTTGACCATTTTGCCCTTTTGATGATTTGATCAAATTTCTTGAGGAATTATGGTCCAAACTTGATCAAATGATACATATGAGTTTATATTGTTGATATGGATCAAAAATTATGAATTTTGACTGTAAATCAGCCACAATTGACTTTTCCCCCAATACAATTGACTTTTAAGTCAACTGGTCAATTGACTTGGCAAAAATGTGATCCAAGGCTTGAAACTTGACATGAGTAATCTTGGGGGTCCATAATGATTCATGAAACTCATGTGATGCATTGAAAGTTAAATTATCCTTGTGCAATCTTAAACCCTAATTTCAGTCATCAGTGCTTAAGGAGGTGTCTTGAGCTGATCAAACCTTGTGCAGTCTTGGACCAAAGGAGATCTTGTGAGAAAATATTTGATAAATAAGAGAGAAAATGTTGGGGTACAACAGGGCTGGAAAGGAGTAAACCCGCCTTGTCTCCAATAACTTTAAGCTGAGTCACACCATTGTTGATGGACTCATACATGTTGGCTCGAATCAACTCAGCTAGACAAAGAGGATAGCCATGATGAAGCTGCGTTGCAAGAGTGAGCATCTTCTTAGTCACTTGAAGTGACTTAGTGCAGAAGACGAAGCGAGATAACCACAAAGCTAGAAAAGCTATGTGTTCCACTTCAAAGACAATGTTACTCGATTTGTCGTGGAAATGGTTGATGAATATAGTATACGTGGGTTTCATGGCCGAAAACCCGATAGAATCTTCAGACAGATCCTCAGGGTCGAAATAGTCACCAGTTGGTCGAAGACCAGTAATGGCGGCTATATCGAAAAGAGTTGGGGTTACCTTTCCACAAGGCAAATGGAAGGTAAAATGTGTACTGTCCCAGAAATACAGTGAAGATACCAACATGAGAGGGTAATAAGTTAACCCAGTCTTCGACAGCATAATCAAGTCATAGATCCCCATATCCTTCTAGATTTGGGCTTGTACTTTTTCCATCTTACTCAGCCATTCTGAGTGTTCTGAAGTAAGACTAGGGAAAGATCGAAAGATCCTATTCCCCTTGTTCATGAACTGAAGGTTGATATCCTCCTTCGTTTGAGAATGTTGCTGGTTGGCAGGGGTTGTATCCTCAGGATCATTCCTAGGTTTCCTCACGCAACCTATAGGCTTGAGCCTAGGGTAAGTTGGGAAGAAGTTGTTATTTTATTTTGGGTTCTCGAAGCATGTAGATAGTGGGCTAGACATGGCATACATGTGCCCAGAATACTTGACGGGAATGAGTAACTGAGAGTCATAAGCTTCACGCCATTCTTTGGTAATGGGTTCATATATGACCCTTCGTTCCCAAGTCGAAACAGGTACAGGGCTAGTGGGAAAAACCTCTTGTTGTCTTTGTAGGTCTGAAACGTTCTTAGTTTTTGGGTTGTTTGGTGCGTTTGAAAGAAAAGCCATAGTTGAAGATAGTGAAAGAACGAAGAATACGAAGTTCTTAAGACTTTTTCTTTGCAAGGAAATAAAGAGTACTAGGAGTTATAAAAGATTTCCAAAGAAAGGATTAGTCTATTTATAGTGTTCAAAGAAGAGTGTTTTCCCTAAGGACCATTTAATGCTGCAGAGTTAGTGGGGCACGTGGCGAACGTTGAGGCAGTTATCGTCAGGTAATGAAAATGTTTGCCATACTTTCCTAGGTTGTAGGGATAATGGCCATCATGGCAGCGTGGTAACGGCTGATTGACAGCGACGTGTTGGGAAAAAAGGTAATGATGACTTTGAATACCAGCAGTGGTTGGTAGAAGGAGAAAAACGCACAAGTGATTTATGTGGTAAAAAAGAAGACAGGTGTCGAATGGGAATCTCAAAGAATGATAATTTCTTCTTGCATCGAAATTGACATTCTTGGGGGGCAATTTGTTAGATCCTAAATTCGATACTCACAACAAATTAGCCTTATGGGCCAAAAATAGATTGAACAAATCTAAGCTGGAAATACTTCGACAGATTGGAAAAATACTTGGAGAAATTTCTGAGTTAAAATGAATCTTCGACCAGAAGGTTCTTACATCCTTCGACTTAAAGGGTTCCAGGGCCTTCGACTAAGAGGAAACCTCGTATCAATAACAGGTGATTTTGAATTTGAAGAAAGGAGGGAAAGGTGTAACACCCCAATTCTACCCCAAGCAATTATGTAAATAAATCAGAGTTATAAAAATCATTCATGCAAACGAATCGGGACGTCACAAATTCTTCTATCAAAATCCATTGCATTCATCATGGATATATAACACTTTCAAAACATCGGATGAACCATCATAACATCTTTAATTAAATAACTCAACATCTACGCAGCGGAATTCTTAATAACATCTTTAACAACAATACAACAACTTCAAAACAACACATATTTAATAATAACCAACTTAAAGTTCAACAACTGAAAATCAACAATAAAAAACAGCAAGCGTTCATCCCCCCGAGTGTTACATATCAGAGCAATGACACCGACTCGAACTACCGAAGGTATACATCCTTCACTCTCGATTACCTGCACGTTACCAACATAAGGGCAACATTCAAACAAAAGGGGTGAGATATCTAACAATATAATAAAGAGAATGATAATTAATATATTAAATTAGATCAATAACATCACGACTTCTCATCTCATAGTCAACAATAATTACAACGTATATACACTTTCATCAACATCAAAATACACTTCTTTATGCAATCATATAATGCGACTCAATACTATGCAAATGCATGTGGTACCATTGGAGCAGAACTCCCATCTCAAAAAATTTCCAATTAATAGAGGCATCAACAAGGCATAAGCCTTCATCTCAAAATTCACCAATACAGGCCATCTCAACGAGCATAAGCTCCATCTCAAAAACAATGCAATGTATGCGACACAGTCATGAATGTAATAACAACACCCAAGTTAATAACATCTATAAAAACAACATCTCAAATTAACAACATCTCAAAACATCTCAACGTCTCTTCATCAACATCTCATATCATCATAATAATTCATCAAACATCATTTATTTATTATAAATCATCAACACAACATCATTAACAACTTCTCACTAAGAAATCAGTTGTACCTTAATACTACAGTAATTCATACTGCTATTCTATAATTCTTACATCATTACTGTCACTAATCCTACTGTTATGATTCTAACAGAAGTCTCTAGGCATCTAATTTGCATGATTCTGTTCAAAACCAACGCAATGATCAACATGGGAATTAATTCTAAATCCTAAATTGGCTACTAAGATTACACGTCCTATTATTCATTTTAATCCTCTAGAATAAAGTTCACCACGTTAGCTATTCAACGCTTCGAACGACATATCAAAAGGCATCCTAAAACTCAAGTTACAACACTTTAAAACTGAATCTGCCAAAAATCAGGCATTATGGGTCGACGTAAAACCCCTTGGATCGATGCGTACTGCTCTAACTGCACAACATGAGTCGACGCATCCTCTCATGGATCGACTCATCATGAGTCTTGCATACAGCATGTATCGATACATGCATCCCACAGACGACTCATCCTGAGTCTTTCAACCTTCATGTATCGATGCAAGCCTCTTCGTGTCGACTCATACTGAGTCTCTAGGCCCTCATGTATCGACGCATCAAGTTTGAGGTCGACACATCCCGATTCTTCCTGCATAATTCTGCAATTTTCTTCCCTGCCTCTCACTAAGGGATTCATGTTTTTAACTCTACAAACTTAATATAACCATGATAAATCATCACCTACAATTATCCTATGATTCTATATCGATCAAACAACATTAGGACATCATTATTCATCTAAAATTCATCAAATCTTCATCATACATCATCATACACATCCAATTCAAGAACAAAACATCAATCACCTCTAACCCCACATATCAATCATCATGAACCCAATTATAAAGTCAGAACCTCACCCTTACCTTGGATTAGAGGTCGCTCTATAATCTTCCGGTTGAATTCTCGTTCTGCCGTTTTTCCACTTTTCCAACAGCTTGCACGTTCTCCTCTCAATTCTTATTCTTCTACTGCTTCTTTCTTTCTATTCTTTTCTTTCTAACAACAATAAAATAACCCTATTATTCTTTATTCCTTATTGGGCTCAAAGTAATACACCCCCTTATTACTTTTATTCTTTAAAAACAAGCCCACATCCAATAATATTATAATTCTAATATTATTTCTCCACTTAATAAAATAAATCTAATTAATCATAACACATCTTCACAAATATTCCAAAAATAATTTAATTAAATAATTAATTAAATTACAGGCGTTACAAAAAGCAGTTCGCTTAGTAGTTGAGGAAAGCAACGTGGCATGAAGATAGAGGTCGAAGCACATGCAGAAGACACTTGTCCTCATCCTAGAGCAAAGCAACTCCTCGACGGTTATCTAGTTTTAGTATTAATATAGGAAGTTTATGTAGATTTCCAGGGGTGTTCAACTGATCATACAAGTTATTCAATATTATTCAAGTACCCGCTGCGTGAGAAAGAATACTGAAAATGTACGTTTGAAACACCACATTTTATAATCAAAGTCTTTTACTTTTCTCTTTACATTCCTTGCCTTTTTTTTATCTTTTTTGCACTTTACTTGCACTTTTTCTCAGATTCTTGCACTTGAACTTTTCCCAACCCCTTTTTCTATTTACTTGCTGCACTCAAACTCGTCCCAAACCTTAACATTTCTCAGTCGAACGTGTGTTTTTCATTTACATTAGCATTTATGTCCAAATAACGTAAAAAATTAGCATATGTCTTAGGATCAAACTGATCGATCTCGCGAGTAACCAAAAATTTACCCTTTTGAAAGATCAGCGGTTGTTTATCGAAAAACACGATGAACAGGAGTGCTATTTCCTTCTGGAAGAAAGACAGAGCCAGAATTAGTGAGTTATTCTGATTCTGACTGGTGTGGAGATAGAGTTGATAGAAGAAGTACTTCTGGTTACTTGTTCAAGTTTCTGGGAGGTCTTATTTCTTGGATTTCTAAGAAACAGTCTATTGTGGCTCTGTCAACGTGTGAAGCTGAGTACATTGCAGGTGTTGTAGCTGCATATCAAGTTGTTTGGCTTCTGAATCTTCTGGAGGATTTGAAGATTGAGATAGAGAAACCTCCGAAACTGTTGATTGATAACAAGTCTGCAATCAATCTTGCCAAGAATCCAGTGCTGCATGGAAGAAGCAAGCATATTGAGACGAAGTATCATTTTCTGAGAAGTCAAGTGCAGAAAGGAGTGTTAGAAGTTCTGCACTGTAGCATCCAGAAACAACTGACAGATGTTCTGACGAAGGCAATCAAAACAAATCAATTTCTTTGTTTGAGAAATGAAATTGGTGTTGTTAGTTTCTGATAGATACTAAATTATGGGATGGTATTAAAGGGATAATTTAATATTTGCTATATTTGGAATATTCTCTCTTAGAGTCTATGTGACATTCTTATCTTTAGTATTTTTGTGTATAAATAGGTGTACTAGATTTCATTAATTACAACAATCTCTTTTTAATCATTTTATAGTCGCTTTTATCATTAGTCATTTTCTCTCTTCTTCTTCAATTTCATCACATTGCACCAACATTACCTAAAAAAAATACCACAGATAAATCTGTAAGTTAAATATTAACAAAACCTATTAAATTTGTTGCGAAATATTATGACAAAGGTTTCTTGTCTTAGGTTTTTCCTAGATTTTTGAAAAATAGTATGGTGAACTTTAGCAACCCTTATTGCATAAATCATTATATCTGATCATCATGAGTATATCATAATAACCTATTTTTCTTTAAATCCTTATTCAAACCTTGTGAAAATTGGGTATCTAGGGGATGGTTTTTTTTAAAATGAAAGAAGAATCAATCTAACACCCATAAAGTTGTACATGACACATTTATAAGTGGGATAATATAACCAAAATATATTTTTGATAAAAAAAAGTTAAATTATTGCAATCTTTTAATTGTATGATATTTATTGCCTGTGGAATAGTATTTAAAATTTCCAAAAAAAAAGTTACCTGTGAATATTTCAGCAGATTTCAAAATAAATGCATTTAATATATTAAATTTTAATCGGATATTTAAAAGGCTCGTATTAAAATTTATCTATTTTTATCTTATTTATAAAATACTCGGTACTATGTGTATGGGTATCATCGAAATTTTTAATTGTTTAATTTTTTACCAACAAATTTTGATGAGAGTTATAAAACAAATTTGGCTTAAATGCAGTTTTGACCCCCCTAGTTTAAGGTTTTTGGAGTTTCGATCTCCCTAGTTTAAAAGCCAGGTTTCTAGTCCCCAAAGTTTGCAAATTTGGGATTTTTGAAGCCCCCCTCCATCTGGCTGCCCAAAAAGTGACATGGCACAGGATAGTAATGCCACGTATTTTTTTTTTTAGAATAATATTTTTTAAACATTTAAATAAATGATATTAATTTCCAAATGAATTTTTAATTTCATAATTAATATTTTCTGAAAATCCCAAATTATTTAACCTAATTTCCTCTTCCATCCTTGCTTCTGATCATCTTCAACCCTCCTTCTTGGTACGACCTCCAACACTCCATCTTCGTCTTCCTTCTGTGGTACCAGCTTCAACCATCACACTCCTACTACATACTACCTTCACACTCTCTCTTAAAGCTTCGTATAATCATTCTGATATTTAGAGCGATGAGGAAAGATGGAGAAAGATATTCTATGAGGTAAGTTTTGTTGTCTTCTTGAACATGTTTTTATATAGTTCTGTGTGGTCCACCATTGTCTCATATTAGTGGGTTTAGTATTTTCTCTTTTGTGGTCCACCATGAACGAATATTCAATGTTTGGCTTTTAGTGGTTAGTTTATTAACATTGCATTTTAATATTATTAATTTCAGGCCACCACCAGAGACATTAGTGAGGTTAAGATTACACCATAGGGGTAGATTTGTAAATGAACCTGTACATTTGTATGTTGGGGCGAGGTTACTGAGATGAATTGGAAGTTTGATGTTGACTTTATGTCATACATGGATTTGGAGGCACTGGTTAAAGGTCAGGGTTATATAGACATTGGATCTTTGTGGTATAGGAACCCTAAATTTAGCTTTACCCGTGGTCTAAGGCCATTAAACAATGATAGGGATGTACTGCAATTTGGACAAGATGTTGTAGGTCATGAAGTAATTGATGTTTATGTGGAGCATAAGGTGTCTGATCCACCTGAAATTGTGGATCCTAGTGAGTTGGATAAAGTAATTGAAGATGATGATGTAGAATTGATTGGTGTAGCAGAACCAAATATTGTTGTAGCTGAACATTGTGAAGTTGAACCTGAAACTGCTGAACATGAACCTGAACCAGAACCAAATATTGATGTTGTTGAAACTGCTGAACATGAACATGAACCTGAACCTACTGAACCCAATATTGCTGTTGCTGAACCTGTTGAACAAGAACCTGAAATTGTACCTGAACCTACTGAACCCAATATTGCTGAACCTACTGAACCTACTGAACCCAATATTGCTGAACCTGCTGAACCCAATATTGCTGAACAAGGACCTCAAATAAATGCTGAACAAGGACCTCAAATAAATGCTGAGAGCCAACCCAATAATGATTTCAGTGAAGATAGTAACAATTGTGAGGATAGTGGAGAGTGTGATGAGATGGACTGGACGTCAGTGCTGCCTCCTGAGACCTTAGGTAAGGAACCTAGTGTAGTGAACCTGCAATCACAATCTGAAGATGAAGAGGATGAGGAACATTTATACACACCCCCTGGTACTGATGATGAAGAAGATCAAGAAAGGTTCCCAACATATAAAAGTGGGCAGGGATTACAGTTCAAGATAGGATTGATGTTTTCAAACAAGGAAACAATAAGAGATGCAATTAAAGAGTATGGAATGGAAAACCAAAAAAATGTCTATATCAGGAAGAATGATGCAAAGAGGATTATAGTTAAGTGTATGGATGGCTGCAAGTTTCACCTCAGGTTCAGTTTGAGGAATGGGAAACAGTATTGGCAAATTGTAAGTTATGAGAGTGACCATACTTGTTGCAGAACTGCAGACAACAGGAATGCTAAGACCCAATGGCTTGCTATAAGGTTTACACAACTTCTAAGGCACAGCCCATACATGAAACCAGCTGGTTTAGTCGCTGAAGCACTACAGAGATGGGGAATAAAGATATCAAGAGATCAAGCATATAGAGCTAAAAGGAGGGCATTGGACCTTATCCAAGGTGCTGGTTATGACCAGTTCAGGCACTTGAGAAGTTATGGAGAGGAGTTATTGAAGTCCAATCCAAAGAGTACAGTTATTATAAAATGCTCAGAAAACCATGGCAGTCCTGCATTTGAAAGAATATATATTTGTTTAGATGCTTGTAAGTCAGGATTTGCCAAGTATTGTAGACCAATAATTGGTTTGGATGCATGTTTTTTGAAGGGGGATTATGGTGGCCAATTGATGTCTGCTATAGGCAGAGATGCAAACAATCAAATATATCCAATTGCTTATGCAGTGGTTGAGGCTGAGACCAAAGATTCGTGGGAATGGTTCTTGCATATACTACTAGAAGATTTAAGAGCAGTCAATGATAGATGTTATGGCTTTATTTCTGACCAACAGAAGGTAACATTTAATTCTTATCTGTGCTTTTATTTATGACTAATAGAATGTAACATTTAATTATGTGTGATTTATGTTAGGGTTTGGTTCCTGCTATCCAAGGCTTAAGTTCCAATGTGGAACAGAGACTGTGTGTGAAACACCTTTATGGTAATTGGAAGAAAAAACATGGAGGTGTGGTACTAAAACAAGCTATGTGGGGAGCAGCCAGAGCAACTTCAATTCCAATATGGGAAAGAGCAATGCAGAAATTGAAGCTTTTAGATGGTGGAGCATGGAAGGACTTGAATGACATTCCAGCAATGTTCTGGACAAGATCACATTTCAAGACATATGCCAAATGTGATATTCAAGTGAATAACATGTGTGAGGCCTTTAACAGGGCAATTTTGGAGCATCGAGACAAGCCAATCATAACCTTATTGGAAGGAATCAAACATTATATCACTAAAAGGATAACTAAACAAAAGGGATTATTGCAGGGATATGAAGGAGTAATTTGTCCTAGAATCCAATTGCTAATTGAGAAGCACAAAAGGGAAGCACAAGACTGGACCCCAACTTGGCATGGTGATGATGATCTCTCAATCTTTGGAGTTACCAATGGAACTGAGACATATTGTGTAAATCTGAAGAATGAATCATGCAGCTGCAGAAAATGGGAGTTGTCTGGAATCCCATGTTGTCATGTTATCTCCTGCATTTGGAACATAAGAAAAAAACCAGAAGCATATGTCTCTCCATATTATAGGTTTGTGAGTCACATGTTATGTAACATATTTCTATGTCCTGTTTATGATATGTTCTATTAACTCTTGCATGTGTAACATTATTTCTGTTTTGCAGCAAAGTTACATTTGAGAAATGCTATGCTAATATTGTCATGCCAACCAATGGACCACAATTATGGACTGATGTTGATCATGTGCCTATGTGTCCTCCTGTCATGAGAAGAGCAATTGGACGTCCAAAAAAGATGAGAATTAAAACAGGTGATGAGCCAAAGAACCCCCATGTGCTTTCAAGAAGCTTTTCAACTGTCACTTGCAATAAATGTGGACAAACTGGACACAACAGTAGGACTTGTAAGGGCAAGAGGGCAGCTGATAGGCAGATACCAAAAAGAGGCAATAAGAAGACCAAGCAAACAAAGACAACCAAGAAGGCAAAGAAGACTAACAAGACTAAGAAGACTAACAAGACTAAGAAGACTAAAGATGCAGAAAAACAGATTGAGATTGGTCAGGGATCTCAAGCACCTCAGCCTAGTCAAGAGTAGAAGTAATTAGGAATGATGTTGCTTTTTTTTGGAATGAAACTTGATGTATTAGTGGAAATCTTTAGTATGGTTATAATGGATATCTTTAGTATGGTTATATTTTGTAATGAATATTTTGTAATGTATATGTTGTAATGGATATGTATCTTGTAATGGATATGTTTTGGTACAATCATGAATTTGGTACACACTCTGCTACAAACTGTCTTGGCTGCTCAAGTATGCAACAAACTGTGTTGAATAATTCTGCAAAATTCTGTGTTTAAAAAATTCTGTGTTGCCACAATGTTTCTGCATCTGCATTTTGAAAAATTCTGCATCTGCATTTTGAAAAATTCTGCATTTTTTCTGTATTTAGGTAGACCATTTTTTCTGCATTTGTAATGGCCTACATAATGTTTCATTATTACACTGAGAAGTTATACTTAATGGTCTACATAATGAAACAAATTCAAGTGCAATTGCAATTTATAAACCTCAAACATCATCATTTCATTATAAACCATGAGTAGTTATACACCTCAAACATCATTACGAACTAAACAACATAGAAACTCCAATACTAATAAACCTAGATCATTTCAACCAACACAAAGAACCTCCTACAGACAACAATGAACCTCCAATACTAATAAACCTACATCATTTCATTATTATTGTTGCAACAAATGCAACCAACACAAAGATGGTTATGAACCAATTAAACTTCAACTGTTTCTTTAAAAATTTGATCTTCATCCTTGTTTCTTCTTCTTTTACCATTGACTCTTTAACCCTCTGCTTTTCTTCATTCAAGTTGTGGAGTAAGTTCCCAATCACTTCCTTTGCCCTAGGATTCATTTCCTCATCCAACCAAACAAAATTACTGCACTTCTTGAAACCTTGAACCTGCAACAATAGAGGTCACAAAATATTCAGTCTATACTCAATTCTGAGGAGCAAATTTTGTAATTGAAGAATATCATACCTTGTACATCCCACATCCGAAAAAGCGTCGTCCTGGGTTTGAATCGGTCCAAGCCGTCATCAACGGAGCATCGATACCACAGTGGCATTCATGTATAACAGAACGATTCCTGTAGCTCGGATTCGACACGGATTTTTGAGACATGTTGGATGCTTGCAGGAAGGAAGAGAAGGTAGATGGAATAGAAGGTAGATGGAGGTCGTACCAAGAAGGAGGGTTGAAGATGATCAGAAGCAAGGATGGAAGAGGAAATTAGGTTAAACAATTTGGGATTTTCAGAAAATATTAATTATGAAATTAAAAATTCATTTGGAAATTAATATCATTTATTTAAATGTTTAAAAAATATTATTCTAAAAAAAAAAAAAAATACGTGGCATTACTCTCCCTGTGCCATGTCACTTTTTGGGCAGCCAGATGGAGGGGGCTTCAAAAATCCCAAATTTGAAAACTTTGGGGACTAGAAACCTGGCTTTTAAACTAGGGGGATCGAAACTCCAAAAACCTTAAACTAGGGGGGTCAAAACTGCATTTAAGCCAACAAATTTTGATGAGAGTTATAAAACAAATTTTGTAAGAAATATGTCACCTGCAGATTTTTTCTACGAATTTTATAATAAATGCATTTTGTATATTTTTACTAGATTTTTAAAGATTAATACTTATTTTTATGTATTTTTGTATTTTTTAAAAATCTAATAAATACTTAGTTTTTTAATATTCTATATTCAATTTTTTAATAAAATTTTAATTGTTTGGTTTTTTATTTGCAAAATTTGATGTGGATTGTAGAACAATTTCCACAGTAGATTTTTTGTGCAAATTTTAAAATATATGCATTTTATGCATTTTTATCGCATTATTAAAAATCCAATAAAAATACATCGGATTTCTAATAATATTAAAAAAAATTTATAATAGTTTAATTGTTTAACTTTTTACCTACAAAATTTGCTTTTATAAAAAAATTTCACAGGAAATACATTACCTATAGATTTTCTCCTGATTTTATAATATATGCATTTTATATTTTTTATTGGATTTTTAAAATATCTTTATGCGTTTTTATTGCATTTTTAAAAAATTCAATAAAAATACGTACCAGATTTTTAGTATCACTATGGATTTGTCTCATTTAAGAGTAAAAAATTTACTAGTATTTAAAAAAGCTAATAAAATGATAAAGATATTTATGACATTATTAAAATATATGGGATTATCATATACTATTTTAAAGTGACAAGTAGATGTGTGGTGTATTTAGCAATAAATCATTATCATAATAACCTATTTTTCTAAAGCATTTTTTAAGAGATTTCGTCCTGCTACCCTCAAATTATATCTAACATCCTTCTATTTTTTGTTTTGACCAAAATCTCATTCTCATCATTTATTTTATCACAAAATTAATATTTGACCAAAAAATTCACGTATAAAAAAGCAGTAAAATTTAAAAACTCGATAATACATATAAAACTTTTATAGCTCATATTAGATAGGCTTGTGAAAAATGAAATAAACACTACCAATTTTTTTTTATAAATTTGGTATGTTTCATAATTTTTCAGATTTTTAAAAAGTTTGGTAATTCATATCTGATAAGTTAAAAATTGAAGTTAATACTATCAATTTTCTTTTTTTTTGAAAAATCTAGTAAAAAATCAAGATTTTTAAAAAATTCGATATAACTTATACAATATTTCAAAAATTTTATAAAAATTCGTATTTCCCTTAAAAAATCTGATAAAAAGTAATAGATCTCTAAAAAATTTGTTGGTATATTTGAAAAATCTAATAAAAATTTATGAAATTATCTAAAAAATCCGATAAAATTCACGATCCCTAAAAATCTGGTTAAAATTGTGAAATTTCCCAAACATTCAATTAAAACTATTCTTTTTCCAAATATTCAGAAAAACAAAATATTTTTTAAAAACATAAAAAATTATTTTAAAAAAATATTATGATAAAAGCATTGCAATGGTGGAGGTGTCAAGTATGAGTAAGTATGATAGGAAAAAAATCCCCTTATCCTAATGTTATGAAAATGGGCTATCAAAGAGGCGTGTTTTAAATACTTCAGGCCATCAGCATCCGTCATCGATTATAAATTATAAATTATCAACTAATTTATCAATTAATTATTATTTTTATCAAAGAAAACTCTAATTTAAATATTACAATTGATATTATATTTAAGTTATTTTTAATACACCTCTCACACTCAACACTATTAAATTGAATGATGATATAGAACAATAGAATCTACTGCCATATTAAAATTTGATATTTAATCTAACTGTTCTGGACTGGGCCCGTCCTGGCCCAAGAGCAAGAACGAAGGCCCAATCCAAGCAACTCTACCGGGAACGCGCGCTCGAAGATTTCCGCCAGCGTGTCGACACGAAACGACAGTCGTGCCTGCCGCTGCCTGCGAGCACGACCTCCTCGACCACATGAAATCCAGCTCGAGACCAGCACGAGCATCCTCCTCGTAGGACAGACTATAACCATTACTCTATCACCTGAACTCCGGAAAGACCGCGTCCTCGTTCCTCCGTGTCTCTCGCTGAGTATCACCAGGAAGGGGACCACGTGCGGGTCCCCACTACACACGTAGAACCTAGCAGTTCCTTTATTGGGGCAGTCCTGGTCGGCCCAATGAAGGGACCTTGGCCCCGCGCTGGGGGCTATAAATACCCTCTATTCCTAGAGGGTCAGGTATTCATTCTCTTACTCATATACACACTTTTTTCCTGCTCGTACTATCACTCACTTTAGCATCGGAGTGCCTTGCAGGTACCCCCCCCCCCCCCCATCTCATTCAACTTCTGCCCGGAGCCAGTCGTGACGATCCAAGTCTGATCCGATAAGATCAGTGGCGCCGTCTGTGGGAAACTAGCTTCCCTGTCTTGCAAAAACTCGAAGACCAAAGCTCAACTCAACTATCACCGTCATGGCTGACCAAGTTCGTGATGAACAAAACATCCGTGTCATCGACACCAACAACGGCCTCATGGACAAAAATGGACACTCCGATAACGCCGGTAACCCCGGTCATAACACCTTTTCTGTGGGAACTGCCCCCGGGCCCTCAGTCTACCGCGACGGAGTTACTGCATCATCCTCCTCGGTCCCCCCGCCGCTCGAAGAAGACAATGCAGCTCCCACAAACTATCGAGCTGCCCAGTTTCAGGAAGTCCCTGTCCCCGCCGGGGCGGATGCCACAACCCGCGCGCTGTTCGCGGCGATCAATCAGACGAATTACCTCATCTTCGCCCAAGGGGAAAGATTGAGGGCACTAGAAGACGATCGAAGACCTGCGAGGAGACACAGGAGCCCCCAAACTCCACCTCCTCGAGTAACAGAGGTACATCTCCCGTATCCTCCACGGCGACACTACAGAGATACCTCCCGAAGCCCGTCACCCCGACCCTCGGGGAGACGGCCCCCTTTGGAGAGGCAACCCATCATTGAAGTCGGAGGACGCGGCCACGGCCCCACACGACAAGAAAGAAGACACTCTGGAGAAGGGCATGGAAAAATCAACCAACGAGCATCACGCTCGAGAGATGCCCAGCACGACCAGGACCGTCGGGCTCGACAGTATTACAGGTCCTCATCCTTATCCCCGGAGCAAAGTGACGAGGACGACCCCCGCGGTCCCCTGTCACAGGCCATCATGGAGGCGCCCATTCCCCCGGGCATGGAGAAACCTCCACATCTGAAGGAATACGATGGAGTCGCGGACCCGGTCGACCACATAGATGGTTTCGAGGCTATGCTGCACTACCACAACGTCAGGGGACCCATCAAATGCCGGTTGTTCCCCACGACCCTCAGAAAGGCAGCAATGGACTGGTATAAAGGCCTCGCCCCGGGATCAATCACCTCGTGGCGAAACTTGAAGAACCAATTCATCAGTTCGTTCACAGCGTCTCGGCGGCACCCAAAGACTGAGGCGGCTCTCGAGGCCATCATCCAGAGACAAGATGAAACCTTAAGAGAGTTCATCAATCGCTTCAACCGCGAAGCCATACAGGTCCCCTGCGTGGACCACATGAAAAGATATTTGTTGGAGAGGGGGCTCCTCCCCGGCACAGAATTCAGAAAGGTTGTGGGCATCGAGCCACCTAGAACATTTGATGCCCTCCTCAAGAAGGCTCGGGCGTACATGGATTACGAGGAGAGGGAGGCGGCCAACAGAGCCCGAGACCCCAGGACTCGCGGGTCCAGCAACAACCCGCGCCAGGAAGCTGCTCCTCCTCGACGAACCGGGGAGAAAAGAAAAGAAGACAAACCCCAAGAAGTCCGAGAGCAAAGAGGACCCTCGGGGCGTTTTACTGAGTGCACTCCGCTCACAGCTTCCCACAAGCGCATTTTGGCGGAGTATGCCAGCACGGACTTCA
Organism: Vicia faba; assembly: GCA_948472305.1. Taxonomy (NCBI): domain Eukaryota; kingdom Viridiplantae; phylum Streptophyta; class Magnoliopsida; order Fabales; family Fabaceae; genus Vicia; species Vicia faba. The sequence goes on along the minus strand of OX451740.1, from coordinate 974,873,794 downwards.
AAGACGGTGGCGTCAAACGCCCCTGACCTACTCCCGCCAAGCCTGGAGCAGACAAGAGCAAGTATTGTCAGTACCATAGGAGCCATGGTCATCTGACTGAAGATTGCGTCTACCTCAAGGATGCCATCGAAACCCTCATCAAGGGAGGAAGGCTCGCACAATACCGGCGAAACGACACTCCTCGTTGTGATGCCCGGGAAACAAGAGAACCGGAGGAGGACGCCCGACCATCTGACGAGTCGATCCCCGTCTAGACCGCCTTCTCCGTCACCAGACCCGAGGACTTCAACGTCCCCGAACACCTGCAGGAGCCGCTCATAACACACAGCAGGTGGGAATATTTCCCCTCCGCCATGGTCATCAATGGTGGAGGATTCAATGACCTGACTATCAATTCGGCTAAAAGGAAGATGGATGAACTGTCGACGCGACACATCCGCAAACAGTGACGTTTGAGAGGGTAAAAGGTAGGTCGGAGCCCATCACCTTCTACCTGGAAGAGCTCCCCGGGGGAGCCCCCAACGCAGTCATTCCCCTGCTAATAAGGGAAAGAATGGCTAACTTCGATGTGCACCGCATCCTCGTCGACAAAGGAAGTTCCGTCGACGTAATGTACAACCAACTATTCTGAACTCTGCAGTTGGACGACTCCCATCTCTCGCCGTATGTAGGGTCGGACTTACAGGGCTTCAACGGCTCGACCTCCAAGCCTTGGGGATATTTCGAACTCATGGTTACCTTCGGCGAAGGCACAACGACAAGGCAGGTTAAAGTACGCTTCCTCGTCATAGACTGCCCGTCCCTTTACAACTGCATCCTGGGAAGACCAACACTGGCAGAACTGACTGCGGTGCCCTCCACCGTCCACCTGAAGATGAAGTTCTACACCAAAAGGGCGCGGGTAGCTACTATCCAGGGAGACCTAGCCGCTGCTTGGAGGTGTTTTAACGCTGCTTCTAAGGGACGCGACACTGTCGATGTCGACACAAGGCCCGCCAAAAGACCGGCGACGACACGACAGGAGCCCGACAAGCCAGAGCCCGCCAAGCAAGAAGTCCAGAAAGCTCCACCAAAGGTCGACTCTATAGATCTGGATGCTCGTTTCGACCAGGATGAACCTCCCAACGGCGAACAAATTCCCCTCCGACCAATACCAGACGGGGACTTTGAGCTCGTCCCCCTCGGCGCAGACCCGAGCAAAGGAGTAAAGATCGGCATCGACCTCCCCGACCTGGCAAGGAAGCAGATCAAAGCCTACTTGCACGAGAATGCTGACCTATTCGCCTGGAGCTCCACGGAGATGCCCAGACTCGACCCTGAGGTCGCCTGTCACCATCTCGCCATCGATCATGCCGCTAAGGCCGTAGTACAACGTATGCGTAAGCAGTCTCCGGAGAAAACGGAGGCTGCTGAAAAAGCTGTAAAAGACCTCCTAGAGGCAAATTTTATTTCTGAAGCCCGATATTCAACCTGGCTGTCAAACGTTGTACTTGTTAAAAAGAATAATGGAAAATGGAGGATGTGTGTTGACTATACTGATCTCAACCGGGGCTTGCCCGAAAGATGCTTTCCCTTTATCGAACATAGATATGCTGGTCGACAACTCGGCCGGCTACAAAATGTTGTCGTTCATGGATGCCTACTCGGGCTATAACCAAATCCCGATGGCCATGGGCGACAAACATTGCACGGCTTTCATTACCAGCTCGGGCAATTATTACTACAACGTAATGCCCTTTGGACTAAAAAATGCCGGGGCAACTTACCAACGTATGATGAACAGAGTGTTCCACAAGCAGATTGGAGACATGCTCGAGGTTTACATGGACGACATGATCATCAAATACCGAGCAGACATCGATCATGCAGCACACCTCAAGGCAGTCTTCGCCCAAGAAAGACAATGTAAGATGAGATTCAACCCCAAAAAATGCACGTTCAGGGTCAAGGCGGGGAAATTCCTCAGATTCTACCTGACAGAACGAGGAATTGAAGCCAACCCCGACAAATGTCGAGCATTCTCCGACCTCCCGACCCCAACGTCGAAGAAATCAATACAAGTCATGAACGGAATTCTCACATCATTGTCTCGCTTCGTCGCAAGGTCCGCTCAGCACGCCCTCCCCTTCTTCAAACTCCTTCGAAAAGAAGCAGCCTTCGAATGGACCGAGGAATGTAAACGAGCACTGCGCCACCTAAAACAAAGTCTATCTCAACCACCCGTGTTATCTCGACTAGTCGACGGGGAGCCGTTATTCCTGTACTTGGCTGTCTCAAACGAAGCCGTCAGCGCGGCTCTCATCCGCGAGACCATCGACGGACAGAAACCCGTCTATTTCACTAGCAAAGCCCTACAAGGACCCGAGAGCAGGTACCAACAGATAGAAAAGGTAGCTTTGGCCCTTGTCAATGCAGCGAGGAGACTCAGACACTATTTTCTGGCCCACACGGTCATCGTACGAACCGACCAACCAGTGAGGTAACTCTTGGGTCGACCTGACATGGCGGGCAGAATGTTGAAATGGTCCTTGGAGCTCTCTGAATTCGACATTCAATACGATAGCAGGAAAGCTCTGAAAGCACAAGCCCTGGCCGACTTCGTCGCAGAAATGACCACTCACGACCCGCCCGCCGGGAAGGAATACAAATGGACCATCTTCGTCGACGGAGCCTCCAGCTCGTCTGGAAGTGGCGCGGGGATCCTCCTGGAAAATGAGGAAGGCGTAGTGATCGAACACTCGTTAACCCTCTCCTTCCCGACGTCGAATAACCAAGCAGAGTACGAGGCCCTGCTCGCAGGACTGAGGCTAGCAGAGGACCTGGGAGCCCGCGAGATACAAATCTTCACAGACTCACAACTCGTTGCCTCCCAAGTCCAAGGGAGTTACCAAGCCAAAAACGACAGCCTCGTCGAATACTTAAGCTTAGTCAAAAAATACATGACAAAGTTTGAGCGAGCAGAAATATCACATGTCCCGCGCGAGCAAAACACAAGGACAGACATATTGTCCAAACTCGCGAGCACGAGAAAGAGGGGCGGAAACAAATCTGTCATACAAGAACTCCTGTTACGCCCGAGCATCGAAAGGTCCTCGACACTAGTCGAGGTTCACGCTGTAGGAGATGCCTCGTCCTGGATGACCCCGGTGTACAATTTTCTGACAAAGGGCGAACTCCCCGCGAACCAGACAGATGCAAACATCAGGAAACGACGAGCATGCTCCTACGTGGTGCTCGAGCAAAAACTATACCGCAGGGGATTCTCCATTCCCCTCTTGAAATGCATCGACGAATCCGCAGTCCCCGAGGTGCTGCGGGAGATACACGAAGGGATTAACGCCCAACACATGGGCGGTAAGTCCTTGGCGAGGAAAGCCCTACGAGCGGGGTACTACTGGCCGACAATGCAACAGGATGCCAAGGAACACGTTAAGAAGTGTGACAAGTGCCAGAGACACGGCGACATGCACCTCGCTCCCCCTCACGAGCTGAGCATACTGTCATCCCCATGGCCGTTTGCATGGTATGGGATGGATATCCTCGGTCCTTTCGTGCAAGGAACTTACCAAAACAAATTCCTCATTGTGGCCGTGGATTACTTCACGAAATGGATAGAGGCCGAGGCTCTCGCGAAGATCACCTCGCACAACATCCTCCGTTTCTACAAAAGAAACATCCTCGCCAGATTCGGGATCCCGAGAGCACTGGTGACCGACAACGGCACCCAATTCACCGACCACGGATTCCAAGACTTCGTCACCAAACTGGGAACAAAACAACACTTCACCTCGGTCGAGCACCCTCAAACAAACGGGAAAGCCGAAGCTGCGAACAGAGTCATCCTCCAGGGACTCAAACACCGGCTCGGTGAAGCAAAAAGAAGTTGGGTCGAGGAGCTGCATAGTGTCTTGTGGGCATACCTCACCACGCCCCATTCGACGACGGGCGAGACCCCCTTTCGACTAACTTACGGCACCGAGGCCGTCATCCCAATAGAAATCCGAGAACCCTCCAGGCGGACAGAAAATCCCCTTGACGAAGAAATGAACGACGAGGCCCTCAGGGACGAACTCGCCGTAGTCGAGGAAATCCGATCGGGGGCAGCCCTACGCAAGGCCACCCTAAAACAACGAGTGGCCCTGTGTCACAATGACAAGGTCATTAAACGCGAGTTCGAAATCCACAGCCTGGTGTTACGAAGAAACCAGAAAGACTCACGCGAAGGGAAATTGGTCGCGAACTGGGAAGGGCCTTATCGCGTCCACGGCACCACATGTACCGGGGCATATTACCTCGAGCAACTAGACGGAGAACCACTACCACGACCCTGGAACGCTGCTAAACTAAAGTAGTACTATAGTTAAAAACCCTTAACACCAAGGACTCTCACTGTCGAACATCCACGTCCAGTCAACGGGGAGAAACGTCTCGACCACGTAGAAAGGCCAAGGTACAGGCCCAATCTACGCCCAAACGACATAACGTCGCTCAGCCAAACGAGCATGAACGACAGTGCCCGACATGGACACCTCAATCGAGCTCCACCGTCGAAGTACCCGTATGGCAGAACACCCAGCTCGTGATGGGCAGTTCACGCCATGGGCAAGCGACCCTGATCCGGGTCATACGCCCGAGTAAGCGGCTTTACTCTGCACGCCCGACGCATCTCGAAGTACGTCGGACCATCCAAAGGGTCGAAAAGAATCTCTCCTCGAGGTTGTAACTTAGGCGAAATTCACTACAAAATAGCAAGCCGAGCACAAGCATGTCCCGAGGAAAAAACTTAGGCAAATTTGCCACAAAGTGACAGCCGAGCACAGACGAGACTCGGGGACATAACTTAGGCAAATTTTATCATAATATATGAAAACATAGACACGGGCAAATAATTAAGGTCGTAGAAGACATTCATTCAAAAGCTCGTAAGCAAAAAACAAATAGAAATAAACCGACCAAGAAGGCCGGCGATGTTCAGAAATTACAAGAACGGGCACGCAGGCCCAAAAAATATGCACGGGCACGCAGGCCCCAAAAACAACTATCAGTAAACAGGCGCGCATGCCCGACCAGAATTTTACGGCTAGACCTCCCCGGGGCTACCAGCGTCGAAGACAGGAGACTCGGGCGGAGGCACGACCTGACCGTCGATGATCTGGGACATAAAGCCCGCCCCTTCGGTATTCAGACCAGGATTCAATAAAGTGAGCTGGCTAACCATGGCCTCAAAGCCATCCGTCAAGGCGCCAACATAGTCCGTCTCGAGGAGTTGAATCCGAGCGACCAATTCAGAGTGACTCCGCAAGGGGGCTGTCTCCTCCGACTCATCTTCGGCGGGAAGCATGGCGGCCTTCAGATCCTCGACCTCTTTGGCGAGACGCCCGTTGTCGGCTTCCAAGCGTTCTCGGTCCAGTCGAAAGTAGTCCCTCTCCTCGGCAACCTTCCCCGAGTTCTCCTTCTCCGTGGCCAGCAACTCGGCTTGCTCGCGGAACATCTCCTTAGAGCGCTCCAGGGCAGCCTTCAACTTTCGAGAGCTCACAGCAAGGGCAAATTTCTCCTGCTCCAACTCTTTGACGCGATCAGAGTCTGCCCCCTCCTCAGCCAGGACAACGTCCATCTCGACCATCTTGACCATCCCGACCATGTTGGCGGCCAGATGCTTTCTCCGACTTTCTTTACTTAGCCGCCTAATGGTATCAACTTCATCGGCGCTTACAGTCAAGGGAAACCCCTCGAAGAAGCCATCCTCTTTAAAACAAGGGGGCAACCCAAAGGACCTCACCGCGCCAGACTCATCGCCGACTTTCGGCTGGCTCTCTACCCGATTCCTCTTCCTCGGTATCAGATCAACATGCTGCTCGACATCCTGGGAGTTCGGGGACCCGCCAGAAGCATCACCCGAACTAGTTGGCGGGCCCATCCTCGTCGCTTGAGGAGCTCGCACCACTCTTTTGTTGACTTTCTTATCCTGTGTCAACTTTAGAAGCCTCTCCTTTCGTCCGGCCATATGACCTGCAAAAAAGAAAACCCGGGTTAGTCACGAGCAAGTAACAAACGAAGAAATTAGAACAAGACTATAAGACAAAAAGCAACCTAACAGGTTCGCGGCCTGCCCGTAGGACTGGCACTCCACAAGCACCTTTGTATCTATAGGACGGGCCTCGAAGGTCGGGTAACCATCCTCGTCGAGAATGTCCTTTCCCTCCCTCGTGACCCACCGAACAGGAAAGAAACTGTCGACATATCTGCAGAGAGTACCGTAGGCCTCCTCGTCTTCGGTGCTCATCCATCCCGCGGACGTATGGTAATGCCCGGTGCCTTTATATATTTTTATTGGATTTTTAAAATATCTTTATGCATTTTTATTGCATTTTTAAAAAATTCAATAAAAATACATACCAGATTTTTAGTATCACTATGGAATTGTCTCATTTAAGAGTAAAAAATTTACTAGTGTTTAAAAAAAGCTAATAAAATGATAAAGATATTTATGACATTATTAAAATATATGGGATTATCATATACTATTTTAAAGTGACAAGTAGATATGTGGTGTATTTAGCAATAAATCATTATCATAATAACCCATTTTTCTAAAGCATTTTTTAAGAGATTTCGTCCTGCTACCTCAAATTATATCTAACATCCTTCTATTTTTTGTTTTGACCAAAATCTCATTCTCATCATTTATTTTATCACAAAATTAATATTTGACCAAAAAATTCACGTATAAAAAAGCAGTAAAATTTAAAAACTCGATAATACATATAAAAATTTTATAGCTCATATTAGATAGGCTTGTGAAAAATGAAATAAACACTACCAATTTTTTTTTATAAATTTGGTATGTTTCATAATTTTTCAGATTTTTAAAAAGTTTGGTAATTCATATCTGATAAGTTAAAAATTAAAGTTAATACTATCAATTTTCTTTTTTTTTGGAAAATCTAGTAAAAAATCAAGATTTTTTAAACATTCGATATAACTTATACAATTTTTCAAATTTTTTATAAAAATTCGTATTTTCCTTAAAAAATCTGATAAAAAGTAATAGATCTCTAAAAAATTTGTTGGTATGGTTGAAAAATCTAATAAAAATTTATGAAATTATCTAAAAAATCCGATAAAATTCACGATCCCTAAAAATCTGGTTAAAATTGTGAAATTTCCCAAAAATTCAATTAAAACTATTCTTTTTCCAAATATTCAGAAAAACAAAATATTTTTTAAAAACATAAAAAATTATTAAAAACAAAATTATGATAAAAGCATTGCAATGGTGGATGTGTCAAGTATGAGTAAGTATGATAGGAAAAAAAATCCTCTTATCCTAATGTTATGAAAATGGGCTATCAAAGAGGGCGTGTTTTAAATACTTCACGCCATCAGCATCAGTCATTGATTATAAATTATAAATTATCAACTAATTTATCAATTAATTATTATTTTTATCAAAGAAAACTCTAATTTAAATATTACAATTGATATTATATTTAAGTTATTTTTAATACACCTCTCACGCTCAACACTATTAAATTGAATGATGATATAGAACAATAGAATCTACTGCCATATTAAAATTTGATATTTAATCTAACTAACCTCAAACGTTGTATTTTTTATGAGGAATTTCAAAAAAAAAAACTAATAATTCTTACTAAGTAGCCTATAGACAATAATTTCCATTTTCCATTAAGGTCTCTTCATATATACCAAGTTGATAATAGCTTTGATTAGGTACAAGTTGGTTTCTAAAGCTAGTAACTACTAACTAGCAATGAGGCAACAAATGGTCCATAATCAAGATGGACACTTTTTTCCCACCCACCACAAGACTTTGATATGAGATGCTGTTTCTACACGTCCCTCTAGATTCTACTATGCTTCAATTATTCACTTAACCACATGCACATGCACATGCACCTAATTCTTCTTTACATATTTTTTCCTTCAAAATTTTTTGTGCTTTACAACAAGTCTTTATGGCCCTACCAATTTCTTGAGTTGAAAAATTACATTTCAATTATTAAAAAGGTAAAGTAAGGGGTATTTCTAAGCAAAAAATAAATCAAATATGCAATGGTATAAGGAGACTTGTAACTCGCAAATTCCAGCAACTTATTTTATACTCAAACAAATGCTATAATCATACATCTCATCAATCTCACGTTTTTTTGTTAACAATATCATTTCTTGCATTTGGTCATTTAATGCCAGATTTTTCCCATAACTTCTTTAATTCTTGGAGGAAGCTACAAGACCATCATTCTCCATGTAAATTTTTTTTTTTTGAAAAATAGAGAAGCAAATCACCCTTAATTAAAAAGTGTAAAGTGTAACAATAAAAAAGCATGTTAAAACAAGTTGTGGTTTTGTGAGTTTGAAACAATATGGGTAATTTATGTGTTTGGAGTAGTAGTGTGCAATAAAACCAAAAATCAAAAACTAAGTTACTATCCAAATTATTCCAAATTTAAAAACTCAATTCAACAATATATTATAAACTGATGGTCTATTTAATAAAATAAAAATAAAAAAGTATCTATATTTTAAACCGATTTAGTTTATTGGATTCCACATTTGAAATCAACATTGTCTCTTTTTCCTTTCTCCCGTCCGCATTTCTTTCTCCCTTCTCCTAGCCGCACAACGAATTGAAGAACCTAAAATCCTAATTCCAAATCCAACGAAATCGTCTCCTCTAATTAATGGTTATTCTAGAGTTATTCTAGGGTTGTTTCTGTTAGAATTAAGTCTTAATTAGTGTGTAATTTTCTTTTAAATCAAATGAATCTTTTTTATTTTTGTATTAATGGATCTCTTTTTTTGGTTATAGAAGAACTTGCAGTATTATAAGTTTATAAGTTTATAGGAAATTTTATTATATTTTATTTGGTCCATGATATAATGTGTGTGTATATATATTCTCTAATACAATTTTGTCATTTTAGGTTGTTGTAGATATCAGTAGAGTAGTACTAGTAAAGTTGTACTTATTTTATTATAGAATGGTAGAAGGTAAATATCATGAGATTCTTTGCAATTGAGTATGAAGCAAGAAACAAAGTTGGTGTCTTTGGGAGAATGATATATATGGTTTTGACTGAAGATGAACATAGCAATAGCCATATGAAAATTTTCTTCTATGTTATTTTGATTGCATTGATGATGTTGTTGAACAGTCTAAGTTTTAAGGGTTCAGCTGTTAAGGGTCATTTTCAATCTAATATTTTTGCACGGTCACGCCAATTCTTTTTCATTAATTGGTCTCTTTTCTGTGTATCTCACACATTGTTTATAATTTGGCTGATCAATATCTCAAATGTATGTAATTTAATCTTGTTCTTCATAATATGAAATTGTTTCAAATGGAATTTTCTAATTTGTTTTCTTATTTTAAATAGAATCAAGATAATTAATGTTGGCGTAACTTATGTAAAATTGTTTTTTTTAATTGGCTTTAAAACTGGTTTTTTTATAAAGTTGGTTTTGAAATTAGTTTTTTTTTATAAAATTGATTTTGAAATTGGTTTTTTAAAGAAAAATAAAAACTGGTTTAAAACTGTTTTTTTAAAATTGGTTTTTGTGAAAAACCGGTTCAAAATTGAACCAATCCACATGTAAATCGGTTTTAAAAATGTAAATCGATTTTAACGAAGTAGTTTTAAGATCCAAACCAAACCATATATAAGGTTCAATTTGGTTTGGTTATTGATCCATACACAGTCCTAGTTTGGAGAAGTTGGAACAAGTTGTGAATTTGGGGAAGTTTTTGTTGTTGCGATATTGTTGGATTTATGTCATTTTCGATTGTTATCTTATTAGATTGAGTTGAAGCTGAAACTTTTTGGAATAATTTTTTTTTTGTATGGTATTATCAAAATATGGTTTAGAAGGAAAGAAAACTAAGAGGAAGAAGATGATTTTTGGCTTCATCGAAGTGCAACACATTAACAATTAAAATGCTTGTATCAATAGTTTTTGTAAACACTCATTTGGGGGTAGTTACGTGATTTGCAAGTTTATGGATTTGGGAAAGTTTGTGGGTTTGAGGAAGAAGATGAAGAACAACGCTCTAAATCCGAAAATGATTTTTAGTAATGGATTTCCCCACCGCTAAGTTCGTCACAAAAGTTGGTCAAATTCACATGGTATTCTACGTCACTACCACATAGCTTATTGAAAGACCTTGCCTAACAGAATAAATGGAAAGGATTAATGTGGTTCAGTTTGTATAATTAAGAGATTCAAGTGGGTTTTTTTTAGTTTAGGGACCAAAATGAATCATAAGTATATGATACAGGACGGAAAATGATATTAAGCCAAAAAATAATTAATAATTAATGTAAGTGTAAAAATATAAGTGAATTTTATATTTATAAGGATAAATAAAGATTTGTATTGATATTAACAACCTTTTTTTCAAAGATTTTTTTCTTTGATCTCTCCCATGACGTTCTAAATAATTGTCTGATATAGTAGACATATGAAAATAAAGGATATTTCCAACCATTTTTAGGATTTATTATATGCATTATTTATCAATTTCTCTCAGATGCCACATTTTGGGGATTCTGGAAAAGGCAAAAGCAACAATATGTCAAATACTTCAAAACCACACAAAAGACACCGTGTCTTCAACCAAATCTATATAGTCTTGACCTCCTTATTTATTTATAGTACTAGGAGATGTGGACCTTCTTAAACATATATCATTCCAACCAACACATGAAATATCCACCTTCGTTGAAAACTGTTGGGTTTCAAGTATGAAAGTTGTGCAAAGTCCCGCATCAACTAGGAATAGAGGAAATATTGGGTTTATAAGAGAGGTGACCTATACAAGTGAGCGCCATGGGTAAATGGGAGATCGAGAAATTTTCCAGAAACAATGAATTTGGATTGTGGAAATTAAGTTGCGAGCAATTTTAATTCAAGAGAAGTATATCAATATTTTGAAGAGTGAAGCATTAATGCATGTAGGACTTACATGGGTACAGAAGGTCGAGATAATGGATAAGGCTAGGAGTGTCATTATATTGTACCTCGGGGGTACATTTCTAAGAGAAGTCGCCATGGAGCAAATTGTGGTTGTTATGTGGGAAAAACTTGAATACTTTGAGACATTGAAGCTGGTGCAAGTGCAAGGTGGAGTAGTTCGCCTTGGGGATAATAAAACCTGCAAGGTTCATGGTATTGGTATGGTCATACTTAAAATGGTTGATGATCGTGAGTTTCTTATTCACAATGTGACGTATGCTCCCGAACTCAAGCGAATTTTGTTATCTATAAGTATGTTTAATAATCTAGGCTATTACACTAGAGTTTAACATGGAGTGTTGAAAATTTCGCGTGATAAAGTAATTATTGCTAAAGGGTTTAAAATGCGTGGTCTATATATTTTAGAAGGTTTAGATGTTATTATTCATTCATCATTAACTAGTGGAGGCTTTCATAATAAGAAAAAGATATGAGATTCGAGGTTAAGGCATTATGAATGCCTTAAGGCTGTTTCAAAAGTGTATAATGAATTTTGTAGAAAACAAGGGATATAAATGTATGTTACTGCTGGGTTGTTATTGCATTTTTGGGGAAAGGTTGATGTCAGAGTAGCTTACTTGATTGGTAGAGAAATTCTTCAGACGAAGAATAATGAAAACCAAGGGATAAACATGTCAGAAATTATAACGGGGAAAACTCAATTTGAGGCATAGTTTCCTACTATATACTACTAGTAGTGAAGGAACAGTTACAGAGATCTTTGATTATCAATTGACTCGTGATAAGGTAAGGAGGGTTATTGTAACATCTCAAAGGGACGGTTATACTAGCTTTGGGTGTTATGTTTTGAATGTGACTGAAAGATTGCAAAATAAAAAGGGAAGAACCTTCAGGGAAGCATTTGAAAATAGGTGGAGTCTACGATGGTTGAAAAATCATACTTGTGAGCTTGTTAAATTACCTAGTCAGAAAAGGGTAATTAAAAACAAGTGGATGCAACTGGTGAGATCAAGATTCAATAGTGACTTGAATTTGATCAAGGTTATTGATTAGAGTTTCAACATGGTAGAGAGCAATATCGTTGTTGATGGTTAAATTGACATCAATACGGTTTCAAACCAAGGTGGAGATTGTTTAAGTTTTCCTTAAAACCTTTGTTGATGAAGAGAAATAAAACATGTTTCGAGATTGCCAAAAATCAAGAAGCTGAAAAACAACAAGAATGTCCGATTTGGGAGGTTCACAAATATCATATACCCCACCATAAATAATATTTTCAACTAAAAAAATACCACTACAAGAATGTTCACATTGTCTTGATGGAAAATAATAGTTTTAAATAATGATCATATTTCACTAGAAGAGTATACTTCACTTGAATGTAAACAAGCCTAAAGAAATTCACATTTTGAAAATCAGACTGAAAACTTATGCTACAATTTCTATGTTGGTAGGGAGATTTTCAATCACCAACATAATCTCATAATGCACTTATAATCAACGTCAATAAATACCTATGTTTTAATATGCTACCAATAACTCATCCTTTTCCATGACTACAAAAATCTCGTGAGGATACACTTCTCAAATTTTCAAAAAGACACCATCATCTCATAGCAATGGAGATATTGTTACTATTTGACTTAAGATCTTTGTCTATGTTACATCACCGTGATATTTATACTTTACATGTCTAGATTTTCTACATTTAAAACATCTTTGAACCATATATTATTTTTCTTCACAAAACGACCTCCTCTAGCTACCAACACTGAGTTTCATGAAGATTTATCCTCATAATTCAATCTTATTTTTTCACAAATGATTTTACTGACAACTATTAAAATCTTGAAGTTTCCTTATCATAGATCAAAATATGTTTAGCATGTTCATAGGAAGATGAAAGAGACCATATGAATCTCAAAGTTTATCTTTATCATCAATATTGAGTCCAATGGTTTCTAATTCAAAGACAATATCATTGAAAGTATTTAGGCGATCAAATACTTTCATATTTTCATCCATACCTAAGCTATCGATTTTTTCCTTCAACTTTCTCCTAACACATCATTGACTAAATACGTACGAAGAATATTCGCAAGAATATTCTTAACCAAAGACATCATATTTTCATCCATACTTAAGCTATCGATTTGTTCCTTCAACTTTCTCCCAACACATCATTGGCTAAATACGTACAAAGAATATTCACAAGAATGTAAAATGTACCTGAATTACTTAAATCTAATTCCCCACTTGTTGTTTGTCGTGTTTGATATGTTTCCTTTAAACTCTATGTAATCTTAATTGAATCAACACATATTTGACTTTAATTTTCCACAAAAAAAAAATTTGATTCTTCCATAAAATTTCTCTATGAGAAACCTCACTCCACTTATAAAGTTTAACTTTGCAGTTGTAAGAAAATTATAATTTCCTAACAAACAATTTTATAATACCACATTTATTTTCTTATCTGGAAGATTGGACAATTCTACAACCATTGGGCATACTTAAAACTCTATCCCTGGATCAATAAAAGTTGTTGAGAATTTAGGGTAAACTGGGAGCAACAACATGCCAAATGCTTAAGGAGAGAGTGAGTGCGAGAGAGAGAGAGAGAGAGAGAGAGAGAGAGAGAGAGAGAGAGAGATTACAATACCACTTAAAACCTTAAAGCATTAAGTATATAGGATGTGAAATTCTGGTATTGCTGAAGCGGTAAAGAAGCAAGCAAAAAGTAAGGTATTATTTTACCAGGTGATATTTAGGTTATATCGTATCTTACCCACAAAGATTGGTGTATTGGAATTTCGTTCGACAAATCTCTTGTTAATGAGTTTAGGAGATAAATGGGTTGAAAGGAAATGTAAAAGATATCAACAAAAAATAAATGTATAAAAAGGAAAGACAAACTTATCCAGCTCGAATGTACTCTACTAGTCACAAACTTAAACCTATCGACCAATTATACTCAACCTACAATATTCATCAATGCCATCACGTATCAAACACAACACCCATTGTATCACGTCGGCGGAGATCTCTCAACCACCTCAACAACATACAAGTTAACAGTGCCAATCGCATTGACAATCTCTCAGAGCGACACTACCAACACAGAGGCATTAATAACAGATACCCAAGTGAACGTCAGCTATAAATCTATCTCTAGAATTCAGAAACTAACAGATAATCATCCTAGATAAGAATCCAAGTGGTATATGTCTATAGCAACTCAAATCCCTAGCACAGAGCAAAAATTAAGGATAACAATCCACAAAGATTTGTAAAGCAAGTTTTATACAATGCCATGGGCGACAAATATACATGAGTTCAAAGTAAAAATACATACAAAACCCAACAAAATAGAAATACATATAGAGGAGAAGAGATAAACCATAAATCTTCTGGTTTGTCAGCGCCAGTCGATGAGAAATCCACCTCCAATCATCCATAAGAAAATCCATTGTGTGGTTTTCTAAGATAATCTATAAAAAATAAGGTTGATGGAATTTGGGAACAAAAACACCCCAAAAACCATAACCTAAAAATGAATTAAAATGAAGTTATAAAACAAATCTCAGCAGACTATGCTAAGCGGCCTCAACGTGCTAAATGGGTTGCACGATATTTACACATTAAACCGCCTAAATTATGCTAAGCGCGTTATTCGCGCTAAGCGGGCTCAAAAACTCTGATTCTACCAAATCTTCAAAACACAAGCAGTGCACTAGAAAATGTGTCGAGTAAACTCGCGCTTTGCGGGCAGGCCGCGCTAAGTGTGCTCTCCTGGGAAAAACTCCCCAAAACTTAGTCTTTTATTCCGAAAACACGTATATAGATTTGTGCCTTCAACACCTTATTCCTCAATGCTCCAAATATGCAACAAATACCTACAAAAGACATTAAAACTATCAAATGTTACATTATGTACATAAAAACACAAATATTCCCAAAGTAAATGTATTTACACAAAAGTTGGGTTTATTCAACGATTATTAATAACAAATAGTAGATAAGTGCAACAAAAAGTATATACAAAAATAGCTACAATTTGCACTTATCCAACTCTCCCTAACTTGAACTTGTTTGTCCTCAAACAAGGCCAAATAACTCAAAGAACCAAAAGTAATCAACCAAAGAATCATGAATCAACAAGTTTGAAAAATGAAAACAAATGTATGGTTCAAACAAAAACGCACACGCAAAGTAAATACTTATCACAATCTTACAATGAAACTTGTAAACAAAACAAATCCTAAGTACAAAAATCATACTAAACATTCTAAAACAAAACAAGCTCAATCATGAATCACACCTAGTAAAAATTCATCGGTAGGTGAAGAACACACAAAAGTGAGGGATAAAAAACATGTTGGTGTAAGCCCTAGAGGCCAATACTTTTGGTACTTGTATCGAATTATTTATTAATAATAAAAGGCATTTCTTTATTATGTTTGCTTTCCAAAATAATAAAGTCCCTAGAATGGTTTATTGGTTTAATGAAATGTTAAGTGTGACTTAATCATGAGATCCCATTAAACATAAGAAACTATTCTTAAAGTATCCGTAGTCAAGCTTTAATGTGAAGTGGGATAACATTAAAGCATTAAGATTATTATGAAGATAGATTGATGATCACATCTCATGGATCATAGATAAGGAGTTATCAAGTCTTGACATAGGTATGAATATTAGGAGTAATATTAATACTGGATTGACCCGCTATGAGAATACTACATAGAATGTTATGCAAAGTGTCATAAGTTATTCTCATGATGATAATGGTGTATACCACCCTTCGACCTGAAACCACTATGGACCCTAGATGTAGAGTCAAGTACTTTATTGCTGATCAAACGTCATTCGTAACTGGATGACTATAAAGACGATTGATGGGTACTTCACAAAGCATGCTAAGGGACATGAGTGACCTAGATGGAATTTGCTCATCCTGCATAACAGGATAAATGTCTAAGGGCCCAATATTGAACTGGACAAGGGTGACACAGTGTATGCCTTGTGTTCAATATAGACATGAGGGCAAAAGGGTAATTGTACAACACAAATATTATCACGGAAAAGGTTTGGTCAGATCACATGACATTTTCGTGACTTGGGTAACAGTGATGTGTTGCTAGATACCGCTCACTGTTTATTATATTAAATGTGTGATTTAATATAATTGCCAACGTCGCGAAAACCTACAGGGTCACACACATAAGGACAGGTTGATGAGAGATTGAATAAATAAGGAACACCGTAAGGTACGGTGCACTTAAGTGTAATACGGAAAGTGGTAAGGTACCACGTGGATAAGTGATATATGGTACATCATAAGGTATGATGTCCATAAGCTTAATTGGGCTTTTAGCTTATAGCCTTAATTGGGCTTTTAGCTTGTAGCCCACACGAGTGATTCTATAAATAGATCCCTTGTGATGAAGCAATTTCACTTGATGCAATTTCGTTTTTGATTCTCTCTCTCACTCAAGGTTTCCGTTCGTGATCAGCTAGCACTGTGACCGGAAGCGATCTGTTCGTGTGGACTGAGTAGAGGCGTTGTTCTTCATCAACGCTCGTGATCACGACATCAAAGGTCTGAATCTCCACAAGAGGTAAATATTTCTATCACTGACCATGCTCATTCGTAAGGATCTCTAAAGGAAAATTTTATATTCCGCTGCATTTTTTATCGTAATTTTCCTTCAAAACACTCATCCACAATCTTGCAAACAAAAGACTAAATTATGCATTCATCCAAAAACTCATATTGAAAATACAAAGGAAAGAATCACAATGGCTTTTCAAGGTTGTAATGTGGCTTGTCTAACAAACAAGGGATAAGTCCTAAAGCTAATCAAAATAAAAAATTTCCTAAACCTAAGGGAGTGATCAATTCACCAAAGACTCAAGTACAAAATCTCAATCAAACTTTATCTTTCATCCCTAATTATCAAACCAATCACATAACTTATTACCCCAACCTTATTCCATACTCTTTTTGTTTTTGTTTTTCAAAGATTTTTCAATTTTTTTCTTTCTTTTTCTTTTCTTTCTCTTTTTTTCTTCTTTTTTTCACTTTTTTTTCTTCTTTTTCAACCTTATAGAAATCACAACATAAGTACATAAACATTCCTCTCCCCAACTTGAATTCAACCATCATCATAATGTGAATACTCCCTACTTTCTAAAGCAAGGTAAAAATTCAAACTACAAAGGGTTCAAGAAAACAAAGAATTAACATCCATTCAAAAAGGAAAACCAAACACTCATAGACAAGCATTAAGTTAAAAATTAACATGGATATTGACAAAAAGGCTCAAAAGAGGTTACAAAAGTTCACACACTTACAAGGTGAATTGACTATTTGGTTAGGTAGTTGTGCTCAAAATGAAACAAAAATATCTTGATCCTTTTCATGCATTCATATAATCAACACAAAAAAAAAAGATTAAACATAATTAAATCTAGTTAAAAAAAGAATTACGGCCTCCAGAATATATGAACAATGGAAAGCTTGCTCACATTTGGGGGTAAAAAGAAAACCAAAGTGATTCAATCAAAAGCAAGTAATGCAAAAAGAATGAATGGTATAGTAATTATACAAATGATAAGTTTCCTAAATATGTTATGCTATATAAAATGATAAATGAGTACCTGGCGTGTACCAACTTCAAAAATTATCATTAATATTCATCCGCAAGTTGAATCAATCAAAATCGGAAAATCATCTCAAGATTCTTCAAGTTATCAGACCAAAATTGAACGACAAACAACAACAAAAGTTATTAGAAAAATAATACCAATCTTTACTACTGTAAAGCCTTGGTGAAAGTGGGAAAAAGGTAAGCCAAGTAAAATAAAACGAGTTCACTGGTACAACACAGGAGAGCACGCTAAGCAGGCTCTACCGCACTAAGCACGCTACACCAGGTGCAGAAAAACATGACAGGGCAGCAGCAGTTGCAACGCCACCTGCACTTTCGCCTACACTTATCAATTACACAAATAAATAAAAAATTACACACATAAACACTTCCTCAAGCTAATAAAATCAAGATATCGGAAGTTTAAACAAGTTGAAAAGTGAAGATTTGAGATTTTAGAACAGGTCCAATTTCAACTTGTTTAAACAACAATCAACATACTACCTAAACTAACAAAGAGAAAAACAGAAAACACGATTGTTTTACGTCGTAAGCTCCACACCTGATATTCACAAACTAACACATTACTTTGGATGAGCTAAATGCTTCACTCACGCCTTTACTCTTATCTTTTCGAGCTTTAACTGGAACTACACACCTAACCACACTTTTGGCAAGCGTGAAAAGAAACAAATATATACACTAAATTCACAAGTATCGAAAACATATACAAGTAAATGCATAAATACACATATACAAGTTTATTTACAATTTCTATACAACATATAAATTATTTACAAAACTCAAAAACAAAGAAACTATTACAAAGTGATCCAATAAAAACACCAATCCCTAGTAACAACATTATTTTTCTAAAGCGGTAAAGCGGCAAGCAAAAAGTAAGGTATTATTTTACTGGGTGATATTTAGGTTATCTCTTATTGTGTCCACATATATTGGTGTATTGAAATGTTGTTCGACAAATCTATTGTTAATGAGTGTAGAGGATAAATCGGTTGAAAGGAAAGGTAAAAGGTATCAACGGAAAATAAATGTATAAAAAGGAAAGACAAGCTTATCCGGCTCGAATGTACTCTACTCGTCATAAACTTAAACCTATCGACCAATTATACTTAACCTACAATATTCATCAATGGAATCATGTATCAAACACAACATATACTGTATCACCTCGGTAGCAATCTCTTAACCACCTCAATAACACAGAAGTCAAGTGTGTTAATCATGTCGACGATCTCTTAGAGCGACATAACAAACACGGAGACATTAATCACATACACCCAAGTGAATGTCAGCTCTAAATCTATCTCTAGAATCCAGAAACTAACAGATAATCATCCTAGATAAGAATCCAAGCAGTATATGTCTATAACAACTCAAATCCCTAACACAAAGCAAAAATCAAGGATAACAATCGACAAATATTTGTAAAGTAAGTTTTATACAACGCCATGGGCGAAAAATATACATGAGTTCAAAGTAAAAATACATACAAACCCAACAAAAGAGAAATAAATAGATAGGAGAAGAGATAAACCACAAATCTTCCAGTTTTTCAACATCTGTCAATGAGAAATCTACCTCCAATCATCCATAAGCAAAGCCCTTGTGTTGTTTTCTAAACTAATCTATCAAAAATAAGGTTGATAAAATTTGGGAACAAAAACACCCCAAAAACCATAACCTAAAAATGAACTAAAATGAAGTTATAAAACAAATCTCAGCAGACTGCGCTAAGCGGCCTCAGCGCGCTAAGCGGGTATTGCAATATTTACATATTAAACCGCCTAAATTTCTCTAAGTGTGCTAAGCGGACTAAAAAACTATGATTCTACCAAATCTTCAAAACGCAAGCAGCGCGCTACAAAGTGCATTAAGCACGCTCTCCTTGGCAAAACTCCCTAAAACTTGGTCTTTTATTCCTAAAATGCGCATGTAGAGTCGTGCTTTCGATACCTTATACCTCAATGCTCAAAATGTGCAACAAATACCTACGAAAGACATTAAAATTATCAAACATTACACTATGCACATAAAAACACAATTATTCGCAAAGTAAACGTATTTACACAAAAGTCAGGTTTACTCAATGATTATTAACAACAAAGAGTCAATAAGTAAACCAAAAAGTATATACAAAAATAGCTACAATTTGCACTTATCAGGTATTCAGATCTCATATGTCCTAAAATATGTCGAGACACCTTTCTATGAACAAACACACAATGGCAAGGTATATGATAAACAAAGTACATAAAAGTAAAGAACACACAGGATTGTTAACCTAGATTGGTGTACATAAACACCTACTCTGGTAGCTACCAAGCCAGGAATCATTTAACTAAAATAGTATCAATTCAGAGCTAAACTCCCTCGTTTACAACTTCTCACTTAATCACTATCCTTTCTTAAATTCTACCTAAGACTCACCTAGGTATGAGACCCTTCTCAAATTCCTTACAATCACAACTCAATGATTGACCAATTCTAAACACTTAGAAAAACACAGAAGTCACACTTTAAAGTCACACAATTATTCACTACTTAAAAGCTTTGGATTGACTGACAAAACTTACAACTCAAAACAAAGTCCTACTCATTCACCAATATGATAACCAAGAGGCTCACAATAAACATATAAACCCTAACACAATACAATTTAAGTTCAACATTTACACTAGGGTTGAAGCCCTCTATTTATAATCTTCAATGAACTGGACTTGGGATTCACATATGCAGCTGGATACGACAGAGGCGCTGTAGAATTTCCTCCCCAAAGATAGGACATCAATCATTAGTTTCCTTGATTATCTCCATAATTAAAAACTAACAAATCTCCTTGAAATCGGCTTGAATCTTTTTAAATCTTCAAACCGTGCCTCACATAGGATAGATAATAGTTTACAGAATATTATGCACCTGTAACAAACTAAATCTACAACAGTCCAGATGTACAAAACCATGATGTCGAAAGAACCAGCATAGGACATCGCATTCGACATGTTGCTCCAGTTGATAGAACATCTTCATTCAACATGTCTAAGATAAGTTATTTTTACCAAACATAATGCCAATCACAGTAAATAGAGAAATAACAATCTCCCCATTTGGCTAAAATAACTTAGAACAACTTCACATCTTCCATACAAACAACAATAGCTCAGGTTTGAGAAACACCTCAAACACACACATGATCAGAGCAGTAGCAGAAGTCAATACAACATATCAGAGTAATAGCTAGTGGAAGCTACAAAATAAACTCCCCCTCAATGAATAATTGTTATCTCATACACAAATACTCCCACTTATTAGCCACAATATGACAAAGGTGACAAGCTAACTGTAATACGGTGGGAGAACTAACGTTTTTTGTTTTATCCAAATGTGCGGATAGCTAGAGTCGCCACAAACTTTTCTTTTATCTAATATTTAGGAAAGGTGAAAAGAACAGGAAAGACCTTTGATAGATTTTGAGTTCGAGGGTAAGTTATGAAAAGGGAAGGTGTTAACACCCTTTTCATCTGTAGTTATCTACGGGCTCTTAATTGCTTAGCTCACTTTTGAAAACTTGCTTTGTGTGTGTGTGTGTGTGTGTGTGTGTGTGTGTGTGTGTGTGTGTGTGTGTGTGTGTGTGTGTGTGTGTGTGTGTGTGTGTGTGTGTGATTTGTTTGAAAATATTTTGAAATTGCTAATGTAAGGCTAACTTTGTAATGATTCTTGTATCAGTCCTGAAGAATGTATACTAAGTGTTTTGAAAATATTTGTTTGGAAAGTAGTGTGAAAAATGTATTGTTTGTGAGAAAAGTTTTGTGAGCAAGCAATTAGGAGTTCTTACCCACTAAAGTATTTCTTATTATTTTCCTTCTCCTTTAGAGATAGTACTATCCATATCATTAGTGTTAGAACATAGTTTGATTCTACAACCCTCAGTTAGAGTTTTGATGATAACAAAATACAAGATTAAATGAATTATGAGTTTTACATTTGACATAGATGCTACTTAAAATTATGCTGTTTATTTACAGGAAACTCTGATGGAATCAGCATAAGAATATCAACATCAGCATCAGAAGATGTCAACCAGAAGATCAATACATATGCTACGCTGAATTCTGATGAACAGAATTTGCGCTCAACATACTCTGACTCTGATCAAGATCTTAACAATGTCATCAGCACTCAGAAGCAATCAGAATAAGCTAAAGCCAACACACTCTGATCTTAATCAAGCAGAACATTCTGAAGTGTCAACGGTACTGCATTCAAGGCAGATTTATTACCAACGACATTATTCTAAGACAAAGATCTTCTCCAAATGGAAAGAACGTAATGAGCATTGAAATGGAATCATTGGCATCAACGTATCTTTTCCAAGCAATATTTAAACAAATCAGTGAGAAGTGAAATGGATAATGCTCTACAATACTTTACACGCCTAAAGCCAATAATCATCTTCGTCCTCACTAAATCAGTTTGCTAAAGCTCTCAATTGCTCACTCTATAGTTCTAGCATTCTAGTTTCACATAAGTTTTATATTGTGTATTATCATAGTTGTGATATATAGTTTTTCCAGAAAACATTCAACACACATATTGTTCATTTATCTGTAAGAAAGAATTTCCTTAAGAAACCGGTCTGTGGTTTAGAGTCAAGAAGGATTTAGCAGTTGTTAAAGCAGTTTTGTATTCAGTTGAATATAGTGGATTAAGACCTCGTTGGAGAGAGGCGAAATCACCTTGACGGGTGGACTGGAGTAGTTTGAGATCAAACGAACCAGGATAAAAATAACGTGTTGTCTGCATTTGATTTCAAGTTTTTAACAATTCAACCCCCCTTCTTGTGTTTTTCACATCTTCAATTGGCATCAGAGCGCCTGGTTCTGAGTTCATAACACTTAATTGTGTCAGTACAAGATCCAGCGTTGAAAAACACTATGGCAGGACAACATCAAAACATCAGCAATGACCACAATGAAGAAAGAGACAGATTCAGTGGAAAGCCTCCAGTCTTTGATGGAGAGAACTTTGATTACTGAAAAGACAGAATTGAAAGCTTCTTTCTAGCCCACGATGCTGATTTGTGGGATATGGTGACAGATGGATACACGCACCCAGTGAATGCTAGTGGTCAGAAGATTGACAGGAAAGCAATGTCTGACCAACAAAAGCGTGATTTCAAGAACCATCACAAGGCCAGAACTATTCTTCTCAGTGCTATCTCTTACTCTGAATATGAAAAAATATCAAACAGAGACACTGCTAAGAACATGTTTGATTATCTCAGAATGACGCATGAAGGCAACCTTCAAGTGAAAGAAACTAAAGCTCTTGCGCTCATTCAGAAGTATGAGGCATTCAAGATGGAAGAAAGTGAATCTATTGAAACAATGTTCTCAAAATTTCAGATTCTGGTTGCTGATATCAAAGTTCTGGACAAAGGGTATTCTACTGCTGATCATGTAAAGAAGATCATCAGAAGCTTGCCAAAATAGTGGAGGCCAATAGTCACAGCGCTGAAGCTAGCTAAGGATCTCAACAAAATCTCTCTGGAGGAACTTGTCAGCTCCCTCAGAAGTCACGAGATAGAGCTAGAAGCTGATGAACCTCAAAAGCAAGGTAAGCATTTAGCTTTAAAATCTAACAGAAAATCCAAATACACAACCAGAAATTCCCATTTCTCCACAACCTGACATCCCACTTTCACCAATACCAGAAACTCCACCCTCTCCAACACCAGAACCAGAAATTCCACAACCTTCCTCTTCCCAACCAGAAAGTAATCCACCATCTCCTCCACATGCACAAACTCCACAACCTGAGACACAAAACTCTGAGGCTCAAACCTCTGAGTCCCCTGAACCACAACCCTTGGCCATTCAATTGCCCTGTGGTACTACTGTTAATATGTCTCAACTTCCCTCCTCACCAGAAACAACTCCTCCAAACACTCCACATAGTCCAATCGTTATTTATGATTCTCCATCTCCCTCACCTAAGAAAAATACAGAAAACCATAGCAAGACAGTAATTGACCTAACAATCCTTGAACGCCTTGCTGCAATAAACCAGAAAATTGCCATCCCTAAATCGAAACAACCAGATGTTGGTTCCAGCATTTTGAACTTTGAATCAGATATGCAGAAGTGGATCACTTCTTTGAAACAAGCTAGTCTGGAAGTGGTTGATCCTGCTGTCTCAGACTTCCTCTGGACTCAATTCAAAAGATGGGTTTGTGCTGAAACCTTCAAGCTGCAAGACCAGAACTATGGGCAGGCTCAACAGAACTTCAGCAATCTGCTGAAGGAAATGGAAGGTCCAGTTCTGAGCAAGCTGCTGAAGGAAGAAGCTCTCCCTCTGGACATTGAGCCTTGGTCTGAAAAGCGTCCAGCATCTACAGTTCAAGCTGCAGAAGAACAGGTTATTCAAGATGAAGACTTGGGTCAAGCAGAAGAAGCTACAGAAAGATCTGAGAAGCAGTCTGTATCTGAAGATCCTCAAGCCCCCTCTCTTGACAGGCAGGCTCTGGAGGATTTGAAGAGATCAGATATGCTGATGAATGAACGGATGGACAAGCAGGATATCAAGATTGATTCTATAGCAAACATGGTAGCTAAGCAGAACGAAACCAGCGAACAAATCAAGAGCATGTTGAAATCCCTGTTCACACGACTTCCTCCTTCTTCTTAGATTTTTCTTATGTTTTCCTTGTTTTCTTATGTTTGTCTGTAATATTTCTACTTGTTCTAAACTATCTTTGCTTCTGTTTTAATACAAACGTGTTTTTCTCTAATGTTTTTTTTAACTCTGATTATATATGCTTTTTGATCGCTGACAAAAAGGGGGAGAAAGAACGATATTTTTCAATAACGGTTTACTGAGACAAAAGTCTCAAACATTCTAACATTCATAAATATTTGCTGTTCTAAAAAGCTTACAGGTACAAGAATCTGAAGAACTCTGATAAAGCAAAATTCTGATGATCAAAGAAAGGTTCAATAAAGTTCTGATGCTCAAGGTCTCAAGGAATCAAAAGGAATAATCAACTCAGGGGGAGTTTTTCTCATCATTACTCTGATACTTTTTATTCCTTACTCTCTTAACTCTGATACCTTTTTCTCGTTAATGGATTATCTCTGATACTGTTTCCTTTTTATCCTTAAACTTTAATACTTTCATCATTTTATTTTAATTGAAAAAATCTAGTTTTTGTCATCATCAAAAAGGGGGAGATTGTTAGAACATAGTTTGATTCTACAACCCTCAGTTAGAGTTTTGATGATAACAAAATACAAGATTAAATGAATTATGAGTTTTATATTTGACATAGATGCTACTTAAAATTATGCTGTTTATTTACAGGAAACTCTGATGGAATCAGCATAAGAATATCAACATCAGCATCAGAAGATGTCAACCAAAAGATCAATACATATGCTACGCTGAAGTCTGATGAACAAAATCTGCGCTCAACATACTCTGACTCTGATCAAGATCTTAACAATGTCATCAGCACTCAGAAGCAATCAGAATAAGCTAAAGCCAACACACTCTGATCTTAATCAAGCAGAACATTCTGAAGTGTCAACGGTACTGCATTCAGGGCAAATTTATTACCAACGACATTATTCCAAGACAAAGATCTTCTCAAAATGGAAAGAACGTAATGAGCATTGAAATGGAATCATTGGCATCAACGTATCTTTTCCAAGCAGTATTTAAACAAATCAGTGAGAAGTGAAATGGATAATGCTCTACAATACTCTACACGCCTAAAGCCAATAATCATCTTCGTCCTCACTAAATCAGTTTGCTAAAGCTCTCAATTGCTCACTCTATAGTTCTAGCATTCTAGTTTCACATAAGCTTTATATTGTGTATTATCACAGTTGTGATATATAGTTTTTCCAGAAAACATTCAATACACATATTGTTCATTTATCTATAAGAAAGAATTTCCTTGAGAAACCGGTCTGTGGTTTAGACCCAATAAGGCTTTAACAGTTGTTAAATCAGTTTTGTATTCAGTTAAATATAGTGGATTAAGACCTCGTTGGAGAGAGGCGAAATCACCTTGACGGGTGGACTGGAGTAGTTTGAGATCAAACGAACCAGGATAAAAATAACGTGTTGTCTGCATTTGATTTCAAGTTTTTAACAATTCAAATCCCCTTCTTGTGTTTTTCACATCTTCAATTAGTTGGTAGGTAGCCCCATCTATTGGATGTGAAGGGACAGACATATGGTCATCGTATGGTCATCAAAGGCAACGTGTAAGGATACTTTAGCAATTGTATCAGAGGGACTATCATTATTTACTCGTAGGGACTAGATCATTTTGTAGGCAACTCGAATGGTCATCGAGGTATTATGATCTTTATTTGAAAGGGACAGTGATGATTTGATCGAGGGTCTTTTGCTAAAGTATCTGCACTTTTGAGGGATGTGACCAATATTATAAGGAAACAAGAGAAGATACCCTAGAGGTGTAAGTGTGAAGAGTGTATTGATTTCAGTTATTTTATCTTGAAATTTAGGGTTTTCTAGATTACTTTTAGTCTTTCCATACAAACCCTAGTTACTAGCAATTAAATATGTACAAAAAATAAAGTGCAGAATGTAAAGTGTAGAAATTTAAACCTAAGTTATTACATCTTGTGAGCAGTTACATAATTAGGGGAAAAATGCAAGAAAAGAAATCTACACTATTACAATTGAAGAGTGTAACCTATACACTTTGTCTAATAAAATTAAATATAAAAAAGATGAATAAGAAAAAGAATGTTAAAATGTTAAAATATATTTGTAGTTTTTTGTAGAAAATAGTTTAAATGATAATAGTAATTAAAAAACCTAATTCTAATTAATTTTAATATTAATAAAAATATATAAGAAAATTTTAATTACTAACTAAAACCCTAATCTTAATTTGTTAGTATTGAGAAAAAAGTTAGGTCAGTTAATTGTTAATTAAGAAAATAGAAAATTAATTAGGGTTAGTAAAATAGGGTAAAACAAAGAATTGCATGGGGTGAGTGTTGAACCCACGCCCCTGGCTTCCAAGAGTGCACTGCTTGCCACTAGGCCAAGCGCCTGTTTGTTGGTTGAGAATATGAATGGACCAATATATAATAAACTTGCGCGTTAGTTTGGAAAAATAGCAAAAAATAATTGCAAGACGTAGGGATCGAACCCACGCCCCTCATGTTACATGCCTCTGTCTCCAACCAACTGTGATACACTATGTTTTTATTATTAAAACACAAACCAATAAATATATAATAAAACAAGTGAACCAGGGAAGTGTCAGAGCCCTAGCTCCGGTCGTCTTCTTCGGTGATAGCATTTTCCAACCTGCAAAAATATCATGTGTTAGATCATGAAAGGGACTCTATCCCCCTAATTCAACCCGTGCGAATCCAATGTTGGTGTTAGTTTAGCCTGAAAATACTTTTATCGTGAGATTCGATGAAAATAACTCAAACTGACCTAGGAATGGCAGATCCTTATTCATGCGTCAAAGCTTGCAAACAATGATTCTAAACAAGTCTAAACATTATTATAAATAGGCATATATGCATAGAATCAATCAACAATGCATGAATTATAAGTTTGAATTTCAAGAATTTTACCCAATCGGCGTGACTTGGTGTGGCTGTTTTGGACGTGGATTGAAAGTCGTTGCACACAAGGTTTTCAAGTTGCCCTAGTTTTGACAAAATTTGAGATTTTTGAGAGGGTGTTATTGAGGCAATTTTTGTATCCCTTGGTGTCTGAAGGTGTCATGTATTTATAGTGGAGAATTTAGGTCAACCAAATTGGATCATATCTTTTGTATTTCATGATCAAATATTTGATTGAAATTTTTGCATGAAATCTTTCTTTTTTAGGCCAATCATGTACCAATCAGTCTTTACACAATTTTTGCAAGTTTTCACCAGCTTTTTAGACTTATGATTTTATTCAAAAATAGATTCTCATGCCTTATATCATTTATTTTGTATTTTATTTGATTTATTTTGATTTTTAATTGAATAAAATCAAAATAAAAAGAAATAAAAACCACAAAAATAAATGAATGGATTAAGAAGTCTATTATGAGGTCAATAACACATTTGGACTTTAAAATGTAGGCCCATTAGCCCAAAAATTAAAATTTGCTCAATTTGGATTTCATGCATTTTCTCAAAATTGCCCAAATTGCACCAATCATAACTCACTCCATTTTTGTCATATGAAGATGATCTTGGACTTTTTGTAAATATCAAGTTGTCTCCTACAACTTTCATGTTGGTCATTTTTTCATTTGAAGACTTTAAATTGATGTAAATTGCTTTGAAAAAATATGTCTGTTTGTTAACTTTTAAAATGACATGTAATGTTTTGGCTCATATCTCTCAAATGAAACATTTTTTGCCTTGAGATCAGAGAGACAAAGTTGTAGAGAATTGAATTTCCTTTAATATAGTCTTTGGTTGAGGAATTTCTGATGAAGTATGTGAAAGTTATGCTTGGTCAAAGTTCATTTGACTTCTCCTAAAGAAAATCCTAATTTAGTAACTTTTGACTTTTGATGAATATTGAGTTTTATTAATGAATCATGATCAACCCTTGATCAAGTGATGAATATGACTTAAAAATATTGATGTTGACCAAAAATCTTGAAGTTGTACCATAAGTTGGTAAAAGTTGACTTTTCGTTCAATACAGTTGATTTTCAATCATCTGACTAGTTAACTGCGCAAACTTGTGTTGTAAGGCTCGAAATTTGGCATGAGGACATTTTGAAGCATATGAGAAACCATGAAATACACTTGAGGCATTAGAAGTCCAATTTACTTTGAGAAAAGTAAAACCCTGGTTGTAGGTCAATTGCTTAGGAGGAGAGATTGTCTGGTCAACCCTTGAGTAGTCTTGAGTATTTGAGACCTTCATGTGCATGAGGAGGTGTCTTGAATTAATTTATCTTGAAAATGGGAGGGAAATTTTTGGGGTACAACACTAACCAACAGTACATTAGCTCCAAAGTTAAGTAGACCCTTGGCACTTAATCTTCACAAAATCATAAAAGCAATAGAAATAAGTGCCCAAAGCAAAGCCAAAAAGGTTTATTTATCCAATAGTCATGCATCAGAAACAAAGTATACTCTTTCTTCATCAACATTAGCATCAGCAGGTGTAATATATTTATTATTAGCAACATCATCAATACACGTGACAACGAAATCTTCTCTTGAGAGAATGTCACGACAATGACTGGAACATGTGTTTCATCAAGCAAGCCATAATGCAAAGGATATTTCTTTCTCTTCGTAGCCAATAAAATAACTGAGATCAAATGGTAATATTTATTAACCCATACCAATAACAGTAATTTCTATAAGTCCTCATAGACACAAATTCCTAGTCTCCTTCTTAAATTTTCAAATTGAGCAACATCTAAAGCTTCAGTAAAAATATCAGCAAGTTGGTTTTCAGTACTAACATGCTCAAGAGTTATGACTTTGTCTTCAACAAGATCCCTTATGAAGTGTTGCCTGATGTCAATGTGCTTAGTCCTACTATGCTGAATAGGGTTTTTGGAAATATTAATAAAACTCGGGTTGTCACAGAATAGTGTTATGACATCTTGTGTGATATTGTATTCAATCCATATTTGCTTCATCCATACCAGTTGAGAATATTTTTGCATCTGACTTGTTTTTATACACCTACTTGGTACCAATAACATTTACCTCTTCGGGTCTTGGCAATAAGTCCCAGACTTCATTTATTCTAAATTGGCCAAGTTCATCTTGTAAAGGCTGAATCCAGAATTCATCAATAAATGCCTCTTTGACATTCTTTGGTTTAAATTTTTAAACAAAGCAAGAGTTTGAAACTACATCCCTTGATCTGGTTTTTACTCCTTCATTAAGACTTCCTATGATCAGTTTATTAGGGTGATCTTTCTGAAATGTAATAGAGGGACCTTTGTTAGCTGCACCGGTTTCTTCAGTTTATGCAGTTGATAGTTAAATTAGCAAGTGCACTAATTTTCCAATATAGTAATAATGGGAAATCCCAAAATATCGACCTCAAGTACGGTGTATCAGTATCGAACTCAACTTGTGGTTGAATTAAACAAAAATTTAAATTGGGGTTTTGTTTGGAAACTCTCACTTAGCAATAAGTAAAAATAAGCAGAAATGTAAACTGACTTTTTCACAGATATGAGGAGCATGCTAGGGTCAGTGTATGATTTGGCATGTAATAACCTTGAATCCTGATTTATTCAACAAGTTCATGAGATTCAATTACCTACTCATTAGGTTATTTTCCTCTAAGTCCTTAGTGGGAAAAACTTTGAACATTCATCCTAAATCCTAAGTCCTTAGAGAATTATGATGAAATCAAGTCTTTGTTTTATCAAGAGTTAACCAGTAACTATAGGGTATCCTAGTCCTAGGTGATATCTATTATAGTCTAATCGTACGAAAACCTTAACAACCACGGTCCATCTAATTGTTAACCGTAAATCAATCCTTGTTGGTCCAGCAAAGAAAGCATAAAAATCTTGTACAATTAAATTGAATACGGAAAACCAATAAATTGTTGAAATTAGGAATTCTGAGTCATTGCAAAATAAAATCAGGGACACCCCCTAGTATTAGGGGGTTTAGCTACTCATATTGTTCAAAAGAATTACAAGATAAAAACTAGACATTACAGATATTTGGATAACTTTGATCTTCAATTGCTTCCGGTCATGAGGATCTTCCATTCTCCAATTACTTTGATCTCTCCAATCTTCAATAGTGTAACAATTCTTCGCAGGAAAAAAGTCCCCTACTTTCTCTTTAAAACTCATATAAATAGTAAACACTCACTTAGGTCGATTGGAAGTACCCAAAACGCCCCTCTGGGTCACCCATAGTGAAAAATCAATAAAATAATAAAAATCAGCGTCACTGGCCAACACGGTCCGTGTCAGGCGACACGGACGCCCGTGTTGGCCTTTTGGTTTCTTCATTTTAATTTCCAAGCCCCAGGATGTGCAACACAACCCGTGTCAGGAGACACGGCCGCCCGTGTTGCACCCATGACTTTGAATTCTTCTTCAACTCATCCCAGGTCTTCCACCTGACACCGCCCATGTCAAATGACACGACCACCGATGTTAGGCCTCCTGTAGCATGATTTTTTCATTTTTTTTCGAAACTTTAAGTTTTTCCCTTTTTTGCACTGATTTGTCCCAATTTATTCTTGTGAGCCTAAAACCAGTAATACACACAACCAACGCCTAAAATGTGGAAACATGAGGTAAATGATTGGCAATAGCAAGAAAATATAACTAAAATCAATAGTAAATAACTGTGTAAAAACCACTGATCAAACTCCCCCAAACTTAAACCGTTGCTTGACCTCAAGTGACAATTCCAAGATTTCATGAAATTCACAGCATACTGGTACTCATACGTGAGACTTATATTCACATTTTTCAAGAGGTAGTTTTATCCGGTGTTCACATGACACAAATTTTTTTTTGTAAGAACCTTTTAAACTTGAGCTTTCTCTTTGGATACCTCTTTAACCATACTTTGTACTTAAGTCTCTTTCTGATTTTCCCCTTTTTTCAGTTGGACAATCAAATTAAGGCAATGAGAATTATGATGATCATCACATGCACAAGACTAATCAAGAATATTTTGTTTAGGCACCAAATAAGTAGCATTTTCTACTTTTAATTATCGATGAAATTTTCAAACTTTTTAGTTATATATTGTCCTTATTTGGACGACGTTTGGGGATCAACCCCCTTAGGGCTGAATAATCGGGTGAGGATTACCCAACTTAGTGGGCCAATTTCCTTTTACCAACTTTTCATCATTTGTTTCCAAAATTATTTATTTCTCAACTAACATATGTGCATGTGAATCTAGATTATGCCAGGATGTCAAAATAAATTACTCAAGGAGTACTTCACTAGATTCAAGTACTATGGTACAAATCTACATGTTAGACTCGTATCACTGTCACATTATTGTGAACTTCCTACCCTCAAACAGTCATCCCTTTATCTCTATATGTTATTCCCGATCTCTTTAAAATCCAAACTCTTGTGCAAAACAAAAAATTTCGGTCAAAATTTGGCAAGAAATTAACATGTGGTTTTTACAAAGCAAATAGCATAAAACAAACAAATAAACCACAAAACAAAACAGTAAATCCCCCCCAAACTTGAACTAAACATTGGCCTCAATGTTTTAGAACAAGATCGAGAAGAGTGACTCACAAAAGGTAGTGCAACACCAACTGCTGCCTCCTAGCTTTCACTAGTAAAACCCCTTTTTTATTACCCAAAAACAAAACAAAACAAAACAAACAACAAAAAGGAAAACTAAGTTATTAGGAGTGTGAGTTACCTCCCACTAAGCATTTTGTTTAACGTCGCATGGCTCGGCGGCTCATTCCCCTTTATTATGGGGGATACTTACTCTTCCACACCTTGTTACTTGTCCTTTCCGCAACCCAAAACCCATCTAGATCAAAATTATTAACCACTTTATTCTTCCAGTCATTTCCAACTTCTCTCTCTTCACCTTGGTGTTACTTTTTCTTTCTCT
Organism: Vicia faba; assembly: GCA_948472305.1. Classification (NCBI taxonomy): domain Eukaryota; kingdom Viridiplantae; phylum Streptophyta; class Magnoliopsida; order Fabales; family Fabaceae; genus Vicia; species Vicia faba. The sequence continues at coordinate 974,841,519 of OX451740.1, read as the reverse complement.
TCTTGACTTCTTAATTGAACTTGGGAATTTTTATTGATGCCACCTAAGAGATTATGCCTGAGACTTCTTCTGGGAGTGGTTTTGAAATTTTGCTTTCTCCTTCTAGTTTGACATACTAGCTGAAGATTTATTATTTCCACCGACAACTTGCTTCTTGATTTCCAACACCTTCAAAGTTATCTCCTCATCAAATGATTTTAACGTCAGATTACCTGTCTCGATATCAAAACTGCATCGACTAGTAAGCAAAAATGTTTGACCAAGAATGATAGGAGTCTCTTCATCTTCAGAAATGTCCATGATCTTGAAATCAACTGGAAAGACAAAATTTTCAATTTTCAGCAATACATCTTCAACTATCCCATACGGCTGCTTAATGGTGTGATCAGCAAATTTTAATTTTGTTCCACTCTCGCTTATCTTTTCAATACCAAGCTTTTTGAAAATAGATAATAGAATTAAGTTCACACTAGAACCAGAATTAATTAGAACCCTCTTGAATTTTCTGCCTTTTATTGTGCATGGTATTGCAACTGATTTAAGATCCTTATGCTAGATGGGTATTCTCCTCTCAGGAGTGATTGTACACAACTTCTCCTCATCGGGTACCATCTATCTCCTGTTAGTCTATTTTTTTATAGTACCTCCTTCATGAATTTTTGGATAAGGGAATTTTCTCAAGTGCTTCAAAGAACGGTATGTTGATCTCTAGGTTTTTGAACAATTTGACAAATTTATCAAAGTCTTTCTCTTTTGTGTCCTTCTTTGCTACTCGAGAGGGATACGACAACTTAATCACTGGTTTAGTCTTCTCTTCAGCTGGCTTTACATGTGACACAATTTCTTCCTGTTTTTTCTTGTTCTCTCTCACTTCTAAATCTACTTCTATGATACGATCATCAAATTTTACCTCATCTTCTTTTTATTTAGAAACTTTATCACTCCTTGTTGTGACACCATTAACATTCTCATGAATTTTTTGATTTCTTTGTGCTTGCAGAGATAATTGTTATGCAAACTGTCCCATTTGAACTTCCAAATTTTTTATTGCAGTTGTGGTATTCATGTGATTGCTCCTTGTCTCTTCTTGGAATTGAAAGGTATGGACAACCATCTTTTCAATAGCTAACTCTAATTCTGCCTTTTGTAGAGCTTGTTGTTGATTTTCTTTCCAGGAGAAGTTGGGATGATTCTTCCACCTCAAATTATAGGTGTTAGAATACGAATTATTCTACTTTAAGAAATTTATCTCCTCGACTTATTATGGAGTTGCAAGACATTACACAGTAGTGTGTGGTCCACTACAAATTTCACAAACAACATTTTATGCCTGTTGAACTTAAGCTACCTGTTGAGAACCTATTTTCATTGCCTTCAACCTTTTCTCCACTTCTGCAACAAATATTTCCTCAATTTTGAGTTGTTTGTTGGCTTCCAACTTCAAATAAATCACTCCCTCTGGTTTTCTTGAAACCATGTCATACAATTCCAGATGTTCATTTGCAGTAATGGCTTCAATGATCTTCTTAATATCAGTGGTTGTTATAAAGTTGGATGAGTCAGTAACAATTGTGTCAATAAGCTGCTTTGTCTTCATTCTGAGGCTATTTAAAAACATTTTCATTTCCTCAGTTTAATCCATATTGTTAGTGAGGGAAGCTACTAATAACCTCTTAAACCTCTTATACGCATCACCTAGTGACTCTCCTTCTTTCTACTTAAAATTCACAATATCATACCTTTTACGAATGTAAACACAAGCAAGAAAGTATTCGTCAAGAAAAGTTTTCTCCATCTCTTCCCAAGTGGTAATACTCCCAGTAGGAAAGGAGTAAAACCACTCTTCAGCATCTTCAGAAAGTGTGAACGGAAACATTCTTAATTTCTTTGCTTCTTCAGAGTTCCCGTCAATATTCAAAGTAGGGCTCATAGTAAGAAACCTTTGCAAATTCTTATTCGCATCTTCATTTATCTTCCCAGTGAAAGATCTGTTCTCAAGCTGTCAGATGTTGACGGGTGTAGTTGAAATTTTTCAACAATTACCGGTTGATTCACAATAGTCAACCAACATGCTGGAGCATTAGCTCTTCCATAGTCCCCAAGAAGTCTCTCAGGTACTGGTGGATCTTTAACCATTGGTCTTTCCTCCTCTGATTCTGACTCTGTATGAACTGAATGTTCTTCATCAGAAACCAGTCTTTCAATTTCTACGTCAAAAGGAAATTCAGCTGAGGGATTTCCTCACATACAAAGGTTGGACACAAATCAATAATAAAAAAATATGAAAATAACGGAAAATAAAATTTTAGTCACAGGGCAACAAAATTTTAATTGAACTCAAATTAAACTCTATAATTTGGCAGTCCCCGACAATAACGCCAAAAACTTGATCATTAAATTAGCAAGTGTTTTAATTTTCCAATGTAGTAATAATGGTAAATCCCAAAGTATTGATCTCAAGGACTTTGTATCAGTATCGAGTTCAATTTATGGTTCAATTAGGCAAAAAATTAAATTGGGGTTTTGTTTGGAAATTCTCACTTAGCAGTAAGTAAAAATAAGAAGAAATATAAACTGGCTTTTTCACATATATGAGGAGCATGCTAGGGTCAGTGTATGATTTTCCCTTTTAAAAACCTTGAATCCCGATTTCTTCAACAAGTTCATAACATTCAATTACCATCTCTTTAGGTTATTTTCCCCTAAGTCCTTAGTGGGAACACCTTTGAACATTCATCCTAAATCCTAAGTCCTTAGAGAATTATGATGAAATCAAGCCTTTGTTTTATCAAGAGTTAACCAGTAACTATAAGGTATCCTTAGTCCTAAGTGATATCTAATATACTCTAATCATACAAAAACCTTAATAACCGCGGTCTAGCTAATTGTTAAATGTAAATCAATCCTTGTTGGTCCGACAAAGAAAGCATAAAAACCTTGTACAATTAAATTGAATATGAAAAACCAATAAATTGTTGAAATTTGGAATTCAGAGTCATTGCAAAATCAAATCAGGGACGCCCCCATAACATTGGGGGGTTTAGCTACTCATATTGTTCAAAAGAATTACAAAATAGAAACTAAACATTACAGGTATTTGGATAACTTTGATCTTCAATTGCTTCAACTCATGAGAATCTTCTGCTCTCCAATGACCTTGATCTCTCCAATCTTCAATCGTGTAACAATTCTTTGCTGGAAAAAAGTCCCCTACTTTCTCTTCAAAACTCATCTAAATAGCAAACACTAACTTAGGCCAGTTGGAAATACCCAAAACGCCCCTCTAGGTCACCCATAGTGAAAATTAGGAAAATAATAAAAATCAATGTCACTGGCCATCACGGCCCATGTCAGGCGACACGACCACCCGTGTTGGCCTTCTGGTTTCTTCCTTTTAATTTTCAAGCCCCAGAATGTGGAACACGGCTCGTGTCAGGCAACACGGCCGCTCGTGTTGCATCCCTGACTTTCAATTCTTCTTCAACTCGTCCCAGGTCTTCCACCAGACACGACCCGTGTCAGGTGACACAACCACCCGTGCCAGGCCTCTTGTAGCATGATTTTTGCATTTTTTTTCTGAAACTCTGAGTTTTGCATTTTGTTTCACATTGATTTGTCCCGATTTATTCTTGTGAGCCTAAAAACACAAACACACAACCAACGCTTAAAATATGGAAACATGAGGTAAAATGATTGACAATAGCATGAAAAGTTAAATAAAATCAATGGTACATAACTATGTAAAAACCACTTATCAACAACATCTTCAGTTTCAGCATTGACACTTGAATCTACAACATCTTCAGTTTCAGCGTTGACACTTGAATATGCAACATCTTCTGAAACACTATTATCCATGGGAAAAAATGCTTCACCATCATCTGAAACATCAACTTCTATAGTTGAGTCATAAATTACTATAGACCTCATCACCAACTTAGTTCTATAATTGAAAACTCTGTAGGCTCTACTATTTGTAGAGTATCCCAGAAAAATCCCCTCATCACTCTTAGGATCCATCTTTCTCCTCTGCTCACGATCTGCCAAAATGTAGCACTTGCTTTCAAAGACATGTAAATACTTTACTATTGGCTTTCTTCCTTTCTACAACTCATAAAGAGTAACAGATATACCAGATCTGATGGTCACTCTATCATGAATATAGCAGGCAGTGCTCATAACTTCAGCCCAAAAATGATAAGGAATTTTTTTTGCATGAAGCATGACCCTTGCACATTCTTGAATGGTCCTATTCTTGCATTCCACCACCCCATTCTATTGAAGAGTAATAGGTGATGAGAACTCATGACTAATCCCTTCAGAGGTACAAAATTCCTCAAACTTTCTATTTTCAAATTCTCTCCCATGATCACTTCGAATTCTGACTATACCATAATCCTTCTCTCTTTGGATCTTTTGGCATAATTCTTTAAAAACTTCAAACACTTCAGATTTTTATTTGAAGAAGCTCACCCAGGTGAACCTCGAGTAGTCATCAACAACAACATAAACATACCTTTTTCCTCCTAGACTTTCAACCTATATAGGTCCCATCAAGTCCATATGCAGCAGCTCTAGATCATCCTTGATGTGGTAAGATGTTGAATCTTCTTATGGGACATCCTTGTTTGCTTCCCAATCTGAAACTCACCACATATTCTTTCTCCATCAATCTTTAACTTAGGAACACCTCTAACAACTTTCTTTGTCAGCATTTTCTTCATACCTTTCAAGTGAAGATGACCAAGTTTTTGGTGCCATAGTTTAGCTTCATCTTCAAGGGATATTAGACAAGATGATAAACAGTCTGTTTCTTCAGGAATCCATAGATAGAAGTTGTCTTTTGACCTTTCTCCCTTCATAATGACTTTACTCTTAACATTTGTGACTAGGCACTCAGACTCAGTGAAGTTAACTTTGAGACATTGATCACATAGTTGATTAATGCTGATCATGTTAGGAGTCAATCCCTTGACAAATAGAACATCATCCAAAATAGGTTGACCTGTATAGTTCAACTTTTCAACACCGTTTATTTCTCCTTTTGACCCATATCCAAAAGTGACATAACTAGTGGAGTCTGGTTTAATATCTACCAGAAGTTTCTTGACATCTATCATGTGTCTAGAACAGCCACCATCAAAATACCAATTCTCTCTAGTAGATGCTATGAGAGAAGTGTGAGCTATGAGTCTAGACGTACCCTTTATTGAGAACCGCGTCTCCTTACCTTTAATGGACACTTGTTCTCTTCTGAGTTGTGCTTCACATTTGGGATAGCCATATAGCCTACAGAAGAATGATTTTATATGATTAATCCTTCCACAGTAATAGCATCTCCCTTGTTCAGTCTTGTGTCTTTAGTGTTTTTTCTATTGTGCAAGCGGATGTTGGAACATTTTATTTGACATCTCCTGTTCCAGTTCTTTATTTGGATGAACAAATTTCACTTTAGTTTCTTTGCCTTTATTCTTCACTTATTCATTATTATAGCCAATCCCTCTAGCATGTCCAACATACTTTCCATACAGAAGAATCTCATTGAGCACATTAGAGATAATATTCAACATTTTTACAGACTTGGTCAAATTGTCTAACTGAGACTTGAGCAGAAGAACTTCATTATTCAATTTAGAGATGGTGGATAGATGTTTCACTGTTTCAACCTTCAGGCAAGAAATGGTGATAAGTGTTCCATTTTTTCAGTCTGAAGTTGAGTAACAGTTTCCTTCTCCTCTTCTATAAGTTGGCCCATCTTTTGACTTTTGGTGCTTAGTTCCTTATATGAAGCATCAAGTTCTTTAAAGGTTAATCCTTTATAGTCCGAGTCTTCATCAGAGTTGCAAACTCCAACCAAGGCATTGACTTGTTTGGCACCTTCTTTTTCATGATAACTATCAGTGTCTTCCTTAGACCAAGACACACACAAGCTTTTCTTCTTCTTCTTGAGATAGGTTGGACACTCAGCTCTTATGTGTCTAAACCCCTTACATTCATGATGTAACATCCCAATTCTACCCGACAATTATTATAAAATCAGAGTTATAAAAATTCAACAACCAAATCAGGATTCTATAATTTCAACTTAAAACAACGACATTCATTACAGATACATAACACATTAAACTTGGATAAAACAACGATAACATAATTTAATCTTTTGAAAACAACAACTTTCATAACCATGCAGCGGAATCATAGTATTCGACTATAAAGAACATAACATCTTTGTCCAACTGAAACAACTTCAAATATCAAGTATTTAACGAACGACAACTTAAAGTTCAATCAACAGAAATAATAACAACAATAAAATAACAAGCGTTCATCCCCCCGAGTGTTACATATCAGAGCAATGACATCGACTCGAACTACTAAAGGTAAACCACCTTCACTCTTGATTACTTGCACGTTACCAACATCAGAGTAAACATTCAAACAAAAGGGGTGAGATATCTAACTATATAATTGAACGTATGATAAACATTATATTAGAATCAGTTCATGCAAAATCATTGTTTCACAACTTGTAAACAACAACAATCACAAAAAATATCAACAAAATATAACGATTAATTCATCAACATGACAAATTAAATATGAAACATGGAATGTGACTCGTTACAATGCGTATGCATGTGGTGCCAATGAATCAGAACTCCCAACTTAATAATTTGCCAATTAATAGAGGCATCAACAAGACATAAGCCTTCAACTTTATATTTTCCAATCCAGACCAACTTAACGAGCATCAGCTCCAACATGATATGCCATGTATGCGACAACATGATTAAATGCAACAACGACAACAACATATAACAACATTGGCATAAGCCTAAAACTAAATAATTTCCAGTCAATAGAGGTAACACAACAAGATTCATCACCTGTAACTTCAATAATTAAGAACAACAACACAACAACTTACACCTGCCAATACTATTATTAGCACGGTCCCACTAAAACACTTCTGCTAAATTATTCTGCTAATAAGCCTTATAAATGGTTTACTGCTAAATTACTGAAACTATTATTTTGCTGCTACTTAAATTATCTCTACGTCTACTATATTTTAGTTACTATTGTTTCTGTTATTTACTACTAGTTCTGCAACTAAACCATACCAATTACTAACTCTGTACATTATTAATCCCACCTGCTATATTTTATGCTAAGCCACAATTGTTCACTTTTCTGTTACTAATGAATAGCCTCTGCTATTATTCATTCCTTTCTTCCATGCTACATACACTCCAGCAATAAAGTGCTAAAGTAACAGACACACAGTAGCAATTAAAAAGGATACATTGAATGAGTCTATGCCCCTCGGCAGGCCTAACCGTACCCCTTGTCACAAAGCATACCCGTGCCCCTCGGTACAAAACATGGTGCCGGTCGGCACCCTTCAGCACCATTCATGTGCCGCTCGGTACACCGTCCACAAATCTTCCCAGTGCTGTAACTTCCATGCGATTAACAATATTTCCCTTTCCATGGTTTCTGACCAACACTACATGTATTCACAACAACATAACAATTATAGCCACATCAATATATGATAATTTTCAACACTCGATTCATCGATTGAATCACTTCAACATTAGCACAAATACCACAGATACCAAACAACAATTTATTCATACAACAATCACACACAGTAACAATTGTGCACAACCCAATTCCTACGTAACATTAATCATATACCCAATTATAGATTATAAATCCACCCTTACCTTAGATTGAAGGTCGCTCTACGATTTTCCGATTGAACCTAGCATTGTGCCTCTTCTCCTTATTCCTCTTCCCCTTCTTCTGTAACTCCTACGATCAACTTCCAATTCCTTATTATTAAAATTAACTACTAATAATATATCATTATTTCTATTGGGCCTAATTTTTACACCCCCTTAATACTACTTCTATCACCAAAACAAGCCCAACAACTAATACTATTAATATTCTACAATTCTAATATTATTACTAATATTATTAATCAACTAATTTAATCGACTAATAACAACACCGCAACTTATATCAACAACTCTCAACATAAAACAACATGTCAACGATTTCAACAAATAATTCGTAATTAATCGAAAATACTTAATTAAATAATTAATTAAATAAACGGGTGTTACACACAAGCTTAGACCAAGACACACACAAGCTTTTCTTCTGCTTCTTGAGATAGGTTGGACACTCAGCTCTTATGTGTCCAAACCCTTCACATTCATGACACTGAGCTCCTCTTCCTTGGCCGGACTTACATTCCACCTTCTTCATTACTTTGTTGAATTATCTCTCAAGTAACACAATAACATTGGATATACCCTCTCTTGTATCCAAGTAACATTCATTTTTTGAATCATCAGCATTAGAGATAAAATTCATGCTCTTCTTCTTTTTAGATATTTCATTTATTCCTAACTCGAAGGTTTGCAGGGACCCCATAAGCTCATCCACCTTCATATTGTTTATGTCTTGGCCTTCTTCAATGACACTCACCTTCATGTCAAACTTCTTTGGTAATGATCTGAGAACTTTTCTCACCAACTTGGCTTCAGACATCTTTTTCTCTAGGGTACTTGAGGCATTGGCTATCTCAATAATATTCATGTGAAAGTCATGAATATTCTCATCCTCCTTCATTATTAAGTTTTCAAACTTGGTGGTAAGAATCTGAAGGTTTGACATCTTCACCTTAGATGTTCCTTTGTCGATTGTTATCTTATATTTTTGCTCTGTGCTAAGAATTTGAGTTGCTAAAGATATATACTGCTTAGATTTTTATCTAGGATGATTATCTAATAGTGTCTGAATTCTAGAGATAGATTTAGTGTTGTTATTCACTTAGGGTGTCTGTAATTAATGCATCTGTGTTGATTGTGTCGCTCTGAGAGATCGTCGACACAGGCTAGCACGATTGACTTCTGTGTTGTTGAGGTGGTTGAGAGATTGCTACCGAGGTGATGCAGTCAGCCTCTCAATTTGGGTTAGAAATGACTTAGCTTGTGAGTGACACGTGATGACATTGATGAATATTGTAGGTTGAGTATAACAGGTCGATAGCTTTAAGTCTGTGAGAAGTAGTATATATGCATGCTTGATAAGTTATTCCTTTTTCCTTTTTATACGTTTATTTTCGATTGATACTTTTACTTTCAACCCATTTATCCCCCAAACGCATTAACAAGAGAATTGTTGAATGGAGAATCAATAACCAATCTCCGTGGATATGATACGATATAACCTAAATATCACCCGGTAAATTAATAACTTACTTTTTGCTTGCTGATATACCGCAACAACATTTTCCAAGCCTTGCTGTCCACAGATTTGATAAATACCACCATACAAACTTTTCAATAGTCATAGTTAGTTCTATCGAGGATGGGTGGTCTGTTCATAAATCCTCCTTCCTTGTCGATTGTACCAGAAAGTATCTTCCTTGAACCTCATCTAAAGTTAGAGCAAGATGACTGCTCTGATACCAATTGAAAGTCTGGTATTCAGATCTCAGATGTCCTAAAAGATGTCGAGACACCTTTCTCTAAACAAACACACAATGATAAGGTATATGATAAACAAAATACAGAAAATTAAAGAACACACATGATTGTTAACCCAGTTCGGTGTACACCAACACTTACTTTGAGGACTACCAAGCCAGGGGTCAAGTTAATTAAAATAGTATCAATTCGAAGCTAAACTCCCCCGTTTACAACTTATCACTTAATCACTACCCTTACTTTATTTCTACCTAAGACTCACCTAGGTATGAGACCTTTCTCAAATCCCTTACAATTACAATCCAGTAATTGACCAATTTTAAACACTTAGAAAAGCAAAGAAGTCACACTTTAAAGACACACAATCATTCACTGCTTAAAAACTTTAGAATGACTGACAAAAATTACAAATCAAAACAAAGTCATACTCGTTCATCAATATGATAACCGAGAGGTTCACAATAAACACATAAACTCTAACACAATACAATATAAGTTCGACACTTGCACTAGGGTTGAAACCCTCTATTTATAATCTTCAATGAACTAAATTTGGGCTTCACATATGCAGCTGGATATGACAGAGGTGCTGCAGAATTATCTCCTCAAAGATATGACATCAATAATTAGTTTCGTCGATTATCTCCATAATTAGGAACTAACAAATCTCCTTGAAATCAGTTTGAACTTTTTTAAACCTTCAAACCGTGCATCACATAGAATAGATAATATTTTACAAAATATTCTACACATGCAACAAACTAAATATCCAACAGTCCAATTGTACAAAACTACTATGTCGAAAGAACCAGCATAAGACATCACATTCGACATGTTACTCCAGTTAATAGAACATCTTCATTCAACATGTCTAAGTTAAGTTAATTTTACTAAACATAATATCAATCACAATAAATAGAAAAATAACAAGTTATCTCTCTTATAAATGAAACAATTTTCCGCATAATATTTTAAATACTCACTATATATATATATGTTCCCTAAATTCAAGACTCAAGTCTCTAATGTCGCTAAAAACTTATATTAGAGTTGATTGTGATACTTAAACGGCTTAAGATTTTCAAGTTAAGGATTATTTGGATTTAGATGGTGGTTATTGGTAGTTAATTCATAGAAAGAATGGTATACCTATAAACAGTCTGATGATCAAGTGAATAAGACTGGAATGTACAAGGTCTATGGATAAAAATATAAGGTACTTGATCTTGAATCACAAGTTAAGATTTATGGTTTTAATGACCCAAAACCCTATAGGAACAATTGGTTCTTTTGACAATTGTGGACAAATCATGATATGATCTAAATCATATTGTCCTAATTTGAGCACCGACCATGTTTAAATGTGCCTCTTGAGCGTGTTCACGATATAGTATGCTTTTAGATTGGTGACTTAAGGATGACCTAGTTTGCTAATAGATTGGGATGACACTATGCATAAGAGTTGGTTTGATTCATTTTTTGTACTTTTAGTCTATGCAATTTAATGATAAATTTTAGTCAACTTGTTGGTATGATAATCTCATATTACTGGATTGATTCCACTTTAGAGAATATAATATTAGTTCTATTATGGGAAATTATCTCCCCGATCTCCCTTCCCCCCTACAGCTCTCCCACACTTTTGTTTTTCTAAAATTACACCCCACTCATATTTTAGAATCTAAAATATACTTTTGTTGTCTGAATTGCAAAATTTGAACATATATTTTTAAGAATTTACACATTAGAATTTCGTAATTTTTTAAAAATATTTTTAAAATTTCAAGGGTGTGCGGGAGGTATGACCTATCATTTAGATCCATTTATAATATAATTTTAGTTTTTGGACTCTTTGACCACTAAAAGATTGGGCCGAAAAATAACAAGTTAAAAAGTTTGGGAATTTTTTAATATCATCGATCGATTTCGAAATAGTCGCATCTAATTTGATTGGAACTTTTGATTCTAAACAGAAAAGTTATTCCACATAACTCTTAAATCAATGTCCGTCTTCAGCTCATAGTTGTTGAACTCAATTTTCCACTCTTTGTCAACGGACGGCGAGCAGTACTCCATCATCACGATTTTGCGACGGTCGCCGTATGGTAAGAGCTCCTGTAGTGTGTATTTCAGATCTTCAAGAGGGGTGTACTCAATGATCTTAAATTCTCTTGAGGGTTTTACACCGTCAAAGTAAACATTTTCGACTTGTCATATGATATTCATTTTGGCATTAAACAATAAGACAAATGTCCTATATTTATAGTAGTTGTAGACTAATACAGACCTAAGAAATTCTATCTTGTACCAGGACACGTTCCGAAGATGCATCTCTGGTACCACTCTTTATTTCAGAGACCTGATTCCGAAATCTTCCCTGACAGAACAAAACAAAACATAACAGAAACAAAACATGTACTTAATGTAGAATTTTTTTTGACAAACTTCAAAATGTATATATTAGACATCATAACACATTAATATAATGTTACGTACAATAAATTGATAAAGAAACATTAAAATGAACAGAAAGACTCGTCGTCGGCCAAATCTATAACTATTGGTGGTACCCGCTTTGACTTTTATTTATCGTTTCTCTTTCAATGTTGCTCAATTTGGTGAACTCTTGTATCCTTTCAAATGATTCGGCTAAGTCTCGACTTTAGTTGTTGAATGAGTTATCCCCTCCTGTGATGTAAAGGGCATCCCAGTTTCAAATAAATTTGAACAAAATCCCGCAGATTTGAAACTCACCCAACACAGATAATACAATCATTTGGATTTGGAGGTGGTGTAATGCACAGTGGAAAAAAAGTTTTCGAGAAACAGTATCTATAATATCAATACACACTCTATCATATGCAGTTACCATGAGATGACTCATTTTAGAGAAGCTCATCCATTTATCCTCCGGTGCAGGTCCACTAATGCAAGCAACAAGACAGTGATAATTTTTTTCAAAATTTTCTTTATTCTCGTATAGTAGTGTGTATGATTCTTTATTTCCCCTCAAATCTTGGATAAGTTGATGGAAGACAAGTGTGTGATCCTCTTCTCCTTTACCAAACAAATCATAAACAGCTCGAAAACCACAATTATTGTTACCCTTGACATTGGTGATTCGTTCAATGTATTTGTTCATAAAAATTGGCATCTCCTCAATGAACGGGATTTTTGGTGGAGGAGGTGAATGAAGTGATTTTCTAATGTGAGCTCCTTTGAAAAAATTTTTTTGATACTTTGGAGTTGGTGAATCGAGAAATAGTTTGTCAAAAATGTTTCAAATATGAAGGAGACTGCATCATTGAATTGTCACATGGTATAGGTTTGACCTTCTTAGGTGCTCATTTTGTTTTTACCGTTTGAGAGGGTGATTTCAAGTCTGTGGTTTCAGGATATGCAATCTTCCTCAATTTCTCTTTGATGTGGAGTTTCATATTGTCATCGACTTTCAAAAATCTATCTTGTATCACTTCCCATTCGGTCAAGATAGACATATTTGATTTACCATCTTTCATGAGTTCAAACTTCATCTATTCGCATCGGGCTATCAATTTTCACCTTCTTAGATATAATACAAGCACATGAGAGTCTATAGGTTTTCACAAGTGAGAAACCACACTTTGAGCTATCGAACCTACATTATCAACTCTTTTGGCTTCGCGAAAAATATAATTCATATTGCTCGAGATTTTTTACCGGCTAACTGAGAATATAGAGGCTTGTCTTTGAACTTGTGTTCCAACAATGTGATGATACGACCAAATGATGAATGTATCTTATTATGCTGGTTTTGGATCATTTTGTTCCGATAATCTTAATCTGTACACAAATCACCCTTACCATTTTCCAACCAATTCTTTAAAGTAGCATGAGTAGACTCAATTCAGCTTGTTATTGTATTTTCAAGGTGTCTAACATGATCGGTGCAAGCACATACAATTTTCTCCTTAACCTGATCCAAAATTGTACTTTCAACATATTTCAATAAATTTGAATATTTCACACACACCTTTCTGAATTATATAACAACATCGCCATATAACTCTTTTGTAGAAGAATTTATTATAACATTCCATGCATCCATTATTTTTTCCACTACGACGTCCGCCTTAACCATTTTTTCATCTTCGCACTCTATTTGCTTTGACCCTACCACGGGTTTAACCTGACTTGTCACATTTTTTGCTATGTGATGATATCTACAAAGTAATGCATAAGAAGTAGGAAATACCTTTGCAACTGAATTCATAAAAGTTGTATCACGGTCAATAACAATTACTTTTGGCATTTCTTCTTGATTCTTTAGCATTGCTCGACACACCTCTAATGCCTAAGTAAAATTATCCTCTTTTTCTCACTCTAGAAATACAAACCCGCCAGAATAAGTCTTCTTAGTATAGGTAACACCAACAATTTGCATTAATGAAAGTCTGTACTTGTTGGTTTTATACGTTGAATCAACTATGAGCATAATGGGAAACGTGTTGAACAACTTTATGGAATCAGGATGAGCCCAATATATATCTCTTAATATTATTCCATCCTTGCATCTCCGGTGCCTATATATGTAATTATTATCATTTAGAAGTTTCAAGAGGTGTTGCATTTCAGTTATATCTCTCCTAAGTGCAAATTTATATTGATAGTGTATATTGTACACTTTCTTGATATTTGAATGTTTCAGGGTCTTTTACGCTTCAAGGTTGCAAGTATGTTTTTCGGTTGCACAAAATTTAATGTCATGTCAGAAACACATTCATTCTCTTCTGGCATGAGGTGACATGTAATTGGATGACCAACTAACCTTTCATACAAATTATGGTTATGTAAACCACATATCAAATTAAATTTCCATTTGTTATTTACCAACCGATAACCACACAACTTAAATGGACACTCACATTTCTTGAGTCGATTTCATCTTGTTTGAGATTTTGAAAAGAATGTATATTTATCACTTCTTTTGCATGTCAATGTCACAAATGCACCTCTTCTATTCGAACCATTACCAGACCTTCTGACTACAATACCAAACCCCAACTTGGATGTCTCTATACGAATCCATTGAAGCATGTGATCATAAAATTCAAACTCTTGTTCATTTTTAAATTGGTTGCCAATGTCTACCTCTTTCACAACTACACGTGAGGCATACAGAGACACAATAGGGTTGGGGGAAATATCGGGATGCACCATTTCTAATGAAAACAAAAACATAACATACTCATAAACATCTAAAACAGAAAACAGATAGCTGGAAAATCATAATAGACAACTTTCAAAAATGTATCTCCTGATGAGTTCATAGAGAATTCGAAGATACATTTTCAGAGACAATTAACTTTTTTCGGCTTCAAAACATGATTAATGTGAGCAATGGGGCTTGAAATAAATGAACTTTACCTTTAATTTCAACTTCTTTTGCTCCTTTAGAAAGGGTTTATGGAAAAAATGTATATGGAGTCTGATCATGCAGACAAATATTTTTAGCAATAATACATTTGATTTTTCCGGAGATACATCTCTAAAATAATCTGACATGCAATGGTGACAGATTTACAAATTTCCGCTTTAATTGTTTAGAAATACAACTTTGTCTAACTCCCTAGAATGGGTAATAGAAAAATATATTAGACACTATTTAACAGAGATGTATCTCTAGAAAAAATTATTTGCGTGTAAGGTGAAACTATTTTTACTTATTAGCGTGTGATTTAAATGCTACATTCAAAAATATATTTAAAGAGTTATCCATGTGGTGTTTAGGAAATTGCTTTAAACTTTAACTAGTTTAAGGTATGTATGAGTGACAGTTGTCACACCAACAATAAGGATAGAAATAAATTGAGTTGATTTGGATTTTGTCAAAGTTTGACTTGGTAAAAAAGATTAAGATTTAGATATGTCTTGTAATTTATCATAAATTTATTCTTATATCTAAATATGATCTTTTTAAAAATGTAATTGTTTTGTTAATCTATTTTTTATACTAAAAATAATATTTATTTATTTAAATGGATAGAATACATCGAATAATACAAATTTAAAATCACTATAAATTGAAAAAGATGAATTTGTAAATAAACTTACGATATCTATGTTAATAGTATATAAAGGCAAAATGCTTACAAATGTAACAAAGTCTATAAATATGACGAAATTGAAATGTTCGAAGTATCTATGTCTTCGAGTCTGCAGCGTTGACGATGTCAAAGTTATTGATTGATTATGCATTTAGTCGAAACTAACATGTCAATCTAAACAGAACAAACACCTCACCAAGACAGGAAAATAAAATAATTCCACAATAAGATGACGATCAACACAATATCACACTAAGACGACGAAATGACGAAGAAAAAAAATTAAAAATATAGGTGAAATTACTTATTTGAATGAAAAGAAAAGTAAAAAAATTTTAAGAGTAATTTTAGATTAAAAAACTTGATCATAAATTATCCATCTTTAGTGAATGAAGAGCAGGAAAAAACTAGAGTTGAGGAAAGAAGAATAACGACTCAGAGATTTTCTTAATGCATAAAAGTAAACTTTTTTGCTTTGTTAGTCTATTTAAAAGTTTATTTTAATTGAATTTTTTTAAACAAATCATTTTGTTCATATTCATATTTAAAGACTAACAAGTTAAAAAACAAATGAAACTAATGAATTATTAGGATTGACTTGTCTCAAATTATCTAATTACTTAAGTTTAATTTTGTAAATCTATTTGTTTAAAAAACTTTTTAAAAAAACTTATATCATTTTTTTCACAAATTTTCTAAAATAGCTAAACTTTATTCTTTTATTTAACTTAACATTTTATAGAAAATAAATCTTATAAATGATCATATTTTAATTCTAACTTATAATAATACGTTTAAACATGCAATTAATTAACATAAGTAATACATTTAAATTATTGAAAAGGTTAATAAAATTAATATTTAATTTAAAATACTAAATATAATATAATATAATATAATATAATATAATAATAATAATAATAATAATAATAATAATAATAATAATAATAATAATAATAATAATAACAATAATAAGAACAACAATAATAATAACAACAACAACAATAAAAACAATAATAATAATAACAATAATAAGAATAACAACAATAATAATAATAACAACAATAATAATAATAATAATAATAATAATAATAATAATAATAATAATAATAATAATAATAATAATAATAATAATAATAATAATAATAATAACAATAATAATAATAACAATAATAATAATAATAATAATAATAATAATAATAATAATAATAATAACAACAATAATAATAACAACAATAATAATAATAACAACAATAATAATAACAACAATAATAATAATAACAACAACAATAATAACAACAATAGTAATAATAATAACAATAATAATAATAATAACAACAACAATAATAGCACAATAGTAATAAGAACAACAATAATAATAACAACAACAACAATAAGAACAACAATAAGAACAACAACAATAATAACAATAACAACAATAAAAACAACAACAATAACAACAACAACAACAACAACAATAAAAACAATAATGAGAATAACAACAACAATAATGAGAATAACAACAACAATAATAATAACAATAATAATAATAACAACAATAATAATAATAATAATAATAATAACAATAATAATAATAATAATAATAATAATAATAATAATAATAATAATAATAATAATAATAATAATAATAATAACAACAACAATAAGAATAACAACAATAATAATAACAACAACAATAAGAATAACAACAATAATAATAACAACAACAATAAGAACAACAATAATAATAACAACAACAATAATAAGAACAATAATAAGAATAACAACAACAATAATAATAACAATAATAAGAATAACAACAACAACAACAACAACAACAACAACAATAATAATAATAATAATAATAATAATAATAATAATAATAATAATAATAATAATAATAATAATAATAATAATAATAATAATAATAATAATAATAATAATAATAATAATAATAATAATAATAATAATAATAATAATAATAATAATAATAATAATAATAATAATAATAATAATAATAATAATAATAATAATAATAATAATAATAATAATAATAATAATAATAATAATAATAATAATAATAATAATAATAATAATAATAATAATAATAATAATAATAATAATAATAATAATAATAATAATAATAATAATAATAATAATAATAATAATAATAATAATAATAATAATAATAATAATAATAATAATAATAATAATAATAATAATAATAATAATAATAATAATAATAATAATAATAATAATAATAATAATAATAATAATAATAATAATAATAATAATAATAATAATAATAATAATAATAATAATAATAATAATAATAATAATAATAATAATAATAATAATAATAATAATAATAATAATAATAATAATAATAATAATAATAATAATAATAATAATAATAATAATAATAATAATAATAATAATAATAATAATAATAATAATAATAATAATAATAATAATAATAATAATAATAATAATAATAATAATAATAATAAACTATTTATCTATTTATGTAGGTCAGTTTAGTAGGTTATACCAGTTTTGTTTTATGACATGTGAGCTAGTTTTTTTTGGTTAAATGTACTGATAAATAAGTGTAAATATTTTATATTAAAAAAATAAAATTTAATCTTAAAATAAATGTAGGATGAATTGTAAATGTTTGTTGTTCAGACTGATTCATTTTCATTCTTAACTATTATTTTTTTATAATATTATTTTTTTGTCGGAGTTTTAGAATAGAAAGATAAAGAATCATACGTTAAATTAAGTAAGAAAGAAGGATAAAATGTTTTTATTTCATATTTCTTTTTTCTCAAAAATCGATTCTATGAATTAAATGTCATAAATTAACTTGTTTGTTACTACTATTCAAACCAACTATTGTTATTTCAATTGGTTAATAAGCTTTAGTTAATGCTGAATTGTTACGGAGAATCGTTCAAATTCAAGACTATCAAGTTTACCACCATGGAAATCGAAGGGCTAAGACAAAGAAACCATAACAAAATGTTACTATTATTTTTTTTGATTGATATTCTTCTGCTTTGGAGTATTTTAGGAGAGATTGTTAATTTTGTATGTTAGATTCGAGTATCTCTTAAAAGAGGAGGGAAAATAAAAGTAAATAAAAAAGTAGGAGTGAGGATGAAGAAAAGCATGAGATGGAAGATGCAAAGTGATTGTTATTGTTGAGACATGCACACACAACAGTCACTACCATTAACACATGGAAGCCAAAACCAACTATTACTTCTGCCCTACGTGAATAAAAACCACTTATATGCAACTTTAATTAAAAGTACAAACATGTGCAACAAATAAAGCAATTTCAAATTTAAACATCAATCTAAATTAAAATAATTGTACTATAATACATGGATTAAATAAGATGGGTGATGAGGGCCATGTGACTTCAATGTTTTTCTAAATTTCAAATCCACCTTACCAAAAAATCACATTAATTAATTAATAATATGAGAAGATCTATTGTGGGCACACCACTTTAGAAGAAATGCAGTTTCTAGCTGGAAAAATATGTTGTCACACACAGTCCACTAAAGGGAAATTTATTCGAAGTTTAACTCAAAGCATTTTGCAGATCCTGACAAATGGAGAGGAATGAGTTGGTAATAATGTGTATATATCTTTTTTTGCCAATGATTTTTCATTTTTAAATAATTTTATTTGCTTTATTGTGCTTGGCATAACAGGGAATGGAAGCTTCAATATCCTTTTTTATTTATATGTTGAGCAACTCACAACAACCTAGAATATTCCTTTACTAAGAAGATTAATTAAATGATTCTTTTTGGTGATATATCGTATTCCTATCAATCTTATACATGAAATTACAGTTTTGATTAATGAGTTTAACTAATCTCTTTTCATAAATAACTAACTGCATGTTTAATATTTTAAGTTTATGTTTGGTTTGAATTTTAGAAGGGTTAAAAGTAATTTTAAAGATGTAGAATTAATTCTAGAGTGATTTTGAGGTGTTTGGTTCTTCTAAAATATAACTGTTTCTGTCTTCGGAATTGATTTTACTAAACACTAAGATTTGTAGCTTCTAAATTTAAACGTGATTTTTACACTGAAATTTATTGTTCAACTGACTTTCACATAAATGTATTCAAATATAAATCAATTATGCTAAAATTACTTTAAACCACTTTATCATCCGTAACTCGTTCACCATCATATCATCTCAATTTCTTCAACATCATATAAGTCGTGATCGTTGTTGGTGCACAAGGAAGATAAAAGACAAAAGGAATATTTAGTGACAACTTCAAAATAAGGATTTATAATGAATTTCAATAACCTACTCCATTAGGCTATTTATACACAAAATTAAATCTAAAATATATCTTCTAACAAAGATATAAGAAGATCTAAGATATATATCTTCTAACAAAGATATAAACAATCTAAAAGATATTCCTAAATATAAATTAATATCTAATTAATTATAAAATCTAAATTAATTCTAACATCATCCCTTAACTTATATTTACCCAAAACTGACAACACCAATTTCATCCCTTAAAACAAGAAATTGATCAGTTTTGATAGCCTTTGCCAGAATATCTGTCAACTGCTTCTAGGTACTACAATGCACAACTTTTAAAATTCCATTATGAACTTGATTCCTCAGAAAATGATACTTGGTCTCAATATGCTTGCTTCTCTCATGCAACACTGGATTCTTGGCAAGATTGATTGCAGACTTGTTATCAATCATCAGCTTCAGAGGTTTATTTACTTCAATCTTCAGATCTTTCAGCAAGTTCAGAATCCACACAACTTGACATGCAGTCAGAGCCCCTGTAATTTATCCAGCTTCACAAGTTTACAGTGCAACAAGTTGTTTCTTGAAACACCAAGAAATAGGACCTCTCAGAAATTTGAATAAGTACCCAGAAGTACTTCTTATGTCAACTCTATCTTCGCACCAATCAGAATCAGAATAACTCAGAAGTTCCGATTCAATCTTTCTTCTAGACGGAAATAACACTCCATATTTCAGAGTTCCATTCACATACCTCAGAATCCTGACTGCAGCTTGGTAATGATACCACTTTGGTTTGCTCATAAATCTGCTAAACATTCCAACTACATAGCAAATATCAGGTCTGGTATTATACAAATACCTTAGAGAATCAACCATCTGTTTGAAGGTTGTAGCATCCACATCCTCTCCATCAGAATTAGAGTCAAACTTCTGATTTGTATCAGCAGGTGTGATAGAAACTTTGTAATTTTCTAGCTCAAATATCTTCAGAAGCTCTAGTTCATACTTCATCTGATGCAAAATGATTCCTTTCTTAGAGTACATAAATTTCATCCCTAGAAAGAAACTCATTTTTCCAAGATCTGTCATCTCAAATGCATTCATCAGGACTTTCTTGAACTCGGCTATCTCTTGTTTAGAACTTCCTGTGAGTAATATATCATCAACATACAAACAGGCCAGAATCATATTACCTTCTGAAGTGTGCTGAACATAAACACCATACTTCATCTCACACTTCTGAAACCCTTGTTCCTTGAAAAATGAATCAATATTCAAATTCCAAGCTCTGGGCGTTTGCTTCAATCCATACAATTCTTTGTGTGATTTTAACACCACCCCTTCCTGATTCTTTTTCTCAAATCCAGGAGGTTGCGAAACGTACACCTCTTCTTGTAATGGAGCATTCAGAAATGCAGATTTTACATCTAAATACATCAGAGGCCAATTTCTGTTAGCAGCTATTGCAATCACTAGTCTGATTATTTTATGTCTCGTTACAGGTGTAAACATTTCAAAGTAATCCAACCCAGGCTTCTGTAGAAAGCCTCTTGCTACTAATATCACTTTGTGTTTGCCAATTGATCCATATGGCTTTAGCTTCTGCTTGAAAACCCATCTAACGTTGATGGCTTTCTTGCCTTTTGGAAGTTCAGTCAGTTTCCAAGTCTTGTTTCTCTCTATAACATCAAGTTCTTCTTTCATGGCTTGCATCTAGACTTGCTGCTTAAGAGCCTCTTTCGTACTCATGAGGTTCAGAGTCTACTAACATTACACACTGAATAACTTCTCCTTCAGAGTCTACTTCAATGTCTCGCAACATGTCAAACTCTGCAAATCTTCTTGGGATGCTTCTGACTCTTTGTTGACTCTGAATTGGACCTTCAGAATCTTGAACACCAAAGCTTTCCCCTTCAGAAGCACTTGCTTCAGAAATTGAACTTTATCCATAACCTTGACTATCTTCAGAGTCTGGATCACCATCGGAGTCAGAGTCAGAATCATCTTCTCCTTATGTATCTTCTTCAGAGTCAGAGTCTTTACCAGCTTCAGAAACATGTATTTCTGACTTTTCTTCAAAATTTCTCTCATCAAAGTCAAGACGATACTTTTACCAATTCCAAACTTCTGATTCCTCTACAATTTCTGATTCCTCTACAATGACATCTCTGCTGAACTCAACTTTGTTAGTTTCTGGACAATAAAGTTTGTACGAACATGTACTGTGGTACCCCACTGGTAACATTACTTTACTTCTATCATCCAACTTTTGTCTTCTAGCTTCTGGAACATGTTTGTAACATAGAAAACCAAACACCTTCAGATGACTAACACTTTTCTTATCTCCAGTCCACTTCTGAATAGAAACTATTTCCTTCAATTTCTTCTTTGGGCATCTGTTGAGCATATAACATGCAGTTGCAACAACTTCTCCCCACAGAGTATGAGAAAGCTTCTTCTCTTTCAACATGCTTCTCACCATATCAAGCAAAATACGGTTTCTTCTTTCAGCAAGATCATTGTGTTGAGGAGTATAGGGAGAAGTAACCCCATGCTCAATTCCATTCTCCTCACAGAAACTTTTGAATTTTGTGGAGTTATACTCACCACCACCATCAATTCTAAGAATCTTCGTAGTCTAGCCACTCTGATTCTCAGCCTTCATTCTGAACTTCTTGAATTCAGCAAACACCTCGTGTTTGAACTTTATGAGAGATACCCATGTTATTCTGGTGAACTCATCAACAAATGGCACAAAATATTTATTCCCTCTAGTTGATGCTACTGGAAAAGGACCGCACACATAAGACTGCACTACTCCGAAGGCATGTTTTTCTCTTTGAGCTACTTCTGATGAAAATGGTAATCTTGGTTGCTTCCCTTCCATGCACACCTTGCATGACTTTTCAGGCTTCTTGATTGTAGGAATTCCATGTACCAGATTCTTTGATTTTAGATGTCCTAAAATTCTGAAATTCAGGTGGCCAAATCTTTTGTGCCACAACTCACTCTCCTTGACAATACTTGTTGCACTAAGACATTCAGAGTCTGCAGTTCTAACATTCACCTTGAATGTTCTATTCCTTCCCTGTTCTGACTCCATAATCAGCTTCTGATTACAGTCATACAACTTCAGAAGATTGACCTTCATGGTAACTGAAAAACCTTTCTCAACCAGTTGTCTCACACTCATCATATTGTTTTTCATGCCAGTACATACCATACATTTTGGATCGCTGCTGCTTTCCATCGTTTATAATGATTCTGACATTTCCCATACCTTATACATTGAGGTATTTATCATTAGCACATCTGATCATTGTACTCTTCCCAGAGTCAAAATCAACCAACCACTTCTTGTTTCCAGTAAGATGGTTTGAACACCTTGTGTCCATATACCACCATTATGAAGAATTCAGATCATCAGGTTTAGAAGCTAACAATATCTTAGGTTCATCATCAGACTCTCCTTTTTCTATATTTGCTTCTTCTAACTTCTTTTCTTTGTTAGACCAGCAATCTCTGGCATAGTGACCAAAGTTCTTGCAACAGTAACACTGAACATTCTTCTTGTCAAACTTCTCCTTTACCTTCTGGACATTCTTCTGCCTATCAGAGTTTGAAGCTTCTGACCTTTGACCACTATTTGGTTTCTTCCTGGCTTATGACCAAGTCTTCTCCTGATGCTTCTTACCAAAACTTACCTTCAGAGCTCGTTGCTCTACTTCCCTCTTAGAAGTTCTTGCAGTCACACGCAACTCATGCGCATCTAGACTACTTTGCAGCTCTTCAACTCTCATGGTGCTCAGATCTTTGGAATGTTCAATTTCTACCACAATGTAATCAAACTGAGAAGTTAAAGATCTCAAGATCTTCTCAATAATTACTTATTCAGACAAAGTTTCTCCATAATCTTTCATCTCATTAGTGATCAGAATCACTCTAGAGATGTATTCAGAAACCTTCTCGTTGTCCTTCATGTTGAGATTCTCATATTTCTTTCTGAGAGACTCAAGCTTCACCTTCTTCACTGATGCGTTACCACTGTAACATCTGACCAGTGTATCCCACACAACCTTTGTTGTTTCAGAATCAACAATCTTCTCAAACACGTTTGCATCCACACATTGATGGATGTAGAACAACGCCTTATGATCTTTCTTTCTTAGCTCCTTGTGTGTTATCTTCTGTGCCTTTGTTGCGTCTGCTTCTATCATATCATAACCATCAGTGACAAGATCTAACACATCTTGAGAGCCAAATAACACGCGCATCTAGATTTTCTAACGATTCCAATTTTTGCCATCAAATACTAGAAGCTTGGAATGAATATCGCCGCCGTTCCCGTTCATCTTCTACCTTTATGCAATTTACGCATAGTTTCCCAAATCAATGTTCCTCAAAATCTCCGAATCAGAATATTGTAATTCTTAATCATAATACTTTTTCCCCGTGGATTTCGAATCGGAACTCTGATACCAATTGTTGGTGCACAAGGAAGATAAAAGGCAAAAGGAATATTTACTGACAGCTTCAAAATAAGGATTTACAATGAATTTCAATAACCTACTCCATTAGGCTATTTATACACAAAATTAAATCTAAAATATATCTTCTAACAAAGATATAAGAAGATCTAAGATATATATCTTCTAACAAAGATATAAACAATCTAAAAGATATTCCTAAATATAAATTAATATCTAATTAATTATAAAATCTAAATTAATTCTAACAATCGCAACCCATATGCACCATGATTGTAAGTATATTCTTTTTCAATTATAATATTAAATATAGGATTTATTGTGTGTGAGATTTTTTATATGTAATTTAAAATTCTTTAGTAATGATATCTTATTCATTTTGTGTGTAAGTTTTATTGGTGGATATGCCCGGTTAAGGTTCTTTTGTTTCACATGTACAACATGATATATTAGTAGAAGCAATCAGAATAAATGATCATGGTAAACGTGTCCGTGTTGTTGGACAAGGCATCAATTTGAGATTATACTTTGGAACATTGAGAGAGAGTAAACATTTATGCAAGAAAAAATGGACGAGCTGGTTGATCAGAAGTTATAAGAAAGATTGTCACAAGACTGAAAATCTCAAATGAAAGAGATTGATGAGCATTACAACAAGAAGTTTGAAGAAAGATTAACACAAGAGTGAGAACTGCAAAAGAAAGAGATCGCATGCTCTACGATTAGAAGTTGGAAGAAATATAAGCGCATGAGCGTGAATTGCGCAAGAAAGAGTTGAACGAGCTTTATGTGGTATGTACAAATTTCATTTATGTGTTGCATATGTTTTACGATCCTGTAACATGATATATGTGTTGTGTGTTGTTGTTGTTTTTATGATACATGAATTGACACTAATTAGTGTAATCGTCCAACCGAGTATAAATGTAGATGATAAATTTTCTTAAAAAGTTATTTTTAGGTGATGCGAGCACAAAATAAAGTAGATTAGTCGCCTATATCTAAAACGAAATGACAATTCCTTCTGAAAATTCGTTAAAAAAATTGGTTTGTTTCATCATTGATATTAAAGAATTCATTCCACTTCAAATAGAACATGATTCATATATTTTTATTTTCTATATTTAGCCTAAAGATATAAAGCATTTTTTTTTGTTTGGAAATGAGTGTTTGCTCATAATAATACTATAGTTATGGTGCACATAAGTACACTTTCTATTCTAATCAATGTTGTTTTTTAAATTTCTGCACTTATATTCAATGTTAAGACTCATTTCATTTTTTGAATAATATTTAACAATTTATGTACATGTATCTTTTCTATATAGAATTCAATAAATAAGATATTAAAGATTCTTGAACCTATATAGTACACGACTTACATCGAATCATCTAAATGTGATTGAAACATACTTATCGTCACGATTAAGAGATTGAAATAAAGTTGGTTATATAGCACAGTTTATCTATTCGTGAGTAATTTTGAAATTATGATTTATCTCATATTTAGTTTTCTTATTTTATCATTTACTAATTATGTTCGTATTCATTCAATGGTCACTAGAAATTGATTATTATCTGTCCTCGGTAGAATATAATAATTGTATTATGTTTCTTACCCAAACAACTTGACCTAAAGATGAAATGTATAGTTTCTACGTAAGTTTATATTTTATGAAACTTAATAATATTTTATTCGCTTTGTAATTAATTTAGTATGTAGTGTTTAAATTGTTTTCAATATATAGAGTTGTGGAGAGAATCAATATGTTGAAAGGAATTAGAAAAAAGCCCAAATTTTATACCTCTTTGAGAAGTATATTATTTGTGACATTCACTTATCTATAATTACATATTTTTTTGTGTGTATTATTAATCAATATATAATATAAATTTATAGATAAGGAAACAACTAGGAGAATACGCACTACAAGATAAAGGCTCTCCAGCCACGTGATTTTCATGTGGCTAAATAAAGCCAGTTGCGACGTGAAAATCACGTGGCAACATGTTTTACTAATATAATAAAGAAGCATTTAGTTTATCAGTTTTTTTTGTTTTAAAAAATGTTGCGACGTGGGCTGCACGTCGCTTATAAAAATATCATAAAAATTAATTTAATCATAATTTCCAACACTGGCGTGTTCAGGTTTTGAAGAAAGAGAAAAGAGCTGTTGGATTGTTGCGACGTGAAAATCACGTGGCAACGTTGCGGCGTGATTTTCACGTCGCTACATGCTTTATATACTTTCTAAAAAACACTCCACAAACACAGTAGCATTAATAGTTTGTTTCAACTTCTTCTTCAACCCTCCTCCTTCCATATCCCTCCATAACCATTTTCTTCTCCAAAATTAAATTCCTACAATCTCCATACATTATTGTTTTAAGGTAATTTCAATTCAATTTTGTTTATATTTTGTTAACAGCTTTTTATGTGTTATTATTGAATATAATTTTTTTTCAATTTTTCTT
This sequence comes from Vicia faba, assembly GCA_948472305.1. Classification (NCBI taxonomy): domain Eukaryota; kingdom Viridiplantae; phylum Streptophyta; class Magnoliopsida; order Fabales; family Fabaceae; genus Vicia; species Vicia faba. The sequence goes on along the minus strand of OX451740.1, from coordinate 974,814,650 downwards.
TGAATAAAAGAAGATTGATAGAAGTAGAGATTGCAAAAAGGGACAAGAAGATTGAAGGAGTTACAAGATAAAAGGTATTTCTTGAATTTAGTATATTTTCTGAATTTGATTAATTTTTAGGTTGAATTTGTATTGGGTTAAAATTTTAGGTTGAATTTGGGTTATATTTTCTGAATTTGGGTTAAATTTTAGGTTTAATTATTTAGTTTATAATAATTATTAATTATTAATTTGTGATGAATAACAGTTATAGGAGTTTAATTATTTTAGGAGTTTAAGTTTTTAAATTTTAGGAGTTTATAAAATTTAGGTTTTTAAATTAAATTTTAAGTGTTTAAAAATAAATAAATATTTTTAGGTGTTTATAAATTTTAAGTGTTTAAATTAAATTTTTAGGAGTTTAATAAGTTTTTAAATTTTTAGGAGTTTATAAAATTTAGGTGTTTAAATTAAATTTTAAGTGTTTAAAAATAAATAAATATTTTTAGGAGTTTATAAATTTTAAGTGTTTAAATTAAATTTTTAGGAGTTTAAGTTTTTAAATTTTTAGGAGTTTATAAAATTTAGGTGTTTAAATTAAATTTTAAGTGTTTAAATTAAATTTTTAGGAGTTTAATAAGTTTTTAAATTTTTAGGAGTTTATAAAATTTAGGCGTTTAAATTAAATTTTAAGTGTTTAAAAATAAATAAATATTTTTAGGAGTTTATAAATTTTAAGTGTTTAAATAAAATTTTTAGGAGTTTAAGTTTTTAAATTTTTAGGAGTTTATAAAATTTAGGTGTTTAAATTAAATTTTAAGTGTTTAAAAATAAATAAATATTTTTAGGAGTTTATACATTTTAAGTGTTTAAATTAAATTTTTAGGAGTTTAAGTTTTTAAATTTTTAGGAGTTTATAAAATTTAGGTGTTTAAATTAAATTTTAAGTGTTTAAAAATAAATAAATATTTTTAGGAGTTTATAAATTTTAAGTGTTTAAATTAAATTTTTGTGTCTTAATAAGTTAGAATTAGAAAAAGTATAAAATGTTTTTTGAAAGCATATATTTATCTTTAATTGTATATGTTTAGGATTATTATTAAGTTGATTAATTAATATTTCTAATTAAATAGGTTTTGATTATATAAATTTGCAGTAAATGAAATATTATAGGTATTATCGTAGTTGGATATACGATAGACTATATCCAGGAAGACGAGCACTTAAACCCAATTTTATAGACGGAGTTAATGTTTTTATCGCGTGGACGTTTGCTCAGGAACGTTGTCGAAGTGAAGGAGGAGTTAGGTGTCCTTGTCTTAAATGTGGATGTAGATATATAATTAGTGACCCAGAGGAAATAACACGTCATTTGCATAGGAAAGGTTTCATTAAAAATTATTGGGTTTGGACGTATCATGGTGAAACACTGCCGAGTAATGTACCAGAGACTAGCAACACAGATGCTTCAAGTAGTCAACCGGTTATGCAACCACCTATGGAATTTGAAGAAAACTTTAATCTGATAGGTGACATGGTTGGTGATGCTTTTGGTGTTAACGTGACCTATGATCAACCTGAAGACTTTGACGGGGAAGAGTTGCCGAATGAGAAAGCGCAGAGATTTTATCAGTTGTTGAATGAGATGAATACGCCGTTGTTTGAGGGGTCGTCAGACTCAAAGCTATCAATGTGTGTGAGATTATTGGCCGCCAAGTCAAATTGGAATGTTCCTGATCAGTGTTTGGAGCACTTCGCAAAAATGATGTTGGACTCAACTGCAACGAAAGACAACTTGCATGCGAGTTTCTATGATGCAAAGAAGTTGGTGTCGAAGTTGGGTTTAAGAGTAAGAAAGATTTATTGTTGCATTAATGGTTGTATGTTGTTTTATGACAACGAGTTTGGTACTCAAGATGGATCGTCAGAGGAATGTAAGTTTTGTCATAGTCCAAGATATAAAGTTCGCAATAGAGCCATTAACAGTAACCAAAAACGTGTAGCAGTAAAGTCCATGTTTTATCTTCCGATAATACCAAGGTTAAAAAGAATGTTTTCTTCAATGCACAGTGCAAGTCAAATGATATGGTATCATACAAACAAAATAAGCCCAGCCAATATGCGACACCCATCTGACGGCCATGCATGGAAGCACTTTGATGAGGTACATCCTGATTTTTCTGCGGAACCTAAAAATGTCAGGCTTTATGCTCTGATGGTTTTGCTCCATATGTCCAAGCGTCCGGAAGTGCGTATTATTGTTGGCCAGTTATTGTAACCCCTTACAATCTCCCTCCTGAGATGTGCATGACAAAACCATACATGTTTTTGACGTGCGTCATTCCAGGACCGTCGAGTCCAAAAACCAGAATTGATGTGTACTTACAACCTTTAATTGATGATTTGAAGAGGTTGTGGAATAATGAAGAATGGACTTATGATATATCCCGTAAACAAAACTTTCTATGTGAGCTGCCTTGATGTGGACCATTAACGACTTTCCAGCATATGGCATGTTGTCTGGCTGGGGTACGCATGGCAGAATGGGTTGTCCGCATTGCATGGAATGCACTAAGGCGTTTACATTGGAAAAAGGGGGGAAAATCTCGTGGTTTGACTATCACCGCAGATTCCTACCATCAAATCATCCCTTTATAAAAAACAAGACAAATTTCAAAAAGGACGAACGGGTAACAGATCTTCCTCCGCCTCGATTGGCACCAGTTTCTATATGGAACCAAGTTTGTGAACTTCCAAAGTTTACAGATACTGGCAAAGCATGTAGAATTGAAGGATATGGGGTCACACGTAATTGGACAAAAAGAAGTATATTTTGGGACCTCCCGTATTGGAAAGATAATTTGTTGCGCCATAATCTTGATGTTATGCATATTGAGAAGAATTTTTTTGATAACGTATTTAACACAGTGATGGATGTTAAAGACATAACAAAAGATAATGTGAAGGCTAGACAAGACATGGAAATTTGGTGTAATCGTAAAGAGTTGGAATTGAAGCCTCAACCAAATGGAAAATTATTTAAACCCAAAGCTTGTTTCAGTCTGACCCCCCAAGAAGCTAAAGCGGTTTGTGGATGGCTAAAAGGTTTGAGAATGCCCGACGGGTATTCTTCAAATTTAGCAAGGTGTGCTGATGCTAACACTGGGAAGTTGCATGGTATGAAAAGTCATGATTGCCATGTTTTTATGGAACAATTGCTACCAATTGCGTTCGGTTCTCTACCCAAACATGTGCTTAATCCACTCACTGAAATTAGTCAATTTTTTAGAGATGTTTGTGCGTCAGCTTTACGAGTGGATGACATCATTAAGTTGGACCAAAATATTCCAGTCATTCTCTGTAAGTTGGAACAAGTATTTCCGCCTGGTTTTTTTGACTCCATGGAACATCTACCTGTGCATCTTGCATATGAGGCTTATCTAGGAGGACCAGTTCAATATAGGTGGATGTATCCGTTTGAAAGGTTCTTGGGTGATTCAAAGCGATCAGTGAAAAATAAAGCTAGAGTTGAAGGATCAATATATGCACATTACTTGCATCGAGAAACTTCACATTTTTGCAGTCACTATTTCAAGCACTTGATGTTAACTCCAAGAATCATAAGGAATCCTGTAAATGTTATCGAAAGAAGTCAGTACACCTTATCAGTCTTCGGGCTTCCAGGTCGTCCCTCTGGAAAGAAGGGTGAGCATTGGTTGACCCAACAAGAAATGCAATCTGCACATGTTCATGTCTTGATCAACTGCATTGAAGTTAAACCATATCTTGAGTAAGTATAATCCAACTTCTTAATTTTCTTTACAGTGTAAATATAAAATTGATTACCTTGAAACTTATAGTGTGTTTCTTTTTAGGGAATTTAACAATGCCTGTTTTGATAGTACCAGTGTACAATCAACATCTGGTGTCATTCATGCCCAATTTCCAACATGGTTTAAGGAGAAATTATATAGGGTTGTTGCACCGACTCCAGAAATACTCCATTTGAGAAACTTGTCTAATGGCCCTCGTCAAAGTGAAAACAAATGGCACACATACTTCGTGAACGGATATAAATTTCACACTCATGAATGGACTGAAGGGAAAAAACCATAAACAATGGCGTATTTGTGAAAGGAGTTACAGATGATGGTGAAGATGACTTCTATGGTTTTGTTAAACATATCTACGAGTTAGTATACAATTACCTGGACTCGGAAAATAAAGTTGTCTTGTTTTATTGTGAATGGTATGATCCAACTAGAGGCACAAAAATAGATAAGACATATGGTACTGTTGAGATTCAAATGAACCGGAGGTACAAAGAGTACGACCCTTTCATAATGTCAAATATTGTTAGGCAAGTTTATTATGTTCCTTATCCTTCATTTGTGCCACGTAAACGACAGTGTTGTGTTGTAATAAAAACAAAACCATTGGGTCATATTGAAACTGACGATCTAGTGGAGGATGTTGCTTACCAAGTTGATGAAGTTGAAGTTAATGATGTGATTCCAGATGAACACACTACAAGTTTGTCTGATACAATGGTTGGGGGGAATCAAGTTGATGAGGATGAAGATCATGAAGATTCTGGATCCGAGGATAATATCACATCAGATGACGAGGATGATATGGATGACGAGCATGACGATTTAGAATAGTGAACCTATATTAATGAGAATTGTGTCTTGTAATTTTACTTAACGAACCATTTATTGAATGATTTAATGAATATGTATTCATGAGAATTATGTCTTGTAATTTTACTTGACGAACCATCTATTGAATGAGTTAATGAATATGTATTCATGAGAATTGTGTCTTATAATTCAAATATATTATATGTTAACTTGTATTTTCTATAAATAGGTAAAATGCCACCCAAAGATAATAAGGGTAAAGGTCTTAGTGATAGTGGTAGGAAGCCCATGCGTCCAAGGGTAGTAGTATGCCAGTCACCTCACTCAGCCACATGTCCTCCCCCGCAGAGTCAAGTTCATCATATGTCCATGGACAGTACTATGCTATTTACTCCATTACTATCATCTCAGGGTCCTCTTCAGTTCCCATCTGGGAGTACATGTTTTATTAGTCCATCTGGGGCCCCACCTGGTTTACCATTCCAGCAGACACAGGTGCCCTCATCCTTCCAGCAGACACATGTGCCTTTATCCTTCCAGCACAGTTTTCCATTTCCCACACAGACGCCCTCATTCGTGCAGCAGTCTGGAGGATCCAGCACCCCACTTCCTACACAGATGCCCCCATCCGTCCAGTAGCCTGGAGGATCCACCTCTTCACGACCCACACAGACTGGTCGCACCCCACATCCCACACATGTACCTGCATCCGATGATCATGTAGAGTCGGATGATGACGATCTTGGTATGGATGATGATCAGATAGATGGGAGAGATCTTCGAGGGGATGATGATCCGAGTGAGATTCATACCATTGATGGGAGATTTTGGATTTGGTCTGAAGGGAACTCGTAAGTTTCTTATTTATTGATTTTTATTTATAAGTACACATTTCCATTTTTAATATAACTTTATATAATTAATTATGCTAATTCAATTATTGTTGTTTTAGTTTCGGGCCGAGCCGGACTGCTGCTAAGGTTATAAATTATATAATTCAGCAGAATTATACAAAATTTTTGAAGAGTTTTAGAGAAGTTTCCGATAAAGAAGAATGGTTTAAGCAATTTCAGGTATAATTAATTTATTTCTTAAGTTATTTTTATTTAAATGACCTTTTCATTATTGTTATAATTTATCTAACTATTTATTTTAATGTCATACAACATTGCAGGCGAAATGTGTTTGGGATCCCCTGAACCATAACAAAGTAAAAAAAAATTTATTTTGGCAGGAGTTCAAGACGACTTTCTGACATGCTACGACGTGTTAGAGAGAATTGGCAACTTTTGGGCATTCGTCCCAAATGGATAGGCAAAGAAGTTTTTGAACAACTTCTTAAGTATTGAGAATCAGATGAATTTAAGGCTAAATCTGAAACTGCAAAGAAGATGAGGGCATCGGAAAAAGGGGGTTGCCTTAATGCTGTTGGAAGTATTAGTACTGCTGAGCATGCTCGACGCATGGTAATTATTACCACTTTTTAAAGTCATATTTGGATTTATAACATATTATTAATTTAAGTTAATTTTTTTATTTAGGCTAAGCGTTTGGGGAGACAACCATTGATGACTGAGCTGGTTAAGGAAACTCGGACAAAGAAATCAGGAGGATTTATTGACGAGCGTACAAAAAAAGCCCTGGTAAGTAAATTTATGTTTATATTTTTTTTTAAAGCAATTTTGTGACGTTATTTTCATGTAGCAAGTGATATGTTGTGGCGTGAAAATTGAATGGTAACTGATAAGTTGTGGCGTTACAATCACGTGTCTATTTGTTTTTTATTTTTATTTTTATTTCATTTAATTTCATTAATTTTACTTATAAATTTAACTTGATTTTTTTATTGTATGTGTAGGAGGATTATCAGGCCTTGCTTGTAGAATTTCTGACCCATAATCCTCAGTATACTCCTCCTCCGGGAAAACCGGTTCATCCAGATGTGAATTTCTATATTTGGAGTCAAGTTGTTGGGGGAAAGGGGCATAACGGGTGTTTTTTTGGTGGTGGAAATTTGGCGGGCACCTTGAGGAGTGAGGATAAAAATCTGTATCAGAGAGCTGCAGACGGTGAAGGAGGGTCACGTCAAACAAATTTGACACCAGATCAGTTAGAACTGGTAAGACAATTGGCTAGACGCGAGTCCGAAGATCGTGAGGCGGCATTGAAGGCTCAAATGGAGGCAATGAGGGGTGAACATAATAGACAAATTGAGGCAATGGCGAAGAGGCAGGCTGATATGGAGGAGCAAATGCGATAATTTATGCAAGCATTTGATAGAAATCCCAACAGTGGTGGCCAAAATAATAACCACCAAAATAATGATGACTTTCTTCGCGACTTTTCCGACGACTCGAATGATTCTGCTTAGTTTTATTTTTATTTTGTATTTAGTTTTTTATTTGTGTAATATAAATTTATAATCATATTGTATATTTAAAAATATTATAAATTTAAATTTGAGTTTATTAAATTTATAATATTAAGTATATTTATTTATACATTTAGATATATTTAGTTTTGTTTTTGATAATTTGATTTATAATATTGTATTTAATAAATAAATTATAATATTTAATTTATAAATTTAATAAAACAAAAAATAATATTAATTATTATAACAGAATTAATATATTTAAAACACAAAATATTTTTTTTTATAAAAAAAATAAGTTGCGGCGTGTTTTTCATGTCACTAATTAGTGACGTGAAAAACACGCCGCAACAGCAAACGTAAAAATAAATATAAACTGCTCTGCTCTGCTCTGAACTGCTTTCATCCTATAAAGTCTGTTGCGGCGTGAATTTCACGTGGCAACGTTGTGACATGCTTTTCACGCTGCAACAAGATTGTCACGCGTTCTACAGCGACGTGTTTTTTAAGGTGGCAAAAGTTGAATAGTATCGTGATTTGGGTGTTAGCGACGTGGTATTCACGTGGCAAAACACAAGTTATTTTGTAGTGACGAGTGTGAATATTATGTCATGAAACACATAATAAACATTGTCTCTATCAATATTATTATTCTTGGAAGCAAATAATATATATTTCCAGTAATATATTAATGACTTTTATCGCGTAAAAGTTTGTTATTATTTCAAATCAAGTGATCTTATATTTTCTTCAAAATTTAAATAGATGTTTAACGACACTACACCATTAACATTAAAAGACTTTAAAAACGTTTGTACCCATTAAACAGCTTACTTCAATGAGATTTATAGATCAAATTGACATTGATTTTGTAATATATATTTGCAATATATTTGTTTTTATGTAAATAATATTTAAATTTGTTTAATATTCTAGTAGTAGATGGAAGTCGTTGACGCTTATATCTCATGTATAATTTTGTTACAAATTTTTGTTCATATGTTGTATATATATTTTTTGTTTGGGTAGAAAATATGTATAAAATACAGGAAATGAAAATAATCTGGTATATATGAAAAAAAATAATAATAAAAAATTCATTACAGTTGTATCAGCTAACTGTGGTGTGTCAATTATTTTATCTCTATAATTTAGCAGAGAATCGAATACATAGTTTGATAATATCTTATCACAGTTGATAATTTAAACCGGGATAAAATCACGCACTATTTTATTTCTCACTAGAGTCATTAGTGTGTGGTGGAAAGTAACCCATTTATTATCACACCCATTATTATCACAAACCATTACTAGTGATAAAATCATTATTCCAATCATGATGAAGTAGTATATTTTATAGTAATGCGTCTATAAACATACCTTATTTATGAAAATGACAGTTTTTTATTTATTTTGGTATTGATTCAATAATATTTTATTTAAAAACCTATTAAAATTAATGTTTTAAAAAAATATATATAAGTTTTACATTTTGGCAATTGCAAGGACTTTTAGCCATCAGAATATTTTTTTTCAAAACCTAAATTAAAAAAAAAAAAAAAAACCTTATGCCATTTGAAAGGGCTTTTTTAGATGCCATTTATATTAGTTTCACGTTAGTAGGAGCTTTTGACCACCGTTAACGTTTGCAACTGCCACTTTTTTCCGCATAATTTTTTTTTACAAATGGACATTATTAAGGTTTTATTTTACATGTGAGTGTCTTATAGCCGTTAGAAATGGAGAGATTTCATCTAGTGTGAAAACCATATTATAAGTCAATGAACCTAAATTAAATACGTTAGGTAGTGTTCTAAACTAGGTTTATGGATGACCTACTGTCGGGCACGGTCCTTGCGTTAAGGACGGTCTAAATGATGGGTCAATCTATTGAGGCCCAAGTTTAAGACACATTGTCCACATACCCCTCACTTAAGGACGTGTCATCAACATGTTCAACACACTTCAGAGTCATTGCGTCTTTCATTACGGACGTGATCAGCCCACTACCCGCGAAGTTTGGAGCAGTTGATCCAGGATGATGACACGTGCTGCTCATCCTCACTCTCGCGTGAAAATTCGGACAGTCATCCATTATGGCCCAAGTACTCAGCCCATAATGAAAGTCATTTGTCCAATGCTGGGGCTATATTAATACTCTTCTATATAAGAGAGCCAAGTATCTTATTCATATCTCCCAATCTCACTTACCTCACACTCTTTCTGATTTCAGCATCAGAGTGCCTTGCATGTACACCCCTTCACCCCTCCCTTCTTCGTGGAATGCTTATATTTATGGATGTTTAGACTGACCACTCCTCTGTATGATCACCAGCAAGATCAGTGGCGCCATCAATGGAAACCCTTGTTTCCCCTTCTTCTTTCCCTTGAAACGGAAGATCAAAACAAAAACTCTAACAACGATCATGGCTGGTCCCAACGATAAGAGCAGAATCCCTGAAACCACCATCTCCCATGGTCGTGGCGATGACAACAATAACAATATACGAGAGCTGGAGAATATCACCCCACCAAGGAGGGACAAATACATCGCTTCCCCCCTTCTCCGATAACCCGACCAACGATATCGCCCTGTACGCCAAAACCCTCAAAGCTCGGAAATCTCCAGAGAAGGCTCCGGAGACGTTTCAGCAGATTCTGGTAACTCACAACACCAACTCGACGATGACGGAATTATTCAATGCAATCAACATGACTAACGCGTTGATCCACCGCCAAAACGAGGGGATCGAAGCGTTAGAGATGGACCTCCGTTCACCCTCTCCCCTGCGGAGACACAAACAATACGATTCCCGGAGTCCGTCCATGCGACGACCAACTCGCCGCCCGCCGTTGGAGAGGTAGCAACTCCTGGTATCCAAGAAGCGTAATCAGACTCCTCCTCGCAAGGGCCAACACTCCCCGACCACCAAGAAAAGTAGAGCAGGAGGCCAAACAGAGAACCGTTATTCGCCTCCCCGCAAGACGAAATGTCATTCACAGAATCTTCCACTGCACTGTGATGGAAGTCCTTGACGAGGGATACGCATCCAGTCTCTTCCGCTATTGCTAATTTGGAGCGACGGAGACGGTGTTTCCAGTGATTTCTAGTAAACAACCGCTAGTCTTCCAAACTATCGAATAATCTTTCTTAACGTTATTCAATCTCTCTGGTAACTCACATGATCGACTAGATTGATCATAGGATTCCTTGGATATTAAGGTTACTCTCACAATCGAACAATTATTCATGGTTGATATTGTATAAGTGTTTGGCTTATTTCGATCCCTCTCTCTAAGAGTCTAAAAAATGTAGTCAAAATGTATATGAAAACTAAGTTATACGAATAAATGCTAATTGCAATGCTGATTGTAGAGACATACAAAACTGCATAAAAAATGAAGTAAATGGTTTCGATTTACAAAACGTTTAACATAAAAGGTTTCTGGAATGTAGAAGTTTAAAATGTGAAGAAAGCGTTTAATGCAAGAACACTGTAAATGATTTTAAGTAAAAGTATGCGCTCGAAGGACAATACTTGAAAGTAAAGGTATTGAAAATGTGACAGTTCTCTGAAATATAAAGTGCTTGAAATATAAAGGAAATAGTAAAACGTAAAACTTTGAGGAAAAGACTTCGAAGTGAAAAGATTGTAAATAGGAAAGCTTGCAAATGTTATTTGACAAAAAGAAAAGAGGAAAATACTGGAAATGGTAAAAAGGTTTTCATTAAGTTAGAAATACATGGTGCTATCATACATACATTTCTCTTGCATTCGTTTCCCTTGCCATGTGGTAGTTTGAATGTTATTGAGTATTTTGTAAAACAGATATGACACACTGAAATCCTAATACTAAGACTTCTATTTATACTAATTCGACCCTAACGGTCTCACTACAGGATTATGCCACGTTTCGAACATGCAAGACAATGCCTCTTTCTTCTTTCCACGTGTCCCTAAATGCTCCAGCACATAACTTTCAAACTATGAAAGTCCCGCTTCCATTTGAATTTTAAATGCTTTGGTGTTTCTCCGTTTCGAACGCTTTTCCCAAACATAGCCTCGCTGTTGTTTCGAGACCCCTTTGGATATGTTCCCATAATCACCGTTCGAAGCTTCAAGCTTTGACACACTTATTCGAAACACTGCTTCTGCAACTTCGAAATATGGCGTTTAATTCCATTTCGATCAGAACTTTTAACTCTTTTGAATTTTAAATAACATTATCAAAATCTTCAGCCAACAAATTGCCCCTTTAAAATATGTATTTCGATCTCTTTGAGAAATACCTATTTTAAACATTTATACAAGATTTTGATAGGATTTCGAATCATCGTAACATTTAATGCATTTGACTCCAGTCACATCAATCATAGCACCTTTTGGGTTCCTTAACCGCCCAGAGTCACTTCACAGCGTGGTGCAGTTATAAGTAATGATTATTTTTAAATCACGCCTATTACCTATATCAACTTCACGCCACCTCTTCATCACACCAACCCATGATCTCCACGTATCACACTTTTACTCGGTGGATGCTTAATCTTCTCATTATAAAACATCAACTTAATCTTCCTTTTTCTTTTTTACACTCTAAACCTTTCATACTCTGGATTTTTACTCTTCTTCTCTCATAAAACAATCTAAGCTCTCAAACAACAAAAATGTCTTCTTCCACCTCATCCCAACTCAAGAAAATCTCCAAGAAGAAAGGAAAAACTACAGGAGCAACCATGGAGAGTAAAATCATCACCATTCAAGGCCAATCTGCTCTTTCTCCTCAAATGATTTCCAAAGAAAAAGAAATGCTGTACGCATCACAGGTACTCATCCCTACCCATGTTGCTGGTAAGAGATTAGCCTTAAATGGCCCTCTTACAGTTTTTGAAATATTAAAGGACACCAGGACAATTTTTCCCGTCTGTTATAGCTTCAAACCTTTATTCAACAAAATGGATGCCCCTAGGGCAGTAGAATCTCTTAGTTCGAATACCGTAGAAACCCCAACTGTTCCTCCCAAGGACCCATTTGTTTTGGATTATGTAAAAAGCAATTTTAAGCCATTTCGATCTTGCCCTACTTCTGATATTGCTTATCAAAATTGGTTCACGAAAGTAGAGGCCAAGAAATCCCAGCAATGGGAAGAATTAGGCATTTATAACCTCATTAAGCTATCGAAACCTGGATTCACCTATAGCCATCCTCTGCTGTTTGCGTCCCTTTATTTCTGGGATAGTACCTACAACACTTTCCATCTCCCAGGTGGAATGATTACCCCCACCTTCTTCGATATAGCGGCCATTACTGGGCTGTCGCCAGTGGGAGAAACTTATGTTCCTGACAACGAAGAGCACTCAAGCATCATTGACTTCGAAGTCAAGTTAGCCAGCTTTTCCAAATTTATCAGCCATTATCATGCTGAAGGGGACAATGTGTATGACATAGAGCACATTGCTTTCTTAACCCTGTGGCTGTCTAGATACGTTTTCTGCAGTAGATCCCTGCAGGTAGCTAGTAGGTTCATTCCTCTAGCTAGGGATTTACACGAAAATCGCAAAGTGTGCCTAAGTGAATTACTCTTAGTTGACCTCTATGAGAGCCTGAGGTCAGCTGTTTCGAGCCTCAAATCCCACACCTCCAAAAACATTCTATTAGCTGGCCCATTTTGGTTACTCCAACTATGGCTAAATGCCATGTTCGAACCTTCTTTACCAACCGCCAACACCATAGATGAGCAAGATTCGGAAATAAGTGATAGGATAGTCGAAGGCACTAGGCTTCGAAGACTAACTCCTAATGATGACAAGGATGACTTCAAGGTTCAATTCTCGAAGTACATCATGATATTCTCCAAAAGGCACAAGTTCGAAGAGAGCATGGCGCCTTTTGCTTCGAGGGCTCATGGACCTTCTTGGTTCACCATGGCTCTCTCAGAAGCCATCAAGAGCAAGGAGATTCAGGATGTATGGAGAGCTTTCTTGCTTCCTAGACTCATCTCTTCAAGGATAACCCCAGCCAAGAACCAAATTCTTCTTTTTGCCTACCAACCAAACTTCGTTTCGAGGCAGTTTGGCTTATGCCAACTGATTCCTGAACCTTTGTTCCAAACTGAGAGCGCCATCACTTCTGGTCGAACTTTCAAGGCAAGGGAAGCCAAGATCCAGCAAGAACAATATCAAGGCTTTGCCCAATTTGAGCTGATAGCCTTCGAACCTACCCATCTCGCGGCCAAAGGATTTCTGGAGTGGTGGATTAAGTTTTATCAAACTTGTATGTTCGATACACTTACAATTCGTCAGAAACTAATTGATACCTTCGATGTGCAGGTACCAGCAAAGAAAGGTATGTTTACTCATGCCAAAGAGATTAAAGCTTTTCAAAACTATTTTGAAACTACTTACGACCCCACGCGCTTGGACTCCACTGTGCATCAAGCAGCTGAGACCTTGAAGGAAAAATTTAAACAAAAAGTTTCTAAGCTAAAACTTCCTGCAGGGCTGTCACCTGAGGATAGGTATAGGTTGGCATTCGAAATGCATCCACCTAAATTTCCCAGATTACCTACCTCAGAACTGGCTCTGGCTTGGTTTCCCCCATATCCATGGTGGTTTACTTGCAAAGAGATGTTCAAATATCTTCAAAGGAAACCAAAGCCATCTGAGACTGTGACATGGGCTCGATACTGGCTTCATGATTTCCCAGGACACCTTCGATACAACCTTTCTGCCATGTCAATTAAATCTGATCAAGGCACAGGTGCGAATGCTTGGGAAAAAATCCCAAATGTCTTTTATTTTCCATATCTTTAACCTTTGCTTTAATTGTTTTGATTTTCAGCTATCAGGATAAAGACAGCTGCCTCGAAATCGAAGGAAGGGAGTGCCTCTCAAGCCTCCATCGAAACCACCGAAAAAGCTAATCCACCCGAAACAACTACTACTGCTGCAACTACAACAACAACAATAACGCCAACAACAACAAGTGCCCCAACTCCAACGGTAATCACTTAGTTTTTGATGTTTCGAATTCACTCAAGCTTTGTGATTTATATCTAACTTCGTTCAAATTCTTTCAGACAAACAAGCTTCCTCCTACTACTCCCAAGAAGCGGAAATTAAGCACTACTGGGGAAGACCCCAAGGCTGGAGGAAACTCAAATACTGCTTCGAAGAAGAAGCTAAAGAAAGATACTCCTAAAAGCACTGTTCCGACTAGTGTCTATGGACTCGATTCCAGGGATGCTGCTCCCTTACCTAAATCCAAAAATCCACCTTCGACCTCCAACCCACCGTTGGAACGCATAGCTAGTAACCTCTCCTCTGAGGGTCCACAGGTAAATCGAACTTCTTCTAAAAAATGTTTAACTTCTTATTACCTTGGTGAATGTTTTTCTTTAACATTCTGCTGCTCTTTGCAGAACATTTTGAATCCCACTTCTACCATTTCGACCTCACCATCCAGAGCTGCTGCTCCGCTTAACTCCTCTCCTCAAGGAGATTCCAGCAACTTGGTCCAAAACAAAGGTTCTTCCGATGTGGCGGTTCTGGCTGGAACTTCTGAACAGCCGGATGACCAAGGTACCTCCATTCCTCTGAAAGAGGTGAACGAAACGATACTTCAAACGTCTGCAGAGGATTCACAAAGGGTTCTTCAAAAGTCCCCTCTTGAAACTCTTCAAGAGGACCCAAAAGATACTCAGACTGAAGAAGAAAAAGCTGATTCTGGGCGAGGATTCGAAGAATCTGCAGACGAAGAATCTGAGGAGGAAAACGCTAATGACGAGGAAAACGTCAATGATGGTTCGACTGCCGGGACGGAGTCTAACGCAAATAGCGGCGAAAGGGATGGTATCGAAGTGGTAGATTTGGACGAGGATGAAGAAGACCAAGAGCACGAAGCAAATGAAGGGGATGGTGATGCAATCAACGAAACCCTAGAGGTTGAAACAAACGTGGCTCCCCTACGCGTGGAATTCCCCCAATCCTCTTCGTCTCGAATGACTGACGAGGAACTGGCACTTCTGAGGCGAAATGACCCCATTGGGTACATGAAGGCAAAGTTGGCTCAGAGGGACGTCCCACTCGCTAGAGCTGGCACAAGTTCAACCAGCTATCCTCTTCCCACAGATGAAAGAGTTGTTCTTCTCAACAAAATTAGGAGAACTATTCTCAATGTGGATATATTCGAAGTGCTTAAGCAAGATAGTACTGCTTGCTATACTATGAAGGAGCTGCTCACAAAGGTCAATCTTTCCAACTGCTCTTTGCCAGTTAGTACTCTCTTGTTTGATCTTCAGAATTTGCTGGACAATGTAACTGGCTACCTTCTCCAAGACGAATCTGCTGCCAAGAAGGTTCATGAGAAACGCATTGCCATGGATGCCGCTTATGAACAAGCTTCGAAGCTTTCTCAAGAAGCTGAGGATCAAGCTATGCATCTGAAGCAGGCAAAAACTGAATATGAGGATCGAGCTGAGTCCATTCTTATTTGGGAAAGGCAGATTCTGGAACTTCAGCAGAAAGTTAAGGAGGCTAAGGAACAACAACTAGCCTTCGAAACTAATCCTGCAGGTAACCAATTCGAAGAGCTTCTCAACCAGGGGCTTGCAGAAATGGAGACTGCAGAACAACTTAAAGGAGAAGTGGCAACCTTGGAAGGTGCCAGGCGGTTCGCTCAACAAAAACTTGAGACATTTCGAAGCACCTTTAATCGATTGAAAAATAATGTTTATTTCTAGATTTTGATGTTTATCTGACCATATCTTTGGTTTTTTTACCTGTAATATTCGAACAACGCCATTTTGGCATTCTATCTTGCCATCTTGGCTTTTATAATATTTTGTTTACGTTGTTACTATTCAAATCTCCCGCAGGCTTGGCTTATATTTCTTTAAATATTTCCCATTAACCTTTAGGACACGTTTATCATCCAAGAGCTCTTCGACTTCGTATGCATTGTTTGAGAATACTTTTATTATTCGAAACGGTCCTTCCCAATGAGGTGACCATTTACCTAACGCTTTGTTCTTCTTATCCATAGGCAATATGACTCTCCAAACCAAGTCATTAATAACGAATACTTTTTTCTTCACCCTTTTATTGTATGTTCTGGCCACTCTTTCTTTTTGCCTCATCAAAATTTCCAACGCATGTAATCTAATTTCGTCCAATTCAACTAATTCATTCATCATCAATTCCCAATATAATGCAGCTGGAATTTCGTTTTGTTTCTGAATTCGAACTGATTGCAGATGAATTTCTACTGGTAACACTGCATCATGACCAAATGTAAGTTGGAAAGGCGTAGTGTTAGTGGCTTCCTTAGGAGATGTTCTACAAGCCCATAACACTTGGTCCAGAGTTTTGTGCCAATTTCTTGGCTTCTTGCCAATATGCTTCTTGATTAATCCTATTATTACTTTATTTGCTGCTTCGACTTGTCCGTTTGCTTGAGCATAATATGGTGTTGATGTTAGCAATCTAAACCCCATTTCTTGGGCAAATCCTTGCATCTTTCTACCAGTAAATACAGAGCCTTGGTCTGTAGTTATACTTTCTGGCAATCCAAACCTATAGATAATGTGCTTTTGTATAAATTCAATAATTGCTTCTTGATCAGCAACTACCAAAGGTATAACTTCGATCCATTTGGTAAAATAATCTACTCCCACCAAGATATATTTCTGTCCTTTGGACGAAGCAGGATTTATTTCTCCTATCAGATCCAATGCCCAGCCTCTGAATGGCCATGGTTTGATGATCGAATGCAACTCACTTGCAGGGGCATGTTGAATTCCTGCATGTTTCTGACATTCCTCACATCCTTTAGCAAAGTCTATACAATCTTTGAGCATGCTAGGCCAATACAAACCATATCGAAATAGCAACCATTTCATTTTATGGCCTGCTTGGTGTGCCCCACATGCCCCATTATGGACTTCAGACAATGCTAAATATGCCTCATTTTCTCCTAGGCATTTCAATAATACACCTTCTTGGGTCTTTTGAACAATTCGTTCCCCATGAGGAGATATGACAATGCTCTATATGTTGTTTTTCTATCCACCTTTAGAGTTGGGTCTGCTAAATAACTCTTTAATGGACTTCGCCAATCTGTATCTGACAAAGTATTTATGGCTAGAATTTCGAATCCCTGTTTCTCAGCATATCCCAATCTCATACTTTCCAGATCCGATGGTGTGAATCTCGTAGCCATAACTCTTCCCCTTATTTCGACCAAATCCTTAAAATTCTTGGTAGATACTCTATAACCTGAAGCCAACTGTGCTAAGTCATTTGCTTCTTGGTTCTCTAATCTTGGTATGTGTTGAATATCCATGTATTCAAACTTCCTTAATAGCCTATTGACTATGACGAAGTATACCATTAAATTTTCCTTTATGCACTTGTATTCCTTTGTGATTTGTTTGACCACCAATTCAGAGTCTCCTTTAATTTCGACTCTGGTTGCCCCCAATTCCAACAAAGCTTCAAGTCCAACAATGAGCGCTTCATACTCAGCTTCGTTGTTCGAACAACGAGGACCATCCAATTTATACTTGAATTTTGTTGGAATTCCTTCAGGAGAAATTAGAAGGACTCCAACACCACTTCCATTCCTGTGGGTTGAACCATCAAAGTACAATTTCCATGGTTGCATTTCGACGTAACTCATGCTTGTCTGCTCAACCAACGAATGATCCACGATGAAATCAGAAATCACTTGACCTTTCATAGCTTTTAAAGGCATGAAAGTCAATGAATATTCTGTTAAGGCTAAAGCCCACTTTCCAACTCTACTATGCATTATTGGCTTTGAAAGCATATGTTTAATGACATCGAAGTGAGATGAAACATAAACATCAACAGGTTTTATATAATACTTGAGTTTCATACAAGAGAAATACAAACAGAGACATAGCTTTTCTAAATTTCTATATCTGGTCTCTGCATCATTTAGCACTCTACTTAAATAGTATATGGCTCTTTCGACGCCATTGTTATCCTCTTGTGCTAACATACTACCTATGCTAACTTCAAAGGCAGATATGTACAATCTCATGGGCTTCCCCCATGATGGTGGAGACAAAATAGGAGGCTGAGAAAGATATTCTTTTATTTTGTCAAACGCCTCCTGGTGAGTTTCGTTCCATTCGAAGGCTTGACCTTGCTTCAGACGAAGTAACGGAGAGAAAGCTTGGGTCCTTCCACTCAGGTTCGAAATGAATCTTCTGAGGAAGTTAATTTTCCCTAGTAGAGATTGCAACTCCCTTTTTGACGCAGGTGCTTTCGTCTCCATTATGGCTTTGGTTTTGTTCTGGTTGATTTCAATTCCTTTCTTGTGGACCACAAAACCAAGAAAATCTCCAGCCTGCACAAAAAATGCACATTTAAGGGGATTCATTTTTAAGCCATGTTTTCTCATTCGTTCGAATGATTGGCTTAATTGATGCAAATGTGCTTCTGCAGATATAGATTTGATGACTATATCATCAATATACACCTGCATGAAGGTTTCGATGAAGTCATGAAAAATTGAGTTCATCGCCCTTTGATAAGTTGCCCCAGCATTTTTTAAACCAAAAGGCATCACCACCCATTCGTAGGTGCCTAAGGCTCCTGGGCAACGAAATGTTGTTTTTGCAACATCTTCTTCAGCAATGAAAATCTGGTTATATCCAGAGTATCCATCTAACATGCTCAAGTATTCGAATCCTGCAGCAGAATCTACTAGCATTTCTGCCACGGGCATGGAATATTCATCCTTAGGGGTTGCAGTGTTTAAATCCCTAAAATCTATGCAAATTCTTAAAGAACCATTTTTCTTAATAACAGGTACTATGTTTGCTAACCATTCAACGTACCTTGTTGTTCTGATGAATTTGCAGCGCAACAACCTTTCGATCTCAGCTTTAATTTTTGTGAGAACCGCTGGTGCGAATCTTCTGGGAGTTTGTTTGATGGGCCTCTTGCCATCTTTGATTGGCAGTCTGTGTTCGACCAACTCCCTCTTTAAACCAGGCATCTCATCATAATCCCATGCGAAACAATCTTTGTTTTCCTTAAGGACTTCGATCACTTTCTTCTTGAGGCCTGGGCTAAGTTTAGCACTTACGTAAGTTACTCTTTTTGTTTTTTCATCCCCTAAGTTGACTTCTTCGAGCGGATCCTGTGCCAACATTTTGACACCTGAATTTATGGGGTCCCTTTCGAAGCCTAAGGGTTCTTTATCATAGATGGCATCCAACCTTTGATCCATCTCCAACTCTTTGACACGTGAGCATTTCGAACCCCCCCCCCCCACTAACTTCATTTGCCTTTATAGTTGATTCATTTATTTCAGCCTCTAAGGCCGCTTTTGATTCATTCTCAGCCATATAGGCCGAAATCCTTTCGAAAAAGGTAGACTCAGTCATGGTTAAGGTTGTCGAAGTTCCAGCCTGCTGGCCGTTTTTGTATAGCACCTTCAACTTCCTCTTCTTCACTGATTATTGTTCTATCCCAGTAAAGACCATCATGACGAAGTGTCATGTAGTAGTGGGCGTTTCTAGTTTCATTTATCTCATCATTTGGAACACATGGAGCAATCTTTGCTAGATTCTTATCATAATCCCTTTTGTCAACTAAATTGACAGTTGACATAAAGTAACTCTGGTCTGCTTCGATGTTTTCCACGATTCCATCATCTCTCCACAGAACTAGTCGTTGATGCATAGACGAAGGAACTGCCCCCACGCCATGGATCCATTCTCTTCCCAGCAGCAGGTTATAGTTGGCCTTGGCTTCGATCACCATAAACATGGTGGGCCTGCAACTTGATCCTATTGTCAATTCCAACTGGACCACCCCCAGTGTTTTGCCCACTTTTCCCTCATAATTGGACAGAACCATATTATGGGGCTTGATATCTCCTTCGCGGATCTCTAACCTTTTTAGCATGAAATGGGGTATCAGATTGACTGCAGCACCCCCATCCACTAAAACTTTGTTCACACCATGGACACCTACTTTCGCTCGAATGAAAAGTGGCTTGAGATGATTCTTCATTGCAGGTTCTGGACGCTCGAAGAACGCATTTTGTTCCTCAACAACCCCATTGTCCATCACGTAGTAGCACACGGGCCTATGTTTCATTAAATCTGTGGTATCTTCCTCCTCATATTCATTGATTTCGGTTTCCTGCCCAAATTCGCAGGGAAGCACAGACACCACGTTACAGTTTAAGTTGAATGACGACTCCCCCTCTGATTCGAAGTTATCTGTTATCATATCTTCGTCCTCTTCCGGGCCTGGAGTGTATTCCTTTGGTTCGTCTCGTTGGTCTTCAGAAAAAGCCTCCTATTGACTGGAGGTTTATCTTCAGTTTGATTTTTTGGTTTGTTGGTGCTCGATTCACCTTGTATTTTCGTTGAAGTATCCCCTTTGTTTGCCACAGCTTCTCTTTCAGCCTTTCGAATCCTTTGCTGTCTGCGCCACTGGGATCTTGACATGGGGTTCCTTCCTTTGTAATTCTCTAGTCTCACTTCCTCCCTTTTTTGTGTGTTGAATTGCCTCCTGCATGTCACAGCATGGCGTGCATTTCGTTCAGCACTCCTCCATCTGTCTTTGCCTTTGTCATTTCTGACTTGTAGCCATCTATCGGTTGGCACTTCAGCAGGGAGTTTGAAAGTCACTCTTCGAGCAGCTTTGGGGTGAGGGCTATCAGGCCTTCGCTGTTTGTGTCTGCTGTTGAAATGTGGGCCCATCTGGGCAGTTTCTTGATGGTTCCAGCAAGGGGCGAAGGGAATCGTTTCGAAGGCCCTGGCCATGCTTTGGTCATACACAGCAGAACACCTTGGGCAAATCAAACACTTGGTTGCCCCTTTGTAGCAGCGAAAAACAAACTCCAGCAAACTCTCTCCAGCCTTGGGATAGCACCTAAAAAGCTGGTTATCCTGGCGCCAATTGTTGCCAGTTCGAGCCCTCTGTACCCTTTCGAAATTCGCAGCAATTCTTTGGTTGCAGAGGATGCTGCACCTAGGGCACAATATCATGCCTGAATCTCCTTTGTGGCATGTCATGAGATAATCTTTGAGACTAGCATCTCCAGTGTGATTATCCCCAATTATGTACTTTTCTTTTTCTAAGTATTTTTCCACTTCCTCCATCTCAGAGCGGGGTCTTTCCATATCCACCATATTTATTTCCACATCCCCCTCTTTAGTTTCGTCATCGCCCCACCCTGTGGGCTTTATATCTTCAATCTGGACCTTCGAACTCTCTGGGGCAGAATATTTGACCAGATAGTCAAATTTTCCACTGGGTTCCCCTAGAGTGTCCCATATTTCCTTCTGGGGGGGAATTGGCTGCGTAATTTGGACTTTCTCCAATTCCAGCCTCAAGCCCTCAGTGACTTGTGTTAATCCTTCGTCTTGATTCCCTTGGCCTTCAGTAGCCTGGGTTTTTCCTGCAACAACCACAGGTGCAGCAATCGAAGTGTCTAGCGTATTCTGGATGTCTTCAGTGACTTTCTCGCGGACTTCGACCATCACCCAGTTTTCGACTCCAGTGTCCTTCTCTTCTGTTAGGGCGTCGCTTCGATCAGTTTCCACCATGTTGACCTCTCCAATGCATGCAGGCTCGGAGTAGTTGGTGTCTGCGACGTCCAAAGGATCTTCGTCCACTTTCATCTTCACCTTATCAGCAAACTTTAGTCTGCCGTCTTTAATCGCGTTTTGAATCAAGTCCCTGAAAAGAAAACATTGTGAGGTCTTGTGGCCTAGGAAACTATGATATTTGCAAAATCCCCTCTTCTTCCTCTGATCCAAAGGAGGTATTTTGACATTTGATGGCACAATTAGTTGGCCATCCTTGACAAGCAAGTCAAAAATTTTGTCACACTTAGTGACGTCGAAGGTATAAACCTTCTTTGGAAACTTGTCACTTTTCTCATTTTCAACAATATCTTTCCCCTTTGTGGGAACTAACATTTTGCAGGAGTAAGGCGGGGCCTGTTTTAATTCAGCGAGGTCGATTTCGACCTCTTCGAATTCGAATTCAGGATATTCTTCTACTTTCTCAGTCCCAACATAGGAAATCCTTTCTTTCTTACTATTCTTAAAGACTCTGGCTTTTTCGGCCTTTAGTCTTTCGACCTGTCGAACCCTATCGGCTAACTGAGCCATATCCCTCAAATACTGAGTGTCTAGTTTCTTTCGAATAGAATAATCCAAGCCCCCAGCGGCCATTTCGACTAACTCATGTTCAGGCACTACTGTGTAACATCTGGATTTTAACAGCCTAAATCTATTCAAATAATCATCTATGGGTTCGGTGAACTGTCTCTTAACACTGGCCAATTCCTTCAAACTTATTTTCGATTGTCCCATGTAGAATTGTTCATGGAATAATCTCTCTAAAAGAGCCCAAGTGTCAATAGACCCAGGAGGCAACGTGGTAAACCAAGTGAAGGCATTTTTTGTCAAGGAACTTGGGAAGTATTTGATCCTGAGATCTTCATTATTGGCTATATCTCCTGCTTCGGTTAGATATCTCGCTATGTGTTCGACTGTTGACTCATTGGTATCCCCAGCGAACTTTGTAAATTTAGGGACTTTGTATCCCCTTGGTAAATCAGTATGCATTATACAATCCAGTATAGGAGAAGCGTAATTTGGCCTCCTCATTCCCGTGTTGAGGCCATTCTGGGCCATGATCCTCTCTATCATGGTGGTTAGGTTATTTTCTGCCAAGATGTTATCGTTTCGAATCCTATGAACGACGGCATCGGCATCTTGATTTCGACCAACCAAAACAACTCCCCTAGGTTGTTCTTCTCGAAATTCTGGGGCTTCAGGCCTTTCGATCCTTGCCCCTGGTTCCATAACTTCCCTTTGTGGGCCCGGGATTATTGGGGCTTCTAACCTTGGTGCTCTGGCCCCTAAGTTAACTTCTTCTCTGGGTGGTCTATGAATTGGGTCGTTAGCAATTTGTTCTATAACAGGCATGTTCGTTCGAAATCCCGCCTGGTTCTGCCTACGCCTTTCTGTGGGAGCAAAGAAATCTGCTATTCGACTCATATTGTCAGCGTTTTCCCTGTTCGTCACAGTCACATTCTGAACTATTGGGGCAAATATTTCCTGCATGGTTTGCGCTAACACCCCTATCATATTGTGGTTGCTGTCATCCATCAATTGCCTAAAAGCCAACTGGTTATCTGTGGTTAGGATAGGCAACGTGCTATAACCCACTGACCCTTGGTTATTTGTCATAAACTGATTCGCCCCAGACCCAGATCCTAGTTGTGGAGATGAATTCGATGTAGAATTGTGTAAACCTGCCATAAAAGATGTTGGCATTCCGTACGAAGAACTTCTAATTCTATTCCCATCGAAGCCGGGCGGTCTAGTTAATGGTGTGGCGAAATGGGATTGTGTTCCTGGTGGTGGAACGAATCCCCCAGGGTAGCCCATAGTTCCAGTATTTCCTAAGATCGAACTGTTAGTTGATATGCCACTTACTCCATTGGTGGCTATGTTACTGGTTGAAGATGCAACAGACTGTGCATTCGAAGGGATTACATTAGATGTTCCGCTCGAAATGGACGCGTTAGTGCCTGTTGTCTCGTGAAATCATGGATGCACCTATCCCCGTCGGATTGGAAAAACTGCCAAACCTGGGAACATATGACAAAAAAGCTTATTCCAATGACCATCTTGAGAACATTGATATCTTTCTCGACTATCACGGTGTCACCGGTGCCGTCAGGTGCAGATTATTCCCCACTACTCTGCGAAAGGGTGCCATGACATGGTATAAAAGTCTCATTGAGGAGTCCATCACTTCCTGGAAAAATCTAAGGAAGAAATTCTCGAGGCATTTCACTACTTCTCGAGGACATCCTAAGACCTAAGCGACGCTCGAGGCGATCGTCCAAGAAAAAGACGAACCTCTCTATGAATACATCGATAGTTTCAATCGAGAAGCCGTCCAGGTCTTCACGACCGACAACATGAAGAAATATTTGCTCGAGCAGGGTTTTCTCCCCTGCAGCGAATTCTCCAAAGCAGATGTCATGGAAACACCCGCTTCACTACAGAACCTCTTCTTCAAGGCCCAAGCCTACATTCTATACGAGGAGAAAAAAGGTTCTAACACTGCTCGAGACTTTCACCGCCAGGAGACTACAAGAGTTTATAGGCAAGAAGACCTGGCACCTCGTCGGGGAGCAGAGAAAAGAAAAGAAAAGAGGACAAGCCCCTTGAGCCTCGAGAACACATAAGACTTATTGGCCATTTCTCTGAATACACTCCACTAGTCGCTTCTCGCGAGCGTATTTTGTCCAAGTGCGAAGACTCAAAATTCTGCCAGGTCAGAGTCTGTTTCCCCAAGTAAACGCCCCCAAAGCCTAATATGGACAAAACCAAGTATTTCCGCTTCCACAAGAGCCACATGAACGTTACTAAATACTGCACCCACCTTAAGGATGCAATTGAACTCCTCATCATAGAGGGACACTTGAAGTAGTTCGAGAAAAGAGAAACCCCTCGGAAAGACGCCCAGGAAGCAAATAATGTAGAGGAGGAAAATCCACCCTTTGATGATGCTAACTTACAAATCACCATGAGCATCACACGGCCCGAATACTTATTCATTACTAATGAGGCATACTTCCCTCTCTACATTGCAACACACAGCTCTTGGGAGTCCTCCCCCTCCGCCATGGTCATATCTGGAAGTGGATTCAACAACCTCACCATAGGTTAGGTGAAACGGAAGTTCGAAGAACTTATCAATATGAGTTCGAGCCAGAACACTAACCTCTAGAGGTGTCAGGGAAGCTCAACCCCTATCGCATTCTACCGAGAGGAGATTCCTGGTGGCTCCCCCAACTACAACATGCCCCCGCTCGTGAGAGCACGAATGGCAAACTTCGATGTTCGTCGTATTCTGGTTGACCAAAGGAGCTTGGTCGATATAATGTACTCTTACATGTTCAAGACTTTGTAGCTCGATGAGACATATCTGACACCCTACGTAGGCTCTGATCTGCAGGGCTTCAACGGTGAAACCACAAGGCCTTGGGGCTACGTGGAGCTTATTGTCACCTTCAGAGAAGCTGAGACCACCAGAGTTGTCAAGACCCATCTCCCGGTGATCGACTGTCCATCTATATACCAGTGCATCCTGGGTAGGCCAACTCTGGCCTAATTTATTGTTGTGCCCTCCACGGTTTACCTGAAGGTGAAATATTACACTCCCAAGGGGCTCGTCGCCACCCTTCACGGGGACATTGAAGTTGTGAAGAGTGGGGCACGTGGCGCTCATTTGGTGATGTAGCCATTCTGAAGAACGGAAACGGTGCAGCGTGCATCCTCGATTTCGAGAAATAGTCATGATGACAACATTTGAAAAGACATCGTGCGTGCTAAATGCCTTACTGAAGTGACGTCTTGGGAACATGTGAAATGATGACTTTTTGAGATTGTTAGTTGGTTGGTAGGAGGCGAAAAGCACACAAACTAATTTGTGGCTGAGAATGAAGGACAGGTGTCGAATGGAATATCAAAGAATGATTTTTTCTTTTCAGCGTCGAAATAAGACATTCTTGGGGGGCAATTTGTTGGCTCCTAAATTCGACACCCTTGTTTGTTATCATATAGACCATTAATTATGAGTCAAAAGATTTTCCCACATAGGGAGGCTTCGACCAACTGATCATGTCGAAGGGTCATCAAAGAATGACAAGATACTTAGAGAAATTCCTTTAAGTTGGAATCTTGTTGTCTTCGACGTCGAAGGAACCTCTCGACAAAGGTACCTGATGCCCAAGGTCGAACGGTTTGAGATTTGAATTGTTGGAGGGAAAACGGTTCCCAGCAGTTACCAAGTGCAACGTGCCGAGAACAAAAGCGTCGAAGGCTGTGAGCGTGCCATGTGGCGTCATCTCGAAGCAGTGTAACTGCCCAGCGGTTACTTAGGATTTGTTTTAGTATAAATACTAAGTGTTCACGTAGTTTTCGCGTGTGTTCATCATTTTATACAAGTCACTCATTTAGATTCAAGTACCCAGCGTGAGAGAAATCATTGAGAATGTATGTGTGAAACACCATTTAAATTAATCAAGTCTTTTATATTCAAGCAATTTATCGCTTTTCATTTACTTATCTCTGTCGAAGCCTTTTACTTAACGCTCTTATTTATTCTATCAAGCTTTTCTTCATGCAATTTACTTAAAGTGTCTTTACTTTACTGGCATTAATCACCATTAGGATTAGTCAAACTCCAGAAAATCAACCATGTCTTAGGATCAATCTGATCGATCCTGCTAGTCACCAAATAAGTAACCTTTTGGAAGATCAGCGGTTGTTTACCAATTTTCACGGTAAACAGGTAGACAACTCCTAGTTACTTGATCAAATTTGCAAACATCTTTGCTATTTTCAAAAACACACACACAATTTCAAAACAATCTCCCAAAACAAAACTTTCAAACATCGAAACATTTTTCAAAAGACAAACACCTTTGTATACATTCAAACAAGAATTATTACAAAGGTTTCCTGAACAAAAGCCTCTTTTCAAAATACTTTCAAAACCACACACAAAGCACCATTTCAAACAATTGAAAAGCAAAAGCAAGTGATCTAAACAAGTAACTAAGAGCCCATGAAAAACCATGGATGAAAAGGGTGCTAGCACCTTCCCTTTTCATAATCTACCCCCCGAACCCAAGAAAACATCTCAAAGGTCTTTCCTGTGCTTTTTGACCTTTCCTTTGGATAAAATAAAAAGTCGGTGGCGAATCTTGCTAAGCTGAAACATTTGCGAACACAAACACAAAACCTCAAGTCAGTTCTCCCACCGTATCACACTTACCTTCCAAAGTTCTCTGCTTTCCCGAATTGAGTGATCATTGCACCTTAACATCAATACACTACTTCACCTATCAACCTATCTTTCACTCTCACCAAGTCTCTCGGGGTTAGTATTTTCACTCATAGTTCAAAATATGCAATATCAACTCAGGAGTTTGAATACATTCTAAATTAATTTCACATATACATAATACACACTTTTTGAGGTCTTCGGGTTGTAATGGGGCTTAGGTACAATAGGATAAACAAAGGAAAATGGAAAACAACAGGTTTGGAGCTCACCGTCAGTGTTGTCCTTCTCTTCTCTGTGCTTCTTTTTGCATGGTTTAACCAATGGGATTTTCGAACACCTCCTTTTCAAGTTTTTGGGTTCTTCAGTTTCACTCAAGTATTTATTTTAAGCATTTCTTTGCAATTTAACTAGGTTTCTTCTTTTCGGTAAGTGCTTTTCAATCATTTTTTTCTTCAAGACATGAGTGTCTTCAATACTTCTCTTTTTTTCTGCACTTACCTATTTTCTTTAGGTGTTACTACCCCAAACTTGGAGCTTAGCACAGATTCAAGAAAACAACACTGAGTTGAGCAAGGTAGGAAGTCTTTTGCCATGCGTTATCATAAGCGGTGATAAACAAAAAAAATCGGATACATGCCCAACAGGGTTAACAATGGATAAACATTACAATGGGACGGCTAGAAAGGCTCAGGGGTAAAACAAAAACAATGTGCCTCAGTGTGTGTCATAATGTAGTTATTATCAACTCGAATGCAAATAAACTCAGAGTGACAGAGACATACCTGACTAGCTCTCATGATGAATCAATACATGTTTGGCTTTTTATGTCCTCACCGTGTCAGGTAAAGTTGAAAGATTCCATAATACCTTCCAGTTTTGTGTAACTTTCCACTCATCTTGAGATGCACAGGTTACCTTTGTCGTTTAACCCTTGATAGTTGCGTCTGATCACTCATTCGACAATATCAACTTTCGGGGGTCGTTTGCAACAAGCACAGTAAATGACATGATCTTCTCATCCACTTTAACTAATTTTCATTACTTGTCTGGACAACAATACCACGATCCTGCACTAACTAACTTAACAACAATGCAAAATAGCAATGCAAAAACAAAAATAAATAAAATACTAAACCAAAACAATGAGTAAATGCAATAACTAAATCCCCCCCACACCTGAACTAAACATTGGCCTCAATGTTTTAGAACAAAATATGGGGGTAAGACTCATTATGATCACTGGGGAGGAGGAGGAGAATGGTGTGGGAAGTGCAACATCAAGCGCTGCATCATAGCATGCTTCTCATCAATAGCACCCCCTTGGCGGGTTTTCTCTTCCCTCTGTATGGCCTGTTCTGTACGGAGATATTCTAGCTCCTCTTGCACCCACGCCCACTGATCATGAGACATGGAAGAGGACTCGAGACCCTGTTGGGTCGAGCTCTGGTGGGTGGTAGGTACAAACAACTCCTGATCCAGATCATCTTCCTCCATATCATTACCTGCAACAAAATCACCAGCTTGGTCGCCATCCCCTTCTTCTGGGACAACAACAGCATATAACCAGTTATCATAATCAGTAATACAATTTTATCATGGTTAGGCAACTTCAGAAGACATATCTTACGGCTCATCAGAGCATAACAATCTCTCCTAACCTCAATCATGCTTTGCTGGATAAGAACATTTAAGTCAATTTCACTTAAAGCAGCAACCAGTGCTTCTTCAACTAATACTGCACCACATCCATAATAGTCGGCAATTTGCATTATCATGCTGCCAACCGAATGTCACCAGAGGTGGCTCGCCCAACTTTCCCCAAGCGATCAGCCGCAAAAGAAGTGACATTCACTGGTGAATTATGGACCATGGAAAATAAAAAGAAAAGTTCTCTCTTGGCGGCCACTCCGGTACTATCACCTTGACCAAACAAGGTGTAAGCTAACCCTTTATGGGCATATCTAAAACATAAGTTTTGTATCCACGACGCCTTCGCACCTTTAGGAATGTACCCGAGAAGACGAGTAATGGCCTTCCAAAAATCACCTACAACAAAAGTATCAGGCACAACTCCATGTCCTACCCGTGGGAGATGGAGACATTGTGCTAAATACTCTACAAACATTTCATAATAAGCATTATAAAGGAGAAATTTCATATTACCATAATACTCTCTTATGGTACCTGTTCACCGTCTTTCCAGTTTAAACTCAAGAGTGCTTAGAAATTCTAAAGTAATACCCTCATGGGTCGGAGCCTCATTGTGCATGAACTATAGAATCCTAAATTGTGAAACATCCTATCAATCTCATCATGCAGCCCTAATTCTTCAAAAGTTTTAGTGCACATATACCTTGTCGGTGTTAGCTTTTGCTTAACATGCACAACATGCCTTTGAGCATGTTCCGGTTCTTCAAAAATGATACCGTGTACATTGGGTGCACAAATGGTCCTTCTTTTTTCCCTTGATGGCTCTGAAAATGCCTTTCCTCGATCGGTCCTTTTTAGGGGCATTTTGGGAACCTGAAAAATAAGAGAAAACTGAAATCTATAAATTAGTGAAAAGCTACTGGTATGTGGTAGAGGATGTAATTTGGAGAATATTTTATGGAGGTGGATGGGGGTTTTGAAGCTTTTTTAATGGTGAAAATTTAAGCTTTTTTGGTGGAGGCTATGGAGAAAATAGGGTTTGATGTAGAAGAGAGAGTGAGAATCTAAATAATGGTTGGAAAGACGAGGAGAGGTGTTATAAAACCAGGTGGAGTCCACAAAAAAAACAAGAAATACAAAAAAAATTCAAAGTTCGTAAGCCCAAAATGGGCCGTGTCCAGTGACACGGCCGACCGTGTCGCACGCCAGAGTTCCCAAAATTTTGTTTTTTTCACTAAATTTCTTCAATAAGAATGACACGGGCCGTGTCCGGTAACACAACCTCCCGTGTTGCACGTCTGAATGTTCCCATTTTTTCACTTGTACACATTTCCTTCAGTGAGTGTGACACGGGCCGGGTCGGGTGACATGGCCGAGCGTGTTGCACTTCTGATTTTTGTGAAATTTTTTTCTCTTTTGCAAAATTTTCTCCTCTCTCTCTCTCTCTCTCTCTCTCGGTAAACTCCATTTTAGCGCTCTTGGTTCCTTTGCAAGACACTGTGATTACCTACACAAATACAATAAAAATATGATAAAACAAAGACAAAAGTTAGAATTAAAACGTGTGGGGTTTCCTCCCACGGAGTGCTTCGATTAACATCGCATGGCTTGAGGGTCGTCCATCTTACCCTGTAAGACGAACATTATCAATCAACCCACCTGCTTGCCCAGTGTAATAAGGCTTCAATATCTATCTGTTCACTTTAAATGTATCCCCATTAACTTGATTTTTCAATTCTATTGCTCCATGGGGAACACTTTGCGACAAACGGTCTGGACCATCTGGATTTTAACTTTCCAGGAAACAACTTCAACCTGGAATTGAACAACAACACCAGCCGTCCTTCCCAAAATTCCTTCCTTAAGATCTTCTGATCATGCCATTTTTTTGTTTGTTCTTTATATATCTTGGCATTCTCATAATCCCAATTCCTAAACTCTTCTAACTCATGAAGTTACAGAGTTCAGGATTTGTCAGCTTTCAAAAGATCACAATTCAGGAACTTGGTATCCCAAAAGGCTTTATGCTCTAGTTCGAGCCGTAAATGACTTACTTTAACGTAAACCAATTGATAGGGAGACATACCTATAGGGGTTTTGAATACAGTTCTGTACGCCCATAGTGCATCTTCCAGCTTTATAGCCCAATCTTTCTGAGAAGCGCTAACAATTTTTTCAATTATCTGCTTTTCTGCCTGTTAGACACTTCAACCTGTCCATTTGTCTGAGGGTGATACGAGGTGGAAATCTTGTGCTTTACATCATACTTCCTCAACAGTTTCTCTATCAGCTTGTTTAAGAAGTGAGTACCCTCATCACTAATTAGAGCCCTAGGTACCCCACACCTAGAGAAAATGTTGTTCATGAGGAAATTGACCACCACTTTAGAATCATTTATGGTTAATGCGACAACTTCCACCCACTTTGACACATAGTCGACCGCGACCAAAATGTAATTATTTCCAAAAGAGGGTGGAAAAGGTCCCATGAAGTATATTCCCCACACATCAAAAAGTTCTACCTCTAACATGGAATTCTGAGGCATCTGGTTCTTTTTTGAAATGTTACCCGTCCTCTGACATCGGTCACATTCCCTCACAATGCTCTGAGCATCTTTAAACAGAGTTGGCCAGTACAACCCAAACTGGATGACTTTTACAGTTTTTCTATCTCTACTAAAATTCCCTCCATATTCTGAGTCATGACAAGCTCTTAGTACATCTCTTTGTTCTTCCTATGGGACACACCTTCGAACCAACCGTCTATTCCCTTTTTGTATAGGAATGGTTCGTCCCACAAATAAAACCTGCAATCATGCAAAAATATTTCTTTTTGTTAGAGTCAAAATCATCAAGTATTATTCCACCTACCAAATAATTCACATAATCAGCGAACCACAGAGCACCAATCATAGCTAGGATTCGTTTGTCAACAAACTCATCCTTGATTGGGTACTTCTCCTCTGTTTCTTTTATTGTTAATCTGGGATAAGTGATCAGCAATAGTGTTTTCACATCCATTTTTGTCCTAGATCTCTAGATCAAACTCTTACAGGAGTAAGATCCACCTTAGCAGCCTTGGTTTTGATTCTTGTTTAGAAAAAAGATA
Source organism: Vicia faba (assembly GCA_948472305.1). Classification (NCBI taxonomy): domain Eukaryota; kingdom Viridiplantae; phylum Streptophyta; class Magnoliopsida; order Fabales; family Fabaceae; genus Vicia; species Vicia faba. The sequence goes on along the minus strand of OX451740.1, from coordinate 974,783,026 downwards.
TTTCAAAGCAGCATGGTCAATATAAACAATTACCTTTTACCCCAACATGTAGGACTTGAATTTGTCAAAAGCATACACCACTGCTAACAATTCCTTTTCAATGGTTGCATACTTCATATGAGCTAGATTTAACACATGGCTTGCATAGTAGATCACATGCAAGATCTTTTCTCTTCTCTGTCCTAGCAGTGCCCTTACTACTATATCACTTGCACCACACATGATCTCAAATGGTATAGACCAATCAAGAGAAATTACTATAGGGGCAGACCCAAGCTTATTCTTTAAAGTTTCAAAGGCCTCGCCGAACTTTTTATCAAAAAGAAACAGTGTATCCTTCACAAGAAGACTCGTTAGAGGCTTCACAATCTTGGAGAAATCTCTTATGAACCTACCGTAGAATCCTACATGTCCTAAGAAACTTCTTATTCCTTTCTCATTCACTGGTGGGGGTAAATTTGCTATCACATCCACTTTGGCTTTGTCAACTTAATTTCCCTTATGGGAAATTTTGTGACCCAACATTATACCTTCATGCACCATGAAATGACACTTCTCCTAATTGAGAATCAAATTGGTCTGCTGACATCTTTCTAGCACAAGAGACTAGTTATTCAAGCAATTCTCAAAAGAAGATCAAAAAACCGAAAAATCATCCATAAATACTTCCATGTGCTTTTCAAGCATGTCAGCGAATATGGATATCATACATATCTGAAAAGCAGCAGGTGCATTACACAACCCAAATGGAATTCTCCTGTAGGATAAAATACCATAAGGTCATGTGAATGTAGTCTTCTCTTGATCCTTTAGAGTTACCACAATCTGATTGTATCCCCAATACCCATCAAGAAAACAATAGTAATCATGACCAACTAACCTTTCCAACATTTGGTCAAAGAATGGTAAAGGAAAGTGGTCTTTTATTGTAGCAATATTCAATCTTCGGTAATCTATGCACACTCTCCAACCTGTAACAATTCTGGTAGGAATCAACTCATTCTTCTCATTTTTTATGACAGTTGTTCCTCCCTTCTTAGGTACCACATGAACAAGACTCAACCATGCACTGTCAGATATACGGTAAATAAGACCCGCATCCAACAGATTCATAACCTCTTATTGAATAACTTCTTTCATATCTGGGTTGAGTCTTTTTTGAGGTTGGACAACCAGTTTCTGATTATCTTCCACCAATATCGTGTGCATGTAACTTGTGGGACTAATACCTTTCAAATCTTTAATGGCCTGTCCGATATCACCCTTGTATTTCTTGAGCACTTTGATGAGCTGGTCTTCTTGAACTTCTTTTAAGCTAGAGTTGATAATAGCTGGACATTTCTCTTTAGTGTCAAGAAAGATATACTTGAGATTTTCAAGCAGCTGTTTCAACTTTTTTCCCTTTTTCACCTCTTATTTTTCTTCAGGAGACTGTGGTGGTCATAAATCTTCCCACCATTGTGGTTTTGATCTATTCCATGGAGGTTATGCTTCGAACATGGCTAGCACTTCAAATTATTTCTCATCTATTTCCTCATTGCTTTCAGAAATTGACAAGCTAAGAACTCTCTCCAAAGGTAATTCAGGAACTTTGCTTTGAATTGAGAGAATGAACGTTGTGTCCAACACTTCAATGTTTTTACTTTTATCTTCATCATCTTTGAATTTCATGGTGTCTCTCACATTAATTTTTAGCTTCTCATCATAGACCTTGAGGGTCAAAGTACCTTCCTTAATATCTATCATGCATCTTCCCGTCTCTAGAAAAGGTCTTCCCAAGATTAGTGGGATTTCCTCATCTTCCGGCATTTCAAGAACCACAAAATCAACAGGGAACACAAACTTGTCAATGTTCACAAGAACATCAGTTGCAATACCATAGGGTCTTTTCATTGAATGATCTGCAAACTAAAGTGTCATGCGAGTGTCTTGTACCTCACTGAGTTCAAGCTTTTTATAAATTGAAAGTGGCATCAGGCTTACTTGAATGATCTATCACCAATGGTTCAAGGAATAATAACCGCACCTCTGTATTTCTTCTTCACAGAAATTTTGAGACCCTACAAAATAGCACTACATGTTTCAGTTAGCATCACCGGCTCAGTGTCAATGGAACACTTCTTCGATATGATGTCTTTCATGAATTTAGCATAGATAGGCATCTGTTTCAGAGCTTCAGTAAAAGGAATGCCAGTCTCAATTTTCTTGAACAATCCAAGAATTTCTCAAAAATTTTCTCATTAAGATCTTTCTTCCTTGTTCTTGTAGGATAAGGGATAATGATTTTTGGCTTAGGATATTTCTGCTATTCCTTCTCAACAACTGGTTGTATAACCACTTCCCTAGCTTGCTTCGGATCAACTCTGATTTCTAGATCCACTTCTAATAAACCTTCCTCTTTTATTTCCTCTTTTTTGACATTTCCAGCTAACTTACCGCTTCTGGTCACAACTGCATTCACAATTTGATTTTCTCTTGGGTTTGTAACAGTTCCACTAGGCAGAGTGCCAGGTGCTTGAGCATTCACTAGATGTTGTGCTATTTGTCCCATCTGAACTTCTAGATTTTTAATTAAAGTGGAAGTGTTCTTATGATTATTTTTTGTCTCCTCTTGAAACCTAATATTATGAGATGCCATCGTTTCAATGGATAACTCCCAATTTGCTTTCTTTAGAGCTTGATGTTGTTGCTGCTGATATTGATTCTGATATTGGCCTTGCCCCTGCTAATGAACCTTCCCTTTTTGACCTCTTATTGGCTGAAGATTTTGATAATATTATTAGAAGCCAAGTGAATTGAACGTTTCGATCGAAATGAAACAAAGCGTCATGTTTCGAAATAGCAGAAGCAGTGTTTCGAATAAGCATATCAAAGCTTGGAGCTTCGAGTGGCAATTATGGGAACATATCTAAAGAAGTCTCGAAATGACAACAAGGTTGTGTCTGAGAAGTGCGTTCGAAGCGGAGAAGTACCAAAAATATTTGAAATTCAAATGCAAGCGGGACATTTGAAGTTTGAAATTTATGTGCTGGAGCATTTTGGAGACACGTGGAAACAAGAGAGAGGCATGTTCTGCATGTTCTGAAGGTGGCATAATCTTATAGCAAGATCGTTATGGTCGAATTAGTATAAATAGGAGTCTTAGTATTAGGATTTCGTGTGTCATATCTATTGTACTAAATACTCAGTAAACATTCAAATTACCACATGGCTAGGGAAACGAATGCAAGAGCAATGTACGTATGATAGCACCACATGTTTATGATTTAATGAAAACCTTTTATAATTTCCAGTACTTTCCTTTATCTTTCTGCCAAATACCATTTACAAGTTTTCTCATTTAAAGTCTTTTTATTCGAAATCTTTTCATTGAAGCCTTACATTTTAATGCTTTCTTTACATTTCAAACACTTTACATTTCAGAAAACTGTCATACTTTTCATGCCTTTATCTTCAAGTTTTATCCTTCGAACGCCTATTTTTACTTAAAGTCATTTTACAGATTTCTTGCATTAAACGCTTTCTTCATATTTCGAATCTTTTACATTCTAGAGCATCTTTTACATTAACTGTTTTTATAATTCGAAGCCATTTACTTGCTTTTTATGCAATTTTACATGTCTTTACAATTAACATTTATTCATGCAAGTTAGTTTCGTGCACATATATTTTGATTACACCCTTAGATCTTTGAGAGAAATCGAAATAAGTCAAACACCTACACAACACTCAAATACCAACCATGAATATCTGTTCGATCATGAGAGTTACCCTAATGACCAATGAATCCTAGGATCAATCTAGTCGATCCTGCGAGTTACCAGAGAAATTGAATAACAGTCAGTAAGTTTATTCGATAGTTTGGAAGACTAGCGATTGTTTACCAGAAATCACTGGAAACAAATTGGCACACCTGGTGGGACCAATAATTGGACATTAGAAATAAAGATTGTTGAGACATAACCATTATAAAAACGTTGGAACCTAAGAAGTTTGCTGTTTTATGAACCTAAGAAGTGGTAAAATAACCAACAACAACCAACCCTTATCCAGAAGAAAACGTTTGAACAAGATGTCTAATTCTGACAATCAACAAGGGGAACAAAATGCCCCACATACAACAGACACTAATGTGTCCACTTCGATGGGAACATCTAATGTGATCCCTTCGAATGCACAGTTTGTTGCATCTTCAACCAGTAATATAGCCACCAATGGAGTAAGTGGCATATCAACTAATAGTTCGATCTTAGGAAATACTGGAACCGTTGGTTATCCTGGGGGATTTGTTCCACCATCAGGGACACAATCCCATTTCGCCACTCCACTAACTAGACCACCCGGTTTCGATGGTAATAGGACCAGAAATTCCTCTTATGGAATGCCAACATCTTTTATGGCAGGTTTACACAATTCCACATCAAACTCATCGCCACAATTAGGGTCTGGGTCTGGGGCGAATCAGTTTATGACAAATAACCAAGGGTCAGGGGGTTATAGCACAATGCCTATTTTAACAACAGAAAACAAGTTGGCTTTTAGGCAATTGATGGATGACAGTAACCATAATATGATAGGGGTGTTAGCACAAACTATGCAGGAAATATTTGCCCCAATAGTACAAAATGTGACTGTGACAAACAGGGAAAACGCTGACAACATGAGTCGAATAGCAGATTTCTTTGCTCCCCCAGAAAGGCGTAGACAGAATCAGGCGGGATTTCGAGCAAACATGCCTGTTATGGAACAAGTTGCTAACGACCCAATTTATAGACCACCTAGAGAAGAAGTTAACTTGGGGGCAAGGGCACCAAGGTTAGAAGCCCCAATAATCCCAGGTCCACAAAGAGAAATTATGGAACCAGGGGCAAGGGTCGAAAGGCTAGAAGCCCCAGAGTTTCGAGAAGAACAACCTAGGGGGGTTGTCATGGTGGGTCGAAATCAAGATGCTGATGCAGTCGTTCATAGAATTCGAAACGATAACATCTTGGCAGAAAACAATCTAACCACCATGATAGAGAGAGTCATGGCCCAGAATGGCCTCAACACAGGGATGAAAAGGCCAAATTATGCTTCTCCTATATTAGATTGCATAATGCATACTGATTTACCAAGGGGATATAAAGTCCCTAAATTTACAAAGTTCGCTGGGGGATACCAATGAGTCAACAGTCGAACACATAGCCAGATATCTAACCGAAGGAGGAGATATAGCCAATAATGAAGATCTCAGGATCAAATATTTCCCAAGTTCCTTGACTAAAAACGCCTTCACATGGTTTACCACTTTGCCTCCTGGGTCCATTGATACTTGGGCTCTTTTGGAGAGATTATTCTATGAACAATTTTACATGGGACAGTCGAAAATAAGCTTGAAGGAATTAGCCAGTGTCAAGAGAAAGTTCACCGAACCCATAGATGATTATCTGAATAGATTTAGGCTTTTGAAATCCAGATGTTACACAGTAGTGCCTGAACATGAGTTAGTCGAAATGGCCGCTGGTGGTTTGGATTACTCTATTCGAAAGAAACTAGACACTCAATATTTGAGGGACATGACTCAGTTAGCCGATAGGGTTCGACAGGTCGAAAGGCTAAAGGCCAAAAAGGCCAGAGTCTTTAAGAATAGCAAGAAAGAAAGGATCTCCTATGTTGGAACTGAGGAAGCAGAAGAATACCCTGAATTCGAATTCGAAGAGGTCGAAATCGACCTCGCTGAATTAAAACAGGCTCCACCTTACTCCTGCAAATTATTGGTTCCCACAAAAGGGAAAGAGATTGTTGAAAATGAAAAAAGTGACAAATTCCCAAAGAAGGTTTATACCTTCGATGTCACTAAATGTGACGAGATTTTTGATTTACTTGTCAAAGATGGCCAACTCATTGTGCCATCAAATGTCAAAATACCTCCTTTAGATCAGAGAAAGAAGAGAGGATTTTGCAAATATCATAGTTTCCTAGGCCACAAAACCTCACAGTGTTTCCTTTTCAGGGACCTAATTCAAAATGCAATCAAAGACGGCAGACTAAAGTTTGCTGATAAGGCAAAGATGAAAGTGGACGAAGATCCCTTGGACGTCGCAGACACCAACTACTCCGAGCCTGCATGCATTGGAGAGATTAACATGGTGGAAGATGACCAAAGCGAGGCCCCAACAGGAGAGAAAGGTACTGAAACTGAAAGCTGGGTGATGGTCGAAGTCGATAAGGAGGTCACTGAAGACATCCAGAAGATACCAGAGACTTCGATTGAAGCAGCACCTGTAGCTGTTGCAAAGGAAACCCAGGCTACTGAAGTCCAGGAAAATCAAAACCAAGAACTAACACAGGTCACTGAAGGCCTGAGGCTGGAATTGGAGAAAGTCCAAATCACGAAGCCAACTTCCCCAGTGGAAAATTTGACTATTTGGTCAAATATTCTGCCCCAGAGAGTTCGAAGGTTCACATTGAGGATATAAAGCCCACAGGATGGGGAGATGATGAAGCTAAGGGGGAAGATGTTGAGATAAATATGGTGGATATGGAGAAACCTCACTCTGAGATGGAGGAGGTAGAAAAATACTTAGAAAAAGAGAAGTATAGAATGGAGGATAATCACGCTGGAGATGCTAGTCTCAAGGATTACCTCATGACATGCCACAAAGGAGATACAGGCATGATATTGTGCCCTAGGTGCAGCATCCTCTGCAATCAGAGAATCACTGCGAATTTCGAGAGGGTACAGAGGACTCGAACTGGCAACAATTGGCGCCAGGATAACCAGCTGTTCAGGTGTTATCCTAAGGCTGGAGAAAGTTTGCTGGAATTTGTGTTTCGCTGCTACAAAGGGGCAACCAAGTGCTTGATTTTCCCAAGGTGTTCTGCTGTGTATGACCAGAGCATGGCCAGAGCCTTCGAAACGATTCCCTTCGCCCCTTGCTGGAACCATCAAGAAACTGTCCAGATGGGCCCACGTTTCGACAGCAGACACAAACAACGAAGGCCTGATATCCCTCACCCCAAGGCTGCTCGAAGAGTGACTTTCAAACTCCCTGCTGAAGTGCCAACCGACAGATGGTTGCAAGTCAGAAATGACAAAGGCAAAGACAGATGGAGAAACACCGAACGAAATGCACGCCATGCTATGACGTACAGAAGGAAATTTAACATAGAAAAGAGGGAGGAGGTAAGATTAGAGAACTACAAAGGAAGGAACCCCATGTCAAGATCCCAGTGGCGCAGGCAACAAAGGATTCGAAAGGCTGAGAGGGAAGCTGTGGCAAACAAAGGGGTCACTCCAACAAAGAACCAAGGTGAATCTAGCACCAACAAACCAAAAAATCAAACTGAAGAAAAACCTCCAGTTAATAGGAGGCTTTTCTCTGAAGTACAACGGGATGAACCAAAGGAATACACTCTAGGCCCAGAAGAGGACGAAGATATGGTAACAGATAACTTCGAATCAGAGGGGGAGTCTTCATTCAACCTAAACTGTAACGTGGTATCTGTGCTTCTCTGTGAATTTGGGCAGGAAACCGAAATTGATGAGTGTGAGGAAGAAGATACCTCAGATTTGATGAAACATAGGCCTGTGTGCTACTATGTGATGGACAGTGGGGCTATCGAGGAGCAAAACGCGTTCTTCGAACGTCCAGAACCTGCTATGAAGAACCATCTTAAGCCACTATTTATTCAGGCAAAAGTTGGTGCCCATGGTGTGAACAAGGTTCTAGTGGATGGGGGTGCTGCAGTCAATTTGATACCCCACTTCATGCTGAAAAGACTAGAGATCCGCGAAGGAGACATCAAGCCCCATAATATGGTTCTATCCAATTATGAGGGAAAAGTGGGCAAAACACTGGGAGTGGTCCAGTTGGAATTGACAATAGGCTCAAGCTGTAGGCCCACCATGTTTATGGTGATCGAAGCCAAGGCCAACTATAACTTATTGCTGGGAAGGGAGTGGATCCATGGCGTAGGGGCAGTTCCTTCGTCAATGCATCAACGACTAGTTCTGTGGAGAGATAATGGAATCGTGGAAAACATCGAAGCAGACCAGAGTTACTTTATGTCAACAGTCAATTTAGTTGACAAGAGGGATTATGATAAAAATCTGGCAAAGATTGCTCCGTGTGTTCCAAATGACGAGATTAACGAAACCAGAAACGCCCACTACTACATGACCCTTCGCCATGATGGCCTTTACTGGGATAGAACAATAATCAGTGAAGAAGAGGGAGTCGAAAGCACTATACAAAAACGGCTAGCAGGCTGGGACTTCGACAACCTTATCCATGACTGAGTCCACCTTTTTCGAAAGGATTTCGGCCTATATGGCTGAGAACGAATCAAAAGCGGCCTTAGAGGCTGAAATAAATAAATTAACTGTAAAGATGAACGAAGTAAGTGGGGATGGCTCGAAATGCTCACCCTTCAAAGAATTTGAGATGGATCAAAGGTTGGATGCCATCTACGATAAAGAACCCTTTCGAAAGGCACCCCATAAACTCAGGTGCCAAAATGTTGGCACAAGATCCACTCGAAGAAGTCAACTTAGGGGATGAAAAAACGAAAAGAATAACCTACATAAGTGCAAAACTTAGCCCAGGCCTCAAGAAGGAAGTAATCGAAGTCCTCAAGGAAAACAAAGATTGCTTCGCATGGGATTATGACGAAATGCCTAGTTTAAAGAGGGAGTTGGTCGAACACAGACTGCCAATCAAAGATGGCAAGAAGCCCATCAAACAAACTCCCAGAAGATTCGCACCAGCGGTTCTCACAAAGATTAAAGCTGAGATCGAAAGGTTGTTGCGTTGCAAATTCATCAGAACAACAAGGTACATTGAATGGTTAGCAAATATAGTACCTGTTATTAAGAAAAATGGTTCTTTAAGAATTTGCATAGATTTTAGGGATTTAAACACTGCAACCCCTAAAGATGAATACTCCATGCCTGTGGTAGAAATGCTAGTAGACTCTGCTGCAGGGTTCGAATACTTGAGTATGTTAGATGGATACTCTGGGTATAATCAGATTTTCATTGCTGAAGAAGATGTTGCAAAGACAACATTTCGTTGCCCAGGAGCCTTAGGCACCTACGAATGGGTGGTGATGCCTTTTGGTTTAAAGAACGCTGTGGCAACTTATCAAAGGGCAATGAATTCAATTTTTCATGATTTCATTGAAACCTTCATGCAGGTGTATATTGATGATATAGTCATCAAATCTATATCTGCAGAAACACATTTGCATCATTTGAGCCAATCATTCGAGCGAATGAGAAAACATGGCTTAAAGATGAATCCCCTTAAATGTGCATTTTTTGTGCAGGCTGGAGATTTTCTTGGTTTTGTGGTTCACAAGAAAGGGATTGAAATCAACCAGAACAAAACCAAAGCCATAATGGAGACGAAAGCACCTACGTCAAAAAGGGAGTTACAATCTTTGCTAGGGAAAATTAACTTCCTCATAAGATTCATTTCGAACCTGAGTGGAAGAACCCAAGCTTTTTCTCCGTTACTCCGTTTAAAGCAAGGCCAAGCCTTCGAATGGAACGAAGCCCACCAGGAGGCATTTGACAGGATAAAAAGATACCTCTCTCAGCCTCCTATTTTGTCTCCACCTTCATGGGGGAAGCCCATGAGATTGTACATATCTGCCTCTGAAGTTAGTATAGGAAGTATGTTAGCACAAGAAGATAGCAATGGTATCGAAAGAGCCATATACTATTTAAGTAGAGTACTAAATGATGCAGAGACCAGATATAGCAATTTAGAAAAGCTATGTCTCTGTTTGTATTTCTCTTGTATGAAACTCAAGTATTATATAAAGCTTGTTGATGTTTATGTTTCATCTCATTTCGATGTCATTAAACATATGCTTTCAAAACCAATAATGCATAGCAGAGTTGGTAAATGGGCTTTAGCCTTAACAGAATATTCTTTGACTTTCACACCTTTAAAAGCTGTGAAAGGTCAAGTGATTTCTGACTTCATTGTGGACCATTCTTTGGTTGAGCAGACTGTCATGAGTTACGTCGAAATACAACCATGGAAATTGTACTTTGATGGTTCAACCCACAGGAATGGAAGTGGCGTTGGAGTCCTTCTAATTTCTCCTGAAGGAATTCCAACAAAATTCAAGTATAAATTAGATGGTCCTCGTTGCTCGAACAACGAAGCTGAGTATGAAGCGCTCATTGTTGGACTTGAAGCTTTGTTGGAATTGGGGGCAACTAGAGTCGAAATTAAAGGAGACTCAGAATTAGTGGTCAAAAAAATTACAAAGGAATATAAGTGCATAAAGGAAAACTTGATGATATACTTCGTCATAGTCAACAGGCTACTAAGGAAATTTGAATACATGGATATTCAACACATACCAAGAATAGAGAACCAAGAAGCAAATGACTTAGCGCAGTTGGCTTCGGGTTATAAAGTTTCTACCAGGAACTTTAAGGATTTAGTAGAATTAAGGGGTAGAGTTATGGCTACTAGATTCACACCATCGGATCTGGAAAGTATGAAATTGGGATATGCTGAGAAACAGGGATTCGAAATATTAGCCATAAACACTTTGTCAGATGCAGATAACACTTTGTCAAATGCAGATTGGCGAAGTCCACTGATGAGTTATTTAGCAAACCCAACTCTGAATGTGGATAGAAAGACAAAATACAGAGCATTGTCATATCTTCTCATGGGGAACGAATTGTTTAAAAAGACCCAAGAGGGCGTATTATTGAAATGCCTAGGAGAAAGTGAGGCATACTTAGCATTGTCAGAAGTCCACAGTGGGGCATGTGGGGCTCATCAAGCAGGCCATAAAATGAAATGGCTGTTATTTCGATACGGCTTGTATTGGCCTAGCTGCTCAAAGATTGCATAGACTTTGCTAAAGGATGTGAGGAATGTCAGAAACATGCAGGGATTCAACATGCCCCTGCAAGTGAGTTGCATTCGATCATCAAACCATGTCCATTTAGAGGATGGGCATTGGATTTGATAGGAGAAATAAATCCTGCTTCGTCCAAAGGACATAAATATATCTTGGTGGGAATAGATTATTTTACCAAGTGGATCGAAGCTATACCATTAATAGTTGCTGATCAAGAGGCTATTATTGAGTTTATACAGAAGCACATTATCTATAGGTTCGGATTGCCAGAGAGCATAACCACAGACCAAGGCTCTGTGTTTACTGGTAGAAAGATGCAAGAATTTGCCCAAGAAATTGGGTTTAGATTGCTAACGTCAACGCCATATTATGCTCAAGCAAACGGTCAAGTCAAAGCAGCCAATAAAGTGATAATAGGATTAATCAAGAAGCATATTGGTAAAAAGCCAAGAAACTGGCACAAAACTTTGGACCAAATATTATGGGCCTGTAGAACATCTCCTAAGGAAGCTACTAACACTACGCCTTTCCAACTCACATTTGGTCATGATGCAGTGTTGCCAGTAGAAATTCATCTACAATCAGTTCGAATTCAAAGACAAAACGAAATCCGAGCTGCATTATATTGGGAAATGATGATGAATGAATTAGTTGAGTTGGACGAAATAAGATTACATGCATTGGAAATTTTGATGAGACAAAAAGAAAGAGTGGCCAGAACATACAACAAAAGGGTGAAGAAAAAAGTATTCATTATTAATGACTTAGTTTGGAAAGTCATATTGCCCATGGACAAGAAAAATAAAGCATTAGGTAAATGGTCACCTCATTGGGAAGGACCTTTTCGAATATTAAAAGTATTCTCAAACAATGCATATGAAATCGAAGAACTGGTGGATGATAAGCGTATCCTAAAGGTTAATGGGAAGTATTTAAAGAAATATAAGCCACGCCTGCAGGAGATTCGAATAGTAACAACGTAACCAAGATATTATAAAAAGGCCAAAATGGCAAGATGAGATGCCAAAATGGCGTTGTTCGAATATTACATATAAGAAACCAAATTGTAGTCAAATAAACACTGAAATTTAGAAATAAGAATTATTTTTCAATCTGTTGAAGGTGCTTCAAAAAGATTCAAGTCTCTGCTGAGCGAAACGCCTGGCTCCTTCCAAGGTTGCCACTTCTCCTTTAAGTTGTTCTGCAGTTTCCATTTCTGCAAGCCCCTGGTTGAGAAGCTCTTCGAATTGGTTACCAGCAGTATTAGTTTCGAAGGCTATTTGTTGTTCTTTAACCTCCTTAACCTTCTGTTGAAGTTCCAGAATCTGCCTTTCCCAAAGAAGTATGGACTCATCTCGAGCCTCATAATCAGTTTTCGCCTGCTTTAGATGCATAGCTTGATCCTCAGCTTCTTGAGAGAGTTTCGAAGCTTGTTCATAAGCAGCATCCATTGCAATGCGTTTTTCTTGAACCTTCTTGGCAGCAGATTCATCTTGGAGAAGGTAACCAGTTACGTTGTCCAGCAAAGCCTGAAGATCGAACAAGAGAGTACTGACTGGCAAGGAGCAGGTAGCAAGATTGACCTTTGTAAGCAACTCCTTCATAGTATAGCAAGCAGTGCTATCTTGTTTGAGCACTTCGAATATATCCACATTGAGAATTGTTTTCCTGATCTTATTAAGAAGTACAATTTTTTCATCTGTGGGAAGAGGATAGCTGGTCGAACTTGTGCCAGCCCTAGCAAGTGGGATGTCCCTTTGAGCCAGCTTTGCCTTCATGTACCTAATAGGGTCATTTCGTCTCAGGAGTGCAAGCTCCTCGTCAGTCATTCGAGACAAAGAGGATTGAGGGAGTTCCAGATGTAGGGGAGTCACGTCCATTTCAACCTCCATGGGTTTGTTGGTTGCATCACCATCCCCTTCATTCGTTTCGTGCTCATGATCTTCTTCATCATCATCCAAGTCCACCACTTCGATGTCTTCTTTTTCACTGCTATTTGCGTTGGACTCCGTCCCAGCAGTCGAACCATCATTGGCATCCTCCTCCTCAGACTCTTCGTCTGCATATTCTTCGTCTCTTTGGCCAGAATTAGCTTTCTCTCCTTCAGTTTGAGTGTCCTTTGGATCCTCTTGAAGGGTTTCAAGAGGGGACTTTTGAAGAGAAGCTCTTTGCATATCCTCTGCAGATGTTTGAAGTGGTGTTTCGTTTGTCTCTTTCAGAGGAATAGAGGTACCTTGATCATCCTGCTGTTCAGAAGTTCCATCCAGAACCGCCATATTGGAAGAACCTTTGTTCTGTACAAGGTTTCTGGAATCTCCTTGAGGAGAGGAATTGAGTGGAGCAGCAGCTTTGGATGGTGAGTTCGAAGTAGTGGAAGTTGGATTCAAGATGTTCTGCAAGGAGCAAAAGAATGTTAAAAACATGCACCAAGGTAATAAGAAATTATTATTTTCAAAGAGATTTAAAGTTCAATTTACCTGTGGACTCTCGGAGGAGAGGTTGCTAGCTATGCGTTCCAATATTACGTTGGAGGTCGAAGGTGGAATTTTGGATTTGGGTGAGGGAGCAACATCCCTAGAATCAAGTCCAGAGACACTAGTTGGAACGGTACTTTTCGAAATATCCTTCTTTTGCTTCTTCTTCGAAGCAGTTGGTAAGTTTCCTCCAGCCTTGGGGTCTTCCCTAGTGGTGTTTGATTTTCGCTTCTTGGGAGTAATAGGAGGAAGTTTGGTGGTCTGAAAAGATTTAAACAAAGAGTTAGATGCAAATCATAAAACATGAGTGAATTCGAAAACATCAAGGCTAAGTGATTACCGTTGGAGTTGGAACACTGGTTGTTGTTGGTATTGTTGTTGTTGTTATTGTTGTTGCATCAATGGTTGTTGTTTCGGATGGAGTCACTTTGTCAGTAGTTTCGATAGAGGCTTGAGAGGCGCTCCCTTCTTTCGACTTCGAAGCGGCTGTCTTTATCCTGATGGCTGAGAATCGAAACAATTAAAGCAAAGGTTAAAGATATGGAAAATGAAAAACGTTTGGGATTTTCCCAAGCATTCGCACCTATGCCTTGATCAGATTTAATCGACATGGCAGAAAGGTCGTATCGAAGGTGTCCTGGGAAATCGTGGAGCCAGTGTCGAGCCCATGTCACAGTCTCAGATGGCTTTGGTTTCCTTTGAAGATGTTTGAACATCTCTTTGCAAGTGAACCACCAAGGATATGGGGGAAACCAAGCCAGAGCCAGTTCTGAGGTAGGTAATCTAGGAAATTTAGGTGGATGCATTTCGAATGCCAACCTATACCTATCCTCAGGTGACAACCCTGAAGGAAGTTTTAACTTAGAAACGTTTTGTTTGAATTTTTCCTTCAAGGTCTCAGCCGCTTGATGCACAGTGGAGTCCAAGCGCGTGGGGTCATAAGTAATTTCAAAATAATTTTGAAAAGCTTTAATCTCTTTGGCATGAGTAAACATACCTTTCTTGGCTGGTACCTGCATATCGAAGGCATCAATTAGTTTCTGTTGAATTGTAAGAGTATCGAACATATGAGTTTGATAAAACTTGGTCCACCATTCCAGAAACCCCTTAGCTGTGAGATGGGTAGGTTCGAAGGTTATTAGCTCAAACTGGGCAAAGCCTTGGTATTGTTCTTGCTGTAATTTGGCTTCCCGTGCCTTGAAGGTTCGCCCAGAGGTAATGGCACTCTCAGTTTGAAATAAGGGTTCAGGAATTAGTTGGCATAAGCCAAACTGTCTCGAAACAAAATTTGGCTGGTAAGCGAAAAGGAAAATCTGATTCTTGGCAGGAGTTATTCTTGAAGAAATGAGTCTAGGTAGCAAAAAGGCTCTCCATACATCCTGAATCTCCTTGCTCTTGACAGCTTCTAAGAGAGCCCTGGTAAACCAGGAAGGTCCATGAGCCCTCGAAGCAAAAGGCGCCATGCTCTCTTCGAACTTATGCCTTTTGGAGAATATCATGATGTACTTCGAGAATAGGACTTTGAAGTCATCTTTGTCGTCATTGGGAGTTAATCTTCGCAGCCTAGTACCTTCGACTATTCTATCAGTTATCTCAGGGTCTTGTTCACCAATGGTGTTGGCAGTTGACAAGGAGGGTTCGAACATGGCATTTAGCCATAGCTGAAGTAACCAAAAAGGGCCAGCCAGCAGGATATTCTGGGAGGTATGAGATTTTAGGCTCGAAACAGCTGACCTTAGGCTTTCATAAAGGTCAACTAAGAGCAGTTCACTTAAGCACACTCTTCGATTTTCATGCAAAGACCTAGCTAGAGGAATAAACCTACTGGCTACCTGTAGGGATCTACTGCAGAAGACGTATCTTGACAGCCATAGGGTAAGGAAAGCAATGTGTTCTACATCAGACACACTGTCTCCCTCAACATGGTAGTGACTGATAAACTTGGAAAAACTTGCTAGTTTGACTTCGAAGTCGATTATACTTGAATGTTCTTCGTTGTCAGGGATATATGTTTCTCCTACTGGTGATAGCCCAGTGATGGCCGCTATGTCGAAGAAGGTAGGGGTGATCATTCCACCAGGGAGATGGAAAGTATTATAGGTACTGTCCCAGAAATAGAGGGACGCGAATAACAAAGGGTGGCTGTAAGTGAAACCAGGCTTCGACAGCTTAATCAAGTTGTAGATACCTAATTCTTCCCATTGCTGGGATTTCTTAGCTTCTACCTTATTGAACCAGTTTTGATAAGCAGTGTCGGAGGTGGGGCAAGATCGAAACGGTTTAAAATTACTTTTTACATAGTCTAATACAAAAGGGTCCTTAGGAGGAACAATGGGATTTTCCATGGTGTTTGAGCCAGAAGATTCTATTGCCTTAGGGGCGTCCATTTTGTTAAACTAGGGTTTGAAACTATAGCAAACTGGGAAAATTGTCCTGGTATCTTTTAAAATTTCAAAAACCGTAAGAGGGCCCATTAAAGCTAACCTCTTACCAGCAGCGGTGGTAGGAATGAGTACCTGTGATGCATAAAGCATTTCTTTTTCCTTTGAGATCATCTGGGGAGCAAGAACGGATTGGCCTTGGTGAGTGATAACCTTACTTTCCATTGTAGTTCCTGCGGTCTTTCCTTTCTTCTTGGAAACCTTTTTGAGTTGGGATGAAGTAGAAGAAGACATTTTTGAAGAATGTTGAAAGTTTAGGGTTTTTGGCGAGAGAAGAAGGATAAAAGATTCAGAATGAGGAAAGAAAAGAAAAAGACTAAGTTGATGATGTTTTATAATGTGGAAGTTTGAGCATCCACTGAATAAGGTTGTGATACGTGGAAATCATGGGTTGGTTTGATGAAGAGGTGGCGTAAAGTTAACATGGGTAATAGGCGTGATTAAGGATAATCATTGTTTGTAACTGCACCATACTGTGAAGTGGCTCCAGGAGGTTAAGGAATCCAAAAAGTGTTATGATTGACGTGACTGGAGTCAAATGCATTAAATGTTACGATGATTCGAAGGTCGCATCAAAATCTTGTGTAGATGTTTAAAATAAGTATTTCTCAGAGAGATCGAAATACATATTTTAAAGGGGCATTTTGTTGGCTGAAGATTTTGATAATATTATTAGAAGCCAAGTGAATTGAACGTTTCTATCGAAATGAAACAAAGCGTCATGTTTCGAAATAGCAGAAGCAGTGTTTCGAATAAGCATATCAAAGCTTGGAGCTTCGAGTGGCAATTATGGGAACATATCTAAAGAAGTCTCGAAATGACAACAAGGCTGTGTCTGAGAAGTGCGTTCGAAGCGGAGAAGTACCAAAAATATTTGAATTTCAAATGCAAGCGGGACATTCGAAGTTTGAAATTTATGTGCTGGAGCATTTTGGAGACACGTGGAAACAAGAGAGAGGCATTGTTCTGCATGTTCTGAACGTGGCATAATCTTATAGCAAGACCGTTATGGTCGAATTAGTATAAATAGGAGTCTTAGTATTAGGATTTCGTGTGTCATATCTATTGTACTAAATACTCAGTAAACATTCAAATTACCACATGGCTAGGGAAACGAATGCAAGAGCAATGTACGTATGATAGCACCACATGTTTATGATTTAATGAAAACCTTTTATGATTTCCAGTACTTTCCTTTATCTTTCTGCCAAATACCATTTACAAGTTTTCTCATTTAAAGTCTTTTTATTCGAAATCTTTTCATTGAAGCCTTACATTTTAATGCTTTCTTTACATTTCAAACACTTTACATTTCAGAAAACTGTCATACTTTTCATGCCTTTATCTTCAATTTTTATCCTTCGAACGCCTATTTTTACTTAAAGTCATTTTACAGATTTCTTGCATTAAACGCTTTCTTCATATTTCGAATCTTTTACATTCCAGAGCATCTTTTACATTAACTGTTTTTATAATTCGAAGCCATTTACTTGCTTTTTATGCAATTTTACATGTCTTTACAATTAACATTTATTCATGCAAGTTAGTTTCGTGCACATATATTTTGATTACACCCTTAGATCTTTGAGAGAAATTGAAATAAGTCAAACACCTACACAACACTCAAATACCAACCATGAATATCTGTTCGATCATGAGAGTTACCCTAATGACCAATGAATCCTAGGATCAATCTAGTCGATCCTGCGAGTTACCAGAGAAATTGAATAACAGTCAGTAAGTTTATTCGATAGTTTGGAAGACTAGCGGTTGTTTACCAGAAATCACTGGAAACACCTCTCCATGCAAAATTTGGATAATTCTTCCACCAAAGATTGTAGGTGTTAGAATAAGAATTATTCTACTTCAAAAACTTGATATCTTCAATTTGTCGAGCAGTTGCAAGATAATGAACAGTCATGTATGGTCTACCACAAATTTCATAAATAGAATTTTGACCTTGTTGAATCTGAGCCACTTGTTGAGTATTGTTGTTCATCGCCTTGAGCTTCTTCTCCACTTACTTACAACCATGTCATATAACTCTATATGCTCATTTGCAACAATGGCTTCAATTATCTTCTTGATACCAGTGGTTGTTGAAAAATTAGATGAGCCACCAGCTGCTGTGTCAATTAGCTGCTTGGTTTTGATCCTAAGGCCATTCACAAACATTTGCATCTGCTCAGTCTGATCTAAATTGTGAGTAGAATAAGCCACTAGGAGTCTTTTGAATCTTTTATAGGAATTCCCTAGTGACTCACCCTCTTTCTGCTTGAAATTTAGGATCTCATATCTTTTTCTCATGAATACTGACGCTGAAAAGTACTCATTCAGGAATTCTTTTTCCATCTCTCCCCAAGAAGTAATGCTACCCGCCGGAAAGGAATAAAACCACTCTTCAGCCTTATCAGCTAAAGTGAACGGGGACATCCGCAACTTTTATGTTCCTCAGTATTCCCATCTATCTTCAAAGTGGTGCTCATTGTTAGAAACCTTTGTAAATTCTTGTTGGCAATTTCATTAACCCTTCTAGAGAAGGATCTCCTCACAAGATGAGTGTCAATGCTAGGATGTAGCTGAAAATTTGGTACATTCACCGATTGGTTCATAATAGTTAGTTGACCAGCCGGTGCATTCGTTCCAACATAGTCACCAAGTAGTCTCTCAGGTGGATTTTCAGCCATAGTCTCAGATTCTGATTCTGAATCTGTCTCTTTATGCTCTGAACGGTGTTCTGATTCAGAATCTGAATGAATTAAAATAAGTTCTTCCTCGGAGGCCAGTTTAGCTAATCTCGCTTGTGTTCTCCTTGAGTGAAAAGTCCTTTCGATCTTTGCTTCAAAAGGAAATTCAGTTGAGGCCTTACCTTGCATAAAAGATTAGATACAAATTAGTAATAATAAAATAATATGTATATATATATATATATATATATATATATATATATATATATATATATATATATATATATATATATATATATATATATATATATATATATATATATATATATATATATATATATATATATATATATATATATATATATATATATATAACTGTGATACGGTGGTAGAACCGACTATTTATATTGGTTTTACGTTTTTTATTCGCAAATGTTGCGGTAAGTAAGAGTCGCCACCGAATTTTATTTTATCCAAATTAAGGAAAGGGTGAAAAGAACAAAAAAAGATCTTTTCGAGAATTTTCTGAATAAGGGGGGTAGATTATGGAAAGGAAAGGTGTTAGCACCATTTCCATCCGTAGTTTTCTACGGGCTCTTAGATGCTTAGCTCATGTTTTGAAAATTACTTGTGCTTTGTGTGTTTTGAAAAATCATTTTGAAAATGCCTTAGTGCAGAGATTCGCTTTATGATAACTCTTGTATCAGTCCTCAAGAGTGTTAACAAAGGGAATGTTTTTGAAAGTGTTTTGAAATGTTTTGTGTAAGTGTGAAAGTCTTGTTTTTGAGCAAGCATCTATGAGCTATCTACTTATACTTGAAAGGTTTGTTCTTTTCCCCATATCCTTTAGACAACGCTATCCTACTATTAGTGAGTAGGTAGCCCTATCGTTGGATGTTTGAGGGACATTCGAAGGGACATACAGTCATAAAGGCAACATGTAGAGACTCTTTAGCAATTTTCTTAAGGGACTAAATCATTTACTGAAAGGCAACACTGTAGGGTCATCGAGAGACTTATTATCTTTTGATTCAAAGGGTCTTTGCTAAAGCATCCCTATTCTCGAGGGACATGACTGTTATTTTTTGAAAGGCAACCAAAGTGGGCGTACCCTAGAGGTGTATATGTGCAATTGTGTTGGTTTTCAGTTATTTTAGTCTTGTGTTAAGTTTGCTAACACTTTGTTTAGAGTCTTTCCATACAAGCCTAATTACTAACAGTTAATATCTTGCAGAAATTTAAAGTGCGAGAATTGTAAATCATACGCTATTACAATGCTTCGGGGAGGGGGTATTTACATGTCCAAATGGGGAAACAAAAAGTAAAAAAGTCCTAAATTTAACTATTACAATCTTTTTCAGTTACATAAATATAAAATGAACAAAATTTAAAATGGACGCGCGGATATGAAAAGCGAGGTAAGCCCTAAAATACTTCTACATACTTAGCATTTTTTGTCATTTTTATTAAGAAAAATACTTAAATTAAAAAAAATTAACTTTAACTAAATAAAGAAAAAGTGATAAATAAGATGCAATTAAAACTAATCAAAAAGAAACTAATTCTAACATTTTTTGGATTTTTATTATGGATAAAAAGATTTGAAATGATTAAGTCTAAGTTCTAATTGATTTTAAATTACTTGAAATAAATCAAAATATAATTAATTAACTTGCACGAATTAAATTTAATTATATATTAAAAAAATCTAAATCTATTTTATTGTTTTTTTTTATTTTATGATTAAATAAAAATTATTTTGAAAAAGTAAATATAAAAAGAAGTAAATAAAGAAATTCGGCGTTAGTTTTGGCTAAAGGTCTCTGAATTTTGCGTTTCGAAGCCAAGCTTCCGATCAATGTTGAGAATGGTATCTCATAAACCAGGCCTCAAAACATACAAGCTTCACATCCAACCTGCTCTATGTACGACTACAAACATGTATCCAAACGTCAAATAGATTAATAAATGCAGATTAACAAGATTACATTTAAATAAACTATACCGAAATATGCAACTTGTATGGATGACTCGGGCGCGCTCCAAGCCAGGGTGAGGAATAGAAATGACTCCTAGGAACCTCAGGAGTGCAAAGATGGCACGAGATTAGATGGAGGAAAGCTGAAGATCAGGTTTTGAATTTTCACAACTTTTGAACGATTTTGAGAATTTTGAGAGAGCTTTGTGATGAGCTTTTGAAGAGATTTTTGAAGAGTAATTTTGTGCCCCTTTGCATATGGTTTGATTATGCTTATATAGAGGTATGAATGAGGAAACATACATGGCAAGGAATTAATTAATCAAACCATGATAAAACAAAAATCAAACATATTGAAAACTTTCCATTTTTGAGTTTGTTCTTGCCATTTTTGAAGATCCTTGTCTCTTTTTGAATGTTCAATGAACCCGGACCATTTGGATGTATCTTGCACGAAAATATGGATCTTCTAATAGATCAAATCAAACCCAAATGTCATGGCCCATTATTCTTTGTATTTTTATTTAATTTATTTGATTTAATTGATATTTAAATGAATAGAAATTCAAATAAATAGAAATAAAAATCAAAATAGTGCATGGTTAGGTTTATAGGTCCTTGTGTATGTCATAAACATGTTTGAACCCTAAAAGTTAGGTCCATTAACCTAAAAATGCAATTTTGCTCAAAGTTGACTTCATGCATTTTTCACAAATTTGCCCAACTTGTGCAAACCGTAACTTGCTCAATTTTTATCTTTTGGAGATGATCTCTGAATTTTTGGAAAGCCCCATACGTCCTCTACAATCTATATGTTAATAAATTTTTCTTTTGAAAACACTATATTGATGTAAGTTGTCTTGACAAAAAGTGTCTTTTGTTGACTTTTTGAAAATGACCTGTAATGTATGAGCTTGTATCTTTCAAATGGTGCATTTATTGAACTTGAGGATAGAAGAGAAGTTGTAGGGAATTGGATTCTATTCAAAATGAGCTTTAGTTGGGGAAAAATGGATGAAGTATGTGAAAGTTATGCCTGGTCAAAGTTCAATTGACTTTTCCTAGGAAACCCTAATTTAGCAAATCTTGACTTTTGATGATCTAAGGACTTTCCTTGAGGAATCGTGATCAACACTTGATTAAATGATGAATCTAACTTAAAAATGTTGATGTTGACCAGAAATCTTGAAGTTTTACTGTATATAGGCCACAGTTGACTTTTGACCTAATAGAGTTAATTTTCAGGCATTTGAGCAATTGACTGAGCAAACTTGTAGTGGAATGCATGAAATTTGTCATGGAAAATATTAAAGGAATATTAGGACCATGACAAACATTTGTGACCTTTGGAGCTTACACATCTTATATGAAAAGTGAAACCCTAATTAGAGGTTCATTGCTTAGGAGGAGAGTTTGTCTGATCAATTCTTGGTCAACCTTGAGCAATTGAGGACCTCTAGAAGCATGTATTGAGTGAAAATGGGAGGCAAAAGTTTGGGGTACAACAACTGCCCTTGTTAAATCTTCTTAAATCTGAGGATTTAGATTGGATTGTCTGCCTTTCGTGATCTGAAGGTAGAAGATGATTGAACACTAGAGTGTCCAGAAATTTGCACTCGTCTGAAGTGATATTGTTGGTGGATAATATCAGGAATGGGCTTATAGATACCATTTGAAAAATATGATGGAATATTTTCGGGGATGGGCTTAAAGGTGCCATCCAGAAAATATGACGGAGAGTCGTCGGAGATGGGCTTAAAGATTCCATCTAGAGAACAATGTTGATTTTATGAGATATTCCTTTCTGGGTATTCCTATTCCTGTTGTTGAGGAGGAATCCGCTGAGGAATGTTGGTATTTGTCTTGGGAAATAGAGTTTAGGAGATTCAGTTGTCCATTACTCAATTGGGGAGTCATCTCTTAATTGGAGAGACGGAAGTGAACTATTATCTGGTCAGGATCCAGGCTTCACTGTGACTTGTTGAGGATAATAAGGTTGGCTGCTATTTGGTTGTATTCCAGGCCTCACAATGACTTACTGGGGGAACATGAAATTAACTGTTATCTGGTCAGACTCCAGGCTTTACAGTTTCTTTAACTGGGTAATAGTCAGAAAAATCTTAGTGTCGATTTAACTGAACCAAATAAAGGTCTTGAATTATCTTCAACTGGAATAGAAATCAGAAAAATCTTAGTGTCGATTTAACTGAACCAGAGAAGGGTATTGGATTAACTTTGACTGGAATGGAAATCAGAAAAATATTAGTGTCGATTTAACTGAACCATAGAAAGGTCTTGAGTTTTCTTCAACTGGAACAGAAATCAGAAAAATCTTAGTATCGATTTAACTGAACCAGAGAAAGGTCTTGAACTATCTTCAACTGGAATAGAAATCAGGAAAATCTTAGTATCGATTTAACTGAACCAGAGAAGGTCTTGAATTAACTTTGACTGGAATGGAAATCAGAAAAATCTTAGTGTCGATTTAACTGAACTAGAAAAAGGTCTTGGGTTATCTTCAACTGGAATAGAAATCAGAACAATCTTAGTATCGATTTAACTGAACTAGAGAAGGTCTTGAATTAACTTTGACTGGAATAGAAATCATAGAAATCTTAGTGTCGATTTAACTGAACCAGAGAAGGTCTTTTGAGAATGATCTTTCTGAGGAAGATGCTGAAATAGCCCTTCGTCAGACGTAGCCTTTGAGAAGACTGCCAGGTAATATAAATAGTCAAAGGTGTTTATTGATTTGATCTTTCTTGAAAAGTTAAAGAGTTAGTCGTATGCAATGTCATGATGTATGAAATGCATTGTGTAATGGTGTTCTCAAAATAAATGAGATTAGTATGTATGCATTTATACTGCAGATGCTATGACGTTTGTAGAATGATATATGAATGCAATATGTGAATGTATCAGTTGTTCTATTGCAGTGCTGTTGAATTAGGGAAAATAAATCCTTAATTGCAGCTGGCGATGAAGAATGTAGGTCTTCAGATTTTGTTGAAGTTGAACTGCTGGGAGATGATCTTCCGTTGTTAGAGAAGTAAACTATGCTGGGGAAGGAAAGCTTTGGGCACTGCCTGAGGATTTTGTGAAATCCTATTGGGGAATCCTGAGAAGTTTGACGACTTTACTGGGGAATACCTGATGTCGGAGCAGTAGTTGGAAATTTATGTTATGTCGGGGATACAAGAACACCTGACATCACTAGGTTTTAAGCTGAGGATATGGCGGTGACTTTTTAGTAAGATTCCTCTGCCTCTGTACCTGCTGAAGAAAGTACCTGCAGAGACTTTGTGGATGGTTTGAGTGTCATCCCAACTTCTGGAGTGCTTGGTAAATGCTGATCAGGATGATAAGTCTTCTACTGATAAACAAATGACAAGATGACGGGACATAGTTGTACGTTTTTAATCCCTAACTTTTGCCTAGACCGCCCATTTGGATTTTCAGTCCACCGGGATACCCTTTTTTGCTCAAGCTGCCTTTTCAGGCTTTCGACTTGTCGGGTGTATAATGTTTTTGTATATATACCTAATTTTTGCCCGAACTCTTTTGGTTCGCCCAGATGCCTTTAATTTTGCCTAGGTCTGTCAACCTAGCAGGTCTTTTTCATGCGTAGTGTTTTCTAATTATGTCTGCGCTCATAGGATGTGGAGAGTTGTCACCGTCTATGACAACAAGTGTTGTAGAAATGGCATAAAATGTTAATGTGATCGCATGTACCCTTTCATACGTGGGAGCCTGTGTGGGACTGCTTCAGGATGAAACTGATGCACCTGATGTTTGATCAAGTTTCTGATAGTCTTGAATTTCCTAGGTATATTTTCTAAGAATTGTCATGGAAGGATTCAAAGACATGATACTAACACCATATGATACTACTGGCACAAACAAGCAATTTGGTGGTACCAAAGATTCAAATTTCACAGTGGTTTTCTACTGGAATCCCCGGTCAATGTAACAGCCCCCGAGTGATTTAGATGGAGATCTGCCCCTAGCTATTCAACATTTTTGGAGAGATTCTTTGCATATTGGCTTGGCTGCCCCAGATTAATTAGATACCATGTCATGCCCCTTGATTATTAAAGGCTTTTTATTGGGAATGTTTTTTCTGTCTGAGGTGATTCTGTCCATTGAGGGGGTCTTCATTCACTGAATATTCGTTGTGTGGAATTCTCTTCCATTTGAACAA
Organism: Vicia faba; assembly: GCA_948472305.1. Lineage (NCBI taxonomy): Eukaryota > Viridiplantae > Streptophyta > Magnoliopsida > Fabales > Fabaceae > Vicia > Vicia faba. The sequence continues at coordinate 974,758,370 of OX451740.1, read as the reverse complement.
TTAACCATATGCAAATAATGTCATTTAAATAATGCAAAGCTTATGTCTGTCTTGAAATGTTTTGAAAATGCGTTTTTTGTAGTAAAACAAAATTTGCAAGAATGTGATATCAACTCATGATTTATAGCAAACCTTACAGGAGTCAGGATACCTTTGTAACAGTATGCTCTCTAACTAACCCATGCTCCAGCTAGGACTTTTAAGGGTTACAAGTGGCCTGGTTTACGGTACAAGAAACAAAGGATAAAGGCTCAAATTTTATTTTTACCCAACCCGCTCTTCGTGATATTCTTCAATCCTATGCTCAGTTAATTGTGCATTTCAAATCCCAGTTGAGTTCTGGAATGTTGGCCCCGATATTCCGGTGATGGTTCAGAAATTAAACGTTTGTTTGAGAAGGCAGTCATTTCTGTTACCTTTTCTTTTTGTTGAGTATTTGTAGGACCTCTTTATTTTTTTGATTTTGCTATCCATGTCTTTTGTCTAAACTGTTTCTTTTGTGATTACAGCCAGCGGGATGCCCCAGTTTTTTTCTTAAGTCTCCTTCATAGGTTTTGACTTAATAGGCTTTTATTTTGAGAGATAATGACTGCCTGTTCTTAATGATTATGTGGAACCATCACTATCTTTTGGAGAACATCTTCTACACTATTTGTCGTGTATGAAGGGAAAGCTTGCGACTGAATGCACATCTGAATTAACTGAGAAAACTACCCTGCCCTAGGTTATGATTAAGGGTTTTAATTTGTGTGAAAAGAAAACTCCTACTTCTTAGGCTAAAAGGGGTTGACTAGGGATTATCTCCCTTATAACTCCACTGTTTAGGATTTGAAACAACGCATGTATATCATCAGGGAGTCTTTTCAAAAGCTTATTATAGAGATTATGGTATCGTTCTCGTCATCCTCCCTCTAAAGGATTAGAGCTTTTAATCAAGAGTTGAATACCGCAAAAAGGAAGTAAGAAAGCAGTTTAAGCATAATGAAAACAAATTAATTCAAGACAAACATGTGTAATGCATTAATGAAATAACAAAGTTTGGCATGACAATAATTGTTTGAACAAACAAAGAAAATACAACTTGAGAATTAAAATGAACAAAAATGCTCTCAATCCTGGCCATGATTTGGCATGGGAGCAGTGATCATCTAGGGAGTTTCAGGAGGGTCAAACTCAATCTCCTTGGCGTTAATCATATTTTAAATCTTGTATTTCAGTGCCCAACAATCGTTAGTATCGTGCCCATGACTGCCAGAATGATAGGCACACCTTGCATCAGGATTGTAGTTAGGAGAAGAAGTCTTAGGGTTTGTATGAGGTCCTATCAACGTAATCAAATTTATCCTCAACATATGTTGTAATGCTTGAGACAACGACATGTTGATCTTGGTAAACTTTCTCTTAGGCTCGTCTTGCCTTCACTGATTATCTCATTGTTATGGTCGTTGCATGCGTGCCGAATTAGAGACCAACACTACCCCTACAGATTAATGGTAGTCTTCCTTATTACGACCCTTCTGGCCATACACATCATTGGCTTCCCTCTTAGCAGCAAATGGCTTCTTCTCACCATTAGAATATGCAGCCATCGAGATCTTCCCACTCTTGATACCATTTTCAATCCCTTCTCTAGTCAGAACCATCTCTATGAAACCGAATGAGGAACTCCCAATAAGAAGATTAAAGAACGGGCCTGTCAGAGTGCCCATGAACATGTCTACCATTTCTTGATCATTCAGAGCAGGTTGTACCCTGCCAGCTAGATCCCTCTATTTCTGGGCATATTCCTTGAAGCCATCGCTAGAACCCATGGACATGCCTTGAAGTTGTGTACGAGTTAGAGCGAGGTCAGCATTATATTGGTACTGCTTGTAGAAAGCAGCAGCCAAGTCTTTCTAGGTATGGATGTTGGATCCTTCCAACTGATAGAATCAATCCAGTTAAGTGCCGGCCAAACTTTCTTGGAAGAAATGGATCCATAATTTCCGGTCAGCAGTGTGAGGCGGAATCTTCCTGACATAGGACCTTAAGTGCAACTTAGGGAAGGAGACGCCATCATACTTAGCAAATGTGAGAACCTTGAACTTTGGTGGGATGACCACTCCACGAACCAGCCCTAACTCCTCAAAGTCCAAGCCAGGTACCTGCTGAATCTCCATAACATTGAGATGATCCTCCAACTGTTTATATTTATCGTCAGCAGGATATTGTTCCTCAGATTAATCAACTTCTTCTTTATCATCCTCGGGGTTGTTGACTTCTTCATGATTATCCACTTCGTTTGATGGAATTGTGAGATCTAGAGCTCACTGAACCGGTCCTCTGAGTCTTCTTCCCATATTCAAGATGCTATCCGGTTTCTTTGCCTTCTTCTTCTTCTCTTTGATGATGAGAGCTTTCAGTTCTTCCCGCCCCTAGGCCAAAGCCATGAACATTTGTTGGAACTGCGTGTTTTGAACTTGAAGGTCTTTTACTATTTGTTCAAAGGCCATTGCTTTTGCTGAAATAAACAACGAAAAGATCAGAAACTTGTACTGGAAAACCTGTTATGAAATGGCATGCATGCAATGTTTTCAAGGATCTCCCGAGGTAAACAAGAAGATGTCAAAAGTTGAAATTTGCAGCTTTGATTGAAGAAATTCGTATCATTGAGTGTCCTTCTACGAGATTCAAGTTCACCATATCAAGTGGGTCATAGCCCATGGCTCAAGTTGTTGAGTTTTGATCTTTTGACGGTATTGGCTAGAGGAAAATAAATCCCCTTGCCCCTTGCTAGACGTCTGATTTATCATAACCTGCATCAAAAACCCTTGAGATCCTTGAAATGGTTATGGAAATGTTGTGGCATGATGTTATGATGTGTATGTTATGCGTTAAGAAAAAGTGTAAGGTGATGAAGACAAGTAAGTCTAAGAAGTTCGGGTTACAGGATAATGACTGTAAACAAATCCTACAAGGAGATCATGTTGTTAGATAAAAACCCTGCAAGTAGCTCAAGTTGAAAGCAAACAAATCACACAAGTAGCCTTAGGTTTAGGCTTGCATGGGGTTTGTAGGTAAGTACCCTCTTGGAATTTAGTTGTCTCAACATGTCCTAGTAATAGTAACCGGGTTTTAAGGGATCTCAATATCATTGATCTTTCCGACAAGTTTTGTTCCGATCGACAACTGACTTGCCACCAAACAAAACTCGGGAGTCAAATCTCAATGAGTGTAGTATCGAGTATCAACCGACTTAGGAATACCCCAAAGACGCCTATCTCACTACTTCATAATGGCCAAGTTGGTCAATTAAAGGTTCTAAGGTCAATTGATGTAATTAAACGTAGTGGTTAGCTCAGAAACATCAATATGAACATGAATCAACAAAGAAAAATGCAAAAAGATGATGGAATCATGCTGTACGATTTCAAGAATTTCAAGGTACAGTCCGGATTCTTGATACCAATTCAGGGCGTTTGAGGGAAGGTTTTTGATTGGAATCTCTTCAGGGATGCTTAAGGATGCTGATGGAACAAAAATTGGAGCTTGGATCGACCCCTAAACTAGTTTTCAGTGTTTGAGTTTTAAGGAAAAATTTCAAATTGCCAAAGCTTGTTTGGGCGCAGCTTATGATGATTTAGGCTTAGGGTTTGACTTAGTGATTATAATGGAAGAGAATTGGCTTGTTTTTTGGCCTTAATTCATGCTTAGGAAAGAACAAGTCCTAGGGTTTTCACCCTTAACCATTTTTGCTCCTTTTTAGCCAAGACCTAGACTTAGTGTGAAGTTTAACCCTAGCCTGAGTTTTTGAATTGGCCCATGATATATGGAAATTGTCCAAATTCACATGACACTATTCCATTGGTTTTTGAATTTTATTTGAATTTTCAAAGATTTAAAATGAATTAAATTATTAAAAATTAAATAAAATAGAAAAATCAATATTTGGTCTTGAAATTAACCATGGGACACGTGTGTGGCATGACAAGGATGAACCAAGTGGAAAAAATGGGGCCCTTTTGTCAAAAATTGGATTTTCAAGGATAGTTGACTTTTGCCATTTCACAAAAATTTCCCAACTTCTACAAGGCATAACTTGCTCCATTTTTAAGCTTTTCACATGTTCTTGGACATTTTGGAAAGGTCTTTGAGTCCTTTAACCAATGCCTTTGGTCCCATGTCATTTTGATTTACCAATCTCATGTTATGGCCTTTGACTTAAAGTCTCTTTTTGTTGACTTTTGAAAATGACCTATAATGTTAAAATTGATAACTTTTTGTGAGAGCATTTCTTGGACTTGAAGTATGAAGATGAGTTGTAGGAAATGTCTTTCTCTTCAAAATGATCTTTGGATGGAATTTTTCTGATAATCCATGTGAAAGTTATGCCCTGGTCAATTTCAGTTGACTTTTTTCAGCTGTCCAAATATAGCAACTTTTGCATCTTTGATGATTTCTGAGCCAAATTTTGAGAATCATGATCAAGCATTGATCAAATGATGTTTGTGGCTTCAAAATGATATATTGACCAAAAATTTGAACTTTTGACTGCCAAATGACCATTTTGCCCCTACAGTTGACTGTAGTGCAATTTAGGGTTTTGACTGTGCAATCTTGAGCTGAATGCCTTGAAACTTGATATGAGGATGCTTGACCATGTTTGTAAGCATATGAGACTTGATTGAGCCTTTGAAAACTTCCTTTTCTTGATCAGACTCAAAACCCTAATTTGACTGTATGGGAGACTGTTGCACTGCACAACCATTAGGGAATTTTGTAGCTTGGCTTGGCAATTTCTTGAGGAATATGGGAGGGCAAATTTTGGGGTATAACACCCGTTTTTGATAAAGATGCGGAAAGTAAAAAATGCGGTAAACCTAATTACTATTACATTCCTAGAACATTTACATAATAATCAATAAGAAAAAGTGCGCAAAAAAGAAAAAATTGGAACGTCCGAGGGTTTTGACCCTTTTGAGAAATTAAATGAAATTAAAGCCTAATTATTATTTAATTAAAGAAAAGAAAGTGTTTTTTTATGTTTTTTTGTATTTATGAAAATAAAGAAAAGAATTTAAAAGGAAACCCTAATTCTAAATTATTTTAATTATTAAAGAAAACATCAAAGTTAACCTAATTTAAGCTAATTAATTATTTTACATGTTTATTTACAAAAATAATAATAATAATAAATAATGATGGAAATAATTAATTAAGAAAAAAGATAAAAATATCAAAACCTAATTCTACATATTTTTTATTTATTAAGAAAAAGTGTTAAAATTAAAACCTAAATTAACTAAGTTAATTGTTAGTTATTTATTTACAAAAAATATGTTAGTGATGAAATTAATAATCAATTAAATATATTTTGTATTTTGATTTTCTGTTTTTATTATGGAAAATTATTTTATGGTGAAAAAAACAATTAAAACAATTAAAAAGAATTAGAAAAGAAAAGAAAACAAAATTAAAAAGGATGCAAACCAAGGCGGTTTCAGGCCCAAAGGGGTGTGTGATCGGTGGATCTGGAACTGACTGTTTAAAGCTGGTTCGCGAAATGTCGCGGAAGCAAGAGTCGCCACCGTCTTTTATTTTCTCCAAATGGAAAGGACAAAAGCACAAAAAAATTCCTTATAGAGATTGCTCTCGGTTCGGGAGGTAGGTTATAGAAAGGGAAGGTGTTAGCACCCTTTCTATCCATGGTTATCCATGGGCTCTTAGATACTTGCTCATTGTATTTTCAAAAGTGTTTGTTTGCTTTTCAACTGTGGGTTTTAAAAAGTTTCTTTGAAAATTTCAGTTCGACTCTTGTGTCAGAGTGTTTGAAAAATTGCTTTGAAAGCTTTTGAAAAGTGTCGGTGTGAAAAGATTTTTGTTTGTTTTTGAAGAGAGCAAGTATCTACGAGAACCTACCTACCCTAAGGAATTCGTCTGTGTAAATGTCTTTTAAAGTAATGCCACCCCACCATTGAGAGGTAGGTAGCACCACCGTTGGAGGTGTTCGGGTCAATTCGAGGTTCGGGACATGGTGATCACCAGAGCAATGGGAAGACACCTTAGAAGCTACCCTCATGCCAGGTTCCCGGATCATGAGGACTTACTAAGACGTCCTCTACTCGACGATCACCTTTCGAGGCAAGGCAACAGTGAGGCGTACCTTAGGGGTAGTGTGTGCGCATTGTGTGTCGTTTTCATTTGCATTTATCTTGTTCATGTTAAAGTGTTCTACGCTTGATTTTATTTAAGGCCATTCATTCTTGCATGCTTTGTCTAACAGTTAAAAGTATTGCGAGGAAGTAAATCTAAGGCTATTACAAATGGCGCGGGTCCACATCGCCAAAATTAAACCAGGACCCGATTTGACAGAAAGTAAAGAAATTAAAAGAATTAAAAGTGCGAAAAGTAAATGTTACAAAGCTTTGGGAGAGGTACATAATTATTTAAACGACATAAAATAAATGTGCGAACGAGGATAAAAATTAAGAACACGGGCGTTGGACCCTTTTACAAAAATTAAAATTAATGAAGAATTAAAATTAAGGAATACTTGTTTTTGGTGTTTTTATGTATTTTGAGATTTTAATAAAAAGAAATTAATTAACATTAACTACTAACCCTAATTCTATTTATTTTTAAATTTATTAAGAAAAATGTTGAAGTTTTTAACCTAATTTAAACCTAAGTGATTTATGTTCAATTTAATTATAAAAATAAATAAATAAATAATATTATGGTAAAAAGGAAAATTAAAAGGAATAAAAATTAATTAAACCTAATTCTATATTTTTGTATTTTTGTTATTAAAAGAATTAAAATTAAAACCCTAATCTAAATTAATTTATTTACATACAATTTGTTTATGAAAATAATTAAAATAAAATATTTATTATATTTTTCATCTTTTCTGATTTTTATGAGGTTTTTGTATTTTGTAAAAAAAATAATTAATTAAATTAAAACAATAAAGCAAATAAAATAGCAATTGAAAATAAAAAGAGAAAATTGCAAACGAGGGGGGGGGGGGGTAGTCCCCAAAGTGGAGGTGTAACCCTGGAATGCTGGCCCAATAAGCAGTGATCCGTTTGACTTTTTTAAACAGCATGTTGAAGGGTGGACTAGGGTACAACGTGCTCTTTAGATCTGTGCCTTTGGTTTGGTCATCAGGGGCACGTGGACGTCTTGATTATGGTGGTGCATCATAGTCCTCAGTAAGTGGAACGGCATGTGAACCTGGATTGAAAAATAATATGAAGAATAATACAGACCTGGGGCTCGAACCCAGGTCTTGGATGTCAACGCAATCAGCGCTTGCCAGCTGAGCCATTAAACTCTTTTGATATATTAATAACAAATAAATAATATGAAAGAAAAGCAAAACGTTAGTGGGTCCGCGTGCCAATTTTTAAACAGACCAACCAACTTTCGCCAACACATCATCTTCCTCGCGTGTTTTTTTCTTTTTTCTGAAACAAGAACATATGGCAACGGTTTCAGACGCGTTCCACTAGATGGCTTTAGAAAAAATAGCGAATAGCGCTATATGGTTCATAAATTGATCGCGAGGGTTGGTCCATGTTCGTCCCAATGCGTTGAATCCAATGGTCTTAGTCTCAGCCTCTAATTTTGCCTTATTGCAAAAGCCCTAATTTAACATCCTGCAAACCCTAGAATCTCAAACATGGTATCATCGTGTATGGCAAATAAAAATACAATTAAAGGTATTGGTTAGCTTCAAAACTTCATTATGAACATGAATCAAGTAATAAAAAATGCAAAGGACGCGTAAATCATGATGCACGATTATGAAATTTTTTTGAAACAGTCTGAACCCTGTATACCGATTCTTGGCGTTTGAGTGAATGTGTCTGATTGGAATATGATCAGGGAACCTTGAGGAAGCTATTGAAACAAATCTTATGCTTTGAATCGACCTGTAAAGATGATTTCCGTGTTGAGTTTTTTAGAGAATTTTTCAAGTTTGTAGAGAGCTTTTCTGCGCAGCTTTGTGTCTATTAGCATTAGGTCTTCACTCAGGCTTATGTACTGAATAGATTAGGTTAACAAAATTGATCCAAATATCTTTCATTCATGGATTTGGAGATTTGATTTTTCATCATTATGTTTTCAATCTTTTCCATGTGCTCTTGTATCAATTATGCTCAAATCAAATCAAATCTTCCTATTTTTGAATGTGCACGAAATATTGAGGGCAAAACATGCATGAAAAGATTTATTAGGTCAAGTTATATATTTTTCACATATTTAAATGATTTAAATGAATTAATATAAATAAAAATTCAAATAAATAAATAAAAAATGAGAAAATACTTCCCTTTGGGCCAAGTGGTCGTGCATATGCTTAGAATGATGAATCATGGAAGAAAAATGGGCCCATTAGCAATTTTAGGTCATTTGAATCAATGTTGACTTTTCAAAATATCCAAAAAATTTCCCAACTTCCACAAGGCATAACTTGCTCAATTTTTAAGCTTTTCTCATGTTCTTGGACATTTTGAAAAGGTCTTTGAGTCCTCTAACCAATGACTTTGGTCCTATGTCATTTTGATTTACCAATCTCAAGTTATGGCCTTTGACTTAAAGTCCCTTTTTGTTGACTTTTGAAAATGACCTATAATGTTGAAATTGATAACTTTTTGTGAGAGCATTTCTTGGACTTGAAGTATGAAGATGAGTTGTAGGAAATGTCTTTCTCTTCAAAATGAGCTTTGGATGGAATTTTTCTGATAATCCATGTGAAAGTTATGCCCTGGTCAATTTCAGTTGACTTTTTCAGCTGTCCAAATAAGGAAACTTTTGCATCTTTGATGATTTCTGAGCCAAATTTTGAGAATCATGATCAAGCATTGATCAAATGATGTCTGTGGCTTCAAAATGATATGTTGACCAAAAATTTGAACTTTTGACTGCCAAATGACCATTTTGCCCCTACAGTTGACTGTAGTGCAATTTAGGGTTTTGACTGTGCAATTTTGAGCTGAATGCCTTGAAACTTGATATGAGGATGCTTGACCATATTTGTAGGCATGTGAGACTTGATTGGGCTTTTGAAAACTTCCTTTTCTTGATCAGACTCAAAACCCTAGCTTTGACTGTATGGAAGACCTTTGCACTGTGCAACCCTTGGGGAATTTTGCAGCTTGGCTTGGCAATTTCTTGAAGAATATGGGAGGGAAAATTTTGGGGTACAACAGTTGCCCCTGTTCAATCTTCTTAGACCTGAGGATGCAGATTGGCTGACGTGCCTTTCGTAATCCGAGGGTAGAAGATGATTGGACACTAGAGTGCCCAGAAATTTGCGCTCACATAGTAGCAGTGATGGTGGAATGGGCTTATAGATGCCATTTAGAGGTTGCTGGATAGGATGATGGGCTTATAGATGCCATCTGGATGTTGATCGCGTAAGAGATTCCTTAGCGAGAACCTGCATACCTGCAAAAGAAAAGTAAGTACCTGACACGTTGCAGGAGTTGGTTTTCAGATGCTTGATATAGAGGTGTCCTGACTGGTTACAGGAGCTGAGTCTGGGGCTTCACAAGATGATGAATGAACCAGGGATGGTTACTACCTTAGCATGAACGGTAAGAGAACCTTGGGTGATTTTAACTTCAACAACGCTCGTTGAGAAAAATCTTGGGTGTCTTCTACTGGGATAAGAATCAGGAAGATCTTAGGGTCGATCTGACTGAACCAGAGGAGGCCTTTGACTGGATAAGCATCAGGAAAATCTTAGGGTCGATCTAACTGAACCGGGCAAGGTCTTGGAATATCTTCAACTGGGTAAGCATCAGGGAGATCTTAGGGTCGATCTGACTGAACCAGAGAAGGCCTTTGACTGGATAAGCATCAGGAAAATCTTAGGGTCGATTTAACTGAACCGGACAAGGTCTTGAAATATCTTCAACTGGATAAGCATCAGGGAGATCTTAGGGTCGATCTGACTGAACCAGAGAAGGCCTTTGACTGGATAAGCATCAGGAAAATCTTAGGGTCGATTTAACTGAACCGGTCTAGGTCTTGGAATATCTTCAACTGGATAAGCATCAGGGAGATCTTAGGGTCGATCTGACTGAACCAGAGAAGGCCTTTGACTGGATAAGCATCAGGAAAATCTTAGGGTCGATTTAACTGAACCAGACAAGGTCTTGAAATATCTTCAACTGGATAAGCATCAGGGAGATCTTAGGGTCGATCTGACTGAACCAGAGAAGGCCTTTGACTAGATAAGCATCAGGAAAATCTTAGGGTCGATTTAACTGAACCGGTCTAGGTCTTGGAATATCTTCAACTAGATAAGCATCAGGGAGATCTTGGGGTCGATCTGACTGAACCAGAGAAGGCCTTTGACTGGATAAGCATCAGGAAAATCTTAGGGTCGATTTAACTGAACCGGTCTAGGTCTTGGAATATCTTCAACTGGATAAGCATCAGGGAGATCTTGGGGTCGATCTGACTGAACCAGAGAAGGCCTTTGACTGGATAAGCATCAGGAAAATCTTAGGGTTGATTTAACTGAACCGGTCTAGGTCTTGGAATATCTTCAACTGGATAAGCATCAGGGAGATCTTAGGGTCGATCTGACTGAACCAGAGAAGACCTTTGACTGGATAAGCATCAGGAAAATCTTAGGGGTGATTTAACTGAACCGGACAAGGTCTTGAAATATCTTCAACTGGATAAGCATCAGGGAGATCTTAGGGTCGATCTGACTGAACCAGAGAAGGCCTTTGACTGGATAAGCATCAAGAAAATCTTAGGGTCGATTTAACTGAACCGGACAAGGTCTTGAAATATCTTCAACTGGATAAGCATCAGGGAGATCTTAGGGTCGATTTGACTGAACCAGAGAAGGCCTTTGACTGGATAAGCATCAGGAAAATCTTAGGGTTGATTTAACTGAACCGGTCTAGGTCTTGGAATATCTTCAGCTGGATAAGCATCAGGGAGATCTTAGGGTCGATCTGACTGAACCAGAGAAGGCCTTTGACTGGATAAGCATCAGGAAAATCTTAGGGTTGATTTAACTGAACCGGACAAGGTCTTGAAATATCTTCAACTGGATAAGCATCAGGAAAATCTTGGGGTCGATTTGACTGAACCAGAGAAGGCCTTTGACTGGATAAGCATCAGGAAAATCTTAGGGTCGATTTAACTGAACCGGTCTAGGTCTTGAAATATGGTTGAGAATTTCAACTGCATCTTTCCTGAAAGGTAAAGGTCAGTCGTATGAGACGCATGATATGGATCAAGTAATGATATTCTCAACATAAATGAGATTTGTGAGATATGATGCGTCTATGCATGTTATAATGATGTATGGAAGTGTGATGTTTATGAATGTTTGTTTTCGTCTAGGAAAGTAGATCCTTGACGGGTGCCGGGAATTCATATCCTGGGATGATGTTGAAGAATAGATTTTGCTTCCGCTGGGGATGATAACTGTAAGAATACCGGCGGGAGAAGATGACTCCGTTGCGGAATAAAATTGGCAAATGGAATATTCTGCGGGGAGAAAAAATATTCTGACGACCATGCTGGGAAGCAATACTCTGTGGGGAGAGGGATGCCTTGCTGAGTGTTGATAATAGTTTGCTGGGGATAGGAAGACTTTGTCGACGACGCTCTTTCCGTGGCTTTTGGCTGAGGATAACCCAGTTATATCCTGTTAAGGAAATAACTCTTTAAATCAAGCCGGACGACGCGTTCGCTCTGCTAGGGGATAAGCTTCCAGAATTTACTGGGGATAAGCTTACTGCTTGGGGGAGATGGCTTCCAGCTTTCCTGGGGAAACTGGATTGGACTCTTCTGGGTAAGTTTTGATATGCTGGGGAAGTGATCCCTTTGAATGCTGGTATACCGCCGGGGAACAATCTTTAGACCAAGACTGCCGGGGATGCTTGTTAAGAATATATGCTGCTGGGGAAGTATTGAGATATACGGGAGGATACTCAATTTCCTTGAGATTTATCAACTCTGCTTGGAGAAGAATGTATTGACCTGCTGATTCTCTGGGGAATTTAAGATGTACTGGTCATGTTCTTTAGCTGAACCTACCTTGGTACCTTGGAGGACAGAACAATCAGATTGCTTAGACCACCCATTATTGCCCCTGTTTCTGATGTGGGAGAGGAAGATACCTGTGGAGGTGCTTGGTAGTTGTTGATGGACAAACCTTCTTCTGGTAGACAGATGGCAGGACATAGTCGTACGCTTTAATCCCTAACTTTTGCCTGGATCGCCCTTTCGGGTTTTCAGTCCACCGGGATACCCATTTTTGCCCAAGCCGCCTTTTCAGGTTTTCGACTTGCCGGGTGTATAGTTTTTTTTCATTTCATCCCTTATTTTTGCCCGAACCCTTTTGGTTCGCCGGGAAGCCCTAATTTTTGCCTAGGTATGTCAACCTAGCGGGTCTTTGATTTTGCGTAGTATTTTTCGACTATGTCCACGCTCTTAGAATGCAGGTAGGTGCCCCTGGCTGCTTGTGTTGCCATATTACCAGAAGGTGTCTGATCGTCCAACGCTCCAAGTGATCCAGATGGAGATTTGCCCTAGGCTGGTTGGCCTTTTGAGAGATTCTCCGAATCTTGATTGGATTGCCCCAGATGATGGACAATAATCACGTCTGCCCCTTGATTGGAAGTGCCTTTGTTCACTAGGTATTCATCGGGCGAATTTTCCTGCCGTTCAAACAAAAAGTCATATGCAAACAAGGTTATGTTAAAAATGCGAAGCTTATGTCTGTCTTGAAGATTTTGAAGATGCATTATTTTCATAAAACAAGTAAATGTTTGTAAAACGTGATGTCAACTCCGTATTTACCGTAGGCCTTCAGGAGTCAGGATACCTTTTCGTACAGTATGCTTTCGAACTAACCCATGCTTCAGCTAGGACTTTCGAGGGTTATAACGTGGCCTGGTTCACGGTTTAAGAAACAAAGGATAAAGGCTCAAATTATTTGTACCCACCCGCTCTTCGTGATGTTCTCCAAACCTAAACTCAGTTGATCGTGCGTTAGACCTTGCTTGAGTTTTTGCTCTGATGTTCCAATAATGGTTCAGATGTTGATGATTTATTTTGAATAGGCAGTCATTTTTGTCGAGGGTTTGTAATACCTCTTTCTTGTCTGATTTTTGTTATCCCTTTCTTTTTTTCCTGACCTGTTTCCTTTTTTGGAATTACAGTCAGCGGGATGCCCCAGTTTTGTAAGTCTCCTTCGTAGGTTTTGACTTATTGAGCTTTCATTTCTGAGACATATAATGACTGCCTGTCCTTATTGATTATCCAGAACCATCACTGTCCTTTTTTTTTGTAAGGACCTTTTTGGTGCCATTTATTATGCACTTGGATCAACTGAGAGAACTACCCTGCCCCAGGTTATAATTAAGGGTTTTGATTTTCGAAAAGAAAAACTCCTACTTCTTTGGCTCAGAGGGGTTGACGAGGGATTATCATCCTTATAACTCTAGTGTTTAGGAATTGAAACAATGTCTGTACCTCATCAGCGGGGTCTGTTCAAAAGCATACTGTAAAGATAGCGGTATCGTTTTCGTCATCCTCCCTCAAGAGGCTTAGAATTATTTAAGATCAAGAGTTGACATCAGAAAAAATATGAAACAGTTTGCATATAGTGAATGCGAATATATTGATTCAAAAATAGACATAAGCGATGCATTAATGGAATAACAATGTTTTAACATGAATAAATGTTTAAACAAAAGAAAATCATAACTTGAATTCGAATGAACAAAAAGTGCTTTCTATCCTAGCCATGTTTTGGCAAGGGAGCAGTGATCACGTTGGGAGTCTCGGGTATTTCAAACTGAACCTCTCCAGCGTCGATCATGCCTTGAATCTTGTACTTCAGTGCCCAACAATCCTCAGTATCGTGCCCCGGGCTACCAGAATGGTAAGCGCACCTTGCTTCTGGGTTGTAGCTTGGAGAGGAGGTCTTTGGATTTGCAGGAGGGTTGATCACCGCAATCAGGTTCATCCTTAACATGTGTTGCAAGGCTCGTGACCATGGCATGTTGATATTGGTGAATTGTCTCTTGGGCTCGTCCGACCTGTTCTGATCAACCCGCTGTTTTTGGCGAGGTCGTTGTTGAACCTGTGAAGTAGTAGCAACTCGGAGAGGTCTATTCACTGGACCCGACCTTTGCCCTCTTGGAAGCTGTTCCATGACCTGGTCCCTGATTTGGGCTGGTTGCTTCATGCCTTGAGGAAGCTGACTGACCATGGCTCTCAGCTCTCCTTGCTCCTGAGCTAAACCTTGAATGAGGGCCCTTTGCCCCAGCATCTGAGTTTTCAATGTGTCTACCTCAGCTTGTAGACGTTTCAGCTGTTCGTCCTTGTCATCTTCAGGACTTTTTCTGATCAGATTCCCCATGAGGAGTGCCCTCAACTCTTCTTGCCCCTTGGATAGACCTAGGAAGATTTCCCTGAACTGAGGCTCTTGAGCGAGAAGGTCCTGGTTATCTGGTTGGGAGGCCATTGCTGAAATAAACAGCGAGAAAGGTAAGTGACATGCAACAAAGATACCTGTTATGTAATGATGAGTATGATATGCATGCAATGTTTTCAAGGACCTCGCGGGGTAAACAAGAAAATTTGTTAGCATTGGAATTTAGAGCTTGATTGAAGGACACCCATATTGTTGAGAACTCTTCTTCAAGGGTCACAGGCTCACCATATCCAGTGGGTCATAGCCTCTGACTTTAGTCATCATGTTGGTTTTGGTTTCCAAACAACCTTGGTTAAGGGAACCTTTTTCAGGAGTCAGAGCTCACCATATCAAGTGGGTCATAGCCTCTGACAACTCTGTCTAGAGGAAAATAAATCCTCTTTGCCCCTTGATGAGATGTTGATTCACCATGACCCGCATCACAAGCCTTTGAGATCCTTGAAATGGGTTAGGATGTATGCAATGGTATGATGTTATGCTATGCATGTAATGATGTGGGTAACTTTGTTACAAGTCCCTATTAAGGACTATAACCAGAACCTGCAAGTAAACTCAGTAACCCTGTCATGAGTCCTAATTAAGGACTATAAACAAAACCTGCAAGTAAACTCAGTAACCCTGTCATGAGTCCTTATTAAGGACAAAAAACAAAACCTGCAAGAAACTCGGTAAACCTTGTTATGAGTCCTAATTAAGGACTATAAGAAAAGACCTGCAAGAAGCTCAAGTGTTAGACAACAAGCATGCAAATAGTCAAGTACGAAGGCACACAAGTCACACAAGAGCAGCCCTTAGGGTTTAGGCCAGCATGGGGTCTGGGTAGTACCCTCTTGAAGTTGGTGGGTTCAGCCTGTCCTATTAGAAGTAACCGGGTTCTAAAGGTCCCAATATCACCGGATTGCTTTCATTGTTCATCGTTTCGATTTAGCCACTGAACTGGCGACCGAAATATTCCAGGAAAGCAACCCTCAATTGAGTGTAGTATCGAGTATCAACCAACCTCGGACTGCACCAAAGTCAGTTATCTCACTACCCTAAAGAGGCCAAGATAGTTCAATTAAGGTTCCTAAGGTCTGTTGATGCTTCACGACACCACGCGGAGGCCCCGTACTCTCCTTGACTGAACTCAAGGGTTACCGGTACACACCAAAGTGCCGCATCAACGTAGCAGACTGTTTCAACCATGTCGGTATACCCCGCACAGTTCCGTCACAACCTTGTTGCTACTTTCTAAGAAGGTATCCCCAGATCCGGGTTAGGATCTATAGAACTCCCAAGACAGTCCCACAATTTAAAGCAAACAAGGAAAGCAATTGAAAACACAGTTATGAACTAACCCTAAGGTACACCTCACTTTAAGTTATTATCCCCAGCAGAGTCGCCAGTTCTGTGATCGGTGGATCTGGAACTGACTGTTTAAAGCTGGTTCGCGAAATGTCGCGGAAGCAAGAGTCGCCACCGTCTTTTATTTTCTCCAAATGGAAAGGACAAAAGCACAGAAAAATTCCTTATAGAGATTGCTCTCGGTTCGGGAGGTAGGTTATAGAAAGGGAAGGTGTTAGCACCCTTTCTATCCATGGTTATCCATGGGCTCTTAGATACTTGCTCATTGTGTTTTCAAAAGTGTTTGTTTGCTTTTCAACTGTGGGTTTTAAAAAGTTTCTTTGAAAATTTCAGTTCGACTCTTGTGTCAGAGTGTTTGAAAAATTGCTTTGAAAGCTTTTGAAAAGTGTCGGTGTGAAAAGATTTTTGTTTGTTTTTGAAGAGAGCAAGTATCTACGAGAACCTACCTACCCTAAGGAATTCGTCTGTGTAAATGTCTTTTAAAGTAATGCCACCCCACCATTGAGAGGTAGGTAGCACCACCGTTGGAGGTGTTCGGGTCAATTCGAGGTTCGGGACATGGTGATCACCAGAGCAATGGGAAGACACCTTAGAAGCTACCCTCATGCCAGGTTCCCGGATCATGAGGACTTACTAAGACGTCCTCTACTCGACGATCACCTTTCGAGGCAAGGCAACAGTGAGGCGTACCCTAGGGGTGGTGTGTGCGCATTGTGTGTCGTTTTCATTTGCATTTATCTTGTTCATGTTAAAGTGTTCTACGCTTGATTTTATTTAAGGCCATTCATTCTTGCATGCTTTGTCTAACAGTTAAAAGTATTGCGAGGAAGTAAATCTAAGGCTATTACAAATGGCGCGGGTCCACATCGCCAAAATTAAACCAGGACCCGATTTGACAGAAAGTAAAGAAATTAAAAGAATTAAAAGTGCGAAAAGTAAATGTTACAAAGCTTTGGGAGAGGTACATAATTATTTAAACGACATAAAATAAATGTGCGAACGAGGATAAAAATTAAGAAC
Organism: Vicia faba; assembly: GCA_948472305.1. Taxonomy (NCBI): domain Eukaryota; kingdom Viridiplantae; phylum Streptophyta; class Magnoliopsida; order Fabales; family Fabaceae; genus Vicia; species Vicia faba. The sequence goes on along the minus strand of OX451740.1, from coordinate 974,741,542 downwards.
ACGGGCGTTGGACCCTTTTACAAAAATTAAAATTAATGAAGAATTAAAATTAAGGAATACTTGTTTTTGGTGTTTTTATGTATTTTGAGATTTTAATAAAAAGAAATTAATTAACATTAACTACTAACCCTAATTCTATTTATTTTTAAATTTATTAAGAAAAATGTTGAAGTTTTTAACCTAATTTAAACCTAAGTGATTTATGTACAATTTAATTATAAAAATAAATAAATAAATAATATTATGGTAAAAAGGAAAATTAAAAGGAATAAAAATTAATTAAACCTAATTCTATATTTTTGTATTTTTGTTATTAAAAGAATTAAAATTAAAACCCTAATCTAAATTAATTTATTTACATACAATTTGTTTATGAAAATAATTAAAATAAAATATTTATTATATTTTTCATCTTTTCTGATTTTTATGAGGTTTTTGTATTTTGTAAAAAAAATAATTAATTAAATTAAAACAATAAAGCAAATAAAATAGCAATTGAAAATAAAAAGAGAAAATTGCAAACGAGGGGGGGGGGGGGTAGTCCCCAAAGTGGAGGTGTAACCCTGGAATGCTGGCCCAATAAGCAGTGATCCGTTTGACTTTTTTAAACAGCATGTTGAAGCGTGGACTAGGGTACAACGTGCTCTTTAGATCTGTGCCTTTGGTTTGGTCATCAGGGGCACGTGGACGTCTTGATTATGGTGGTGCATCATAGTCCTCAGTAAGTGGAACGGCATGTGAACCTGGATTGAAAAATAATATGAAGAATAATACAGACCTGGGGCTCGAACCCAGGTCTTGGATGTCAATGCAATCAGCGCTTGCCAGCTGAGCCATTAAACTCTTTTGATATATTAATAACAAATAAATAATATGAAAGAAAAGCAAAACGTTAGTGGGTCCGCGTGCCAATTTTTAAACAGACCAACCAACTTTCGCCAACACATCATCTTCCTCGCGTGTTTTTTTCTTTTTTCTGAAACAAGAACATATGGCAACGGTTTCAGACGCGTTCCACTAGATGGCTTTAGAAAAAATAGCGAATAGCGCTATATGGTTCATAAATTGATCGCGAGGGTTGGTCCATGTTCGTCCCAATGCGTTGAATCCAATGGTCTTAGTCTCAGCCTCTAATTTTGCCTTATTGCAAAAGCCCTAATTTAACATCCTGCAAACCCTAGAATCTCAAACATGGTATCATCGTGTATGGAAAATAAAAATACAATTAAAGGTATTGGTTAGCTTCAAAACTTCATTATGAACATGAATCAAGTAATAAAAAATGCAAAGGACGCGTAAATCATGATGCACGATTATGAAATTTTTTTGAAACAGTCTGAACCCTGTATACCGATTCTTGGCGTTTGAGTGAATGTGTCTGATTGGAATATGATCAGGGAACCTTGAGGAAGCTATTGAAACAAATCTTATGCTTTGAATCGACCTGTAAAGATGATTTCCGTGTTGAGTTTTTTAGAGAATTTTTCAAGTTTGTAGAGAGCTTTTCTGCGCAGCTTTGTGTCTATTAGCATTAGGTCTTCACTCAGGCTTATGTACTGAATAGATTAGGTTAACAAAATTGATCCAAATATCTTTCATTCATGGATTTGGAGATTTGATTTTTCATCATTATGTTTTCAATCTTTTCCATGTGCTCTTGTATCAATTATGCTCAAATCAAATCAAATCTTCCTATTTTTGAATGTGCACGAAATATTGAGGGCAAAACATGCATGAAAAGATTTATTAGGTCAAGTTATATATTTTTCACATATTTAAATGATTTAAATGAATTAATATAAATAAAAATTCAAATAAATAAATAAAAAATGAGAAAATACTTCCCTTTGGGCCAAGTGGTCGTGCATATGCTTAGAATGATGAATCATGGAAGAAAAATGGGCCCATTAGCAATTTTAGGTCATTTGAATCAATGTTGACTTTTCAAAATATCCAAAAAATTTCCCAACTTCCACAAGGCATAACTTGCTCAATTTTTAAGCTTTTCTCATGTTCTTGGACATTTTGAAAAGGTCTTTGAGTCCTCTAACCAATGACTTTGGTCCTATGTCATTTTGATTTACCAATCTAAAGTTATGGCCTTTGACTTAAAGTCCCTTTTTGTTGACTTTTGAAAATGACCTATAATGTTGAAATTGATAACTTTTTGTGAGAGCATTTATTGGACTTGAAGTATGAAGATGAGTTGTAGGAAATGTCTTTCTCTTCAAAATGAGCTTTGGATGGAATTTTTCTGATAATCCATGTGAAAGTTATGCCCTGGTCAATTTCAGTTGACTTTTTCAGCTGTCCAAATAAGGAAACTTTTGCATCTTTGATGATTTCTGAGCCAAATTTTGAGAATCATGATCAAGCATTGATCAAATGATGTCTGTGGCTTCAAAATGATATGTTGACCAAAAATTTGAACTTTTGACTGCCAAATGACCATTTTGCCCCTACAGTTGACTGTAGTGCAATTTAGGGTTTTGACTGTGCAATTTTGAGCTGAATGCCTTGAAACTTGATATGAGGATGCTTGACAATATTTGTAGGCATGTGAGACTTGATTGGGCTTTTGAAAACTTCCTTTTCTTGATCAGACTCAAAACCCTAGCTTTGACTGTATGGAAGACCTTTGCACTGTGCAACCCTTGGGGAATTTTGCAGCTTGGCTTGGCAATTTCTTGAAGAATATGGGAGGGCATATTTTGGGGTACAACAGGGTGTTTGAAGTAATTCTGGCCCAAGAGTCACAAGGACCTCGTTTGACTTTTCTGATCGTGTGGATGCTCATTGACTGAAGCATACCATGGACTTCACTCTGCAGCCTTCAGATTGTGGGTCAAAGCCACTTGGCAAGCATGAGCATGGGTACGTATGGTGGACCACTGAACCATTGCTGCATGTGAACATGTTAAAACAAAAATTATGCATTATGTGGGGGGACCTGGGAATCGAACCCAGGTCCCTATACATGCCAGCCACGTCTTCCACTAACTGAGCTAGGCAACGCGTTTGTTAAATAATTACACAACAAATATTATATAGAAAAACAAATATTAATGGTATGAAATCAAAAAAACGCGCTAAAGTTCAAATGCTCCAGTTACAGGACGCCACGCATACTTCTTCTTCGTTCTTCCTGCAAACATGAAACAAGTAGCGGGGGTTTTAAACCCCCACAAACTGAAAGTCCTGAAAATAGTGATTAGAAGAGGAGGAAATATAAAAAGGGCGCGATAGGCTTAATGGTTTCGTCTTGTTGCAACGATTTTGTCCATACAGGTTTGGTGGTCCAATTTTACAATATATGAAAACCCCCAATATTGAAGTTCTGAAACCCTAGATATCTCTCATGGCAGATTTTGATACAGGATTCTATAATGCAATTAAACCGTATCATTAGCTTCAGAATGTTCCTGTGAATACAAAACAACCAACAATATGCATCAAATGCGCATGAATTATGATATGAATTTCTGGAAAATATGGCAAATCGTATGGCTTATGTTCTTCGATTCCTTGCGCGTGTGGACTGGTTCTTGATGCTAATAGACTCCTGGAAGGTCTAGCAATGTATTAGAAGCAATTTTAGGCCTTGAATTGTCCTGCAACTATGAAATCAGTTTCACAATTTTCTTGGAATTTTTGCAAATTGGTTCTATGGCTTCAGCAGCTTTTTCGTGTCTGTCTGAGTAGGGTTGGCTTATGCCTTTGTATGTGAATGGAATTAGGTCAAAAATAAGCCCATGAATCCATGAATTGATGACTTGAATATTTGATTTTTTATCACATAATTTCCAATCTTTTTTCATTGAAACCTTTGCCAATTATGGATGATCTTGTCCCCTTGGATGATGCACGAAATCTTTAGCATATTTGGAGTATATTTGCTGCATAAAAAGATTTAAAAAAGCATATCTTTGAATTTTCCCATAATTAAAACTAATTAAATGAATTAATATAAATATAAATTCAATTAATTAATCAAAAATAAGAAAATAAATTATTTTGAGCTCAATGGGCCGTGCATAGGCTTTGGGTAATGATTCAAGGAAGAATTTGAGGCCCATTAGCAAATTTGAAGTGTTTTAGGCAAAGTTGACTTTTGAAAGTTCCCAAACATTTCCCAACTTCTCCAATGCATATCTTGCTCAATTTTGAAGCTATGAACATGTTCTTGGACATTTTGGAAAGGTCTTGAAGTCCTCTAACCAATGCCTTCGGTCCCATGTCATTTTGATTTACCAATCTCAAGTTATGGTCTTTGACTTAAAGTGCCTTTTTGTTGACTTTTGAAAATGACCTATAATGTTGAAATTGATAACTTTTTGTGAGAGAATTTATTGGACTTGGAGTGTGAATATGAGTTGTAGGAAATGTCATCCCATTCAAAATGAGCATTGGATGGGATTTTTCTGATGAACCATGAAGAAGTTATGCCTTGGTGAATTTGCAGTTGACTTTTCAACTGTCCAAAAATAGAAACTTTTGTATCTTGAGACTTTTTGAGCCATGCTTGTGGAATCATGATCAAGAATTGATCAAATGATGATTGTGGCTTCAAAATGAGATGTTGACCAAAAATTTTGACTTTTGACTGTAAAATGACCATTTTGCCTCTGCAGTTGACTGTGAAGCATTTAGGGTTTTTGACTGTGCAATTTGATGTTGTGAGTCTTGAAACTTGACATATGGGTGCTTGACAATGTATATAGGCATATGGGACTTGATTGGACCCTTGAAAACCTCAATTTCTTTGCAAGAACCAAAACCCTAATTTTGATTGTGTTAGGAGGCAATTAGACTGTGCAACCCTTGAGAGATTTTGAAGCTTTTGGAGATTGATCTTGACAAATATTGAAGAATATGGGAGGGAAAATTTTGGGGTACAACACTTGTGCTTTGTGTGTTTTGAAAAATCGTTTTGAAAATGCCTTAGTGCGGCGATTCGCTTTATAATAACTCTTGTATCAGTCCTCAAGAGTGTTAACAAAGCGAATGTTTTTGAAAGTGTTTTGAAATGTTTTATGTAAGTGTGAAAGTTTTTTTTTGAGAAAGCATCTACGAACTATCTACTTATACTCGAAAGGTTTGTTCTTTTCCCCCTATCCTTTAGACAATGATATCCTACTATTAGTAAGTAGGTTGTCCCATCATTGGATGTTTGAGGGACATTCGAAGGTACATACAGTCATAAAGGCAATATGTAGAGACGCTTTATCAATTTTTTTTAAGAGACTAGATCATTTACCGAAAGGCAACACTGTAGGGTCATCGAGGGAATTATGATCTTTTGATTCAAAGGGTCTTTGCTAAAGCGTCCCTATTCTCGAGGGACATGACTGTTATTTTCCGAAAGGCAGCCAAAATGGGCGTACCCTAGAGGAGTATATGTGCAATTGTGTTGGTTTTCAGTTATTTTAGTCTTGTCTTAAGTTTGCTAACACTTTGTTTACAGTCTTTCCATACAAGCCTAATTACTAACAATTGATATCTTGCAGAAATTTAAAGTGCGAGAATTATAAATCCTACGCTATTACAATGCTTCGGGGAGGGGGTATTTACATGTCCAAATGGGGAAACAAAAAGTAAAAGTCCTAAATTTAACTATTACAACCTTTTGCAGTTACATAAATATAAAATGAGCGAAATCTAAAATGGGCGCGCGAATATGAAAAGTGAGGTAAGCCCTAAAATACTTCTACATACTTAGCTTTTTTTTTTGTCATTTTTATTAAGAAAAATACTTAAATAAAAAAAATTAATTTTAACTAAATAAAGAAAAGAGTGATAAATAAGATGCAATTAAAACTAATCAAAAGGAAACTAATTCTAACATTTTTTAGATTTTTAATATTGAGAAAAAGATTTGAAATGATTAAGTCTAAGTTCTAATTGATTTTAAATTACTTGAAATAAATCAAAATATAATTAATTAATTAACTTGCACGAATTGAATTTAATCATATATAAAAAAACCTAAATCTATTTTTTGATTTTATGATTAAATAAAAATTATTTTGAAAAACTAAATATAAAAAGAAGTAAATAAAGAAATCTGGCGTTAGTTTTGGCTAAAGGTCTCTGAATTTTGCGTTTCAAAGTCAAGCTTCCGATCGGTGTTGAGAATGGCATCTCATGAACCAGGCCTCAAAACTTACATGCTTCACGTTCAACCTGCTCTATGTACGACTACAAACATGTATGCAAATGTCAAATAGAATAATAAATGCAGATTAACAAGATTAGATTTAAATAAACTATATCGAATGGTGCAACTTGTATGGACGACTCGGGCGCGCTCCAAGCCAAGGTGAGGACTGGAAATGACTCCTAGGGACCCCAAGAGTGCAAAGATGGCACGAGATTCTATGGAGGAAAGCTGAAGATCAGGTTTTGAATTTTCACAACTTTTGAACGATTTTGAGAATTTTGTGAGAGCTTTGTGAAGAGCTTTTGAAGAGATTTTTGAAGAGTAATTCCGTGCCCCTTTGTATATGGTTCTCTTATGCTTATATAGAGGTATGAATGAGGCAACATACATGGCAAGGAATCAATTAATCAAACCATGATAAAACAAAAACCAAACATATCGAAAACTTTCCATTTTTTAAGTTTGTTCTTGCCATTTTTGAAGATCCTTGTCTCTTTTTGAATGTTCAATGAACCTGCACCATTTGGATGTATCTTTCACAAAAATATGGTCCTTCTAATAGATCAAATCAAACCCAAATGTCATGGCCCATTATTCTTTGTATTTTTATTTAATTTATTTGATTTAATTCATATTTAAATGAATAAAAATTCAGATAAATAGAAATAAAAATCAAAATAGTGCATGGTTAGGTTTAGAGGTCCTTGGGTATGTCATAAACATGTTTGAACCCTTAAAGTTAGGTCCATTAACCTAAAAATGCAATTTTGCTCAAAGTTGACTTCATGCATTTTTCACAAATTTGCCCAACTTGTGCAAACCATAACTTGCTAAATTTTCATCTTTTGGAGATGATCTTTGACTTTTTGGAAAGCCCAAGACGTCCTATACAATCTCTATCTTTATCATATTTGATTTTGAATACATTATCTTGATGTAAGTTATCTTGACAAAAAGTGTCTTTTGTTGGCTTTTTGAAAATGACCTGTAATGTATGAGCTTGTATCTTTCAAATGGTGCATTTTTTGAACTTGAGGTTAAAAGATAAGTTGTAGGGAATTGGATTCTATTAAAAATTAGCTTTAGTTGGGGAAAAATGGATGAAGTATGTGAAAGTTATGCCTGGTCAAAGTTCAATTGACTTTTCCTAGGAAACCCTAATTTAGCAAATCTTGACTTTTGATGATCTGAGGACTTTCCTTGAGGAATCATGATCAACCCTTGATTAAATAATGAATATCACTTAAAAATGTTGATGTTGACCAAAAATCTTGAACTTTGACTATATATAGGCCACATTTGACTTTTGACCTAGTACAATTGATTTTCAGGCATTTGAGCAATTGACTGAGCAAACTTGTAGTGGAATGCATGAAATTTGTCATGGACAATCTTGAAGGAATATTAGGACCATGGCAAAAATTTGTGACCTTTGGAGCTTACACATCTTGATGAAAAGTGAAACCCTAATTAGAGGTTCATTGCTTAGGAGGAGAGTTTGTCTGATCAATTCTTGGTCAACCTTAAGCAATTGAGGACCTCTAGAAGCATGTCTTGAGTGAAAATAGGAGGGAAAATTTTGGGGTACAACAATAAATAAAAAATTTAATTGCAGAACAATAAAATTTCAGTTGAACTACAATTAACTCTGTATCTTGGCAGTCCCCAGCAACAGCGCCAAAAACTTGATAGGGAAAATAGTAAGTGTATTATTTTTTCCTAAGTAGTAATGATAGGGAATTTCCACAGATATCGATCTCGATGACTGCGTATATTACTAAATTTAACTTGTTATTCAATTAAACAAAAACTTGCATTTGGTTTGGGTTATGATATAACTTCAACAATTATAAAGATGAAAAGAATATAAATTATGACTTTTACTAATATGATCAAACATGCTAGGGGTAAGTGTTTGATTTTCCATATGATGAATTTGACTCTTGATCTTTTCAATAAGTTCATCAACATCAACTACTGGTTCTTAAGATTTTCTTTCCCTAAGTCCTTAATGAAAAACCTTTTACTTTTATCCTAATTTCAATGTCCATTTAAAAGAAGTGGTGAAGCCAAGCAATTGCTTATCAAGAATTTTTGGTTATTATAGGATTTCCCTAGTCCTAGGTGAAATCATCTATAATATGATTGTCTCGAAAATCTTAACACGATTGTCCAGCTCTATGTGTTAAAAAAAGTGAAACCCTATTGATCTGATAGGGAAAAACAGTAGATTATTCTGAACAATTAAATTGATGGAAAAGAACTATTGTGTTTAATAAAACAAGAGATCAGTATCGTTACAATGACAAATCAGGGACACCCTCTAGCATTTGGGGGTTTAGCCTCTCATAGTATTCAAAGAAAATTTAATAAAAAGATTAGACATTACAAGATAAGAGGATTGCTTTGATCTTCAATCACAATAACTCTTGAAGATCTCCATTCTCCAAACCCTTGAGAGCTCTATTCCTTCTTCTGCAATTCTTTCGTACGATCAAAGGTGCCTTATCCTTCATTAAAACTGCTTCAAGTAGTCCAAGTCTTTGGTTCTACGTCCGAAAAGTCCAAAATGCCCCTCTGGATCACACTTAGGGATGTTAAACAAAAATAAAAAATCATCAGTGCACAAACCAACATGGAATGTGTCACGCGACATGGGTGACCGTGTTGGTCACTAGACAACACTTCATAAAATCCACTCTTCATGATAACTGACACGGTCCATGTCACTTGACACGAGCGTCCGTGTTGAAATTATGGTTTCTAACCTTGGATCCATTCCTCTGTCTGACCCGGCCCGTGTCTAGTGACACAGGTGGTCGTGTCAAACTTGCTGAAAACTTCTTGAAACTCCCGATTTCTTGAATTTTCTTATCCCGAGTCCATTGGATCTTTCACCTGAGCCTGAAACACTAGCAAAAACCAAACGAAGCATAAACCAAGAAATAACTTGAAATAAAACTTACAAAAATATAAAATATGGGAAAACTTACGAAACATGAAATCATTCAAAAAGAAGAAAATTACTACACAAAACGATGTAGAATACTTGGATTATCATCATACTAGTTACAAAAACATGATGAAAATAGTGATTGTTGTACCCCAAAATTTGCCCTCCCATATTCCTCAAGATATGATCTTCAAAATTGCTCAAGATGGCTCAAGAAGTACAGTCAAACCACCTCCTAAGCCAGCTGAAATTAGGGTTTTGGTTCTTTCAAGGAATTTGGGGTTTTCAATGGCTCAATCAAGTCTCATATGCCTATATATATCCTCAAGCACCTACATGCCAAGTTGCAAGACTCACAGTGCCAATTTGCACAGTCAAAAGCTCCATTTGATCTACAGTCAACTGTAGGGGCAAAATGGTCATTTTACAGTCAAAAGTCAGAATTTTTGGTCAACATCTTATTTTGAGTCCACAATCATCATTTGATCAAGTCTTGATCATGATTCCACAAGGATAGCTCAAAAATCATCAAGATGCAAAAAGTTACTATTTTTAGACAGTAGAAAAGTCAACTGTATCTTGACCAGGGCATAACTTTTTCATGGTTCATCATAAAAATCCCATCCAATGCTCATTTTGAAGGGGATGTAATTTCCTACAATCCATATTCACATTCCAAGTTCAAGAAATGCTCTCATAAAAAGTTATCAATTTCTACACTATAGGTCAATTTCAAAAGTCAACAAAAATGCACTTTAAGTCAAAGACCATAACTTGAGATTGGTAAATCCAAATGACATGGTACCAAAGGAATTGGTTAGAGGACTTCAAGACCTTTCCAAATTTTCCAAGAACATGGTCATGTGATCAAAATTGAGCAAGATGTGCCTTGGAGAAGTTGGGAAGTTTTCATGAATTTGCAAAAGTCAACTTTGCTCAAAACACCTTATTTTTGCTAATGGGCCTCAAATCTCTTCTTGAAACTTCATCCATGACTTATGCACGACCCATCAAGCTTAATTGAATTTATTTTCTTATTTTTATTGATTAATTGGATTTTTAATTAATATTAATTCATTTAATTAATTTAAATTGTAGGAAAATAGAAGATTTGATTTTTTCAATCTTTTTGTGAAGCAAATATGACCTAAAAAGGCTGGAAATTTCGTGCACCAAGTCAAAGATACAAAATATCCAAAATTGGCAACTTTGTTCAATCATGAAAATGCAAAAAGATTTGATTTTCAATCAAAGATCAAATCATCAATTCAATGGATTCTTGTTCAAGTTTTGACCTAATTCCATTCCTCTATATATATGCAAGAAATCCTAATCCCATACACGTGAAAAAGCTGCAGAAACAGACCCTAGCATATTGAAAAAAACTCAAGAAAATTGCAAACTGACTTTGGCTTTCCAGGGCGATTCAAAAGGTTTTATTGATTCTAATACATTGCAGGAGGTCCCAGGGATAATTTGCAATTGAATTCACGTGCTAAAACTCAAGGAATCGATACCTACAGAACCACGGTTTGCATTTTTTTTCCAGAATCGTATTGCTTAATTCATGCATATTTAACATGATTTCTTGATTGTTTTGCATTGCTAGAGGTCATACCAAGCTGGTGGAATGATTTAATTGAACTGAAACGCCATAAATCCAAAGATCCCATAGTTGAATTTTTAGGGTTCATAAGCTTTGAATTGGGGCTTTTCAATCCAGGAAAAATTAAGACTTGTGAGACCCATGGTTGGAATCGTTAGAACAAGATGAACAAAACCAAACCCTCGCGAAATATTTATGTAAACCACAGCCCTAATCGCTATTTTTCGTGCAAGCATATAGTGGGGGTTAAAAACCCCCACTAATTGATTATGTTTTACAGGTACCAGCGAGGAAGATGATGAGGTGTTCACATATGGTTGGACCATTTGAATAAGCGTGCGTGTTTTTGTGTTTTACAGCATGTTAATTTATTTTTCAATATAATAATCTCCACTTATTTCACTAACAAATAGAACAGCTTGGTGTGGTGGCAGGGACGCGTGCATATGACCATTGGGACCTGGGTTCGAATCCCAGGTCCCCCAAACATTTATTTGTTATTTTTCCTCAGGCGCTCTTGTGTACACTTGCAAAAGGATGTCCACCATGTGCTTCAGATCTCAGCACGCCAAGTGGCCTCAGGCCTGATCCAAGGGTCTAGGTGGAAGGATTACCATGCTCCCTAGTCAATCAACGCATAGGTGATCATGAAAGTCGACAGACTAGAATTGTTATTGGGCTTCAGAAAATTGCAAAGACACCTCCTCCTGGGCCCAACACCCCCTGGGTTTTATTTCTCTTTTTTCTTCTTTTATATTTTATATTAATTGTTTTTACTATTATTAATTATTATTATTATTACTTAATTAACCCAAATTAATTATTTTCATAATAAATTCAGAAAAACTAAAATATAATACTTTTTATTATTATTTATTAATTTCACCTTTAATTAGTTATTTTGTAAATAAATACTAACATAAATTAATTTAGTTAATTAGGTTAATTTTAATATTTTCACAATAAATAAAATCAATGAAGAATTAGGGTTTTGACAATTTTAATACTTTTATTTTTATTTCCTTGAAACATAAAAAACTCAAAAAAAAATTTCTTTAAATTAATTAATTAGTTTTAGGTTTAATTAAAATGCAAAATAACCAAAAACTTCTTCCTTTCTCAAAAAAGGGTCAAAACCCTAAGAACTTCTCCGATTCAATTTTCTCTCGCGTGCATGATTATTCTTGATTATTTTTATTCCAATTATGTAATTGCTCCGAGGATGTAATAGCTTTAATTAGGACTTTTTATCGCTTTTCTTTATTTTCCGCAATTTACTTTTTCAAAGGGTTTGTTTTTTGGCGATGTAAATACCCGACGCCTTGTAATAGCGTAGATTTATTTTCCGCAACCTTTAATTGCTAGATGTATGTTAACTAGGCTATGCATGACAAGACTTATCTCTGAAAATAAAATCAATCGTAGTTCACCATAACATGTGCAAAGATAACTTTAACTAAATCCTGACACACTCGCACATGCCACTTCTAGGGTACGCCTCACTTGGTTGCCCCTCGACGTGGTCATTGAGTATAGGGTGTTTTAGAGGTCGCCCTCCTGTCTAAAGATCAAGTTGCCTCGAAACAGTTGCCTCGGATAAAAATGATCTAAGACATTAGGGTTACCGCTAAGGCGTCCTACTATTGCTTTGGTGACCACATGTCCCTATAATCGAATTGACCCGAATAACTCCAACGACGGTGCTACCTACTTCTCAATAGTGGGATAGTACTGTCTAAAGGACATTTACACAACTTAATTTCTTTTGAGTAGGTAGAGGTTCTCGGGTACTTGCTCTTTCAAAACAAAAATACTTTTCGCACCTACACTTTTCTGACAAAAGTTTTCAAACAAACACTTCATACACTCTCGAGGACTGATACAAGAGTTAAATCGAAGTTTTCAAACAAACTTTTTTCAAAACCCACAAACACAAGAAAAGCAAAACATTTTTGAAAACATAGTGAGCAAGTACCTAAGAGCCCGTGGATAACCACAGATAGAAAGGGTGCTAACACCTTCCCTTTCTATAATCTACCTCCCGAAACGAGAAACATCTTGAAAAGGAATTTTGTTGTGCTTTTGTCCTTTCCTTGTTGGAGAAAATAAAAGACGGTGGCGACTCTTGATTACCGCGACATTTCGCGAACCAGCATTCAAAAACAGTCAGTTCTATTTCCACCGATCACAGAACTGGCGACTCTGCTGGGGACAATATATAAGTGAGGTGTACCTTAGGATTAGATCATTCTTTGTTTTCAATTGTATGCCTTGTTTGCTTTAATATTGTGGGCTTGTATTGGAGTTTTATGGATCCTAACCCGGATCTGGGGAATACCCTTTAGGTAAGTAGCAATAAACTGTGAGGGACCTGTCCGGCGTAGACCGACACGGGTGAAGCAGTAGCTTTGTTGGTGTGACACCTTGGTCTGTACCGATATCCCTTGTGTTGGAACGAGGAGAATATGGGTCTTCTGAGGAGTCATTAAGCACTAACTGACCTTAGAACCTTAAATTGACCAACTTGGCCATAGAACAGTAGCAGTATGCTACACTCATTGAGACTAAACTCTCGCGATGATTCCGGCCGCAAGAAAAGGTTGCCAAACTGGAGTTATGACCGATTGAGGGTAGTCAGTGATATTGAGATCCTCTAGAACCCGGTTACTATTTTTAGGATAGGTCTTAACCAACTGAAACTGAAAGAGGGTAGTACCTAAACTTCATGCTGGCCTGAAATCTAAGGGCTCTTGTGTGACTTGTGTGCCTTACCATGTTTCCCTTTTGTGAATACTTGTGGTTTTCCTTTACCATGACATCATACCATCATAACATTGCATGCATCCTGCATAAGGACTAACCCATTTCAAAGACAAGAGGGTTTCATCTTTGCTCTGTTTTGTAGGACATCATGATGCCCATGCAAAGGAATACTATTTGGCTCAACTTTGTTCAACCACCTGCTTTGCTTACAGAATTGGTTGATAGGATTCCAAACACTACTTCCTTCATCAAGAGGCATGGTTCTCTTCTCGGTTTGGCCACTTCAAAGTGGGACCAACAATTGATGAGTGTCCTGGTCCAGTTTTATGATCCGCTATACCATTGCTTCACCTTTCAAGACTTCCAGCTGGTCCCTACCCTGGAAGAATTCTCTGATTTGCTTGGTATCCCTGTTTTGGAGCAGACTCCATTCACTGGTTGGGAAAAGACTCTTAGGCCTGAAGAGATTGTTGCAGCCCTTCCCTTGACCAAATAAGAGGTAATGGCTAACTGGGAGACTAGAAGTGGAGTTAAGGGCTTTTTGGCTAAGTTTCTGATTGGCAAAGCTAATAGTTTCTGGAATGACTTAGACTTCAGGGCGTACAAAGACATTCTGGCTCTCTTAATCTATGGTCTAGTATTGTTTCCAAATCCTGATACCTTTATTAATGTCAATGCCATAAGGATCTTCATCTCTCGGAACCATGTACCCACTCTCTTGGGTGATATCCTGCAACAACTCTATGCTCGTACTGCCCGAAGACGAGGAACTTTGTGGTGTTGTGCTCCTTTATTGGTGAGGTGGTTTATTTCGCACCTCCCTAAGTCCGTACTGAAGAACGGAGAAGGAAGAGTCTGAGCTCATAGGATAATGTCTCTCACTGATAATGATATTATTTGGACTCTCAGAGGTTTGGATGAGGTGGCTGTTATTGATCGTTGCAGAGAGTATCCTAATGTTCCATTGATCGGAACCCAGGGAGGAATCTCTTATAACCCATGTTTAGCTCTCCGTCAGTTTGGAAGAGCCAGAAGAGCAGGGCCTCATGAGATGTTGATACCTCACATCAGTTTTGAATTTCAGGTAGATAGCGACGAGCTGCGCCGTAGATTCATCAGGGCTTGGGACAGAATTCACAAAGCTGACCCACATGAGTTGGGACCAAAGACTTCTCTACCAATGGAATCCTACTTCAGATGGGTCTGCATCCGTGCTCAGAAGTTAGGTATGCCATACGAAGCTGTCAGGCCTATTACTCTTGAAGTTCCTGATAAAGACGGGGTTCCTCCAACTGTTCTCCATCCTAAGATACCCACTGATATTGGTACACTAAAGAGGTCTTAGGCGCAATTTCAGGAAGAACGGGATTCTTATCGGGAAAGGTTCAATGAGCAGGAACAGAAGATCCAAAAGCTGACAAAGCAATTGGAGAATGAGCAGATCCTGAATGACTATATCCGTACCGAGAAGAAGAGGCCATGGGAGCATTGATTGGATCTTGGATGTTTCTTTTACAGTTTTATTTACTTTTCAGTATTTTCGTTCATGTAACGCCTAAGGGAAATTTGTGGAACAATTTAAATTCCAAAGTTGAATCTAATGAAGTGTGTTTCCTTTCTTGTCTACAAAGTTGAATCCTGATTGTCTTTGAAAACATAAATCATACGCATCTCATTTCATCATATGCATAACAGGTACCCTTTTTACAGGTCACTTATCTTCTTTGCTGTTTATTTCAGCAATCATCATGTCTTCTGAACCTACTACTGAACAAGCTATCAAGGCCCTCCAGGCCCAGAATGCCCAGTTCCAAGAGTTGGTTATGAGCCTAGCCCAGGGTCAACAGGAGTTGAAGACTCTGATTCTGAAGAAGAAGAAGAAGAGGACTGTCTTGTTCAACACTGGACGCAAATTTGGGAATGGACTACAAAATGAGGTTGATCTGACTACTTCCTCTGTAGGGAAAGACAGTCCCCAAGAGAGAAGGGTTCCTAGTCCCGTGGTCTCCGACAACGAGACGGATTATAATGATGAACAGTACCCTCCTGCTGAGGACAGGTACAAACAGCTGGAGGACCGCTTAAGTGCTATGGAAATTCAGAATGTGCCCGGGTTGGACTTTGGAGATCTAGGCTTATCCTCTGGGGTGGTGATTCCACATAAGTTTAAGGCACCTGCTTTTGCCAAATACGACGGAGCTTCCTGCCCAAAGCTGCACCTCCGGTCGTATGTAAGGAAGATCCAACCTTACACTGCTGACAAGAATTTGTGGATCCATTTCTTCCAGGATAGTCTTTCAGGGACTCAACTCGAATGGTTCTATCAGCTAGATGGAGCCAACATTCGTAACTGGGAGGATCTGGCTACTGCGTTCTATAAGCAGTATCAGTATAATTCCGACCTCGCTCCTACGCGTACCCAACTCCAGGGTATGTCACTAGGGACGGGTGAAGAATTTAAAGAGTACGCCCAAAAGTGGAGAGACCTAGCTGGAAGGGTGCATCCACCTTTGACTGACCGTGAGCTTGTTGATATGTTCTTGGGGACCCTGTCTGGTCCGTTTTTCAACCATTTGATTGGAAATTCTTCAGCCGGGTTCACAGACCTTATCTTGACTGGTGAGAGA
Organism: Vicia faba; assembly: GCA_948472305.1. Lineage (NCBI taxonomy): Eukaryota > Viridiplantae > Streptophyta > Magnoliopsida > Fabales > Fabaceae > Vicia > Vicia faba. Next base: position 974,725,433 of record OX451740.1, on the reverse strand, counting down.
ATAGAAGCTGGTATCAAGTCTGGGAAGATACCGAAAGGTGCCTCCTCGAGCACTGAAAAGAAGTCGTTCAAGAAAGAATCTAGTGTTGTGTACAGTTCAAGGAGACAGAACAGACCGGAACGCCGCCAAGCTGTCAACGCGGTGGTTATTTCAAAACCTGCTGCTGCTCCTCAGCATCATAACCAACAAAGGGGTGAGAGACCTAGAAGGCAGTTCACTCGACTCAGCATGACCTTGTCCCAGATATTGCCGCAGTTACTGACAACCAATCTGGTGACTATAAAAGAAGCTCCGAAGGTTGTAAACACCACATCCCTAAAGTACAATCCTAACGCCCGCTGCGCTTATCACTCTGATAGCCCGGGGCATACTACAGATGATTGTTGGGCTCTGAAGAATAAGGTTCAGGACCTAATTGATGCTAAAGAGATAGAGTTCGAGGCGCCCGAAAGGCCCAATGTTGTGACTGCTCCCATGCCCAAGCATGGAGCGAATGCTGTAGAGGAATACCTGTATGTAGCCTCTGTGAATGATATTGTTTCTCCGCTGTTGACTGTCAAAAGGAACCTGTTGCTAGCCGGTTTATTTCCGGGATGTAGTAAAGGTTGCCATCTATGTTCTGTTTCACCTACTGGTTGCCCATCTTTGAAGTCAGGTATCCAAAACCTGATGGATAATAAAGAAATCCTGTTTGAGAAGGTTGTTGTTCCTGCTACCCCTATTGAAGAAGTGTCCATTGTCACCATTTTCAATAATTCTCCCAAGGCTCCCTCGAGGAAGCCTGTCAAAATTATGCCTGTTCAGAAGATTGCACCTATAATCATCACTGTTCCGGGGCCCATCCCCTATACATCCGACAAAGCTGTCCCGTGGCACTATGGGGCAGATGTTTATGTGCTTGGAGTTAAACAAGAGTTTGATACTAGTACCGGCGTCAGCAACATCATCGGGTCTGCCAAAGTCACCTGCAGCGGTAGGCTTTTCTCACCAGATATTGCGCCACCAGCTATCCAGAGACCTATTGTCATCACACCTGCAAGTGTGCCTACTTCCCTTCCTGACCAAGTTCCTATTTCTACCCCTGCTTCCGAGTCATCTGACGCTCGGGGCAAAGGGATTGCTACCGATGTGCCTGCCCAGACGGAGTCACCAAAGACCATCAATGTTGAAGCTTCCAAACAGGAAATGGAAGAGATTCTTAAGATTATCAAGAAGAGTGATTTTAATGTAGTTGAGCAGCTGGGGCACACCCCATCTAAAATTTCTATGCTATCACTGTTGTTGTGTTCAGAGGCCCATGCCAAGGCTCTGATTACCTTCCTAAAGACGGCCCACGTGCCACAAGAGACGTCAGCTGATCAGTTTACCGATTGTGTGGCCAACTTAACTGCTGATAATGGTTTGGGTTTCTCCCACGCCGATCTGACTGCTAAAGGGAAGAATCATAACGATGCCCTGCATGTCTCCATCGAATGCAGGGGCACTACTCTTGCGCATGTGTTGGTTGACACTGGGTCCTCATTGAACGTATTGCCCAAGAAAGCTCTAGACAAGTTGGATTGCGAAGGGTTGGAGCTAAAGCCAAGTAACATTGTTGTCCGGGCCTTTGACGGGTCTAAAAGAATGGTGCACGGTGAAGTCGATATTCCAATCAGAGTTGGTTCTCAGGTCTTCGATTCTACATTCTATGTGATGGACATTCGGCCATCCTATTCTTGTTTGCTGGGTCGTCCATGGATCCACAAGGCTGGAGTTGTGACCTCCACACTGCATCAGAAGCTGAAATACCCGGTCAAAGGGAAGATTGTGACAATTCAGGGGGAGGAAGAATACATGGTCAGCCACCTCAACTCGTTCCGATACATAGAGATGGATGGGGAATTCATTGAGACTCCCTTTCAACACTTTGAAGAAGTTCCCCAGACACTGGCATCAGCTGAAACTGTGATTGAAGATTCTCCTTTGAAGATGGCTTCCTTAAAGGAAGCCCGGGCTGTTATTGAGAAGGGTGAGTATGCAAACTGGGGCCGACTTCCTGATTTCACTCAGAAGACTGACAAGTTTGGTTTGGGTTTCACTGCATAAGCTCAGAAGGCTGTTCGTAAGGCAAGGATTGGAAGACCTCCTGTGTTCATCAGCAATTCGGGAGTAAATTCCATTGAAGACGATGTGGATGAATCTGAATTCAACAGCTGGATCTACCCTACGACCGACGGTGGACCAAGCAACTGGACAACGAAAGACTTCGTCCCTATTACTTTTGTCACTCAGTAATAAACTCCTTTGTTTTGAATTTGTAACAGACAATATTGTGAAACTTTATGGCCCGGTGTCTTACCCGGGGCGCCGTGGCTTCATTTGTGAGGGCTTTTGTGTGTCATTTTCATATATCATTAATAAAAGCATTGGATGTTTTTTTGCATTTCAAATCTTGCGCTCCTTGTCTTTCTTTATTATATATTGCAAAACAGCTATTTACACACACTCACATATACAGGTCCCAATCCACTCTGGATCTCACTGGTAACGGCTCTGCTACTGCCAGTTATGACTTCGAAAATCCGATCAACTTAGCCGAAGACGAAGGTGAAGATGATTGCGAAGTGCCTGGAGAGCTTGCAAGACTGTTACTTCAGGAAGAGAGGGCCATTCAGCCACATGAAGAGCTAGTGGAAACGGTAAATCTGGGTACTGAGACAGACAGAAAGGAAGTCAAGATTGGTGCCAATCTGGAGTCTAGTGTGAAACAACGGTTGATTCAGATGCTGCATGACTACATGGAGATCTTTTCCTGGTCTTACGAAGACATGCCTGGGTTGGATACCGACATTATGGTTCATCACCTGCCTACCAAGGAAGAATGCCCTCCGGTAAAACAGAACGTCCGTCGTATGCGTCCAGAGATGTCCGAGAAAATTAAAGCTAAGGTTATGAAACAATTTGACGCCGGTTTTCTAGCAGTGACTTCTTACCCTCAGTGGGTTGCCAATGTGGTTCCAATGCCGAAGAAAGATGGTAAGGTCCGAATGTGTGTTGACTACAGGGATTTGAACAGGGCGAGCCCTAAGGATGACTTCCCCCTGCCTCACATCGACGTTCTGGTTGACAACACTGCTCAGCATAAGGTATTCTCCTTCATGGACGGGTTCTCCGGTTATAATCAAATCAAGATGGCTCCCAAAGACATGGAGAAGACCACTTTCGTTACTCAGTGGGGCACCTTCCGTTACAAGGTCATGCCTTTTGGGTTGAAAAATGTTGGGGCAACATATCAGTGTGCCATGGTTGCTCTGTTTCATGATATGATCCATCATGAGATTGAAGTATATGTCAACGATATGATTGCAAGGTCCCAAACTGAGGAGGAACACCTTGACCATCTACAGAAGCTGTTTGACCGGTTGAAGTTATACAAGCTGAGATTAAACCCGAACAAGTGCACCTTCGGGGTGAGATCTGGAAAACTACTAGGCTTCGTCGTGAGCGACAAAGGTATTCAAGTGGACCCTGCCAAAGTGAAAGCTATACAAGAGATGCCAGTTCCCAAGACAGAGAAAGAGGTCAGAGGCTTTCTAGGACGTCTGAACTACATTGCCCGATTCATCTCACATCTAACTGCTACATGTGAACCAATCTTCAAGCTACTGAAGAAAGATCAAGTAGTACGTTGGAACGATGAATGCCAGGCCGCTTTCGAAAGAATCAAATAGTATCTCCAAGAGCCACCCATTCTTATGCCACCAGTTGAAGGGAGACCTCTAATTTTATACTTGACATTGCTGGACAACTCAATGGGATGTGTGCTAGGGCAGCATGACGAGTCTGGCCGAAAAGAGCATGCTATTTATTACCTTAGCAAAAAGTTTACCGACTGTGAGACCCGATACTCACTGCTCGAGAAAACTTGTGGCGCTTTGGTATGGGTTGCTCGCCGGCTGAGACAGTATATGTTGACTCACACTACTCTGTTGATTTCAAAAATGGATCCAATCAAGTATATCTTCGAAAATCCCGCCTTGTCCGGAAGAATAGCAAGATGGCAGATGATCTTGACTGAATATGACATCCAGTACACGACTCAAAAAGCAATCAAGGGAAGTGTGTTGGCAGACCATTTGGCACATCAGGCAGTGGATGACTACCAATCTATGAACTTTGAACTTCCAGACGAGGATATCATGGTAGTGACTGATTGTGAAATACCTGGACCAGATGAAGGACCTGAGGAAGGATCCCGATGGTCTATGCACTTTGATGGAGCCTCAAACGCTTTGGGAAATGGCATCGGCGCTGTGATCATATCCCCTAAGGGCTCTCATACTCCACCGACCGTCCGGCTATGCTTCAACTGCACCAACAACATGGTGGAGTATGAAGCATGCATCATGGGTCTTCGAGCTGCAATTGACCTAAGGATCAAGTTTCTGAGTGTCTTCGGAGATTCCGCTCTCGTGATCAGTCAGATCAAAGGCGAGTGGGATACGAAACACCCAAATCTTATTCCTTACAAGGAGTATGTATTGACGTTGCTTCCCCATTTCGAGGAGATAAATTTTGAATATTTCCCAAGAGAGGAGAATCAGTTGGCGGACGCGCTGGCTACGATGTCTTCTATGTTCAAAGTCAAATGGGACAACGAGGCTCCCCGAATCATTATTTGGAAATTAGATGAACCTGCACATTGTTGTGATCTTGAGACCGAAGAGGTAACAGAAAAACCTTGGTATCATGAAGTAAAGAGGTACCTCGAAGCTCAAGAATACCCCGAGGACGCATCTGTTAATGACAAGAAGTTTTTGAGAAGGTTCACGGCAAAGCTCTTCCTCAGCAATGACATTCTGTACAAATGAAACCATGATTCAACCTTACTGCGTTGTATGGATAAGACTGAAGAAGAAAGGATTATGGCAGAGCTGCATGAAGGTACCTTCGGAACGCATTCTAGTGGACATACCATGGCAAAGAAAATCCTTCGGGCAGGATATTACTGGTCCACAATGGAAGCCGACTGTTATCAGCATTCTCGGACATGTCAAAAATTCCAGATCTATGCTGATAAGGTGCACATTCCTCCAGTTCCTTTGAACGTCTTGACAGCACCTTGGCCTTTTGCAATGTGGGGCATTGATATGATCGGCGAGATCAGACCTACAGCATCTAACGGGCATCGCTTCATCCTGGTAGCGATTGATTACTTTACGAAGTGGGTTGAAGCAGCGTCCTTTGCCATTGTAACCAAGAACGTCGTGGCACGGTTCATTCGGCACAACCTGATCTGTCGATACGGTGTACCAGAAAGGATCATTACGGATAATGGTACCAATCTTAACAACAAGATGATCACTGAGCTCTGTGAGCAATTCAAGATACAACACCACAACTCTTCTCCCTACCGGCCGAAGATGAATGGGGCTGTAGAAGCAGCTAATAAGAACATCAAGAAGATTGTGCAGAAGATGACAATGACCTACAAAGATTGGCACGAGATGTTACCATTTGCTCTTCATGGGTATCGTACCTCAGCACGGACGTCAACAGGGGCAACACCCTTTTCCTTGGTCTACGGCATGGAGGCAGTCCTGCCCATTGAAATGCAGATACCCTCTCTCCGGATAATGAAGGATGCAGGTTTGAGCGAAGACGACTGGATCCAGACCTGGCTTGATCAACTAAACCTAATCGATGAAAAGAGACTCACTGCTATTTGTCATGGTCAGACATACCAAAAACGGATGATCAAGGCGTTTAACAAGAAAGTTAGACGACAGGAGTATCAAGTCGGGGACCTGGTAATCAAGCGCATTATTCTACCTCAAGGTGATCCCAGGGGAAAATGGACCCCTACTTACGAAGGGCCATTTGTGGTTAAGAATATCTTCTCAGGAGGAGCAATGATTCTAACCACCATGGATGGTGACGACCTTCCTCACCCCGCCAATGCAGACATAGTAAAAAGATACTACGCATGATTAAATACCCACTAGGTCGACTGGCCTAGGCAAAAATAAGGGCTTCCCGGCGAACCAAAAGGGTTCGGGCAAAAATAAGGGATGAAAATGAAAAAAATCTGTACACCCGGCAAGTCGAAAACCTGAAAAGGCAGCTTGGGCAAAAATGGGTATCCCGGTGGACTGAAAACCCGAAAGGGCGGTCCAGGCAAAAGTTAGGGATAAGCGTAATACTATGTCTCATTGGATCACCCTGCATCCAGACTTCGGTATCGACCATCAGGCTCAGACGACACCAATCAATCAGATTCCTCTTCAACTAAGCAGCAAAGTGATGAGACGCTTGAAGACATAAAGGCGATAGCAGAGTTGGAACCCAGTGGGATTTTTCACATAGCTGTTTTGTTTTCTTTTCACAAATTGTATAAACTCTATTTTGTTCGGCGGCGTTCTCTTACTAGGACGTCAGCCTCTTGTATACAAAACGCCTATTTACAGGCAAATTTCAAAATCAATACAAGCTCACTTTTCCAGACAAATTGCAAATTGTTTTTCCTTTATCTGTTTTGTTTTGAAAAGAACGTCCAATGTTCATTTTTGATATATGCATTTGAAATTAATTGCTGTTCATAAATATTTGCATGCGAAACAAAGGACTAATTACGGGCGACATCGGTAGTAGGGGCGATAAGAGTTGTCTAAGCGATCTAGTTGCTCTGTCCACCGAGGTACCAAGGTAAGTTCAGCGGAAGAATATGACCAAGATACCTTCACTCCCCGCAGAGTAAGACGAGATTCAGCAATACTCTCCCCAAGCAGAGTTGGTCTCCCATCAGCCCTAAAAAGACACAGTATCCCCAGCAAGTCAGCAATACTCTCTCCCCAAGCAGAGTTTGGTCTACCATCAGTCCTGAAGAAGTTGGATATCCCTAGAAGATCTTAATACTCCCCAAGCAGTATACAGATATTCCTCAGCAAGCATCCCCGACGTTCTTAATATTCCTCAACAGAGTATAAGAATGTTCCCCGACGGAATACAAGATACCCTCAGTGGAACCATTACCCAGCGCAGTCTAAGAAAGCTTCCCCACCAGAGTTGAATCATCTCCTCAGTAGATTCTGGAAGCTTGTCCCCTGCAGAGTACAAGTATCTCTCCCCGACCATATTCAGAAGGTTATCCCCACCAGAGTCTAACTGGGTTATCCTCAGCAAATTACAACTGAAAGATCATCCCCGGCAAAGTTCTTTCTATCCCCAGCGGAGTTCATCATCAAAACCCCCAACAGGATTTATCAACGGAATCCCCAGCGGAGTTATCATTAAAATCTCAGCGAAGTATCTCTTCCCCACAGAGTAATTCCCCGTAGAGTAATCTCTTCGCCATGTTTATTCCCCAACGGAGTCATCCTCTCCTACAGGTTTATTTGTGCAATCATCTTCGTTCATCATCCCCAGCGGAAACGAAGAATTCAACATCATTCTCCAGCAGCTATCCAGGATTTATTTTCTCCAGCTAAAACATCACATTGTCATACTTCATGATACATGCATATACGCATCATATCATACGATCTCATTTTGAGAACATCATGCATCTCATACATCATGACATTGCACACAGCTAACGTTTGGCCCTTTTCAGGAAAAGGTCAATCAAAAGATGATTACCATCAACTTTTGCAGTTTCGGATCAACACCTGTAACTAACCAGGAAATATCTGTGGACGATTGATTGTAGATCTATACCTGTAACTAGACAGGAAAGTTATCTACATGAAGAGATTGAAGATTAACACCTGTAACAGGCCAGGAAACCATCTTTCTTTCTCAGGTCAGAGATCAATACCTGAAACCAGACAGGAAAAATATCTCATCGGCCAACCCTTTTCAAGTTCCAGATCAACACCTGTAACTAGCCAGGAAATATCTGTGGACGATTGATTGTAGATTTATACCTGAAACCAGACAGGAAAGTTATCTACATTGAAGAGATTGAAGATTAATACCTGAAACCAGGAAGGAAAACCATCTTTCTTTCTCAGGACAGAGATTAATACCTGAAACCAGACAGGAAAACTATCTCGTCGGCCAGCCTTTTCAAGTTCCAGATCAACACCTGTAACTAGCCAGGAAATATCTGTGGACGACGGATTGTAGATTAAAACCTGAAACCAGACAGGACAACTATCTACTTGACCATCATGAAGCAACCCTACACCGGTTCCTTCTCTTTCAGATGCAGTTTTATATGGACTCATCATCAGGCAACCCTACACAGGTTCCTTCTTTCAACCTACTAGGTTACGACTCGACAAACAATCCCCAGATGGCATCTTTAAGCCCATCTCCACAACTATCCATTACAATCTCCAGATGGCATCTATAAGCCCGTCCCCCGACAAGATTCTGTCACATCTCCAGATGGCATCTATAAGCCCATCCTCCTATCCATCATCTCTCCAAATGGCATCTATAAGCCTATTCCCGACATCACATTGCTGATACTACACCATGCGAGTGCAAATTTCTGGGCACTTTAGTGTTCAATCATCTTCCACCTTCGGATCACAAAAGGCACGCAAGCCAATCTACATCCTCAGGTTTAAGAAGATTGAACAGGGGCAACTGTTGTACCCCAAAATTTGCCCTCCCATATTCCTCAAGATATGATCTTCAAAATTGCTCAAGATGGCTCAAGAAGTACAGTCAAACCACCTCCTAAGCCAGCTGAAATTAAGGTTTTGGTTCTTTCAAGGAATTTGGGGTTCTCAATGGCTCAATCAAGTCTCATATGCCTATATATATCCTCAAGCACCTACATGCCAAGTTGCAAGACTCACAGTGCCAATTTGCACAGTCAAAAGCTCCATTTGATCTACAGTCAACTGTAGGGGCAAAATGGTCATTTTACAGTCAAAAGTCAGAATTTTTGGTCAACATCTTATTTTGAGTCCACAATCATAATTTGATCAAGTCTTGATCATGATTCCACAAGGATAGCTCAAAAATCATCAAGATGCAAAAAGTTACTATTTTTGGACAGTAGAAAAGTCAACTGTATCTTGACCAGGGCATAACATTTTCATGGTTCATCAGAAAAATCCCATCCAATGCTCATTTTGAAGGAGATGTAATTTCCTACAATCCATCTGCACATTCCAAGTTCAAGAAATGCTCTCATAAAAAGTTATCAATTTCTACATTATAGGTCAATTTCAAAAGTCAACAAAAATGCACTTTAAGTCAAAGACCATAACTTGAGATTGGTAAATCCAAATGACATGGGACAAAAGGCATTGGTTAGAGGACTTCAAGACCTTTCCAAAATTTCAAAGAACATGGTCATGTGATCAAAATTGAGCAAGATGTGCATTGGAGAAGTTGGGAAATTTTCATGAATTTGCAAAAGTCAACTTTGCTCAAAACACCTTATTTTTGCTAATGGGCCTCAAATCTCTTCTTGAAACTTCATCCATGACTTATGCACGACCCATCAAGCTTAATTGAATTTATTTTCTTATTTTTATTGATTAATTGGATTTTTAATTAATATTAATTCATTTAATTAATTTAAATTGTAGGAAAATAGAAGATTTGATTTTTTCAATCTTTTTGTGAAGCAAATATGACCTAAAAAGGTTGGCAATTTCGTGCACCAAGCCAAAGATACAAAATATCCAAAATTGGCAACTTTGTTCAATCATGAAAATGCAAAAAGATTTGATTTTCAATCAAAGATCAAATCATCAATTCAATGGATTCTTGTTCAAGTTTTGACCTAATTCCATTCCTCTATATATATGCAAGAAATCCTAATCCCATACACGTGAAAAAGCTGCAGAAACAGACCCTAGCATATTGAAAAAAACTCAAGAAAATTGCAAACTGACTTTGGCTTTCCAGGGCGATTCAAAAGGTTTTATTGATTCTAATACATTGCAGGAGGTCCCAGGGATAATTTGCAATTGAATTCACGTGCTAAAACTCAAGGAATCGATACCTACAGAACCACGGTTTGCATTTTTTTTCCAGAATCGTATTGCTTAATTCATGCATATTTAACATGATTTCTTGATTGTTTTGCATTGCTAGAGGTCATACCAAGCTGGTGGAATGGTTTAATTGAACTGAAACGCCATAAATCTAAAGATGCCATAGTTGAATTTTTAGGGTTCATAAGCTTTGAATTGGGGCTTTGCAATCTAGGAAAAATTAAGACTTGTGAGACCCATGGTTGGAATCGTTAGAACAAGACGAACAAAACCAAACCCTCGCGAAATATTTATGTAAACCACAACCCTAATCGCTTATTTTCGTGCAAGCATATAGTGGGGGTTAAAAACCCCCGCTAATTGATTATGTTTTACAGGTACCAGCGAGGAAGATGATGAGGTGTTCACATATGGTTGGACCATTTGAATAAGCGCGCGTGTTTTTGTGTTTTACAACATGTTGATTTATTTTTCAATATAATAATCTCCACTTATTTCACTAACAAATAGAACAGCTTGGTGTAGTGGCAGGGACACGTGCATATGACCATTGGGACCTGGGTTCGAATCCCAGGTCCCCCAAACATTTATTTGTTATTTTTCCTCAGGCGCTCTTGTGTACACTTGCAAAAGGATGTCCACCATGTGCTTCAGATCTCAGCACGCCAAGTGGCCTCAGGCCTGATCCAAGGGTCTAGGTGGAAGGATTACCATGCTCCATAGTCAATCAACGCATAGGTGATCAGGAAAGTCAACAGACTGGAATTGTTATTGGCTTCAGAAAATTGCAAAGACACCTCCTCCTGGGCCCAACACCCCCTGGGTTTTATTTCTCTTTTTTCTTCTTTTATATTTTATATTAATTGTTTTTACTATTATTAATTATTATTATTATTACTTAATTAACCCAAATTAATTATTTTCATAATAAATTCAGAAAAACTAAAATATAATACTTTTTATTATTATTTATTAATTTCACATTTAATTAGTTATTTTGTAAATAAATACTAACATAAATTAATTTAGTTAATTAGGTTAATTTTAATATTTTCACAATAAATAAAATCAATGAAGAATTAGGGTTTTGACAATTTTAATCCTTTTATTTTTATTTCCTTGAAACATAAAAAACTCAAAAAAATACTTCTTTAAATTAATTAATTAGTTTTAGGTTTAATTAAAATGCAAAATAACCAAAAACTTCTTCCTTTCTCAAAAAAGGGTCAAAACCCTAAGAACTTCTCTGATTCAATTTTCTCTCGCGCGCATGATTATTCTTGATTATTTTTATTCCAATTATGTAATTGCTCAGAGGATGTAATAGCTTTAATTAGGACTTTTTATCGCTTTTCTTTATTTTCCGCAATTTACTTTTTCAAAGGGTTTGTTTTTTGGCGATGTAAATACCCGACGCCTTGTAATAGCGTAGATTTATTTTCTGCAACCTTTAATTGCTAGATGTATGTTAACTAGGCTATGCATGACAAGACTTATCTCTGAAAATAAAATCAATCGTAGCTCACCATAACATGTGCAAAGATAACTTAACTGAATCCTGACACACTCGCACATGCCACTTCTAGGGTACGCCTCACTTGGTTGCCTCGACGTGGTCATTGAGTATAGGGTGTTTTAGAGGTCGCCCTCCTGTCTAAAGATCAAGTTTCCTCGAAACAGTTGCCTCGGATAAAAATGATCTAAGACATTAGGGTTATCGCTAAGGCGTCCTACTATTGCTTTGTTGACCACATGTCCCTATAATCGAATTGACCCGAATAACTCCAACGACAGTGCTACCTACTTCTCAATAGTGGGATAGTACTGTCTAAAGGACATTTACACAACTTAATTTCTTTTGAGTAGGTAGAGGTTCTCGGGTACTTGCTCTTTCAAAACAAAAATACTTTTCGCACCTACACTTTTCTGACAAAAGTTTTCAAACAAACACTTCATACACTCTTGAGGACTGATACAAGAGTTAAATCGAAGTTTTCAAACAAACTTTTTTCAAAACCCACAAACACAAGAAAAGCAAAACATTTTTGAAAACATAGTGAGCAAGTACCTAAGAGCCCGTGGATAACCACGGATAGAAAGGGTGCTAACACCTTCCCTTTCTATAATCTACCTCCCGAACCGAGAAACATCTCGAAAAGGAATTTTGTTGTGCTTTTGTCCTTTCCTTGTTGGATAAAATAAAAGACGGTGGCGACTCTTGCTTACCGCGACATTTCGCGAACCAGCATTCAAAAACAGTCAGTTCTATTTCCACCGATCACAGTGACCGATAAAAAACCCTTTACCTTTACCTCATTGTCGCAGCCGAGGCTGTAAGCACGACCCTCATTTGCGAGACTCCCGAGGAACAGAAACCCATATACTTCGCGAGCAAGTCCTTACAAGGCCCTGAACTTAGATACCAACAAATTGAAAAAGTATCTTTGGCCCTCATCAATGTGGCGAGAAGATTGAGGCACTTCCTAGCTCACACAATTGTGGTACAAGCTAACCAGTCCATGAAGAAGCTTTTCATTCGTCCAGACATGGCAGGATGAATGCTCAAATGGTCGCTGGAACTCTCTAAATTCAACATCCATTACGGGAGCAGAAAAGCCCTTAAAACTCAAGTGCTAGCTGACTTTGTGGCACAGATGGCCACGCCCACCTCAGCAACGAGCGGGGCCCATAAGTGGACCATCTTCGTAGATAGAGTATCTAGCACGACATGAAGCAGAGCAGGCATCATCCTTGAAAATGAGGAAGGAGTCATGATCGAAGTTTCCCTCGCCTTATCCTTCCCAACTTTGAATAACCGGGTAGAATACAAAGGTTTCCTCACGGGGCTACGCATGGCCGAGCACTTGGGAGCTAAGGAGGTAGAGATCTTCACTAATTCCCATCTCATAACCTCTCAAATACTAGGAGAATACCAAGCCAAGAACGACAATCTCGCAGAGTACTTAGCTCTACTTCGAGAAAGAATAATGAAATTCGAGTCCGTTGAAGTAAAACAAGTTCCTCGCGAGCACAACACCCGAGGAGACATCCTATAAAAAATCACGAGGAAAAGGAAGAAAGGCGAAAAGAAATATGTCATCCATCAGATACTTTCTCGCCCGAGCATAGAAAAACCCTCCATAACTCTCGACGTAAATGCCATCGGCGCCAGCGATTCTTGGATAACTCCGGTATAAAACTACCTCATAATAGGGGAGCTTCCCCCGACCAGAAAGAAGCCAATGTGATCAGTCCCTGAGCATGCGCTTATGTCTTAATAGAGGACAAGTTTTACATACATGGATTCTCCCTACCTTTCTTCAGGTGTATCTTGGAATCCAAGGTCCCTCACATCCTCCGTGAAATACACGAAGGAATCAACGCCCAACATCTCAGAGGTTGATCCCTCACCCGAAAGGACCTACGAGCAGGATAATACTGGCCCACCATTCAACACGATGGAAAGGAACACGTCAGGAAATGCGATAAGTGACAACACCATGGATACATGCACTTGGCACCGCCAAACGAGCTCAAAACTCTTTCCTCCCTTTGTCCCTTCGCCTGGTGGAGAATGAACATTCTCGGGCCATTTACCATAGGGTTAAATCAAAATGAATACCTGATTGTCAGTGTCGATTACTTCATAAAATGGATAGAGGAAGAAGCCCTCTCCAAAATTACAACACACAATATACTTCATTTCTACAAGAGAACCATACCCTCTCCAAAATGCAATTCATCGACAAAAATTTCCAGCAGTTCGTCACCAAATTGGGCACCAAACAACATTTCACATCGGTCGAGCCCCCGCAAACAAATGTGCAGGCCGAAGTTGTGAACAGAGTGATCCCACATGGCTTAAAATGACGATTAGGTGATGCCAAAGGATGATGGGTCGAGGAGCTACACAACATGCTTTAGGCCTACATAACGACACCATACTCGACCATTGGGGAAACTCCATTTCGACTAACCTACGAAATCGAAGCAATAATCCTAGTGAGATCAGAGATCCCTCTAGACGAAATGAATCCCCCATTAACAATGAGATGAATGACGAGGATCTGAGAGAAGAACTCGATCTTACCGAATAAATTCGACCAGGAGCAGCCCTCCACGAAGCCACCTTAAAACAAAAGATAGCCATACGACAGGACGCCAAAGTCATAAGACGATAATTCAAAATTGGTATCCTAGTCTTGAGAAGAAATCACAAAGATTCTCGAGAAGGAAAACTTGCCGCGAACTGGGAAGATCCCTTTCGTGTCCGAGCAAAAATAGAAAATGGGGCTAACTACCTCGAAAACTTGCACGGGAAAGAACTTCCTCGACCATGGAACTCCGAAAAACTGAAACAATACTACAATTAGGCTTGGCAGTCAGAGTACCCCTTCTACATCGAGAAGGAACATCCTGACCACATGTGCGTGCTCAGGTACAAGTACATCTTACCAAACTTAGACAAAAAGGAAAGTTTCTACTCTTTAACGAGCAGATTCTTGGCCCGATGGGGAAACCTAAATTGAGCTTCATCGTCGTCGTACCAGTTTGGTATAACGCCTAGCTCATAATCTGAGGTTCATGCTGCGGAGCTAAGATCTCAACTGAGATCTTTTCTACCGCCCTCACTCCAGAACCCAACTCCGATAAATCGATTAGTTCCCTACACTGTCGAGCAACAACAGTGTTGATGCAAGACCCCTAAAAACTTCACAAAAATAAAAACATTTCTTGTTTCGCTGGTTGATCTAATTGATGAGCACCCCAATGCATATTCGAGGAAATTAAAATGCTTGGCAGAATCATTCATTCGAATGAACTAAGATTAAAGATAGGCATACACAAGCACATCAACAAAATAAAAGTGCGATGAAAATAAACGACTACAACGGTCGGAGGTATCAAATATTATAAAGTCGGGCAAGGCCAATTATCCAAATATTACAAAAATTACAAGCACGCAAGTCCAAACAAAGATAATCAAAATAACATGATTGAAGTTAATCATTCCTTGTGCACGGGCTCCCCAACATTTGAATTCCCCTCACCATGGAGCTCTCCATCTTCCACTTCTTCAGGAGGGGATCTAGGAAGAGGTACTACCTGGACATCAACCACCTTTAGAAAGAAACCATCCCCTTCGGTGACAAGCTCAACCTCGAGATTCACGACATGGAGTTGGGTCACGGCATTGTCGAAACTCATCTCAATGGCCTCCAGGTAATCCTGCTCGAGACCTTAAATATGAGAAACCAACTTAACACGGGTCTTCAAGGCTTTCACCTCATCAACCTCGTCCTCGGCAGGTGCCATAGCAACCGTCAGGTCAAAAATCTTATCCTCTAGATACTTCTTCTTGAGTAACCAGGAACCCTTCTCTTCGGTCAACTTGTCCAACTTCTCCTCTTTCTTCCTGAAGTCGGGGATAAGCCTAGCCTGGATCCGATACCTTTCTTTGAAATTATCAAAATTAACCTCCAGCTTGTTCGCCTTCGCCTCGAGCATCACCTTTGTAGTATGCAATTTCTCCAGATCGGCGGTAGAACAAGTCCCCTCGCTGGTTAGCACCACACCCATTTCCAAAAGCCTCATCATGCGGCCGCATCTTAGGCCAACATTTTCCTCTTCCCCGTCGTGTCAAGACCCTTACTGGCGAGAGACTCTTCCTGAGGCATATCTATAGGGTAATGTTAAAAAAAAAACCTTGTCGAGGAAGCAAGGAGGCAAAGAGAATTTGGCTTCGGGATTGTCCTTCATAAGATCTATCTCCATGTTTTCCTCCTTGCGACGCCTCTTCTTACTCGAATCTTTTGGTTGAGGAGAAGGTTGGTCTACGACTGTAGAGGAAGAAGAAGTAGCAGAGTTACCCTTGGTCTGGTCAGGGGCAGGGCAAAACGACTCGTAGAAACTTTCTTATGGCCCTTGGCAAATTTCCCTCTGCTATGATCCATCTTCAGCACGCGATCCTGGAGGCTTGACATCCTATCTGTGATAAACAACGGGTACAAGTTAGTATACCGAGGAAATGAAAAATAAAATGTAAACATGATAAAAGAAGAAACACATCTAACTAAGAGAACTATAGCATCCTCGATAGTTTCACACTCGAGGAGCTCTTTGTTATTATTGTGTCAAGCTTCATAAATAGGCTGACCATTATCATCGAGGACCGCCTCCCCATTTCTGGTCTCCCATTAAGCAAGAGTAAATCCATCAGTAAATTTCACAAGTATCTCATATACGATCTCGGCCTCGGGATCCAAATCACTGAGCTTGGTTATGTAGTAATCCATACCATTGGGAAATTGATCGTCACTCCAGGGAAGGTGAAACTTTGAAGCCTGCCTTGTCACTTCCTTCCCGTCCTCATCAAGACGAATGCTCTCGTCTTCCTCGACTTCAACCTCCCACTCATATATGGAATCAATGGCTGCTTGCAACACAAGTTTAACCAGATAGTATTGATCCTTAAAGGTGAGAACAGAGTCCATGAACATCTTAATCAGCCTCTTCGGCTATTTAAGGGACACCCATTGTGTTTCTCGTATGCAGTCTACCGTTGAAAGTGGAAGCATTGGAAAAATAAGGGCATGGTGGCCCCGATCTCAAGATACGTGTACACTATTTCGAAAGTGCGGATAAACACGATAGAGTTTGAGTGCAGCTGGGAAGGTGCCAGCTTCAAATGGGAAAAAATTCCCACCTGAAAGCTACTGAACAACAACTAAGGCCCCAACTCCTTGAAGACGAACTCATACATCACGAAACGGTTTCTCGAGAAATACGAGCAGATCTGCTCCGAACTCTTAGGCTTGTAAATCTCCCAATTCTCCTCGTGGTCCTTCTGGACCACACCTTCCTCGACTATTTCATACGTTTCCCCTCGGAAATTGAGCATAACGTGAGGCTATTCCCTGAGATTCTGGCCCGACCCAAGCCAAATTAGGGTCGGCAATTATATCGACTAAACGAAGACCTTCAATACTCTGAGCCATTTAAACCTGAAAAGCAGAGGACAACATTGAATTTGAAGGTAAAATCAAATCCACCCTTCCACCGTAAATCAAGTGAAAAGGCTTAAAAAGGCACAAGGACCCTTCCCCGACCAAAGCCTTTATGAAACAACGACGAGGTGACGAGTACATTTTCCTCGGCATAAGACTTATGATAAAACTCATGAATGAAACAAGAAACAGTGTCCTCGACCCATGAACTTCAATTGAGATTCATGAAGTTCACAGGGAAGAACCTCACTGACCCATGAACTTCATCAAAAATTCATGAGGTTCGTAGGGAAAAAACCTCCCCGACACATGAACTTCATAAAAAAATCATGAATCTCAGGAGCTTCACATGGAGGGGCCTCCCCGATACATAAACTCCATCGCGAAGCTCATGAATCTCGTTGTCATAAGTCTATTCATCGCCCTAACGGCGCCATCAGAATGATCATTAGAAAGGGACAAATGTGAAATGCTATTTTCCTACTCTTAACACACTAGTGTTCTTCACCGGTGCCAACATTTAGAAATGGTCGAACCACCGCCAGACGTCAACACCACTAGAACCAATTCCCTAAAATTCAACATGCAATGGAAGAAACAAAGTTGATCATAGGGAGAGAGAATACTTACTTGATTATGAGAAGCGAAGCTGATGATGATCTAACAGCGGTGGCGATGACGACGGTGGTGAAAATGTGTGCAAATATGAGAAGAAGTGGATAGTAGGAGAACAAAAATGCAAAACTTTGCAAATGATTCTTTGCACTCCCTATTTATAAAAATCTCTCTACGCGGAAAAGCGTGACAATGCTTGGGGTGATGTGTCACTGTTTCGGCTCCTGACCGCCCTACTCCTAAGCCATAATGACCCCTACGCTTAGGCCATCATTACACATTAAATGTGTGACGTATGGCTCGAGAGACGAATATTTTGTATTTTAAAAATCCGTCGATAGTTTCGGCTCCCCGGATGTCAAGCACCTCTGCTCAAACAAAAACAAAACCCTTCACACTCTGTCGCGGGCACATCCTCAGAGAAAACCACGAAGAAAAGTCACAGACAGCGTGGCCACGCACAAGAAGAGCCAAGCCTACAACACAAACACGACCTAATCACTACCAACAACAGACATGTTGTTGTCCTCATACTCACTAGTTCATGAATAGGAGTCACACACGGCGAACACCATCATCGCGAACACACGATTGTGAGCACGTATGAAGGTTCACCTCACCCAAAGCCTTTTCCTCCTCCTCGACACGCGGGTTGTCTCTAAGTCATTACTCATTCGCCTAAGAGCAACGACTTGGGAGGCTCCTATTCTGGACTAGGACCGTGGTGGCCCATAGTCGGGGCACAACCCTTGTGTCGAGGACGGCCTAAATGACGTACCAATCCATTAGGGCCCAAGCTAAGGACACATTGTCCACGTACTCCTCACCCGGGGATATGTCATCAACGTGTTCCGCACACTTCAGAGTCATTGAGCCCACTATCTGCGAAGTTCAGAGCAGTTGACCTAGGATGATGGACACGTGCTGCTCATCCTCACTCCCACGTGAAAATCCTGACAGCCATCCATTATGGGTCTGAATACTCATCCCATAATGGAGGTCATTGGCTCAACGTTGGAGGCTCTATAAATACTCTTCTATACATGAGAGTCAGGTATCTTATTCATATCTCTCACTCTCACTTACCTCACACTCTTTCTGATTTCAACATCGAAGTGTCTTGCAGGTACAACCTCTCTTCCATAGAACGCTTACATCAACAGACTTTTGGATCGATCACTCTTCTCTCTGATCACCAATAAAATCAAATAGTGATATTAATATTTAATTTATGCAAAAAAATCAAAGTTTGAGGTTGCTCGTGAAATACCAACATTTTTACTCCAATAAAAATAGTGAGCCTTGACAAAACGATGTAAAAATTAATGAAAAAAATGTATCCATTTAAGAAAAAATATTACTAAAAAAAGAATGATATCATTGTGAATGAAAAGAAATATCAAGTTTCAAAAAGCTAATATCATCTCTGTAATATTATTCCATGATAGAAAGAAAACAAAATTGTGAAAGGGAAGGTACAATTGAAAGAAGAATGTGTCTAACTGAAAAGTATTACTCTACCATTCCCAAAATTTTCCCTTATTAATTCAAATCACATAGACCTCAAAAGAGTGTATTTTAATTTTTGATTTAATTAATTGTTTTGAATTTTTGCAAGTCTATAGTAAAATGACAGTTTTATGTTGATTGAGTAATCGGCAAATTGTTACTTGAAAAAACTAGTGAATAAGAGTAAAAGTTAAACAGAACAGGGAAAATTTCCTTTTAACTTCTATGAATTGAAGTTCGAGAGTGGAATTAATCTCTAAGCATAATCATATAATTAACCTCTGAGTATAATTATTGAAGGTTATCTTTACAAATGTAAGTTTTTATTTTACACTTAATTCTCATTTTACAAATATGTTTTTAGAAGACAAGTAACCGTTCAAGTTTAACATTATGATGATATTCAATCATATTTTATATTTTTTAGAAAATTTCCTAATATTTAATTGTATTTTTAGTTTATTTTTCTTGAAAAAAAACAAATATGAGAAGATTCAAGACATTGTGGAAAATTCCAATCTATTAAGTATTAAATTTTATTCTTCAGCACTCATCATTGGTCAGTCTCATGTCCGAGATTATTCGAGTGAAATGCACACTTGGTATTCAGATTGTATTTAGGTGAAGAGGTATCTGGATTGGCCGGAGGATCACGCAGTGTCACCAAATTAGTCTTTAACAGGTGTTGTAAGGCTTAGGATAGCGACATGCCTATCCTTGTGTATTATCTTCGCGGAGCCTCAAACCGTTGATGATTGGAAGATTGTCTTTGAACAGGTGGTGGGTTAGAAATACGAACAGAATTAACGGACGGACGATCATCCTTCTTGGTACGGGCTCTTGCTCCATACACATCATTCGTTTCCTTCTTCCCGATAAAAGGTTTCATTACGGGATTGGAGGTGGAAGCAGATGCAATGGGAATCTTCCCGCTTTTGATACCGCTTTCAACTCTTTCACCGGTTAAGATCAGCTCGGTGAAACCGAAAGAAGAACAACCAACCAATAAATTGAAAAATGGACCAGATAAAGTGCCCAAAACATATCAATATGCTCCCTATCGGTTAACGGCAGTTGGACCCTACTGGAAAGATCCCTCCATTTTTTAGAGTACTCTTTGAACCCTTCACTCTTACCCATTGTCATGTCTTGCAGTTGAACTCTTGTCGGCGCCAGGTCAGCATTGTACTGGTATTGGTGGTAGAAATCGGTGGCTAAGTCTTCCCATGTATGGATACGGGAATCCTCCAATTGGTAAAACCACTCTAGTTGCGTCCCAGCCAAGCTTTCTTGAAAGAAGTGAACCCAGAGTTTCTTGTCTGCTGTGTGCGGTTGAATTTTGCGCACATAAGACTTCAGGTGAAGTTTTGGGCATGAAACTCCATCGTATTTAACGAAGACTGATATCTTAAATATGTGGGGAATGAAAACCCCAGATATTAAACCCAAATCATCAAAATCCAAACTGGGGATGGCTTGAATCTCAACAGCCTTCAGTTTGTCCTCTAGCTGCTTGTACTTAACATCGGCAGGAGGATACTGCTCGTCAAAATAATCCTCATCATCGGACCCTTGATCATTGATACACCCATCCTGGGTACTCCTTGCTTCTCCAATTTGATTTTTGTATTCCTCAGACGAGTCTTCCACTACCAGTATCTGACGGATCGACTCTCTGAATCTCTTACCCATATTGACTAGGGCTTTCCTCTTTGGTTTCTTTTTGGCTGCTAGCAATGCCATCAACTCTTGTTGCCCATTGGCCAGGGTCAGTAGAGTCTCTTGAAACTGGGATTTTTGTGCTTGTAGGTCTTTCACTATTTCCTCGATATCCATCTTGCTGAAATAAACAGCAGAAAGATAAGGAAACCTTCTGTGGAAAACCTGTTATGTTATAATGCACGGAAGATATGTATGCAAACGATTTCAAGGATTTATGAAATTTAAATTTGTATAGACAAAGAATGAACAAACATAAAATTTCATTAATTAGTTCAAAATGACTACATCGTGCCTCTTGGGCTTACAAAATCAATCTCTAAGATAAAAAGGTCGAACACATCCTCTTCGGCGCAAGGTAGGCGTTCAAGCTTTATTCTTCATGGAGTTGCTTTGTAAGATCCAGAATCCTTTTCTCGCTAGCGTAGAATTGATCTTCGAAGGTATCTCGTTCTTCCTTTAGCTAAATCAAACCTTTTTGCAAGTCTTCAAGAGAAGTAGGCACGTCGGGATGGAGGACAATGTACGAGACATATTCTTCAGCCACATGCTCCAAGATAACTGGTAGGATGGAGGGGTAAGGCATCACGAGCTTCTGAGCCTGAGCTCGTACCCACCTAAGATAAGGCTCAAGGGGAAATAATTCTTGTGTCCCAGTGTCCTATTATCCACTTTTTTTACCATCCTCCAAGCTCGTACAAACCTATGACGATAGCCTTGACCGTTGCTCTCATAGTCGAATACCACTCCTTGGATGAGCATATCATATGGACCATCTCTTCCGGCATACCCAAACTGTCACAAAGCCAAGCAAGGGTTGCAAGTGATACCTCCCTGAATGCCAAGCTAAGGGACATTAGGGAATTCCCCACAACAGTCGATGATAGTAATGTTCTCTAAGTATCGAGAACACTAGTAAATATCCGAATGTCTGAGCGACATCAGCCTATGGGACCATCTCAAACCTTGCTCGTTCTTCAACACAGGCCGGGGGAGATGCGAGACAAACCATCTAGCAAAAATAGGAGTGCAACACGTGAGGGTCCCTCTCTTCCTCATAGTGCGAGAGTGGAGAGAATGTAGGATATCTCCCAACAAAGTAGGCATCGGTTTGCGAGACATGAAGATTTTGGCAGAATTTACATCTATAAATTGGTCAGAGTTTGGAAATAAAACCATCCCATAGATGAGAAGGGCCAAGATTTCTTCAAAATCTTGTAAATCCAGAGTGTTCTAACAATCTTGTGCCTTCTCTAACAAGAACTTGGCTAAGAACCCTCTGACACCACTCCTTGTTTCCCAATTAGTTGTGACATCGGATTGTTGCAAGTGTAGTGCTCGGGAAATCTCTTCAAGGCTTGGATCTCTTTCCGTACCGTTGAAAGGTAGTTGATTGAGAATGGGAATCCTCAAGAGTTGAGCGAATTCTTCCATAGTAGGTACGAGCTGGCAATCGAGAAAGGTGAAGCAATGGTGCAAAGGGTCGAAGAACTGGAAAAGCACCTTCATCATATCTTCATCAGTGCTCGAGGTAACCAAGTTTAGGAGGCGACCATGTCTTTCGGTGAATGAAGAATTCTCAGGGACCCTCAATGCTAATTCTTTGAGTCGAGAAGGAATTCTTACAAGATTGACTTGGATAGTATTCCTGTGGATGTAAGCCATGTCCTACAAAACAGAACAAAGATAAATCCCAATAATCCTTGAAATGGTTAGTGAGAATGTTTATGATTTTATGATGTTTATGATGTTATGTAAAAGTAAGCATATACACACAAGGAAAACAAGTCCTTAGGTTTAGGCTTGCATTAAGTCTTATAGGTAAGTAACCTCTTGAAGTTTAGTTGACTCAACCTGTCTTAGTAATAGTAACTGGGTTCTAAGAGATCTCAATATCACTGATCTTTCTTATCGGGCATTGTTTCAGCGTAAGCCTCTTTAATAGATATCGAAGTATCCTGAGAAGTCCGATCTCAATGAGCGAAGTATCGAGTATCAACCAACTTCAGACTGTACCAAAGCCAGCTATCTCACTACTTCCTAATGGCCAAGTTGGTCAAGTAAAGGTTCTAAAGTCATTTAGTGCTTCATGACACCACACAGCGGCCCCGTATTCTCCTTGACTACTCAAGGGCTTCCGGTACCAACAAATGTATCACACTAACGTAGCTATTTCTTAGACCATG
Organism: Vicia faba; assembly: GCA_948472305.1. Classification (NCBI taxonomy): domain Eukaryota; kingdom Viridiplantae; phylum Streptophyta; class Magnoliopsida; order Fabales; family Fabaceae; genus Vicia; species Vicia faba. The sequence goes on along the minus strand of OX451740.1, from coordinate 974,702,456 downwards.
TCGGTATACCCCACACAGTTTCCACATCGTATTTCTACTTACCTATAAGCTATCTCAGATCCGGGTTGAGGATCAAAATAAGCCCAAACAAGGAACCAAAATGTAAAGCAAGCAAGTCAAATAATGAAAGAAAATAAAGGTGATCTAGCCCTAAGGTAACCCAACTTTTAAGTGTTCCCTAACAGAGTCTCCAGTTCTGTAATACGGTGGGAGAACTGACTTGGGATGTTTTGCATTTTATCGCAATTGCTGCGGATAGCAAGAGTCGCCGCTGACTTTTCTTTTATCAAATGAAGAAAAGGGTGAAAAGAACATGAAAGACCTTTGAGATTATTTTCTTGAGTTCGGGGGGTAGATTATGAAAAGGAAAGGTATTAGCACCATTTTCATCCATAGTTATGTATGGGCTCTTAGTTGCTTGCTAGATCATTGCTTTTGTTTGAAATATGCTTTGTGGTAGTTTTTGAAAGTATTTTTGAAAAGGCGCATTCGTTTAGGAAAACTTTGTAATGGTTCTTGTTTTGTAAGAACGTATACAAAGTGTTGGACTTTTGAAAGTATTTTATGTTTTGAAAGTGTTTGGTGTGTGTTTGTTTTAAAAGTGTTTGGTGTGTGTTTGTTTTGAAAGTGATCAAGCAACTAAGAACGTTTCTACCTACTCAAAAGTCTTTTGTTCATTTCTCTCCTTTCCTTTAATATTGCTATCTTACCATTGATTGGTAAGAAGCCTTATCTTTGGATGTAAATGGACGGGCGTGGGTCATCGTATAGTCATGATAGCAATATTGTGAGATATCTTAGCATCTCTCTTGAGGGACTAAGATTATTTGTAAGGCAACATTCGTAGCGTCATCGAGGGACTATGATCTTGTATTTTTGATTGTTTTTCTAAGACATCCCATATGCGTAACATGACCATTTTTTAGGCAACAAGTGGAGCTAACCTTAGGGGTGCATGTGTGAATAGTGTGTTTATAATTTCATGCTTGATTTATCTTGAATTAGGATTCTCTAAGCATTGATTTTATCTTTCCATACAAACCCTAATTTACTAGCGTTGATATGAAAGCGACAAATTGCGGAAAGTAAATTTACTATGCTATTACATCATTTGGGGATGGGGTATACAAATTTACAAATGGGGATTGCAAGAAATTAAACCTAATTATCTATTACAACCATATTGAAACTTGAATAATGTACAAGAATTGAAAGGAATATAATGTACAAGGATATAAATGGAAAAAAAATGGATTTTTGTTTAGATTTTGTTAAGGAAAATGGTTCTTGACCTAATTAATTAAAGAGAATAAAATAATTAACCTAAGAGAAATTAAACTTAAGTTAATAAAAGAAATTAATTTTTTAAAGAAAACAAGTTTTTATTTTTTTAGGGTTTTGTTTGCAAAAGTTTTAATTAGATTAAACTAATTCAAAAATTAGTTAATTAAAAGAAAACCTAAGTTCTAAATTAAATTTGATTAGTAAATAGAAAAGAAGATAAACTAAACCTAAGTCTAATATTTATTTATGAAGAGAATGCAAATAATAAATAAAAATATATTTTTGGATTTTTTGATTTAATAAATAATAATAATAATAATAATAATAATAATAATAATAATAATAATAATAATAATAATAATAAAGAAAATAAGTAAAATAAAACAAAATATGAAAAAAATAAAGTCAGGAGGTAAAAATGGAATTTAGGGTGTTTGTTAGAAAAAAACAGTTTTGGTCTACTAGGCCTGGCTCAAGTTTGTTTTTTTTTCTTTTGTAAATCAGAAAAAATAAAATATGAATGGGTTAGAGATTGTGTTAGTGAAATAGAGGGTTAAAACCAAAAAAATGACAAAGCCCAATTGATTCAGGGCCCAGGCACGCATGGTTCAAACAAAAGATGAAAAATGTTGGAAAATATGCAAAATGGCAGCGCTGGGGCTTGAACCCATGCCCTTGACCATAAACGTGCATTGCCTTACCATTGAGGTGGCTATACATCCGTTAATTTAAAAAAAAAACCATAAATATATATTGCAAATCCATTCCTAGAAATGAACTTTATCTTCAACCTCAAGCCAGGGTCCCTGTATCTCATTCATTTCTCATCCATTCTCAAAACTTCCAACATCAAACTTGTTAGAAATTTTACCAGGATTTCAGAAATATAAACAATTTGGACTACCAATCAAAGATGAGCATGTATTTCTAAAAGTACCAAATTTTGACCTAACTTTTTTCAGAGATTCAAACTTAAAATTCTCTAAGCTCAGGAAAAATAAATGAAAACTATGGATATGTATAGCTTCAGGGCAATGATATCTACATTTTGTATTTGAAAATGAAAGCCTAACAATACCTAAATGAAGAGATGAAAGTTCAGAAAAATACCTCAAGAACTGGAAATTGTGAAATGAGTTTGAGCTGCTTTCAAAGAGTTGTGATGATCAGATTAGCTTCCTTGGACCTCTAGGAAGCTAATGCAATGCTTAGCTTGAGCTATGGATGGATGAAATGTTTTGGAGAAGTCAAGTTGCAGACCTCTGTTTTTGGTTATGGAGGATGGTGATGGAGATGTTACAGTTCCAAAACAAGGACAAAGATGGACTATATTTGAGGTATAGAAGCTTTGCAAATGATTTTGAGGGGAAACACACGAGGGAAATGAAAGATACAAGTTCAAGTGCAGAATTGTGTATCAATGGTGTTTTTTGAGCAATTTATGGTTTGTGAGTGTTTAAGGGAGTTTCAGGGCCATAGCATTCGCGTACTAGCTCATAAATAATGCCTCTATTTATAAGCAAAAGGTTTGGAGTGCTCTAGTTGATCAGAATTCAAATTTACATGTTTAAGCTCAACATGTGATTTTTTGACAAAACAAGTTTCCATGCCTTATACTTGGTTCATAGAGTTGTTAACCACTTTAAACACAATACCTCTGACTTTTTGGATCGAGTGTAATCAAAGAAAACAAGTTAGGAGCTCAAGAAGCTGACTTTGTGCATAAAGCTTGCTTTACAAGAATTGATATGTTACTTTCTCCCCAAAATGGCAAATTGATTTGGATAATGCTTGAATCAATTGGATAATGGTTTAATCAATTGTGTAAACCATTAATTATGGAGTGAAACACAAGTTTAAAGCCTGCAAAGCAAATATTATGCAGCATGGGCTTGAGATTTGAATTCTTGCATATCACAAAATGACCTATAATTCAAGAATGAAACCCTAACTTCATCTCTTCGATTCTCCTAATCTCAAGAATGATATCAAAGAGATCTTGGATATTTTGGAAAGCTTGTAACATCCTCTACAACCTTTATGTTGGACATTTTTGAAGAATCAACTTGGAACCATGTGAAAAGTTACTATGAAGTTAGTACCAAAAATCTGCCTAACTAGGGCAAAATTTCACTAAGTCTTTTAGTTTCATGGACATGTCTTCATAAATTCATAACTTGAAATCCAAGAATTTATAGAAAAAGTTATACCCTAAAATGTTTTAGATCTCATTGATATCTACAACTTTCATGTTGGAAGTTTTCCTTGAATCATCTTGCATCATGGTGGAAATTTGGCACAAAGTTATGAAAAAATGCTAACTTTCTAACACTTAGAAAAATTTCTAAGTCCTAGAATTTTGACTTTTCAAAGATAATTTTGACTTTTTAATATCTTGATGAAAATTTTTCATATTTTGACATGTCTTGATGAAATATGATTTTTGAAACTTGATTGTGATCAAAAAGTCAAAGTTTGACTTTTCAATGTATAGTTGACTTTTCATCAGTTGACTAACATTCATCTGTCAATCCAATGATCTTGAGAGGTGATTTGAACTATGCAATTAGGTAAAGATGGTGCATTTGAATACTTTAGATCATGTCTTAAACCAATAAGTCATTTTCTTGGTCAAAAGTCAAGAACTGAGCCTTCTCAATCAAAACCCTAATTCTGACCATTTTGCCTTTTTGGTGTTCTGATCAAATTTCTTTGAGGAATTATGATCCAAACTTGATCAATTGACATATATGAGTTCTTAATGTTGATATGGATAAAAAATTATGAAGTTTGACTGCAAATTGACCACATTTGACTTTTCCCTAATATAGTTGATTTTAGGTCAACTAATCAACTGACTGAGCAAAAATGTGATCCAAAGCTTGAAACTTGACATGAGAAATCTTGGGGATCCAAAATGATCCATGAAAGTAATATAAGGCATTAGAAGTTAAATTATCTTTGTACAAACTCAAACCCTAATTTTGAGTTGTCAGTGTTTGAGGAGGTGTTATGAGCTGATCAAACCTTGTGTAGTCTTGAATCAATAGAGATCTTATGAGAGATTTCTTGAGAAATGAGAGGGAAAATTTTGGGGTACAACAGATACCATGGTAATAAACAAGTTTGATCACATGGTATTTCTTGATGCATTTTGAACTGCATCTTGACACGGTCGTTGTGGTTCATCTCCATAATGTTGAATAATATGATTGTAGTCTTTGTAGTCCAAACTGCCACATCATCGGGGTTGGGTTCATGGTCCAAACCCAAATATGGTCTCTAGATAAACCGTGGATCAAAATTATTTAGAATAATGATAACTTTAAAAATAAATAAGTTAAAAGTATAAAAGTTTAGAGGTACTATGTACATCATCCGGGCCAAGGTGATCTAAAAGATTACGATATAGAGCGACATTGAATCTTGGATTCTTGATGTAATCCATACCCCTTACACAGTACTTAAAGGAATGAAAAAATAATAATTTTCTACATCTATTTGGCGAAGAGATTAATAATAAAATATTTAGGCTATTGACTTACTTTTTTGCGTATGGTAAAATGAATGGATGGTCGTTGACAGGGTTAAGGGACTCCATTTTCCACCAACCCCATGCTTGGAGCAAGAAAGTGCATCCATAAAAAGTACATTTGTCGTTTGTTGCATTTTTGCATAATGAATTGTATAGATGGGCTAAAATAGCGGAGCCCCAACTATACTTCCTTGTTTTATCAAAGTTCCTAAGCAAACTTAAATACATAAAATTTACACTATTCCACGTACTTTCGGGAAATAACAGACTTCCAAATAGTATCATAATATAATTTCTAGCTTTAATTAGTTTTTCCTTGCTCACTCGAATTTTCATTCAACCCAAGAGTCCCATAATGTGATTTAAGTACGGTTATTAATATACCTTGGCCCATAGCAACAATTTCATCCACCATATCCTTGCCCAACAATTTCTCGCATACAAAATTGGGTTGTTGAACCAACCCATTCACCGCCTTACCATTGATAGGGATACCCAATAACACGTATACATCCTCTAGTGTGACGAGACATTCACCTATTGGTAGATAAAATGTGTGTGTCTCGGGTCTCCATCTTTCTAACATTGCAAGTATAAATTTGGTATCAATCGTGCAGTTTGAGATTTTTATAACATTTCCAAAACTGACATATTCTAGATATGGGATGATCAACGGGTTCGGAGCAACGTAGTTGTGTGAGCGACATCTAAATCTTTTAGTATCATAAATTCAAAATGTAAACACTGTAAGAGTTTATAAAATGACTAAATTAATTATTTTATAAAATGTATATATAATATAAAAGAATATATAAAATGATAAAAACTTACAATGCGACAAAGTTTTCTCTTGTTCCTCTGTGAGAATCGCCCATTGTGAGAAGAACCATATTTGAAATTTTATAAGACAGTGTAAGAATTTGTATTAGAGAGAGTGAGGATTGGTGATGCAAAACAAGTGTCTGAGGAGCCATATTTATAGGAGAATCTTTATAGAGGTGAGTTAATGAGGTTGTTGGGGATTGTTTGCATGTAGAACACGTGTCACCCAGATGCCAAATGAGATGGCGACTACATGCAACATAGAGTGATGCTCCATTCAAAGTGGCATGGGACATGCCTATATACAGAATAGGTGTCAGCATAGGCGCAATGTAGGTGGCGGGCATATGTGTAGTGTAGGATGCATGTAGGCTATGTGATAAGCCTAAAAGGGATGCGTCATTCCAGTTGGCGCATAAGGCCAATATTAAGTGGATGTGCCATCCCAATTGGCGCATGTTTGGAGGAACAATTTTGTCTTGTTCAGTTCAACTGCACCTTATTTATTCTCCTACAGGCACCTTATGTTATCAACACTCAAACAAAATCTCACATAATCAAACACTTAAACACAATGTCATCTACACCGCAATATGTTATCAGTGCACATTTCAATGGTGAGACGTACAATTGTGATATTTCTGGATTTTTATTTAGAAACATTGATAAAATCTGATTTTGTTTAAATAGAAAAGCCAATTTCTCGTATTTCAAAAAATAACTAGAGGTCAAACTTGAACGAGGTCCAGTGTCACACATCTACCAAAATCTGGTGTTTTTTGTGAGAGCCAAATAATATTTTATAAGGTAGAGGTTCAAGATGACGAAGACCTTCAAAATATGTTTTTTACTCATGAGTATTCTGGGTACGACTCGATTGAGTTATACATTGTGCTCCAGGAGCCTCAGCTGTCACAACCAACTCAATCACAAGTGGTTGGTCCCATCGAAGACAAACAAACTGAAGTAGATGTTGTTGATGAAGAAGAGGAAGAGGAAGTTGAAGTCGACCTGTATATGCAGTCAGATGGAAATTTAAAAGAGAAAGACAAATTTCGTTCAAAAGAAGACTATGTGCGAACTATAAAAAAGTTTCACATGATAAACTATGACGATTTTAAGGTAGATCGAGTAAATCCAGATAGGTACAAAATCAAGTGCGTCCATATAGATTGTATGTTTAGGCTCACCACATCATACATGATGAGAAGTGATTGTTGGGTGATAGGTTCTATATCCACCCACACTTGCGTTAATTTTACTCAATCACAAGATCATCGTAAACTAAATTATGTAAACTATACTCCTTCATACAGAAAGGTGTGGTTAGAAAAGACCAAGGCGATTGAAAAAGTATATGGAAACTAGGAGGAGTCATACAAAGAACTACCACGCTACCTGCATGCACTTCGCACATATGCTCCTGGAGCTGTTTATATTATGGAAACATCACCAGCATATTCCCCAGACGATACTTATGTCAATGGAATTGGAATATTCAGTCGTATGTTCTGGGCTTTTCAACCTTGCATCACAGGGTTTGCATCCTACAAACCTATTATTCAGATAGATATAACGTGGTTGTACATGAAATACAAAGGCGCGCCACTGATGGTAGTTTCACAAGATGGAAACAATAAAATTTTCCCAATTTTTTTTGCTCTAGTCGAGGGAGAAACTAGTGGTGCTTGGAGTTTCTTTCTCAAGAATCTCTTAACACATGTGGCTCCGCAACCTGGTCTCTACTTGATCTCCAACAGACACGCTTCTATTGAGAGTGGATACAATAATCTTGCAAATGGTTGGTATGACCCCCTTCTACGCATGTCTATTGTATTAGACATATCGTACAAAATTTCATGTGAGAGATCAAAGACGAGGCTCTTCAGAAAACAGTTATGAACGCAGGATATGCATTAACACAACCTTCGTTCAAACACTATCATAACGAGATCAGATTGTCAAATTCGAATGCAGGTAGGTGGATTGATAATATTCCTGTGGAGAAATGGACGAGGTCATACGACAATGGACAACGATGGGGCCATATGACAACAAATCTTATTGAATCAATGAACAATGTATTCAAAGGTATACAGAACCTTCCAGTAACCTCTTTGGTGAAATCAACATATTTTAGGATGGCTTCATTGTTTTCAAAAAGAGGTGAAATATGGAACACGGTGTTACAATCAGGACAACTATGGAGTGAAAGCTGCATGAAATCTATTAAGGAATAAAGTGCCAAAGTCAACACCCATCCGGTTACAAGGTTCAACCGACATAGCCACAACTTCATTTTCAAAGAGACAGTCGACCACAACGAGGGACTGCCAAGACAAGAGCATATGATTATACTACCATCTCATTGGTGCGATTATGGAAAGTTTCAAGCCTTTTGAAAGCCTTGCTTTTATGTCATTGCAACATGTACGTATGCTCATCAAGATGCATTACTACTTCTATCTCTCATTTACAAGGCTGAGACCTTGCTCAACGTATACAACAATGGTTTTCCAGTGGTAGTGAAACCAGATTATTTTGGCCTACATACAAAGGGGAAATAATTTGGCACAACGATCAAATGCGAAGGAATAAAAAGGGTCATCCAAAAAACAAGCGTATCACAGCTGAAATGGACTCCCTTAACAAGCTAAATAGAAAGTGTTGTTTATGTCGTCAGGTTGGACACAATCGAATTTTTTTTCCCGCTCGTGCTACTAGCTCGACAATATAAATATTGTATGCAAACTATCTGCACTTTTTTAAGATCTAAATGATAATTTTTTTTATTAAGAGCATTTGTTACAATAAACCACAAAAAAAATACATCACGACTAACACAATAACAAATACAACATGTAAATATAACATCAACAACATGATAAAATACCTAAGAAATTACAACCGTCAAAATAATTTCATTTGATCCATGCATCATGACCATTGCATCTTTGTGTGTTTTGACTTCATCCAACCAAGTATGTGGTCTTCCAGTTGCAAGTGAGGTGGTTGTTCTTCTTCTCAAGATCCTTCTTATTTATTCCCCAGCTTCGATGTCTCCCTCTAACCATCGCATCAACTCTCTCTTCAGACGCTCCATGGAATGAATGTGCCAAAATTTTATTTTCATCGGAGGTTTGATGGTTGGGAAAATAACATACCCATCTCTGATAAAAATCACGGGAGATGTCATGACGCAAAAAACAAAGAGAAAATGAGAAGAAAATGTGAGAAAGTGTGAAGAATGATGGAGAAATATGTGTTTTATTTATAGAAAACACACTTGTATGTAAGAGCCATTTCAGACGGTGCCTCCTCCCTAAATTATAGAGTATGCACCATCTCACATGACATAAAGGAAGTGTATGCGCCAAATGAGATGACGCCTAAGGTCAAAGTTCCAAAACATGAGCCATCTGAGATGACTACTTCATAGTAACGTTTTCTGAAATATAATTATTTATGTGTTTTTTTCAAAACCTGATTATTGCTATAAAAAAATCTGACACGTCAAATGGACTGTTGGCTTTTATGTTTCTAAAATTTATTTTAATTAATATTAGCTTTTATGTTTCTAAAATTTATTTTAATTAAATTAAAGTGATGGATAAAATCTTTCACTAAACAAAACAACTTTACTTACAAGCAACAATTATAGGAAGAAGTTAAGAAATATTTAGACGCGAATCATTTAGAATTATCATATAACAATAGAAGGGGACATCAATTTTTTTCAATAAGCAAGGATTTATTGGAAAAGATTAAAGAGGTACTCCTACATGTTTATAAAACATCGGCAAAAAAGTGATAAGAAGAAGAATCTCTCAACCAACAGAAATTTAAGATAGGCAATTAAGAAGAGTCATGTAAAATTTTAAAAAAATTACATTTGAAATGATGAATATTTTCTATAATGTACCACTTTCAAGCCACCTATTTTATTGTTCAAATTAGATCCTAAACATTACAAACCGCTTCAAAATAATCCTTTCACCCAAAAACTTTAATATTGATTGGGACATGAGCTTATCCTCTTATGTTACTTTTTTATTCTTGGCCTCATTATGCGCTCAAGATCACCTAATTGTCAATCTTCATTACTTAGTGTCTGTATTTTTTTATCTACAAACAAAAGACCCATAGAATACATCTGTCACTAAAGTTAATAAATTTAAAAGAAATAGGAAAAAAACTTAACATTACGATAGCCAATGCATTTGGCATGTCTATATTAAAAGGATTTTGTAAACAGATGGGAGAAGTTACACAAAAAAAAATAAAAAAATAAAAAACGTATATTGAAAAATTATGGAAAACTAAAATAGTTAGGTAATTTATTTGGAAAAATAAATTATTTGAGTAAAAAATTCAATATTCATTTGATTTTATCATATAGTTTTAAATGTTGATAACATATCAAAATTCAAGTATCTAGAGTTTAAAGTGTTTAAATAAAATATTATTATTGATATAAATATAATATTATCTACATGCAGGGGGGAGCACCACAATGACCTATAAAAATCTATGTGCAAGACCACAATGATCAGGATAGTTATGTGCGTAATTATGCGATAAACCACAATGAACTGCAGTTTTCATGCTAAATTTAAATCCATAATGTTTATTCTTGAATTTAAAAATATTATTAGTTATGGTTTTGGGTTAGACTGATATTTAGCTCATTGTTGGGTTGGTCCAATTCAACATCTCTGCTATGGTTCAATGGCATCTAGTCCAAGTCAATAATGTTGGGGGATTGTCCACGTGTCCATCAAGAAAACGTGGCTATCAGTTATCTTTGACCTCCATCCTGTCCACTGGGAATAAAAAATTCGGCTTCCCTGTTATATTGAGGCAGTTGACCAGAGAGGAGACCACACGCTGGACTCTATTACTCACGTAACTTTGACAATCTTCGTTATTGGGTCTAATTATTTAGGTCAAAATATGGATCTTGGCCTAACGATGGAGGCTATAAATACCATCTCACATGAGAGAGTCAGATATTCATTCATTCACTCTTACTTCTAGTACTTGCATTCTAGTTGTCTCTATTCTTACTTTGACATCGGAGTACCTTGCATGTACACCCTCCACTCACTTCAAACTGTCGTTCAACTCAAGCTTGTAGGCCATCGACGATTTATTCTGATCAGGTACGATCAGTGGCACCGTCTGTGGGAAACACTGCTTCCCCTTCTTTTCCTAACCAAGACCAAAAGCAAACTCTTTCAACCTCACGATCATCATGGCCGTTCAAGCAAACAACGATAACCAGAACGCCCACTTCGTCGACCTCGGAAACAACAACATGGGCGTCCATGAACACGACCTCAGGGATGGAAGAAATGCTTCCTCTTCCACTCGTCCACATACTCTGGATGACCCTCATCAGCAGGTCGAGCAACCTGCGGTGTACCAGGAAATATCAGTGCCCACCAATGTTGATCCCTCGACCCAGGCCCTTATCGCGACACTCAATCAGACCAACTACATGTTCTTCGTGTAGGGTGAACGCCTTATGATGCTAGAGAAGATCCGCTGGTCATGATCCCTCAAAAGGCACATAATACATAACTAACATAGCCCGACTCCATGACGACGTGAAACCCGTTCGAGATCTCCTCCACGGAGACACCAAAGGGAGGACTCTCGGTGATCCTCTCCTCATCGTACCGGGTGAGGCCTTCGACTGGAGAGGACCTAGCCCGAGAACATCAAGAAGTGCAATCGCACACCTCCAGGAAAAGAACGATGATCGCCTGCTCATAAAAGGGGCAAGGGAAAGGAAGAGAAGAGAACTTGTGAAAAGATCTCTCCCCGTCGAAGAGACCATCATTTTGACCATTCCCCGTCTCTTTCCCCATAATGAAGCGATGAAAACAACCCTCGGGGTCCACTGTCACAAGCTATTTTGGAGGCCTTGATTCCCAAGGAAATGGAGAAATCTCCACCTTTAAACACCTAGGATGGCCTTACAGACCCCAATGACCACCTCGATACCTTCGAGGCAATGCTACACTTGCACAATGTCCGGGGTGCCATCAAGTGCAGGATATTTCCCACGACTCTGAGGAAAACTGCCATGGACTGGTACAAAAGCCTCGCCCTCGAGTTCATCACCTCGTGGAAGAGCGTGAAGAGCCAATTCGCTAGCATCTTCACAACCTCTCGACGATATCCCAAGACTGAGGCGTCCCTAGAGGCCATCGTCCAGGGAATCGACGAATCTCTCAGGGCATACATCGAGTGGTTCAACCGCGGGGCCATCCAAGTCGCCACCACTTACCGCATAAAGAGATACCTGCTCGAAAGAGGGCTTCTCCCGGCCAGAAACTTCAGGAAGGCAGTCGGCATCAAACCTCCCTGACCCTTGGATGACCTCCTCCACAAAGCTCGGGCCTATATCACATACGAGGAGAAGAAGGCCGCCAACAACATTCACGACACTGGAGACCGCGAAATGCCTGGGGCTCTAAGGTACAATGATGCAGGCCCTTCTCGACGAAGTGAGAACAAGAGAAAAGAGGATAGACCTCACAATTCTTGCGAGCATCGAGGCCCGGCTAGACACTTTACCAAGTACACCCCACTGACCCCTCCCCACAAGCGTATCCTCGTGGAGTGTGTAATGATGATTTCAAGGGCGGTGTAGTCAGACTCCCTAAACCTACTCCACCCAAGCCCGGGGTCGATAGAACAAAATACTATCAGTACCACCGGTGTCACGACCACGTGATCGAAGTCTGCGTCCATTTCAAGGATGCCATCGAGACCCTCATTAAGGCAGAGAGACTCGGGAAGTACAAGAGGAACGACGCCCCTCGTCGTGATAACCTCGAGGTGAAAGAAATCGAGAAGGATGCTCGACCCTCTAAGGAAATTGGCCCCATCCAAGTTGCTTTATACGTCTCATGACCCAAGAATTCCTACATCCCTGACAATGTCGAAGACGAGGAACCTTTGTTCACCCACAGCAGATGGGAAAAGTTCCCCTCTGCCATGGTTATATCTGGTGGGGGATTCGACACTCTTTCTGTGAATTCGGTGAAAAGGAAGTTCGAGGAGCTGATAGATGCGGTCCCAGTCCATACTATGAACCTTGACAAGTTCCGGGGGAAATACTAGCCCATCACCTTCTACCTCGATGAACTACCTGGTGGAGCTCTTAACTCCCACATCCCTTTTCTCGTGCGAGCAAAGATGGCCAACTTTGACGTGAACCACATCCTTGTCAACGAATGGAGTTCTGCCAACGTCATGTACATACAACTGTTCTAGACTCTACATCTCGACAAGTCCCACTTATCATCATACGTGGGATACGACCTTCAAGGCTTCAACGGCTCAACCTCTAAGCATGGGGCTACGTCAAATTTCTAGTTATATTTGGGATAGACACATCAGCCAGGCATGTGAAAGTACGTTTCCTAGTGGTCGGCTGCCCATATCTTTACAACTGCATCCTGGGCAGACCAACGCTGGCCGAGTTGACCGTCGTACCCTCCACGGTCCATCTAAAGATGAAGTTATACACTAAGAGGGGTCGCGTCGCCATCATTCATAGAGACATCCAAGCTGCTAGAAGGTACTTTAATGCAGCCTCAAAGGGATAGAACATGGTTGACATAAAGCTGAGGACCACCGACAGAACAACTTTCCATGCGGCCATGCCTGCTCAGACTGAAGAATGCGAGGCACTCCCACCCCCCCACACCTGTTGACTCCATTGACCTCGACACTCTCTTTAACAAAGATGAAGTCAAGGTCCCAAATGGTGAACAATATCCTCTCCATCCCATCCTCGACGGAGACTTTGAAAGCATCCTCCTCAGAAAGACCTGAACAAAGGTGTGAAGATTGGATTTGGACTCCCGATCTGGCGAGGAAGCATCTCAAAGCCTGTCTGAGGGAGAATGTTGATTTGTTTGCGTGGAGCTTTGCGGAGATGCCCAGACTGGACCCTGAGGTTTCCTGTCACCAACTTGTTATGGGTCCAACTGTTAGGGCAGTAGTATAACATAAGTGTAGGCAGTCTCTTGAGAAAGCGGAGGCTGGTGAAAAAGCTGTAAAAGACCTCATAGAGGCAAATTTTATTTCTGAGGCCCGGTATTCAACTTGGCTCTCCAACATTATACTTGTTAAGAAAAATAATGGAAAGTGGTGTATGTGTTGATTATACTGATCTTAGCCGAGCATATCTCTTACCTAATATTGACATGTTGATCGACAACTCGGCCGACTATAAAATCTTATCATTTATGGATGCATATTCATGTTATAATAAAATTCCCATGGAAATGAGCAATAAATAGTGCCCGGCCTTCATGACCGAGTCAGACAATTATTACTACAACGTAATACCCTTCGGCCTAAAAAACATCGGTGCAACATAACAACGAATGATGAACAATGTTTTTTGTGGTGAGATCAGAGACACGCTCAAGGTGTATATGACGACATGATCGTCAAATATCGAGCATAAACTAACCACACGACCCACCTAAAAATATTATTCGACCGGGTAATGAGATGCAAGATGAGATTCAATTTAGAAAAATGCACTTTCGGGGTTAAGGCGGGAAAGTTCCTCGATTTATATTTGACAAAATGAGGGATTAAAGCCAACCCCGAAAAATACAAGGCCTTCTGTAAACTCCCCACTCCCGACTAAAAAAAATCCATACAAGTCTTGAATGGTATGCTCACATCGCTCTCTCTCTTTATGGCGAAATCTGCCCAGCACACACTGCCATTTTTCAAACTCCTACGCAAAGAAGCAACATTTGAATGGACAGAGGAATACGAACAAACCCTATTTCACCTCAAGAAAGCTCTCTCAGAACCCCCGTGCTCTCATGTCCCGAGACGGGGAAATTCTTTTTCTCTACATGGTCGTTTCAGTAGAGGCCGACAGTGCGGCCCTCATTCGCGAAACCAGTGTTATACCCCAATTTTTGCTCCTAAGATTTTCTGTCATCTCATATTATCTCATTGCATTGAGATCGCATAGTCTTCAAGCTTCGTTCCGCACAGTTAAGGAGAGTTCGATTGCTTGGTTCTCCATACTCTTCGAGATAGGTTCATGTGATTATTTCCATGCCTTCTTCATCAAGTAATATATAATTTTGGCATGTGTGAACAATGCGAATCAGAATTTTGCCATCTCAAGCTCAAGGGTTCCGTCAGGAAGTAGCAAAGCATAAACTCAGGGTTTTCGGGGTTCAAATACGCGTCGCACATGTTCCAAGCTATCGAATTAGGGATTAATCAAGTCATCATCATGATAATCTCTCATGAGTTTCAACACGCTCTGAATTATGCAAAAAGTCAAGCGTTTTAATTGATTTGAGACAATGCACACAGAAATTCACTATTGTGCATTTCAAGCTCAGAAATTCATAACATGAGCTCAGAAAATGGTTTGGGAATGATTCTTCAGGCATTAGAACCGTCTTGAGGTCTTCTTCATTCCATCTATTTTTGTCAAAGGCTAATTTTGTGAGGAAGATTATCTAAAGCGCAAAACACCTGAAATGCGTTATACAGTGGATTTACCGTTTCTACCGTTTTCAGGTGCTTAAAAATTCTTAACCTCTGACTGGAAAATCATCTTTGAGTTCCTCTTGGAGAATTTGAACCGTCTTACTATTTCCTCCGACTTTCATGTTTGGCTCGAAAGCCAATTAATTGAGAAATATCTTCGAATGTGCGAGTACGCAAAAGCTATACAGTGAAAAAATAGTGAAAATTCATAACATTCACTCGGTTCGATGTTTTTGATTGGTTCTTTGGGTGAAAAACCCGTCTTGATTTTATCTTTGATTCGTATGTTCGGGTCAGAAGTTAATTCTTGGCAGAGGGTGTCAGAAAATGCGGATTATGAGAGAAATTTGCATGCCAAAACTGTTTTCTACCGGATTGTTTCTCGATATTGTAAAAATCTTAACTCTCTTGATTTTTATCGTACCGGGACGATTCTTGAGTTATGATACCACCTATTTTGTAAGCTTCAACTTTGCTTCAGGGCCCGAGTTCAAATTATGCTCCGAAGACTTCGAGTTATGGCTCGCATCCGAAAGTGCGAACGAAAATAAGCTGAAATTTTTAATACGGTGAAATAAGTCCACTGTTAATCGTCATTCAAAAAATCATAACTTGCTCGATTTTTATTGTAATAGGATGATTCTTTCGGCACGACATCACAAATTTTGTTGCCGATGTTTTTGCTTCAGGGTTCGCATCGAGATTTTGCATCAAATATAATGAGCTTGTGGTTTGTTCATGTGCAATACCCAAAATAAGCTGTAAAATTCCGCACTGTGAATATTTACACTGTGCTTCTTGCCGTTCAGGACAACGTAACTTGCTCAATTTTTATCGTATCAATACGATTCGTTTGGCCCGAGTCACAAATTGCGTCATCAAGAGCTTTCTTTCAAGTCACGCGTCAAGATTTTGCACCAATTATTATGAGCTTGTGGTTCGATCTCGCACTGTGCATAAAATAAGTTGAAAGTTCATGTTTTGGAGCCAAACTATATATTTCAAATTTCAAATTTCAAATTTCAAATTTCAAACACATTTACACTCACATTTTCACATTTTACAAGAATCAAAACCAAAAACTCTCTCTTTTCTCCCAACTTCTCTTCAAATCTCTCAAGAACATATCAACCAAAATCAACAAACTCACAAAAACTCATTGAATTCCACAAGCATCTTCACCTTCTCCACTCTCCACAACCGAATTCCACAAGCATCTTACCTCCGCAAGCTCGCTCACCGTGCAAACACCACCGGTCCTTCGCCTAACTTTTGGATCCGACAAACGATTTCACCCTCCCCCCGTCTATCTCCGTCCGCGACACCACCAGATTATTCTTCTGTCACCGCACGCTTCAGCAGCGGGTACTCCTTCCGTTAGCTCGCAAATTTTATGATCATATCCTTAGATTTCTTCGATCCGGTAAGTTTTCAATTCTTGAATCTTGAATTAATTATTTCTTGCACATTGATTTGATTGAATTCTTGAATTGAAGTGCAAATTGATTTGAACATGTAATTAAATTGTTGTAATTGTTTCATGAGATAATTGAATCTTTGATATGTGAATTTAATTGAGTAATTGATGTGTTAATAATGTTGAAAAGTTGAATTAGTTGAACAAATCTTTGATTCATGTGGATCTAGAAATTCAAGTTGATATTTGTTGATGAGATTTTTGAATTCTTGAGTTGTTGTATCTTAATTGAATATTATGTTAATGTCATAATTCTTGAACTTGATTTGTTTTGTGATATTAATTGAATTGAATTCTTGAAGTTTGTTTGAATTAAACTTGATCCTTGAATTTCAATAATGTTGAGAAATGGAGTTGATTTTTTTGGTTATTTCATGAGTTTAATATTTTATTTTAAGACAATTGTTCCTGAACCGGTAAATAGACGTTCATTCTTGATTGTGATTTTCGATGTCAAATTTTCTTGAATTGGTGAATTGAGGATTTAATATGGATATACTTTTATTGATGACTTTTGATGTCGAATTATAGTGTGAGTTTCAGATTCTTGAATTGTTGTTGATAATTAATGGTTGTTGCGGTAGAAATATTTAAGACTAAGCCATTGGATTGACTAGACTTATACAGATCAAAATAAAAATTGTCACCGCGCTTTATTGTTTCCAAAGGAATGGGAAAAGAGCGAATAACCCAAAAAGAGGGGGAAAGATTCAAGGTAAGGGGTTGGTTATGCAAAGGGAAGGTATTAGCACCCTAAACATCTACGGTACTCCGCAGGAACCTCTTTGTAAAAATCTGTATATTTTGGCTATAAAATGTTGTATAAAAAATAGATGGTGGAGGCGAGAAAAGAAGTATATTTTTATGATTTTTGCACCCGCCGCGGTTGAGAACCTTTAGTGCCTACGCACCATCTTTCGTGAAATAGGGGATCAGGGTACACGTAGTTCACCTTTAAAAAAAATTTAAAACACAAGTGTGTTGGTTAATTTTATGAGATAAGACATCGTCGTCATTGTCCGTGTGGAAAACATACTTACTACCCACAATCATGAGAAAGGAGAATTTTCATCATCTCAAGGTGGAGGATATGGATTGGATTTTAAAATCAACAATGCCTCACTCAACACTCAAGTGGAAAATATATCTCTTCACTATATATTATAGAAGTATAGTTATTTGCATCACTACAAGGATTGACAAGAATCCAATCTTTTGAGAAAATTTTTAAAGTAGAAGCCAAAGTGGCAAAATGGTTTGAAATGAGATTGATTGACTTTTAGTCTTCTCACCAAAAAAAGGTGTCAAAGTATTATTAAGTTGATTGAAGTTTTTTCATGAAAATATTTTGAAAGTGCATGGACCTAAGTCCAAGTTTATTATGAAAGTGGTTCAAGTTTAAAAAACAAGAAGAGTTTTCAAAAGGAGAGAGAAGATTTTTGAAATTAAAGAAGATGGGAGGAGAAGAAGAGACTATCCTAAAGCATAAGGTAAAAGCTAGGGATAAGAACCATCTAACCAACAAGAAGCCAATACTTGACATTATGAGTCAAGATAGAATTCCTATTCTTTGGATTGAAACCAAGCAACAAAGATATTAGACCTCTTGATAGAACCAAACTTCAAGTGTATTAAGTCTTCACAAAAATTGGGCAGAGTAACGGCTTTATACGGGTGAATTACATATTACAAACAAAGTACGTAATCACAATAACCTACACACAAAACAAACAAACAACCCAATGTCTGAGGTAAACCTCAAGAACTCCAGACAAAATATCAGTTAAGGTCACAAGGTCTCCAACATAGGCCAAGGTTTCTATTCCTAAGTCCAAGAAGTCCAATACTCCATAGTGCCAAGGATAGTAACCAAATAGTCCAAGTATCATTAATGGTTTTTATGGTTTATTTTGATTATTACGTATCTTCAAAAAGAAAAGAAAAGCTCAAGTGAGCAAAGATGAAAATAGCATGAAATATAAATGCTAAAGTAAATAGTACATAAATTAAAAGCATAGAAATAAAAGCATAAAGTAAAGTCAATTGTTAATAATTAGTGGTTAGTTGGATGGCCATCTTGAAACTTGCATTTGGAACTCATTAGAAGATTGGTAGAACCAAAGCCTCTCAATAACAAGTCACATTTGCTTTTTGTCAAGTATATCATCCATTTAAGAATTCTTAAGGCAACATTTAATGATCAACGATGTTTAAGTGATATGCGTTGATCAAAATTTATGAAGATCCATTAGAGGATTGGTAGAACCAAAGCCTCCACACAATGAATCTCAAGGTTATTGGATCAAATTAACATACTTGGGCTTGCAAACATAAGTTTGGGCCACGAATGATCATTTATTCGAACCGGGACAAAATTTAGCGCTATGTTAAGCAATTGTAAGTGGACTTATGTAGAAGTCGCACCTATTTTGAGGCCGGTCAATAGCAATCTATGTATTTCATGTTTGGATAAATGATATAGAGATCATTATCCCATAACATGTAATACAATAAGAAAGGGAAATAAGATGAAGAGGGAAGGGATTAGAGTTTCAAATATCACCAACATCATTCGTCCATTTTAATGGATTTGGTTTATCAACCTATCAACACCCAAGACCCCATGATGTTGAATAATTTGCCTCAAGATATTCTCCAAGTAAGTACCACATGCTATTTCAAGAATCAAACAAGAATCATGTACAAAAGTTTTCAATTTACAAACATTGTTCAAAGGGAAAACCCTAAATGCAATCTTAGGTCAAAGATAGTTTTAAAATATGAAAATGGCTTGAAAATTTATGAAATTAAAACCCTTACTTCCTAAGGTCCTATAAAAGCCAAAAATAAAATTTAGAGTCCATGGATTGAGGTGAAAATTTCCTTTAGAAATGCAAACTTGAAAACTAGCAAGTTTAAGCCTTAAACTAGATGGTTTTGGAAAATGATTTATGAAAAATATGAAATCACATTGTAAAATTCCAGAAAAATGATTTTTATGGCCTCAACATGTTCAAGCACTCCGAACAACTTCATCTCTGATTTTATAGGTATAGGAAATTGGATATTTAAATCCATTAATGTGCATGATCAAGCAAAAACCCTAAAAAATAAAAAAAAGTTCAAAAAATTAATCAATTAGGTCCAAAGGTTAAATAAATTTGTGTAGAATAACCTAAATGTTAAGAAAACTCTAAAGATCAGAAATCATATTTTTCTTGAATTTTATCTCAAAAGGAAAAAAGATATAAAAATTATTTAAACAAATCATAAAAAAAAAAGGAAAAGATGAACATGCTCAATTAAATGATTTAATTTGTAATCCAAAAAATTTATAAAATACGACAAAAAATATTTTCATGTAATAATCTCAGAGAGGAGTCCAAAAATATTTTTTATGGATTTTTTTACTTAATATATATAGGAAAATAAAATTCAAGATTTAAAAGAAAAATTAAAACCCTGATTATTCACATGATTTTATTTAATAAAAAAAAGAAATAAAAATCGAAATATGAAAATATACTGAAAAAGGAGTTTAAAATTTTTTTTGATGATTTTTGAAATGAAGAAAATATTAAAATAAAATTTAAGAAAACAAAAGAAGAATTAATATATGAAGCATTTTACACCCTTTCTTGACAAAATACGTTGTAAAAGATGAAATGCATCCATGTTCAATCAGGCAGGGACACATCATCGTCCCTACCAATATTCCAAAACCCAAAACGCGTGTAAAACAGTTTTCATCAAGGCAACTTCTAGCTTCAATTTCTCTCTTATTACTCAACCATTTAAGATGATTCCAAAAGCAAACATGATCACCAAACTTCTAAGAACATCACACATCTTTTAGATTTCAAAAACAAGGCAGGATCAAAGAGAAACTGAAGCTCAAAGTCACTGAAAACTCACTTGAGCATAATTTCCAGAAAACTTTAAAACATCAATGGAGCTCGAATCCAACCAATCAAATACATCAGACCTATTTTCTGGCTAGCTAATAACATGTATGCAAGATCTCAAGCATTGAATTAAGCTAGAAATCAAGAAATCCAAATCTAAATTTTACCTTTCAAGTGAAAAATAAATTTACTAATGGCTACATCTAATGATGAGAAACCCATGTACACTTGCTTCTCTTGCTCCAATTATGAAGAAATGAAAGAGATATGAGAGCTGGAACAATAATAGAGGCAGCTTCGAAGAGAAGAAAATTTCAACAATGGAGTTCAAGTTTATTTTGAGAGAGAGAAAGAGAAGTGAGTTGCTGACTTTGCGAGGAAGAGAGAAAGGGAGTGAGAGCTTGCTACTGACCAAGAAAAATCTTCCTCAATTATTGAATCACATTGCCTTTTATAGAGGGAAGAATGAGAGAGTGAGGAAAATGAGAGAAAATGAGAAGTTATACTGAGGTGTGAGGTGTTGCGTGTTTTATGTTGTTTTGGGATGAGGAGCATGCGTTTTGAACAACAAATGAAGGGTGGGAAATGAGTGAGAAAAGTGTGAGTGATGATCTGGAAGGTTGGAACTTTGGCTGGCACGAAAAAATACATGCAATCCCATGCAAGTCTTGCCATTTCATGATCTTATCTTTAGCTCCTTATATCTCTCTCCATGGTGCATGAAAAGTCACAAAGTTTGAAACAAAAATGGAGAGGACATTTCATACTCCATATTTGATGTTCAATTTTTTTTTTAAATGAAGCTTGGATCAATGAGATATTTGGCTATTAATGCATGCTTACAAACTTCTTGATGGAATGCTAGGCCTGAATGGGCATTCTGCCCGCGTGTGAGGCCTGGCTAGGCAAAACATTTCAGCTTGTATGATGCCATCTTCTTTAATTATATCTCAAAATTTATGGAGAATTTGGAGAAACTTCCTGAAGCAACATTGTTCCTCACATTTAGGGCTTCAACTTTGATGTTGGACATTTTTCAAAATAATGAATATTTCACATAGAAAAGTATTGATGAATGCGTGCCCACAACATGTTTGATGAAATGACTACCTAACGCGCGTGGCTTGCCGTGTGTTGGGCAAAAATTTAGTTTTCAACTCAAAATCCTAATCATCATATTTTTCTCTACACTTAACCGTTTGAGATGATTCTTGAATAAAAAATGAAGAGAAAACTTCAATCTACAACTTTCATGTTGCCAACTTTTTGATTTGAGTCCAAATGGTCATTCAAAAATGGACATGAAGAAGTCAAATTTTTGCATTTTCAACCAAAATTTCACTAAGTGTCAAAAATCTTCCAAGCTTCATAACTTTTTTTCCTATCATTTTTTGGACTTGTGGCCACTCATACAAAGTTGGATAATTTTTCATCCTCTTTCTAGGCATATAAAGTTTGCACATTTTCAATAAAAAATGAGAAAGTTGTAGCCAGTCAAAATTCAGCCCTATGGATACTTACGGAAATTTCATAACTTCAAATAACTTCCTTGACAAGTCAACTCCAATTCACACTTCCACTTGATATTTTTGCACTATTGACCATGAAATATGAGAACATGGATATTGAATTGATGGTTGACCAAAATTTCACTTGGTCAACAACTGATTTTGACTGTCTTCTGACAAAATGACCATTTTACCCCTTTTCATCAATTGAACCCTTTTGAGCCAAAGTTGATGATCAAACTTCCAATGGTAGATGCTCATGACTATGTAGATAAGTATGGGATCAAGAATTGCCCAAAATCTAGAGATCTCCTGATTAAACTCCAAACCCTAGTTTTGATCATTTATGCTAGGAGATGGTGAGATGACTGCAATTGCGCCTTGAGACAAAATATACACACTTTGAGGTTAGTTAGAAGCATACAAGTACAAGATATACAAATACAAGTGCTTCAAGGTGCTTGGTGATTCCATAGACAAACCCTAAGACAGGATGCAGTAGAAGATAAACTCCAAACCCTAATTTGTGATCTGATTGCATTGTGATGGTATGAGATGATAGAGGAATCTTAGGGGGAAAATTGGGGTACAACAACGGTAAATTCATGAGTTAATGCAATTTTGTATTGATTTAAATGATGAATTGATTTTAAAAATATTAAAACATTTGATTCAATTAATTGTATCAACTCATAAATTATATTGTTTGTCATCGGAAACTTGTGTTTTGATGTGAATTGATCTTTTGTAACTTGTTTACAATTCTTAAGTGATGATACTTGAACCAATGAACACCTTTGTGCATCAGTTTCCGATTGTTAAATTCAATTTCGTTTAACATTGGTACAAGTAGATGTTGTTGTCCAGAATGTGTAAACAAAATGCAAATTGCTTTTAAAACTTGTTAGAGGTTTAATTGATCATATGCGAAAATTTATGGATGGTTAATGTTGATTTTTACTATTTCCGATGTGATTTTCTGGGTGAATTTTTGATACAGTGTAGTGCTGCCTGGGCTTCAAAAATTCACTTGGTTTGAGTTTTAATTCGCAGTTCATGAGTTTTTTAGCTTTAATCGGATGATTGTGGAACTTTAACACCAATTTCGGTTAATTTTAAAACATTTTTTGTGCACGTTTGCAATATGGTATGTTGCTGCCTGGGAATGGTAAGTGGCACTTGCACATGGATTTAATTCGCAGGGGATACTTATTTGAGCTTGTTGGTACGCTTGGTGGCTATCTGTACCGTTTTCGGTCATTTTTATTATGACTTTTGGCGCACTCGCGTATGTGATAAGTTGCTTTCCGGGAATGGTAAGTAGCACCTGCAAAGAAATTTAATTCACAGTTATGGTTTATTTGAGCT
The DNA here is from genome assembly GCA_948472305.1 of Vicia faba. NCBI lineage: Eukaryota > Viridiplantae > Streptophyta > Magnoliopsida > Fabales > Fabaceae > Vicia > Vicia faba. The sequence continues at coordinate 974,679,005 of OX451740.1, read as the reverse complement.
TGTTGATGCGTTTGGGGACAACTAGTATCGTTTTCAGTCATTTTTATTCCGACTTTTCGCGCACTCGCGTATTTGATAAGTTGCTGCTCGGAGTCTCATTTTGACGTTGCAATGCATGTTTGAATATTATTTCTTCATGATTTAATTCCAAATTTAATTGTGATGAGAACGCATAACTCCGATTTTGTATCCTTGTTATTTCTAACATGTTTGTTGACTTGTGCAAGGGACATTAAGTGCTTTCGATCGTTTAACTAATGTATTGATTATTTGATCGAAAAGTATGCTATGCCACTTTATTTGAAGATTGATTTTGCTTTCGACTCGGTTTACTTTGATTCTCATTTCATGAGAAATATACATTGTTTGTGTTTTGTCTGGATGCGAATTTTTGTGCAAGTGTTATGTTTATTGCGAACGTGTCAGACACATATTCTCATAGTGCTTTTTTGATGCTTCAATGCATATTCTAACTACTGTGTTATTGATGCTAGCTTTCGTGAAGTTTTCCGGAGTTATTATGCTTTTGCTTGCTTTCTACGAATTTTTGTCCATTTGGTATTACATTGGATCTAGTTTTTGTTTCCGCATTATTTACCGCTTTCCATGCCATGAGAAGTAGGAATAGAGATGCATGATTGGGAGTCCCTACTTTAGGTGGGAAATCTGTTTAAAGCCCTCAAGTGAGGCGATGTTTGTTACGTTAAAGACCTTAAAATGAGGCGATGTTTTCAAAAGACTCCAAAAGGAACGATTTATTGTTGTTTGTGTAAAGACCTCAAAAGAGTCATTTTTATTAAAGTCCTCGAAGTAGGAAATTCCCTTCCCTTTTACATTGTGCTTTCTATTGAGTCAATAAGATAGATGAGGGCTCGCAATCGGCACCCACACATTCTACTTCGTGTCATTCCTAGCTCGCGCCATGTGTTGATGCTTTAAACCATGCCTATTATAGTCCATTGAGTCGAACAAAGTGGAGGAGGGTTCGTAATTAACTCCCACATTTTATCATTCGTTTCGATGATGTTAGCTCGTGTCGCTCGATGTTGATGTTCCGAGTTGTTACTCGATGTTGGTTCTCGAGCAAATCAAGTGGAAAGAGTTCCTTACTCCCACTTTGAGATCCATTGGACTCTTTTGTTTGCTATTAGCTTGCACTCTGCTTTGTTGTGGATTTGGTTTGACTTTGTTTGATTGCACCTTATGCTTGTTCTTTTCTTTACACTTTTGTATGTTCCCTTAGGATTCACTTGTTTCGTTTCTGATGCATGTTAGACATTAGGATTGTAATCCATGCATGCTACCTTAGATAGACTTTTCCCGTTGTTATCTGAACTTTAGGACCACCATTGCATGATAACGCTAGGGATAGAAATAGTTTAGTCCCATTTATACTTTTTCTCTTCCCTTTTTGCATACTTAAAACTAAAATTATTTTTCTTTGGCAAATTCATAAAATGTTATAACCATACTTAAATCTTTTCTCAATATAAAAAATACTAACCAATCTAAACTTTTTCTTACCTTCGGGCCTCTTTCCATTGAAAACCCTTTTCATATAAGAACATGTTAATTCCTTTTTACCACAATGCATGAGTCTTCAAAGGTCGAGCTGCGGTAGAATGCGAAATTGGAATTGTTCATAAAAAACATACAACACATCAAAAAAATTTAGATGAACTACGAGTGTCTTGATCTCTCATTACACTGAAAGGGTACATAGGCACAAAGGTTCACAACTGCGGCATGCATAACTAATAAAACTTTTTTCTTTATATATACACTTTGCATACATGCATTTTCTCTTTAGCTTGATTAGCGTTTAAATAGAAACACCCTTTTGATTAGAACAATAAGAGTGGATCCCGTGGAGTACCAAGGACGTGAGGGGTGCTAATACCTTTCACATATGTAATCAACACCCGTACCCAATCTCTCGGCCATAAGATCGTGACTTCTCCCTTCTCAGTTTTTTCTTTTATGATTTTCCTTTCCCTTTTTGTGGGATAAATAAATACTCGATGGCGACTTCATTGATTTTCTCTCGATGATTTTCCACTGGTGGCTTCAGCTAGCGACTCTACTGGGGACATATTGACCATATGTTGGTCCATCCCGTGAGTCACTCCTAGATATTGCTTTTATTTTCTTTGGATGCTTATCTTTAGGCTTTATAGCTTGTTCAATTGTACATGTTTACCTGAGCATGTGTATGCATTGCATTTTATCGCTTTCAATATACTTATTATTGTTGCTGCGTTGGATTCTGTGTTTCTTGATGGGTGGGTGTTATTGAGGTAAAAGGCCCAATACACAGGCCGAAGTTGTATACCACCAGGAACACATATGAATAGAGTGGAGAGTTATGGCGGTTAATAGGTGTATGTCCTGTCGTGTCTGATCATGAGAGCAACGGTCAAAAGAGGTTCAAATGGGGTGTTATCATTATCACGTTTGTTGTACAATGATAGTGCTTTCAGGTGGACTTACGACTCTGATTAACCTTTTCCTTACCCTGACCTAGACTACACCTATGAGTGGGGAGGGAATAATCTTTACAGGTACAGGTGATGACTATGTGTTCTGATGGTGATTGTATGTTATGTTGGTGACTTTGATTCTTTGGTATTTTGAATTGGTCCGGACCTTTGATCTTGTTATATGAAATCGTGGTTTTATTATTAGTTCAACAGTTATCAAGTTGTTGGAGCTTTGATCCCACATGTTTACATACATAACTTGTTAATGTCATTACTAGCACACATGTTCCTTTTTTTCCAAGCATCATTTCTTTGATTCCAATTGTTAAGCCGCTAAAAAATGAATGTTGTTAAGAAAGACATCATGGCTTAATAATAGGAATCAAAGTGTATAAACTCTTGGAAACGAGAAAATGGCATTTGTATTGCATGTCATGCATCATTTTGAATTTATTTTGCATTTCATGAGTTTACCTGAAGTCTTACTCAAGGTCCTTTGGTCTTCTGAAACAAATTGTCTCACCAGTACAACACTCGAGCCAATTTCAAAAATAAGATGGAAAATCTTGAACGGGAGAATCACGAGCTGCACAAAGTTATTGCTTTGATAGCTGGAAAGGCTATTCTGACTGCTTTAGTAGATTCGTTGGTGGCTACTCAGAATCATCCACCACCGCCTTTGTCTCCTCATTCTACTCAACCATAACAGAAAACCGTTATTTCTGAGTTTATGTCAGTTCCCGTCTCTGCTACTCCAGTTGTTACCTCTGTTTAGTATCGTATGCCTCCCAATTGTCTGTGGGGAATGCCTGAAGGTTACATGCCAGAAGTATATAACCCTATTGTTCGAGTTGCTCATCCTGTTCAAACAATTATGGTTTTTCCCTCTCGTGGTACACATTACTCCTGTTGCTAATAACGAGACCTGTCGTGCTTCACCTCCTGTGGAAAATACGGTCCCTGTTATTAATGATGAGGTTTATCATTTTGCTCATCCCCCAAGTGAAAGTTTGGGCTTCTATGAATGAATGAATGAATTTCAAGATCAGTTCCATGAAATGTAAAAAGAAATGAAGGCTCTCAGGGGAAAAGATTTATTTTGACAGAATGTCAGTGATCTTTGCTTGGTTCCAAATGTAAAAGTGCCTGCAAAATTTAAGGTGCCAGAATATGATAAGTACAAGGACAACTCTTGCCCCCGTGATTATCTGGTGATGTATATAAGGAGAATATCCACTCATATTGATGACCAACGCTTGCTTATTCACTTTTTCCAAGACAGTCTGACTGGCGCTTCCTTGAATTGGCACATGGGATTGGACAATAGCAACATCCATACATTCAATGATTTGGGCGAAGCTTTCATCAAGCAGTATAAATACAACATGTTTATGGCACCTGACTATGACCAGTTGAGAATAATGGCTCAGAAATCTAAGGGGTCATTTAAGGAGTATGTGCAGCGTTGGCACGAAATGGCATCCCAAGTGACACCTCTGACGGGAGAGCAAGAAATGACTAAGGTTTTCCTGAAAACCCTTGGTTCATTTTACTATGAAAGAATGGTGGCGAGTGTGCCAAGTGATTTCACTGAGATGGTAAGTATGGGTGTCCGTCAAGAGGAAGCCATCAGGGAAGGACAATTGTCAAAAGATGAAGGTTTTAGTGGTACAAAGAAGCCATCATATGGGTTTTCTAGAAATAAATAAGGAGATACAAATGTTGATTTTTAAGAAAGAAGGATTATACTTCTGAGATGATGTCATCAGCATCAACAACAGATTACTTCGGAAACTCTGGTTGTCAATATAGCTCTGACTGTTGTTGCATATCAGAGAGCACCTCCTCAAGGTAATTAAGGGCAAGGTCAGAACAGGGAAGCTTTTGATCCTATTCTAATGAAATATACAAAATTGTTTCCGACTTTGATTTAGAAGAACCTGGTACATAGTAGGCCTCCGCCTGCTATACCTCCAACTTCTCCATGGTATTTTAAACTTGACCAGACTTGTGCTTTTCATCAAGGAGCCCCTGGGCACAATACTGAAAATTGCGATCCCTTGAAGTCTGAAGTGCAAAAAATGGTAAGATCTGGTCTCTTTTCTTTTAAAGATGTAGGTCCTAATGTGAAAGCTAATCCACTACCCAATAACAAAGGTGGAGGTACCGTGAATATGGTTGTTGGCTGTCCCAGGTATTTCAGGATCTTTGATATCAACATGGTTAGAGGTGATTTAGTGAAAATGCATGCTGATCTCTATGAGTTTAGCTATTATACACATGACCATGCCGCTTGTATGGTTTGCAATGAATACATTCATGGATGTGATAAGGTGTGAAGTGACCTCAAATAGATGATGGATGAAGGCCTAATCTACATCATCAGACGAAAGCCTGAATATGAAGATGTTAATAAAATTAAAGACTATGATGATGAGTATGTTTCTGCTGACGACTTATTTACTTCTAATGAGTCTGAGCCTGTGAATTAGGGTGATATTTCTAACAATGATTTTATGACTCTTGAGAATGCTGAAGAGGTGGGGGGTGAATTTCGTTATACCACATTTTGACATTCCCTCTCCTGTAGAGATTATATACTACAGCAAACCGACTGTGACTCCTATTGTTATCTTTCTACCTGGACCTATCCCGTATGAATCAGATAAAGTTATACCTTATAAGTACAATGCCACTATCCTGGAAGATGGTGTGGAAATTCCCATACAACCTTTTTCCCATGTTGAAAATATTGCTGAGGCCATCCGAGTGACCCGTAGTGGTCGTGTCATTCCCAATACCTTTCGGGGAGATGTTGAATTGGGTAAGAAGGTTGTTGAGATCAATGTTGAACCTAATAAGGTGGTAGGAGAATATACTGGCGCGACTCTGGATAAAGATGTTGATGACATGTTAAAAATCATTAAGATGAATGATTACATGATTGTGGACCAATTGTTGCAGGCACCATCTAAAATCTCCAGCTTAGCTTTGCTGATGAACTCCTTTGCTCATCGAGAATCTCTAATGAAGGTGTTGGATCAGGAGTTTGTTGAAATGGATGTATCTCTGGATCAGTTCAGCAGTGTTGTGGGGAATATCACTTCTTGTAACAATTTGAGCTTTTGTGATGAAGAATTACCTGATGAGAGGAAAAATCATAATATGGCTCTGCACAAAGTATGAATTGTAAGAATAACTCCTTATCCAATGTCTTGATAGAAAATGGTTCTTCTTTAAATGTCATACCGAGAAGTACTCTTATGAAGCTCAAATACCAAGGAGCTCTTATGGATCCTAGTGGCATCATTGTAAAAGCTTTTGATGGTTCGAGAAAATTTGTTATTGGTGAAGTTGACATAGCCATTCACATAGGTCCACATATGTTCTAGATTACCTTTCAAGTGATGGATATTATTCTAGCTTACAGTTGTTTATTGGTACGACCATGGATTCCTGAAGCAGGGGCTGTCACATCAACTATGCATCAGAAGCTGAAATTTATCCGTGAAGGGAAAGTGGTTATTGTGAACGGGGAGAAAGCTTTGTTGATATCTCATTTGTCTTCCTTTAGCATTGTATAAGTTGATCAATCCGCTATTGGAACTCAGTTCCAATCTTTGTCAATTGATAATGTAAGGAAGACTGAGGATTCGATCACCTTGTTTAAAGATGCTCGACAGGTAGTGCAACATGTCCCTAGCAAGGTGTTGGGTAAAGTTATTGATCCACCTGTGAACAAGAATCAGACTGGTTTGGGTTTTTCCCTGAAGAATGGTAAAAGTGAATTTTTGAAGTTGAAGTTTGCTTTCAACAAGTATCAAGACATCTTCTGCAGTGCAGGATATCTCCATCCAACAACTCCAAAGATCAACGATATCTTTGAGGATGATCCAGAGCAGGAGATGCTGAACTTTGTGACACATGGAGTGAGGGTCCAAAATTGGATCATTGTTAATCTTCCTTCTTGCATTCACATTTCAAAGTAATTTGTCTTTTGTTTATCTTTCCAAAAATCCTTTCACTCTGCCCAAGGTGAAATGATATTGTAGCGGCGTGTCTTTTGTTTTGGATTTTCAAATTATTGATAAAAGTTGTTTTTGTTTTCCAACCGTGTTTTATTTGTTTCTTTCTCTTGGAAAATGGTAATCAGAAAAACCTTTCAAAATAAATAATAACCGTAAATAAATCTGCGTATTCACTTGTTACATTGGTCAGTTTCTAAAATCAATGATAACCATATGTGCATATTAATTAAAAAACCAGTTGAATACAATGACTTTGCACCCTCTCCCAACTTTGAATATCCTGTGTATGTGGTTGAAGAAGAAGAGTTTACTGAAATTCCAGAAGACGTTTCTCGGTTTCTTGAGCGCGAGGAGAATATGATTCAACCATATAAAGAGTCGTTGGATAATATTAACTTGGGTTCAGAGGAAGATTTGAAAGAAGTCAAGATCGTGGCACTGCTTCATCCCGATGTGAAGAGAAGGTTAATTGAGCTATTGAAGGAATATGTTGATATCTTTTCTTGGTCTTATCAAGACATGCATGGGTTGGACATCGATATTGTGGAGCATCATTTGCCATTGAAGCCTGAATGTCCACCTATCAAGCAGAAGTTAAGAAGAACTAATATTGACATGGAAGTAAAAATTAAAGAGGAGGTCTTGAAACAAATAGATATTGGTTTTCTTGTGACATCAGTGTACCCTCAATAGATTTCTAATATTGTTCCAGTACCTAAGAAAGAAGGAAAAGTCTGCATGTGCGTTGATCATATAGATCTGAATAAAGTAAGTCCAAAAGACGATTTTCCACTACCACATATTAATGTGTTGGTAGATAGCACAACAAAATTTAAAGTGTTCTCGTTCATGGAGAGATTTTCCGATTACAATCAAATTAAGATGGCTTCTGAGGACATGGAAAAAACAACATTAATCACTCCCTGGGGAACATTATGTTACATAGTGATGCCATTCAGGTTAAAGAACGTTAGTGCAACATACCAGAGGGCTATGACAACTTTGTTCCAAGATCTGATGCATAAGGAAATTGAAGTATATGTTGATGATATGATCGCCAAATCTCATACTGAGGAAGGGAATATGGAATATTTATTGAAGTTGTTTCAATGCTTGAGGAAGTATCGTCTCCGCTTGAATTCAAATAAATGTACCTTTGGTGTCCTCTCAGGAAAGTTGTTAGGTTTCAACCAAAAAGGAATTGAAGTTGATCCTGATAAAGTTAGGGAAATTCAAGAAATTCCTGCACCAAGAACTGAAAATCAAGTTAGAGGCTTCCTTGGGCATTTGAATTATATTTCCAAGTTTATTTTCCATATGACTGTAACATGTGAGCCAATCTTCAAGCATCTGAAGAAAGATCAAGGTTTTGTATGGACGAACAATTTCCAAAGGGCATTTTAAAATATTAAAAATTATCTGCTTGAACCTCTTATCTTACTCCCTCCTGTTGAAGGAAGACCACTGGTTATGTATTTGACTGTGTTGGATAGCTTTGTGGGTTGTATTTTGGGATAATAAGATCAAACAGGAAGAAAAGAATATGCCATTTATTATATGAGTAAGAAGTTTACTGACTATGAGTCACGATATTCAATGATTATAAAGACATGTTGTGCATTGGTGTGGGCCGCAAAGCATTTGCGATAGTATATGTTGAATCAAACTACTTGGATGATATTTATAATGGATCCAATTAAGTATATCTTTGAAAAGCATGCTCTTACTGGAAGAATTTTCTATTGGCAGATGCTGTTATCTGAATATGATATTGAATACCATACTCAGAAAGCTTTTAAAGACAATGTGTTGGCAGAGTATCTTGCTCACCAGCCAGTTGACAATTATTAGTCTATTAAGTTTGTTTTCCCTGATGAGGATGTAATGTACTTGTGTGATACAGTGGGAGAACTGACTTGGGATTTTGCGTTTGTGTTCGCAAATGTTTTGGTTTAGTAAGAGTCGCCACCGACTTTTTATTTTATCCTAAGGAAAGGTCAAAAAGCACAGGAAAGACCTTTGAGATGTTTTCTTGGGTTCGGGGAGTAGATTATAGAAAAGGAAGGTGTTAGCACCCTTTCTATCCATGGTTATCCATGGGCTCTTAGTTACTTGCTTAGATATCTTGCTTTGCTTTTCAATTGTTTGAAATGGTGCTCTTCAATTGTTTGAAATGGTGCTTTGTGTGTGATTTTGAAAGATGTTTTGAAAAGAGGCCATCGTTGTGGAAACATTTGTAATGATTCTTGTTTGAATGTATACAAAGGTGTTTTTGTCTTTTGAAAGTTTTCAATGTTTTTGAAAGTAGGGTTTTGAAATTGTGTTGTGAAGTGTGTTTTGAAGATAGCAAGGATGTTTTTGCAAGTTTTGATCAAGTAACTAAGAGTTGTCTACCCTATTTTACTCAAAGATCTTTCTTATGTTTTTAACCCTTTTAACAGTGTTGTTTCACCATTGTATTTGGTGAACAACCTTGTGTTAGGATGTTAAACGGGACAGGTGCGGGTCATCGTATAGACCATGATAGCAACTGTGTCAAGTATTTTTGGCAATTTTCTTGAGGGACTTGATCATTTTTGTTTAGGCAACTCAGATAGCGTCATCGAGGGACTATGATCTTTTGTTTTGTTTTTGTTTTGCCAAAGTACTTGACATGCATACCATGGCCCATTTTTGAAGGCAACAATTGGATTGTAACCCTATGGGTGCAAGTGTGCATTGTGTTTGTTTTTCATGCATTTTTATCTTGGATTAGGTCAAACTATTTGTTAACTTGATTTTTGCATACAAACCCTAAGTCTAATCATGGCATAATTGAAAGCATTTAAAGGTGCGAGAATTTAAATTCTACAGTATTACAACATGATATAGGGAGGGGGGTACAAATTTGAATTGGGGATTATTTTGCAAGAAATTAAACCCTAAATTATTACAACCAAATTAAATGTGTAAGGCATAATATTTAAATGTACATTATTTAAATAAAATACAATAAATAAATATTAGATAAAATGTATTATGAAAAAAAGGTTTTTCATGTATGTAAAATATTTTCAATGGAAAGAAAAGTAAAGAAATAAATAAAAAGGGCTATTTTTAATTATTTTTGTTTTTAGGGCAAAAACCCTAATTTCTTAGGAAAATAAATATAATGTATTATTTATGTACAAAATATATTAACATATATAAAAGTGAAATATATCCTAAAAAAAGTATTTTTTAGTATAAATGATAATACATATTTTTGTTCTTTTTATTCTAATTATTTAATAAAACATAGTATATATGTGTGTGTGTGTATATATATATATATATATATATATATATATATATATATATATATATATATATATATATATATATATATATATATATATATATATATATATATATATTATGTTAAATATGTGTGTGTGTATATATATATATATATATATATATATATATTATGTTAAATATGTGAAAAATAAATAAATTATTTACAAAAATGTATATATTTCAAGAAAATATTTTCAAATGTGAACAAAAATAATAAATAAAAATAAAAGTATTTTTTACATTATTTTTAAATTTAAACAAAATAAATATAAAGTATTTAATGTATTAATGCTAGAAATAATTAAAATAAATACCAAATAAATATAAAAATTTATGAAAATATTTTTTAAGTATTTTTTATATTTAGAAAATAAAATATCAAAGTCAGAATTAAAATTAATATGCAAAAATGATAAATATACAAGAAATGGGCCAGGGGGGGTGTGAACTGAAAATGCAAGTGTTATAAGCAAAAATAACCAGGCCCAACCCAAGAACTTCATCTTCTTCCTTTGTTCAAACACTAAAACGCGCGTTTTCCACACAAACTTGTATCTCCTGATTCAGTGCTTTTTTGACAAAACTCAAAACATAAAACTTGTAGAGCATCAAACAACGAATCTAACCATATAAAAAACTTAAGCTAACTCTCAAAGACCAGAGAGAATTTCTCTGGCCCTAATTTCTAACCTAGTTTTTTCAGAAAGTTCATGGATGAAATTCTCCTAGCACGATTAATATAAATGAAAACTAAGCACATGTATGGTTTCAGGGCTATGAATACAACATCTTTCATTCACAAACCTAAGTCTAACTATTCCTAAATAGAGAGATAGAAGTTCATGAAATACCTGTTTCAGTTGAGTTCGAGCTGGACAATGCAGCAACTTCCAATGGTGCCTGAGGTTCTTTTGAGCTTGCCTGATGTCCATTGAACCTTTCCCAATGCTTAGTTTGTTTTGAGGTGGCCTGAATCGTGCCACAGAACTCAACCTGCAAAGCTTCCAAACAAAAATGGCAATGTGTGTTAATGGAGTTACAGCGACTTATGAATGGTCTGGATAGCTCAGGTAGGTTGATTGGAATGTGTTTGAAGTAGTTTTGGACAAAACGCACGAGGGAATTTGATGGTGGCTTGCAATATACAAAACTGGCCATGTTTTGCAAGAAAATGGGGATTTTGTGCACAAGGAGGTTTGAGAGGTCAATGGCTCTTGCTTCTGGCTTGCTAGGGTATGAGAAACTTGTTTGACAACTTTGCTTTAGTTAGTTTTATCAGATGTGTGAGATGATGGCTTTTTGCACAATGCCTTGGTTATGAAGCAAAATGAGAATTGACCAAGAGCAGGCCTGTACAGGCTAGCTCTAACCCTGCATACATTGTGCAAACTTGGCCCTAAGTTTGTGGATTTGGTTGACAACATAAGATCTGGTTCAACGCTCTAGGATGCTTATTTGACATAAAGCAAAATTCAAGCAAAAATGGCAATGTTGCTTTTTCTATTTAAGGATTAATCTAGTGTACAATACCCTAATGACCAAGACAATGCATTGAATCAATGGATTTGCATTAAATTATGGAGTACAAACTGGTTTAGAGGCCTGTAATTGTGAACCAAGCTAGCTAGGTCAGATTTGGCAAGTGGTATGAACATGTATTGGCCATGGTTGCAAAGTGAGTTTTTGCCAACTTCAAGCATTCGATTATCCCTAACCACAAATGTGTTTAAGGAGTTCTTGGACAATTTGGAAATCTTGAAACATGTACTATAATATTTTTTTAAATGCAACTTGAAACTCTAAGTGGAACTATGTGAAAAATGGCCAAGAAGATGGGTCAAAATCCTGCCTAAACTAGGGCAAAATTTCTCTAAGTTAAAAGTTTTAGGTACCCTTGTTCAAAAAATCATAACTTGAGATCCAAGATTCTTTTGATAAAACTTTGTGAATTAAAGTTGTATACTTTGTGATGGACTACAACTTTCATTTTATAAATTTTGTTTGAATCCATTTTCATCTTGGTGAAAAAATGGGACAAAGTTAGGAAAAAATAAGAAAATTTTATAACTTAGAAAATTTCTAAGTTATGAAATTTTTCCATTTTAAACCCTAATTTGCAATTTTTGGTTTCTTGATGAACAAGTTTCATAATTTGACATGTCTTGATGAAAAATGACCCATGGCACTTGATTTTGACCAAAAAGTCAAAGTTTGACTTTTCAATATACAGTTAAATTTTGATCAGTTGACTGAAAAATTCATCTGTCAATCCTATGCATTTGAGATCTTTTGAACTTGTTGAATGGGTCAAAACAATTTCATTGAGTCATTGAGTCCATGGTTGAGCTTGATTTTCCATTGGCTAGGTCAAACATTCAAAAATTGCCTTTGTACAGTCAAAACCCTAAAAATGACCATTTTGCCCTTTTGGTGATCTGATCAAATTTCTTGTGGAATTATGATCCAAACTTGATCAAATGGTTCATATGAGTTCATGATGTTGATATGGGTCAAATTTCATGAGGTTTGACTGTCAATTGGCCACAGTTGACTTTTTCCCCAATACAGTTGATTTCTAGGTCAACTGTCCAATTGATTGGGCAAAAATTTGAATCAAGGCTTGAAACTTGGTATGGACAAACTTGTGAGTCCAATATGAAGTATGAAAGTCACTTTGGATATTGTAGGTCAAAACATCACTGTGCAAACTCAAACCCTAATTTAGGTCAATCAGTGCAAGGGGGTGTCTTGAGCAGAGCAAACCCTAGCTTGATCTTGAATTCCAAGAGAAATGTTGATGAAATGAGAGGGCAAATTTTGGGGTACAATAGTTTCCCCTGTTCAATCTTCTTGAACCTGAAGAGTTAGATTGGCCAGTTTGCCTTTTGTGACTCGAAGGTAAAAGAGGATTGGACACTAGAGTGCCCGTAAATTTGCACTCGTCAAAATATAGCTGAGGAAATGGGCTTAAAGATGCCATTTAGAGATGGTAGAGTCTTGCTGGAGATGGGCTTAAAGATTCCATCCAAGAATGTTTGTTGAATTGCAATGTGGTAGGTCATAAGAATGAGCATTAAAATTGTATCCGTGTCTGGAATGCATTTGAACTGTATATGGAGACTGAGTCTGTATGAGCGAAAGAATGGCGTCCATGTCTGGAGCGTATCTGAGTTGTAACTGTATTTGAACTTTAAATGAATATCAGAATGACTGCCGTGTCTGGAGTGTATCTGTATTGTATCTGAATTCTGAATGGGCGACAGAAAAACATCTGTGTATGGAGCATCTCTGTGCTGGGGATAAATTCTGAATGAGTGACAGAATGGCAACCGTGTCTGGAGCATATCTGGACTGTATCTGAAGTTGAGATCTGTATAAGTGGCAGAATGACTTCCGTGTCTGGAGTGTATCTGAGACTGTAACTGGGATCTGAATAAGTGACAGAATGACTTCTATGGCGACTGCACTGGGGAGAATCAAACTGCTGGTGTAAAGACCAGAATGGCATTCGTGTTTGGAGCGTATCTGAACTTGGAGTTGATAGTTGAATCTGAATGAGAGATAGAATGACCGCCGTGTCTGGAGCGTATCTAGTCTGTATCGGATTGCTGAAGTCTGAATGAGTAGTAGAATGACCGCCATTTCTGGGGTGTGTCTGTACTGTATTTTGACTTGAAATTCTGAATGAGTAATTGAATGACCGTCGTGTCTGGGGTGTGTCTGTACTGTATTTTGACTTGAAATTCTGAATGAGTAATAGAATGACCGTCGTGTCTGGGATGTATCCATACTGTATCTGAATAATTATTAACGATAGCCTTTTAATCTTATTCTAAAAAGGGTAAAATGTTAGCTAAAACTCAAAGTTATGTTGCATGATATGTATGATGCAATGAATTGTGTTTCATCAATGTTTATGATATATGAATGTAACGGTTATGCATGTAAGCTGAGTAGCTATCTTGCTGAGGAAAATAAATCCTTTATAGCTGGAGACAATGAAATCCTTGACTGCTGCTGGGGAAAGCGAATCTTTGACCAATGCTGAGGATTCAAAAATCTTTGATTGCTAAAGATGAGAAATCCTTACTGACTGCTTGGGGATTGAAAATCCTTAGTGACTTGTGGGGATTTACAAGGGTTCTGACAACTTCCGCAGGGAATGAGAATCCTTCATGACTTTCCTGGGACATAAGGAAAATCTCTATTGGGGAGTTAAAACCTGCGAGGCTTCTGTTTGGAGAAATGATACCGAGAATCTTCGATCTGCTGGGAGATAACTCTGGGGAGAATGTTTACTCGACCAGTGAAATCAGGAGCTTTGGGTTGTATGCCGAACTACTGGGGAAATTGGGGGAAGTTGAACAAATCCCATCGGGGGTTGATAGTTGGAAACTTGACTTCGTTGGGGAAGAAGGTTTAGAATATACTGGCTCCGCTGGGGATCTTGAAGTTTAACTCTGCTGGGGAAAATACTCCAAATTTTTAGCTTTGTTGAGGATTTGAATGATGTATCGTAGGGGATTTCTTCTGAAATGGCACAAATATATCTTCCTACACTTTCAACCTATCAGTAATTATCCTTTCTCAATTTTGTTTTATTTGTAAGTAGTGATTACATTCAAATGCATATGCCTATTTAACAAAACATTGGACGTTTTCAAATAAAACATAAGTGTAAAAAAGGCAAAGAAAAGTAAACAAATTTCTGCACTTTGAAGTATCTTTGTATTAACTTTTGTAAGTATCTTTATACAAAGGAGATAGTCATCCTAGTAAGAGGATGTTGTCGTAAAAAATTGAGAAAAATTTTATACAAAATAAAGATGGCTATGTGTAATAATTCCATGGGATTCCCATTCTGCTATAGCCTTCACAACTCTGAATTATCTCGTCCATTCGCTGCTTCGTCCGTCGATGACTGGATTGATTAGTAGCTTGGAGCTTGTTGGTGAAGAGATTGTTCTTAAAGTGATCCGACGAGACATAGTCATACGCTTTAATTACCTAACTTTTTCCTGGACCGACCTTTCGGGTTTTCAATCCACCAGGAAACCCTTTTTTGCCCAAGTCGCCCTTTTGGGTTTTCAACTTGCCGGGTGTACAAATTTTTTTGTTTTATCCCTAATTTTTTCCTGAACCGCCCTTTCGGGTTTTCGATTCACCGGGATGCCCATTTTTGCCCAAGTTGCCCTTTCGGGTTTTCGACTTGTCGGTTTGTTTTATGCGTAGTATCTTTTGACTATGTCTGCGTTCGCAGGGTGCGGCAAGTCGTCATCGTCCATAGTGGTCAGAATCATTGCCCCACCAGAAAAGATGCTCTTGATCACAAATGGTCCTTCGTAAGTAGGAGTCCACTTGCCCCTGGGATCACTTTGCGGTAAGATGATCCGCTTGATTACAAGATCTCTGACTTGATATACCTGACGCCTGACTTTCTTGTTGAAAGCCTTGATCATCCGTTTTTGATACGTCTGACCATGACAAACAGCAGTGAGTCACTTCTCGTCGATCAAATTAAGTTGATCAAGCCGGGTATGAATCCAATCGTCTTCACTCAAACCAGCGTCCTTCATAATCCTTAAGGAGGGAATTTGAACTTCCATGGGTAGAACAACTTCCATGCCATACACCAAAGAGAATGGGGTTGCCCCTGTTGAAGTACGTTCCGTGGTACGATATCCATGCAGAGCAAACGGTAACATCTCATGCCAGTCCTTGTAGGTGACTGTCATCTTTTGAATGATCTTCTTGATATTTTTGTTCGCAGCTTCAACAACACCGTTCATCTTCGGCCGATATGGATATGAATTGTGATGATAAATCTTGAACTGCTCGCACAGATCAAAGATCATAGTGTTGTTCAAATTTGTATCGTTGTCTGTGAAGATCCTGTCGGGGATACCATACCGACATATAAGGTTCTGCTTGATGAAGCGGGAAACCAAATTCTTTGTAACAGAGGCATAGGAAGCTGCTTCGACCCACTTGGTGAAATAATCAATAGCGACCAAGATGAAGCGATGTCCATTGGATGCCGTAGGCTTGATCTCTCCAATCATGTCAATGCCCCACATCACGAATGGCCAAGGAGCTGTCAGAATGTTGAGAGGAACAGAGGGAATATGTACCTTGTCAACGTAGACTTGGCATTTGTGGCAGGTACGGGAATGTTGATGACAATCAGCTTCCATGGTAGACCAGTAGTAGCCTACCCTTAGAATCTTCTTAGCCATCGTATGTCCGCTCAAGTGGGTGCCAAATGTGCCACTATGTATCTCAGTCATGATTAACTCTGCTTCAACCTTGTCCACACAACTAAGTAGAACACAATCATGGCTGCGCTTATAAAGGATGCCATTGCTTAGGAAGAACTTGGCAGCAAATCTCCTTAAGAACTTTTTGTCATTAACGAAAGCTCCTTCATGGTATTCTCGAGTCTAGAGATACCTTTTGATTTCATGAAACCAGGGTTGTTCCACTACTTCTTCGGTATTAATTTCATGACAGTGTGCAGGTTCGTCCATTCTCTCGATGGTAATTTGGGGAGCCTCGTTATCCCAGTTGAGTTTAAACATGGAAGACATTGTAGCCAGAGCATTTGCTAGCTGATTTTCTTCTTACGGGAAGTGCTCGAAAGTAATCTGCTCGAAATAAGGCAACAATGTCAAGACATGTTCTTTGTATGGGATACGATTAGGATGTTTAGTGTCCCACTCTCCTTTGACTTAACTGATAACCAAAGCCGAGTCCCCAAATACGACCAAATATTTGATTCCCAAGTCTATAGCAGCTTTGAGACCAAAGATGCAAGCTTCAAATTCAGCCATGTTGTTGGTACAACTGAAGCAAAGTCGGGAAGTGAAGGGTGTATGGAAACCTTCTAGAGAAATGAGTACCGCACTGATACCGTTGCCAAGTGCATTTGAAGCACCATCAAAGTACAGGGTCCATCAGGATCCTTGTTCGGGTCCGTCATACGGTCCTTTGCCTTCAATGTTGTCCAATGTCATGATGTCCTCGTCAGGGAAGTCGAATCCCATAGACTGGTAATCTTCGACGGCTTGATGAGCTAGATGGTCAGCTAGTACACTCCCCTTTATAGCTTTTTGGGTAGTATACTGGATATCATACTCAGTCAGAATCATTTGCCATCTAGCGATTCTTCCAAATAAAGCAGGCTTCTCGAAGATATACTTGATCGGATCCATTTTGGAAATCAGCAAAGTGGTATGAGTCAACATATACTGCCTTAGCCAGCGAGCATCCCATACCAAAGCGCAACAAGTTTTCTCGAGCAGTGAGTAGCGAGTCTCACAGTCGGTAAACTTTTTGCTAAGGTAATAAATAGCATGCTCTTTTCGGCCAGACTCATCATGTTGGCCCAGCACGCACCCTATTGAGTTATCCAAAATAGTCAGATACATGATTAACGACCTTCCTTCGACGGGTGGCATCAAAATAGGAGGTTCTAGTAAATACTCCTTGATCTTATCAAAAGCAACTTGACAATCATTGTTCCATTCAACCACCTAATCTTTCTTCAACAGTTTGAAAATTGGCTCACAGGTAGATGTCAGGTGAGAGATGAACCTTGCGATATAGTTTAAGCGTCCCAAGAATCCCCTAACCTCCTTTTCAGTGCGGGGGGCAGGCATTTCTTGTATAGCCTTTACTTTAGCTGGATCAACCTCAATGCCTTTGTTGCTGACAATAAATCCAAAAAGTTTACCAGACCTAACTCCAAAAGTGCACTTGCTTGGGTTCAGTCTGAGCTTATACTCCTTCAACCTGGCAAACAACTTTTGCAAATGATCAAGGTGTTCTTCTTTTGTCTGTGATCGAGCTATCATGTCGTCTACGTAAACTTCGATCTCATGATGTATCATATCATGAAACAAAGCTACCATGGCGCGTTGATAGGTTGCCCCTGCATTCTTCAGTCTGAATGGCATCACTTTGTAGCAGAAGGTACCCCATTGCGTGACAAAAGTAGTTTTCTCCATGTCCTCGGGGGCCATTTTGATCTGGTTGTATCCCGAGAATCCGTCCATGAAGGAAAATACCTTGTGTTGAGCTGTGTTGTCCACCAAGATGTCGATGTGTGGCAGTGGGAAATCGTCTTTAGGGCTAGCCCTGTTTAAATCTCGATAGTCCACACACATTCTGACTTTGCCGTCCTTCTTAGGCACGGGCACAATGTTAGCAACCCATTGTGGATAGGAAGTAACAGCCAGAAAGCCAGCGTTGAATTACTTCATTACCTCAGCTTTGATCTTCTCAGACATGTCGGGCCTCATTTGGCGGACCTTTTGCTTGACCGATGGACAATCTTATCTTGTAGGGAGACGGTGAACCACGATATCTGTGTCCAATCCTGGCATGTCTTCATAAGACCAGTCGAAGATTTCAACATACTCGTTCAACAACTGCACTAAGCGCTCTTTGACACTTGGTTCCAGGTTGGCACCCACTTTTACTTCTTTCTTGTCTTCCTCTGTCCCCAAGTTGATGATTTCTAACAACTCTTCATGAGGAAGAATAACCCTCTCTTCTTGTTGCAAAAGTCTGGCTAACTCTCCCGGCACTTCACAGTCTTTGTCAACTTCGTACTCAGCATGATTGACCAAATCCTCAGAGTTATCGAAGGCTAAAACAAAATAGTCACCCATGGAATCCGGAGTGGATGGTTACCTGCATTTGTGAGTGTGGGTGTGTGTAAGGGATAGCCATCCTTAAACAAAACAAAATGCAAAAGGAAAGAAAATGAACACAACAGTTTATAGATGAAAAACGTCCAATGATTCATTAAAAAATGGCATATGATAATGAAGAAAATCAAGCCCTTACAAATGGACCTACGTGCCCCGGGCGAGGCATGAGGTGAAAATAGTGTGCGAATTGTTTAGTTATTACTGATCGAAAATAAGAAATTGTTCAAAGATAAAATTACTGGTTTATAAAGGTGATGGGAATAAAATCCTTTGCTTCCCAGTTGCTTAAACCCCCTTCGACGGTCGGAAAAATCCAATCTTCGAAGTTGTTCTCTTCATCTTCATCTTCAACAACAATAACTTCATGGTGAGTGATCCTCACAGGTGGCCTTCCAGTCTTGGAGCGACGCATAGCTTTTTGTCCTGCAGCTGTAAACCCTAGTCCAAATTTGTCCGTCTTATGGGGAAAATCAGGAAATTGCCCCCATATTGTACTCTTCCCTTCTTTGATCGCCGCCTCTGCGTTCTTGAGAGATGCCATCCTAGGCACATGCTTGGGAATGATAGGTACCTCAACCACTGTCTTCGCAACTGCTACCTCAGGAGAAACTTCCTCAAAATGTTGGAAAGGTGTTTTGATGAACTCGCCATCCAACTCCACATAGAGAAAGGAATTGAGATGACTTATCATGTACTCCTCCTCGCCGTGCACCATTATAATCTTTCCCTTAGCAGGATATTTCAGCATTTGGTGCAAAGAGGAGGTAACTGCCCCGACATAATGGATCCACGGTCTTCCTAACAAACATGGATATGACGGACGGATGTCCATCACGTAAAAGGTGGAGTTGAAAACTTCTGTGTCTACTTTGATAGGAATGTCAACCTCTCCATGAACCATTCTTTTGGACCCATCAAAGGCCCTAACAATGATGTTACTAGGTTTGAGGGTCAATCCTTCGCAGTCCAAACAGTCTAAGGCTTTCTTCGGCAGCACATTCAAGGAAGAACCAGTATCAACTAAGACATGGGCGAGGGTGGTTCCCCTGCATTCAACTGAGACATGTAGCGCGTCGTTGTGTTTCCTTCCTTTGGGAGTTAAGTCAGCATCGGAAAAGCCAAGGCCATTATCAGCAGTAAGACTGGCCACACACTCCTGAAACTGGTCAGCCGAAATTTCTTGGGGCACGCGTGCCGCCTTCAAAAATTTGATCAGGGCCTTAGCATGGGCCTCAGAGCAGAGTAGAAGAGCCAACATTGAAATTTTAGAAGGGGTCTGCCCTAGCTGTTCCACGACGTCGTAGTCACTCTTTATGATTATTTTCAAGATTTCATCCATTTCTTTCTGAGTGGTTTCGGGGATAACCACAGCATGAGCCTTCGTCCTGACAGGCGCTTTTAGTATCCCCTTACCCTTATTGGTAGTATCAGCAGATGGTCTTACTTCAGGAGTATCCAATTCTTCAATCACCGGGCCTTGCACAAATGGTCTAATAGGTACAGAAGCCTTCGAGGGTCCGAAGACTGCTCGAGGGGGAGCAATCTCCGGAGAAAAAACCCGGCCGCTGCAGGTTATCTTGCTTGTTCCCGCGATGTTCCCTATATCAGGGTTTTCTTCTTCAAAATTCTCTTGGACTGCCTCAATCTGTTTGATACCATGATAGAAGATTTCTCCCCCATAGTTCCATGGTATCGTTATGCTAGATTGATATGGGACAGGTCCCAACATGGTGATTTTTAATGGTACAAATTTAGGGTCGGGCGTAATCCTGACAGGCCTTTTGCAAGCCTTGGGAGGATTGTCGGAAATGGTTATGATTGCAATATCGTTGGTTGAAGTAGCAAAAGTAGCAGGAGTAACAGGAGTGAAGGTATCAACAGGTTTTTTTTGGAAAAGTATCTCTTGGGTATCCATCAGGTGTTGGACACCTGATTTCAACATTGGACAGCCAGCTTGTATGTTTAAACAAAAGTAACAGTCCTTCCCACAGCCTGGGAATATCCCGGCTCTCATCAAATTCTCTTTAATCACTAGCAATGGAGTCAAAAGATCAGCAACATCAGTAACATGAAGGCTTTCCATAATGGCATGAACATTATGACTGTGCTTGGGCATCGGAGCAGATATCACATTGGGCTTCTCAGGAGCATCAAATTCTACTTCCTTAGCGTCAATCGGGTCCTGGATTTTGTTTTTGAGGGCCCAACAGTCGTTGGTGTCATGCCCTTAACTGTCTGAATGGTAGGCGCATTTTGCATTGGGATGATAATATGGAGAAGTGGTGTTTGCATTCTTAGGTGCCTCTCTTAAATTAGCAAGGTTTAATTTCAGGAGATATGGAAGGATCTGAGCGGGTGTCATATTTATCGGAGTATATTGCCGTGGTGTCCTTTGCTGATAGGTTCTGGGCTGATCATTCCTCAGTTGACTGTTTCTAGGCCGGTCTGATGCGGACTTCTGAATTAATACAGCCCCCACAGTTGGCCGACGTTCCTATCTTTCCCGATTTTTCTGGGTGTAAACAGCAGAGCTCTCCTTCTTAGCTGGGAAGGTCTTCTTCATAGCGGTGGACGCAGAGGCATCTTTTTGAATCTTACCACTTTTAATACCGACCTCGACCCTTTCGCCGGTCAAAATTAGTTCAGTGAATCCCGTGGAGGAACTCCCGATTAGATGATTAAAGAAAGGGCCAGACAAGGTTCCCAGAAACATGTCAACTAACTCCCTATCTGACAACGGTGGCTGCACCCTTCCAGCCAGATCACGCCACTTTTGGGCATACTCTTTAAATCCTTCATTGGAAGCCATCCCCATACTTTGTAACTGAGTACGAGTGGGCGCCAAATCAGCATTGTAATGGTATTGACGGTAAAAAGCAGCAGCTAAGTCTTCCCAATTGTGAACCTCTGATCTCTCGAGTTGATAGAACCAGTCCAACTGTATGCCTAACAAACTGTCTTGGAAAAAGTGTACCCAGAGGTCTTTATCAGATGAGTTGGGTTGGATCTTTATGACATACGATCTCAGATGCATCTTTGGACAGGACAGGCCGTCATACTTAGCAAATGTTGGTACTTTGAACTTGGGAGGGATAACGATCCCAACGACCAACCCTAGTTCTTCAAAATCTAAACCAGGTACCCTCTACAACTCCATGGCTGCCAATCTATCCTCAAGATTCTTATATTTATCATCCGCCGGGGGATATTGTTGTTCGGAGTAGTCTTCGTCTTCTTCCTCTTCCTCCTCTTCAACTTCGGATTCAGACGGTACCCGCAGCCCCTTTTCCTTTACCAGCCCCTTCGTCAGATGTTGAGGGGAACTCGAGAACTTTTATGGCATTGCTTTCAAACCTTCTCCCAAAAGTGGCTACTCCGGGCCTCTTCTTCTTTTTCTCTTTATTCTTCTCCAACAGTGTTTTGAGGTCCTCTTGACCCTTTGCTAAGGTCATGAGGAGTTGCTGGAATTGAGAATTCTGTGCTTGCAGATCCTTAACCGTCTGCTCCAAATCCATCTTGTTGAAATAAACAGCAGAAAGATAAGGAAACCTGGTGTGAAGACCTGTTTATGCATATGATGAATGGTATGTTATTCATGTAATGCATTCAAGGATTCAGAAATTCAAATTTGTTGCAAACAAAAAGGAACGTACGTCATATTAAGAAAAAATTGTTAGTACATAAGTGCCCCATGGGCAAAATATTACAAAATTCTTAATGTAAAAAGACATTGCGCATCCTCTTTGGTGCGATGTAAATGTTGAGAGTTTCCTCCTCATGAAGTCGGCGGGTAAGCTCCAAAACCTTCTTCTCACTGGCATAGAAGCTGGCTTCAAAAGTATTCCGTTCTTCCTTGAGTTGGATCCAACTCTTTTGCATTTCTTCCCATGATGTTGGCATGTCAGGATGTAGGATGGTGTATGGAACCTCTCCTTCCATAACAGGCTCTTTGATAAAGGGGAGAATGTGAGGGTATGGCATCATAATATTCTGGGCGCGGGTTCGTACCCACTAGAGATAAGGCTCAAGGGGGATGGAATTCTTATGCCCCAGTGTCTTACTATCCACTTTGTTGGGCATCCTTCAAGCTCTGATGAACCTTTGTCGAATTCCTTGCGTATCATTGTCGAAGTCAAAAACTAGGTCAGGAATCAGCATGTCATGAGGGCCATCCCTCCGAGCATATCCAAACTGTCTTAGAGCTAAACAGGGGTTATAGGTAATGCCTCCCCTAATGCCAAGTAGTGGGACATTAGGGAATTCCCCACAACGATCAATGATGATGACATTTTCTCTGGACCGAGAACACAAATGTACATCAGCATGTGTGAGGGTCATCAACCGTTGTGACCACCTTAAACCCTGCTCATTCTTCAGAACTGATTGTGGAAGGTGAGAAATAAACCACCTTGCTAGGAGAGGAGTACAGCACATGAGAACACCTCTTTTCCTCATTGTTCGTGTGTAAAATGAGTGTAGGATGTCCCCAAGCAGTGTAGGTACAGGATTCTGGGATATGAAAATCTTGACAACATTCATATCTATAAGTTGATCAGGATTTGGGAACAGGACCAACCCATAGATAAGGAGTGCCACAATCTCTTCAAAGGCTTGTAGATCAAGAGCATTCCTGCAGTCTTGTGCCTTCTCAAACAGAAACTTTGCCAAGAAAACCTTGACACCACTTCTGGTTTCCCAATTCCCCTTGATGTCAGATGGTTGCAAGTGTAAGGCTTGAGCAACATCTTCAGGCTTTGGTTCTTTTTCCGTATCGTTGTAGGGTAGTTGATTAAGACTAGGAATTCTCAAGAGTTGAGAAAATTCCTCCAAAGTAGGTACTAGTTGGTAATCAGGAAATGTGAAACAGGGGTGTAGGGGGTCAAAGAACTGGAAGAGAACTTTCACCATGTCTTCTTCAATGTTGGAGTTGACCAAGTTGAGAAGTCTACCATGTCTTTCACTGAAGAGAGAATTCTCTGGAATCCTGGAAGTGAGCTCCTTGAGTTGAGGAGGGATTCTCACAAGGTTGACTTGAATTGTTTTCCTGCGAAGAGATTCCATGACCTACAAAACAAGAACAAAGATCAAGGTCCAGACCCTTGAAATGGTTAGTGGATGCATATGATGCTTTATGATGTTTATGATGTATGCACAAGCACATGTACAAGCAAGTCACACAAAAACCTAGTTTCAAGCTTGCATGAGGTCTCATAGGTAAGTACCCTCTTGAAGTTAGTTGGCTCAACCTGTCCTATAAATAGTAATCGGGTTCTAAGGAGCTCAATATCACTGGATTATTTTCTATGTTCATTGTTTTGGTTTAGCCACTTAACTAGCGACCAAAATATTCCAATAAAACAACCCTCAATGAGTGTAGTATCGAGTATCTACCAACTTCAGACTGCACCAAAGCCGGTCATCTCACTACCCCTAATAAAAGGCCAAGATGGTCAAGTAAGGTTCTAAGAGTTCATTAGTGCTTCATGACATCACTCAGCGGCCCCGTATTCTCTTTGATTGACTCAAAGGCTACCGGTACTCACAAATATATCGCACTAATATAGCTATTGCTTCAACCATGTCGGTATACCCCGCACAGTTTCCACAACGTATTGCTATTTACCTATGAATGTTTCCAAAATTCGGGTAGAGGATTTCAAGCCCAAACAAGAGAATCAAATGTAAAGCAATCAAAGCAAGCAATATAATCATGCAAAGGTGATCTAAGACCTAAGGTTACTCCACTTTTTATTATTTCCCCAGCAGAGTCGCCAGTTCTGTGATACGGTGGGAGAACTGACTTGGGATTTTGCGTTTGTGTTCGCAAATGTTTCGGTTTAGCAAGAGTCACCACCGACTTTTTATTTTATCCTAAGGAAAGGTCAAAAAGCATAGGAAAGACCTTTGAGATGTTTTCTTGGGTTTGGGGAGTAGATTATATAAAGGGAAGGTGTTATCACCCTTTCTATCTATGGTTATCCATGGGCAATTAGTTACTTGCTTAGATCACTTGCTTTGCTTTTCAATTGTTTGAAATGGTGCTCTTCAATTGTTTGAAATGGTGCTTTGTGTGTGATTTTGAAAGATGTTTTGAAAAGAGGCCATCCTTGTGGCAACCTTTGTAATGATTCTTGTTTGAATGTATACAAAGGTGTTTTTGTCTTTTGAAAGTTTTCAATGTTTTTGAAAGTAGGGTTTTGAAATTGTGTTGTGAAGTGTGTTTTGAAGATAGCAAGGATGTTTTTGCAAGTTTTGATAAAGTAACTAAGAGTTGTCTACCCTATTTTACTCAAAGATCTTTCTTATGTTTTTAACCCTTTTAAAAGTGTTGTTTCACCATTGTATTTGGTGAACAACCTTGTGTTAGGATGTTAAACGGGACAAGCGCGGGTCATCGTATAGACCATGATAGCAATTGTGTCAAGTATTTTTGGCAATTTTCTTGAGGGACTTGATCATTTTTGTTTAGGCAACTCAGATAGCGTCATCGAGGGACTATGATCTTTTGTTTTGTTTTTGTTTTGCCAAAGTACTTGACATGCATACCATGACCCATTTTTGAAGGCAACAAGTGGATTGTAACCCTAGGGGTGCAAGTGTGCATTGTGTTTATTTTTCATGCATTTTTATCTTGGATTAGGTCAAACTATTTGTTAACTTGATTTTCGCATACAAACCCTAAGTCTAATCATGGCATAATTGAAAGCATTTAAAGGTGCGATAATTTAAATTCTACACTATTACAACATGATATAGGGAGGGGGGTACAAATTTGAATTGGGGATTATTTTACAAGAAATTAAACCCTAAATTATTACAACCAAATTGAATGTGTAAGGCATAATATTTAAATGTACATTATTTAAATAAAACACAATAAATAAATATTAGATAAAATGTATTATGCAAAAAAGGTTTTTCATGTATGTAAAATATTTTCAATGGAAAGAAAAGTAAAGAAATAAATAAAAAGGGCTATTTTTAATTATTTTTGTTTTTAGGGCAAAAACCCTAATTTCTTAGGAAAATAAATATAATGTATTATTTATGTACAAAATATATTAACATATATAAAAGTGAAATATATCCTAAAAAAGGTATTTTTTAGTATAAATGATAGTAAAAATAAAATATAATATTTTTGTTCTTTTTATTCTAATTATTTAATAAAACATAGTATATATATATATATATATATATATATATATATATATATATATATATATATATATATATATATATATATATATATATATATATATATATATATATATATATATATATATATATATATATATATATATATATATATATATATATATATATATATATATATATATATATATATATATATATATATATATATATATATATATATATATATATATATATATATATATAGTATATATATATATATATATATATACTATATATATATAGTATATATATATATATATATATATATCATATATATATATATATAACTATATATATATATATATATATATATATATATAATATACTATATATATATATATAGTATATATATATATATATATATATATATATATATATATATATATATATATATATATATATATATATATATATATATATATATCTATATATATATATATATAATTATATATATATATATATTATATATATATAATATATATATATATATATATATATATATATATATATATATATATATATATATATATATATATATATATATATATATATATATATAAAGTATTTACAAATTATTTACAAAAATGTATATATTTCAAGAAAATATTTTCAAATGTGAACAAAAATAATAAATAAAAATAAAAGTATTTTTTACATTACTTTTAAATTTAAACAAAATAAATATAAAGTATTTAATGTATTAATGCTAGAAATAATTAAAATAAATACCAAATAAATATAAAAATTTATGAAAATATTTTTTAAGTATTTTTTATATTTAAAAAATAAAATATCAAAGTCAGAAATAAAATAAAAATGCAAAAATGATAAATATACAAGAAATGGGTCAGGGGGTGTGAACTGAAAATGCAAGTGTTAGAAGCAAAAATAACCAGGCCCAGCCCAAGAACTTCATCTTCTTCCTCTGTTCAAACACCAAAACGCGCGTTTTCCACACAAACTTGTATCTTCTGATTCAATGCTTTTTTGACAAAACTCAAAACATAAAACTTGTAAAGCATCAAACAACGAATCTAACCATATAAAAAACTTAAGCTAACTCTCAAAGACCAGAGAGAATTTCTCTCGCCCTAATTTCTAACCTAGTTTTTTCAGAAAGTTCATGGATGAAATTCTCCTAGCACGATTAATATAAATGAAAACTAAGCACATGTATGGTTTTAGGGCTATGAATACAACATCTTTCATTCACAAACCTAAGTCTAACTATTCCTAAATAGAGAGATAGAAGTTCATGAGATACCTGTTTCAGTTGAGTTCGAGATGGACAATGCAGCAACTTCCAATGGTGCCTGAGGTTCTTTTGAGCTTGCCTGATGTCCACTGAACCTTTCCCAATGCTTAGTTTGTTTTGAGGTGGCCTGAATCGTGCTACAGAACTCAACCTGCAAAGCTTCCAAACAAAAATGGTAATGTGTGTTAATGGAGTTACATCAACTTATGAATGGTCTAGATATCTCAGGTAGGTTGATTGGAATGTGTTTGAAGTAGTTTTGGACAAAACGCACGAGGGAATTTGATGGTGGCTTGCAATATGCAGAACTGGCCCTATTTTGCAAGAAAATGGGGATTTTGTGCACATTGAGGTTTGAGAGGTCAAGGGCCCGTGCTTCTGGCTTGCTAGGGTATGAGAAACTTGTTTGACAACTTTTCTTTAGTTGGTTTTATCATATGTGTGAGATGATGGCTTTTTGCACAATGCCTTGGTTATGAAGCAAAATGAGAAGTGACCAAGAGCAGGCCTGTACAGGCTAGCTCTAACCCTGCATACATTGTGCAAGCTTAGCCCCAAGTTTGTGGATTTGGTTGACAACATAAGATCTGGTTCAAGGCTCTAGGATGCTGTTTTGACATAAAGCAAAATTCAAGCAAAAATGGCAATGTTGCTTTTTCTATTTAAGGATTAATCTAGTGTACAATAGCCTAATGACCAAGACAATGCATTGGCTCAATGGATTTGCATTAAATTATGGATTACAAACTGGTTTAGAGGCCTGTAATTGTGAACCAAGCTAGCTAGGTCAGATTTGGCAAGTGGTATGAACATGTATTGGCCATGGTTGCAAAGTGAGTTTTTGCCAACTTCAAGCATTCGATTCTCCCTAACCACAAAGGTGTTTGAGGAGTTCTTAGACAATTTGGAAAGCTTGCAACATGTAATATAATCCATATTTGAAATTCAACTTGAAACTCTAAGTGGAACTATGTGAAAAATGGCCAAGAAGATGGGTCAAAATCCTGCCTAAACTAGGGCAAAATTTCTCTAAGTTAAAAGTTTTAGGTACCCTTGTTCAAAAAATCATAACTTGAGATCCAAGCTTCTTTTGAGAAAACTTTGTTAATAAAAGTTGTAGAATTTGTGATGGACTACAACTTTTATGTTATAAGTTTTGTTTGAATCCATTTGCATCTTGGTGAAAAAATGGGACAAAGTTAGGAAAAAATAAGAAAATTTTATAACTTAGAAAATTTCTAAGTTATGAAAATTTTCCATTTTAAACCCTAATTTGCAATTTTTGGTTTCTTGATGAAAAAGTTTCATAATTTGACATGTCTTGATGAAAAATGACCCATGGCACTTGATTTTGACCAAAAAGTCAAAGTTTGACTTTTCAATATACAGTTAAATTTTGATCAGTTGACTGAAAAATTCATCTGTCAATCCTATGCATTTGAGATCTTTTGAACTTGTTGAATGGGTCAAAACAATTTCATTGAGTCATTGAGTCCATGGTTGAGCTTGATTTTCCATTGGCTAGGTCAAACATTCAAAAATTGCCTTTGTACAGTCAAAACCCTAAAAATGACCATTTTGCCCTTTTGGTGATCTGATCAAATTTCTTGTGGAATTATGATCCAAACTTGATCAAATGGTTCATATGAGTTCATGATGTTGATATGGGTCAAATTTCATGAGGTTTGACTGTCAATTGGCCACAGTTGACTTTTTCCCCAATACAGTTGATTTCTAGGTCAACTGTCTAATTGATTGGGCAAAAATTTGAATCAAGGCTTGAAACTTGGTATGGACAAACTTGTGAGTCCAATATGAAGTATGAAAGTCACTTTGGGCATTGTAGGTCAAAACATCATTGTGCAAACTCAAACCCTAATTTAGGTCAATCAGTGCAATGAGGTGTCTTGAGCAGAGCAAACCCTAGCTTGATCTTGAATTCCAAGAGAAATGTTGATGAAATGAGAGGGAAAATTTTGGGGTACAACAAATTAAAAGTTAAAGATTATGGTGAAACTTGGCCCGAGGAAGGTCTTGATCCTGAATCGCAGTGGGGTATGGTGTTTGTTGGAGCTGTAAATGCTTATGGGGAAGGAATCAGTGTTGTGATTATCGCTCCCCATGGGTCTCATATCCCTTTTACTGCAAGGTTTACATTCTATTATACCAATAACATGGCGGATTATGAAGCTTGTATTATGCGTCTTGAAGAGGCTATGGATCTCAGAATCAAAATTCTTGATGTGTATGGTGATTTAGCTTTGGTAATAAATCAGATTAAAGGAGAATGAGAGACTCATCACTTTGGCTTGATTCCCTACCGAGATTATGCAAGAAGGTTATTACCTTTATTCAATAAAGTTGAATTCCATCATATTCCACGAGATGAGAATCAAATGGAAGATGCTTTAGCCACTTTGGCTTCCATGTACTAAGTGAATGCTTGGAACAATGTGCCTTAAATTATAGTTCGGCGTCTTGATAGACCAACTCAAGTGTTTGCCACGGAGGCGACGTTAGATGATAAACCTTGGTATTATGATATCAATCACTTCCTCCAGACTCAGGAATAACCAGTTGGTGCGTCAAACAAAGATAGGAAGACATTGAGAAGGTTGGCAAGTAGCTTTTTCCTCAATGAAGATTTGTTCTACAAGAAAAATTACGACATGGTCTTGCTCAGATGCGTGGATAGACACGAAGCAGACATGTTGATGCATGAGATCCATGAAGGTTCCTTTGGTAGCCATGTCAATGGACATTCTATGGCAAAGAAGATTCTTTGGGCAGGTTACTATTGGCTGTCAATGGAATCTGACTGTTATAAATTTGCGAAGAAGTGCCATAAGTGTCAGATTTATGCTGACAAGATTCATGTGCCTCCTACACTTCTCAATGTTATTTCTTCCCCGTGGACTTTCTCTATGTTGGGAATTGATATGATCGGGATTATTGAACCCAAAGCGTAGAATGGACAAAATTTCATTTTAGTTGCGATTGATTACTTCACCAAATGGGTGGAAGCAGCTTCGTATGCTAATGTCACCAAGTAGGTGGTAGTGCGATTTATTAAGAACAACCTTATCGGTTGGTATGGTGTGCCAAGTAGGATTATCATTGATAATAGTCCAAATTTGAATAATAAAATGATGGAAGAACTCTATTAATAATTCAAGATTGTCCATCACAACTCATATATTTATTGGCCTAAGATTAATGGGGCTGTTGAAGTTGCTAATAAGAATATTAAAAAGATTATCCAGAAGATGGTTGTTACCTATAAGGATTGGCATGATATGCTTCCTTTTTCTTTGCATGGTTATCGTACATACGTCCACACTTCAACAGGGGAAACCCCTTTCTCTCTTGTTCATGGCATGGAATTAGTGCTCCCGGTCGAGGTTGAAATTCCCTCTTTACATGTGATAATGGAAACCAAGTTATTAGAGGCTGAATGGGTCCAGAACAAGTTTGACCAGTTGAATTTTATTGAAGAAAAGAGAATGATGGCCTTGTGTCATGGTCAGTTATATTAGAAAATAATGAAGAAAGTTTTTGATAAGAAGGTCAAGCCTCGTGAATTCAGAGAAGGCGGTCTCGTGCTCAGAAAGATCATGTCTTTTAACCCTGATTCTAGGGGAAAGTGGACTCCCAATTATGAAGGCCTATATGTTGTCAAGAAAGCCTTCTTTAACGGTGCATTGATTCTTGAAACTATTGATGGCGAGGAGTTCCCACGTCCCATGAATGTTGATGCAGTAAAAAAATACTCCGCCTAAAGAAATAAAAGAATATCTCGCTAAGTTGAAAACCCGAAAGGGCGGCTTAGGAAAAATGAGCGTTTCGGTAGGATAAAAACCCGAAAGGTTGGTCTAGGAAAAAATTAGAGACATAAATAGAATAAACTTTCCCGTTAGGTTGAAAACCCGCAAGGGAAACCTAGGCAAAAGTTAGGGATTTCTTGGCAAGTAACTACATCAAACAAGATCTGATCATTGAAGCAACAATCTTCTCGAATTCTCATCGCTTTCAACTGAAGCCTATATGCAGGAATTCAAAGTTTTTAGAGAGAATAATGGTCATTGTAGTTCAATATATCTTTTCCATGTATTTAACATTTTCCAAATATTTTAATCATCTATGGAGTCACACCATTTGCGGACTACCATTCTATTAATAAAGTTTGAGCCTTTATCCAATTCTTTGCAATTCTTATTTTATTCTGTTTATAAAAACTTCATTTATTATTGATAGTAATTTTCAAAACAAAAAGACTTAATAATAAAACATGTTTTTCAAAAGAATTTTCAAATTACTTTTTACTTTGATTTTGTAAATCGAGAGGACAAAAGTAGTGGTTCCAAGGATGAACGAACTTCAGAATCTTGAAAAGTTTTCTCCCAGAAGAACTCTCTATTTATTCCTACTGGATGGAGCATCCTTTCCATGTGTTGGTGCTCAGAGGTGTTGGGTTTCTAATCCCATGTTCCCCAGTTAAGTCTTGGTTTAATTTTCTCCGGCTGAGTGTGATTCCCTTCCCCAGTCAGGCGGTGATCAAGCATAGATTGTAAAGTTATGAAGCTTTGTGCAGTTGTTAGTCTTTTCTCCTTTTATGTTGAGAATTGATAGATAATCTTATGCAGAGTATTGCTCCTTTCCAATTATGACATTGTTGCTGTTGTGTGATCCCTAAGTAGCCAGACAGGGGCAGTATATTTTCTAAGAAGTTTTGAGACAACTGTCAACTTTTTGGATTTTCTCTCACCATTTGTTGAGTATTGATTTAAAATACCCATAATTTTGACTTCTGGCTATGATGTTAACTTCTTAACTCCACAAATGAATCAAGGATGTTGTTTCCCTTTAAATTTGTTATCCCCGTGAAGTTCCTTTCATCTTCCCTAGTAAAGTCAGTACGACATTCCCAGTTGAACTCTAGCCGATGTGGCATTGTCTTCCCTAGCGAAGTCTATATGATATTCCCCGGTGAAGCCTGGAGGATTTTATTATATCCCTGCAACTTTATTTGTTTATTTGCTATCAGACTTTGCTTTGATCATTTTCAAGCCATATTCTTCCCAGTAAAGTTAAGCCTTGAAGTAGGACTTTGTTTCCTCAGTTGGTGCTTACTCTCTTATAGAATATTCATCTTGGATGTTATTTCACCGAGTGTTATATTTACCCATGTTTTATTTTGTCTGGTTATCCCTAGTTTCATGTGTATGTTTTATCAGCATATACCCAACTTACATTTATTCATTCATACATACATCATGCATAGTTGAATTAAAATTCATTGCTCATTTGCATTCATTGATGTTTGTGTTGATATGTTATCCTCTTTACAGAGTTGTGTTATCCTTTCTCCAATAGAATGTCAATCTTAAGCAGTAAGTGTATATCCTTTCAATTTCCCCACTGAGTTATCCCTCGTGGAAGAACTTTTCTTTAGCCTTCCTACCCAGCTCATTACTTGGATGGAATTGATCTTCATTTGAGTTTACTCCTCATTGGGTGGTGTCTTGGTTGGATGTTTCACTTTGGTTTGTTCCTGGTTTAAATCACAGTCCCTGACAGGAATGTTATTGATCTATCTAGATTATGAAACCTAGATTGAGGTGTGTTGTACCCCAAAATTTGCCCTCTCATTTTACTCAATACATACTCCTAGAGATCCTCAATTTTCTCAAGGTTGCCCAAGAGTTGACTAGACAAACTCTCTCCTAAGGCAGTGGGTCTCAAATTATGGTTTCTATTTTCATCAAGATAGGTGAACTCCAAAGACCTCATATTCTCTCCATGGTCCTAATATTTTCTCAAGACCCTCCATGTCAAATTTCAAGCACTACACAAGAAGTTTGCTCAGTCAACTGCTCAGATGCTTGAGAATTGACTATTTTAGGTCAAAAGTCAACTGTGGCCCACATATAGTCAAACTTCAAGATTTTTGGTCAAAATAAACATTTTTAAGTGATATCCATCATTTGATCAAGGGTTGATCATGATTCCTCAAGGAATTCTCCTAAATTCATCAAAACCCAAAAGTTGCTAAATTAGGGTTTCTAAGGAAAAGTCAACCAAACTTTGACCAAGCATAACTTCCACATACTTTATCAGAAATTTCCCATCTAAGGCTTATTTTGAAGAGGATGCAGTTCCCTACAACTTATCTTCATCCCACAAGTTCAAAATATGCACTGCTAAAAAGATATCAATTTCTACATTATAGGTCCTTTTAAAAAGTCAACAAAAACACCTTTTGGGTCAAAGCTTCTTACATGAACATGGAAGATATAATTGAAATGAGACAAAAAGGGTTGCTTAGGGGACATCCTAAGCTTGATAAAAAGTCAAAGAACACCTCTCTAGGGTTAAAATTGGAAGATATATGCCTTGTCAAAGTTGATCTTTTTTGCAAAATTGCCAAAATTCAAATGGGCTCAAAATTACATTTTTGCCAAATGGGCCTAACTTTTTATGCTTGCACCTCACTTATAATATGGTCCACGACCCAAATATTCACCCACACATTATTTGCTTCATTTTTCATTTTATTTTGATTTTTTATTAATTAAAATTTGAATTAAATCAAATAAATGACAAATAATAGCAAAGATATGTTTTGATATGATTTTATGACAGGATCTCAATCAAATTATGCTGAGATATCAAGACCAAATCGAATCAAGCATGATTGGTACAAAAATGGGATGATTTGGCTCAATTTAGAAAGTTTGCATATGGCTAAAGAATCAAATCAAATCTCATCAAAATTTCAATATCCAATCTGTTTTGCAACCCTAATTCACTCAAAGGTATATAATGAACAAGAACAAAGCATGAAAGAAGGGCTAGCAGTCGTGAAAGAGAAAGAACAAATTCCAAATTTCTTGAAAAAAGTCTGACTCGGTTTTCACTCCATATGATCTTTCAAAGCAATTTAGGGCCAGCAATCGCATCCTGGGCGTGCACTGAAGCCATCCCAATCAGTTACAAGGTCTGAAGCATCAAGAAACACAAGCTGTAACTCACACGGTTTGCATTTTTTTTCAAAATTTATTACCCTAATTCCTGTATCATTAGCACGTTTAATTGATAGATTTGTTTGGTTTTGATATATTATATTTTATTGTTATTACACTAACAAGTAAAACATGTAGCACAGCTGGCAACACATCAGTGGTGGTAAGTGTGAGGACCTCGGTTCGATCCTAGGTCCCAGCATTTCTTTATTTTCTTTTCTTTCCACAGATCTAGTGCATCAATACTTCAAGCGACTACCATGTGCCATCAACATTCCTCTAGTGGATCTATGATCAATCAGATCCAACACCTCATCACTGAAGGACCAGGGTGTACTCTCAAGGCAGCGCCACATGGAATCTCATGTAAGCTTAGGCCATCAACCTTGGGCCCAAGAGCAGTTTCAGCATTGCACCCCCTCCTTTCAATTCAACACAGTCCTATTTTCAATTCTTTCTTTTTTATTTTTTTTATTTTAATTAATTTGTTTAATTACTTTTCACCAAAAATTAATTACCTTTTTTGTTAATCATAAAATCATTAAATCACAAAATCACAAAAATATCATTTTTTTTCTTAAAATATTTATATTAATTTAATTAGAAATTAGGTTGATTTAATTTCTTTTTTCTTAATTAAAAAAAATTAGAAATTAGGTTTTAACTTTGTATCTAATTAATCTTTTCTCAAATAAAAAGGCACAAAAAATATTTTTTCTCTCAATTAGGGTTTTGGGTTATTAATTATCGTCCTCACATTTAATTCGCCGCGCGTTTAATTAATTCTTTTCATATTTTTTGTAACGGCCAATGGTTTGTAATAGTTAAACTAGGGTTTTCATTTATCGCTTTTCCCCGGTTTTTAGTTATGTAATTAATCCCCCTACCCGAAGCCTTGTAATAGCTAGATTTATTGTCTCGCACTTTAAATTCCTGCAATCTTTAACTGTTAGATGCATGGCTAATAGGATTGTATGGAAAGATGCTTGAAAATTTAAACGGTAGATCACCTAATGTGCAAAGACTAAATAACTGAAAAATTCACATGCACATATTCACTTCTAGGGTTTGCCTCACTTCGGTTGCCTTCGGTAAACAGTCCTCAAGCATAGGAGTTTTAGTGGTTGCCCTCCTGTCTAAAAGATCAAATGTCCCATTTGAATGTTGCCTCAGAAATGTTGCATCAGAAAGATCTTTAGGACTCTAGGGTTACTACTAAAGTTTCCAACCCATTGCTTAGGTGTATGTACTTGTCCCTTTCGAACGTCCCTTAAAAACTCCAACGACGGGACTACCTACTCTATAATAGTAGGATAACACTGTCTAAAGGAAATGAGAACAAACAACCTTTTTTCGAGTAGGTAGAATCTTAAGTACTTTCTCAATAAATTTTTTCACACAAACACCTTGCAAAACAATTTTCGAAAACAACTTCGTCACACCCTTGAGGACTGATACAAGGGTTATCACGAAGTAAAACTTTTCAAAACAAGCACACACACAAGCAATTTTAAAAAAGACGAGAAAGCACCTAAGAGCCCATGGGAAACCATGGATAAAAATGGTGTTAACACCTTCCCTTTCTATAATCTACCCCTCGTACTCAGAAATCTCGAAAAAAGGTTTTTTCTGTTCTTTTTCCTTTTCCATGATTGGATAAAATAAAAGTCGGTGGTGACTCTTGCTTACCGCGACATTTTGCGAACAAAAAACGCAAAACGCAAACTAGTATAACAGTTGGTTCTGCCACCGTATCACAGAACTGACGACTCTGCTGGGGAGAAATAAATAAAGTGGGGTTTACCTTAGGATCTAGGTCATGTTAAAATTTGCTTTCTTATTTGTTTGCTTTATTCTTAAAGGGTTTTGCTTGGGTTACTATAGATCCTACACCAGGATCTGGGGGCACTCATTAGGTAAACAACAATAGATCGTGGAGACTGTACGGCGTAGACCGATATGGTTTAAGTGATGGCTGTGTTGGTGTGGCACTTTGGTTTGTACCGGTATCCTTCATGGAGAAACGAGGAGAATCCAAGGTCGCCGCGTGGTGTCGTGAAGCACTAACGGACCTTAGAACTTTAGTTGAACAAACTTGGCCATTAGAAAGTAGTGAGATAGCCGGCCTCGATGTAAAGCTGAGGATTGGTTGATAATCGATGCTACACTCATTGAGATCAGACTTTCGGGATATTTCGGACGCAAGAAAAGATTGCTTGAGCTGAGACAATTCCCGATAAAGGATGGTCAGTGATATTGAGATCCCTTAGAACCCAGTTACTTTTTAAGACAAGTTTGAAACCAACTAAACTTCAAGAGGGTATGACCTTTAACCTCATGCAAGCCTTAAACCTAAGGACTTTGTGTGATTTGACTGTGTTTGCTATACCTGTGGTTTATCATGACATCATGCATCATAACATAACATCCATTCTTATTGCACTGACCATTTCAAATACCAAGGGAATTTATCTTTGTTCTATTTTATAGATCATGGCTTCCGTTCATAGAAACACTATCCGAATTAGCTTTGTGAAGATACCTTACCAACTCAAAGAGCTAGTATCAAGGGTTTCTGAAACTTCAGCGTTCACTAAGAGACATGGCCAACTTCTCAACCTAGTTACTTCAAACTTTGATGAAAAGATGATGAGTGTACTCTTTCAGTTCTTTGATCCC
Source organism: Vicia faba (assembly GCA_948472305.1). Classification (NCBI taxonomy): domain Eukaryota; kingdom Viridiplantae; phylum Streptophyta; class Magnoliopsida; order Fabales; family Fabaceae; genus Vicia; species Vicia faba. The sequence continues at coordinate 974,642,312 of OX451740.1, read as the reverse complement.
AAGCACCGCTGCTTCACCTTTCCAGACTATCAGTTGGTGCCTACCTTGGAAGAATTCTCTCAGTTGTTGGATATACCCATTCTTGAACAGTTTCCCTTCACAGGTCTAGAAGAAGTTCCTAAGCCAGAAGTCATTGCCTCAGCGTTGCATCTGAAATGGACCGATGTGGTATCCAATTGGGTAACAAGAAGTGGAGTCAAGGGTTTTCTACTAAGTTTCGGATAGACAAGGCCCATATGTTTTGGGATGATATGGATTTTAAGGCTTTTGAGGAGGTTTTGGCTCTTCTAATCTATGGGTTAGTCATATTCCCTAATCCGGACTCATTCATAGATGTGAATGCTATCAAGATCTTCCTCTCCCACAACCTTGTGCCTACCTTGCTCGGAGATATTTTGCACGCTATCCATACTCGTACCATGAAGAGAAGACGGGTTCTTATGTGTTGCATGCCATTGCTGTCGAGGTGGTTTATTTCTCACCTCCCTAAGTCCGTATTGAAAAATGAATAAGGTTTGGGTTTGTCGCAAAGGATAATGTCACTCGCTCACATGGATATTCTCTGGTGTTCCCGAGCTATGGAAAACACTACTATTATTGACCGCTGTGGGGAGTACCCTAATGTCCCACTACTTGGTATCAGAGGGGGTATAACCTACAATCCTTGTTTAGCTCTGCGAAAATTTGGTTACGCTCGAAGAGATGGTCCCCATGAGTTACTTATCGAGGGCATTGTATTCAACTATGAGGATGATGTTCAAGAGTATCACCGGAGGTTCATACGATCCTGGGGCATGGTAAACAGATATGGCGCCAAGGCTTTGGGGCCAAAGGCTTCCATTCCTATGGAACCTTTCCTCCATGGGTACAAGCTTTCACCCAGAAGCTTATGATTCCCTATGTGGCCGTTTTACCGGTGATTGTGGAACCCACTACTGAAGGGGGGTATTCCGTACACGGTTATCTATCCTTATATGCCCACTGATCTTGGGGAATTACAAAGGTCTTGGATTCAGTTGATGAAGGAGTGGGATACTTACAGGGATCAGTTCCATGCTCAGGAGAGGAAGGTTTTAGAGCTCACAAAGCAACTCCATGAAGAAAGAGGACTTAATGCTTATCTCGACACAAAGAGGAAGCATCCATGGGAATTTTGATTTCTTTTCTAGTTTTAGATTTATTTTTAATTGTAACGCCTAAAAGGAATTTGAACTTCAAATTCAGCTAATAAAGTCTTTGTTTATTTTGGTTTGCAAATTTAAATTTCCCAAAGTCTTTGAAATCATTGCATGCGCATCCCATTCATAACATTGCATGTACAAGTACCATTACAGGTTTCTCATCTTCTTCGATGTTTATTTCAGCAGAAATGTCTTCCGAACAAAGCATCAAGGACCTTCAGGCACAAAACGCCCAGTTCCAACAAATGTTCATAAGTCTGGCAAAAGGGTAGGGGGATCTGAAAGCCCTCATCCTGAAAGAGAAAAAGAAAAAGAAAAAGGCTGCTGGTATTTTGAATATGGGCAGAAGGTTTAGAGAGTGGTTGAAGCAACAAGTCGATCTGACCTTTTCATCCAAGGAATGGGAGAATCAAGAAGAAGAGACAAGAGAGAAGGATCCCAGTTCTGCAGTTTCTGACAATGATACCGACTATAATGATGAGCAATATCCTCCTGCTGAGGATAGATACAAGCAGTTGGAAGATCATTTGAGTGCCATGGAAGTTCAGAGGATACCTGGACTGGATTTCAAAGAATTGGGATAGGTGTCTGGATTGGTCATCCCGCAGAAGTTCAAAGTTCCAATTTTTGCAAAGTATGATGGGGTGTCCTGCCCAAAACTCCATCTCCGCTCTTATGTCAAAAAGATCCAGCCCCACACCGCTGATAGAAATTTGTGGGTTCATTTCTTTTAAGATAGCCTGTCAGGGACTCGGCTTGAATGGTTCTATCAACTGGAGAGAGCCAATGTCCGAAATTGGGAAGATCTTGTTGCTGCTTTCTATAAGCAGTATTAATACAATGCCGACCTTGCTCCTACTCGTACTCAACTCCAGAGTATGTCCATGGGGGAAAGTGAAGGATTTAAAGATTATGCCTAGAAGTGGAGAGACTTGGCTGGAAGAGTCCAACCCCCGTTGTCTGATAGGGAGTTGGTTGATATGTTTCTGGGGACGCTATCCGGTCCATTCTTTAATCATTTGATCGGCAACTCGTCAGCAGGTTTCACCGAGCTGATTCTGACTGGAGAAAGAGTAGAAGGTGGGATCCGGAGTAGTAAGATCCAAAAAATACCTCTTCGAGTATAGAGAAGAAGTCATTTGGTGGCAAGAGGGAAGCCAGTGTTGTGCACGGCCACAAGGGGCGTAGTAAGGCAGACTACCACCAATCTGTGGGGGCAGTGTTGATCTCTAACTCGGTACGCACACAACAACGAAACAATCAGCCAATGGTGGAAAGACCTCAAAGGCAGTTCACTGATAATGATAAATCATATCATATAATTACTACATTTTTTATCGATTTTCATAATACATTAAGTCATTTAACTCCCGATTGTTCCGAGTTTTTGTATCTTTTCACAGGTACAACATGTTTCAAATAAAATGAGTGAAAAAGGATCACATGAAGGAAGCTAACCAAGAATCAGAAGAAAAAGAACCAAATCTGCAAAGTCTGCAGATTTTGTAGCTGTGACGACCGTCACACCCCATGACGAGCGTAACACGCTCACAATTTGAAGGACGCTCGTCACACATTTTCTTTTCCCGCATTTCCCGCATTTCCCGCATTTCCTCAAAGTTCCAATTTTTGCAAAGTATGATGGGGTGTCCTGCCCAAAACTCCATCTCCGCTCTTATGTCAAAAAGATCCAGCCCCACACCGCTGATAGAAATTTGTGGGTTCATTTCTTTTAAGATAGCCTGTCAGGGACTCGGCTTGAATGGTTCTATCAACTGGAGAGAGCCAATGTCCGAAATTGGGAAGATCTTGTTGCTGCTTTCTATAAGTAGTATTAATACAATGCCGACCTTGCTCCTACTCGTACTCAACTCCAGAGTATGTCCATGGGGGAAAGTGAAGGATTTAAAGATTATGCCTAGAAGTGGAGAGACTTGGCTGGAAGAGTCCAACCCCCGTTGTCTGATAGGGAGTTGGTTGATATGTTTCTGGGGACGCTATCCGGTCCATTCTTTAATCATTTGATCGGCAACTCGTCAGCAGGTTTCACCGAGCTGATTCTGACTGGAGAAAGAGTAGAAGGTGGGATCCGGAGTAGTAAGATCCAAAAAATACCTCTTCGAGTATAGAGAAGAAGTCATTTGGTGGCAAGAGGGAAGCCAGTGTTGTGCACGGCCACAAGGGGCGTAGTAAGGCAGACTACCACCAATCTGTGGGGGCAGTGTTGATCTCTAACTCGGTACGCACACAACAACGAAACAATCAGCCAATGGTGGAAAGACCTCAAAGGCAGTTCACTGATAATGATAAATCATATCATATAATTACTACATTTTTTATCGATTTTCATAATACATTAAGTCATTTAACTCCCGATTGTTCCGAGTTTTTGTATCTTTTCACAGGTACAACATGTTTCAAATAAAATGAGTGAAAAAGGATCACATGAAGGAAGCTAACCAAGAATCAGAAGAAAAAGAACCAAATCTGCAAAGTCTGCAGATTTTATAGCTGTGACGACCGTCACACCCCATGACGAGCGTAACACGCTCACAATTTGAAGGACGCTCGTCACACATTTTCTTTTCCCGCATTTCCTCAACGTAGTGGACAGTTTTCTTCTCCCGCATTTCCTCAACTTCAGTAACTATCAATCCAAGTCTTCCTCCACTCAAGTTGTTCCTAAATTCTCTCAACTACAAAATCTTCTTATATAAATATGAGGCAGTTCAATGGATGAGGGTCGAAGAATTTTCTACAGAACCAAACTTCTGCTTTTCTACATTATTCTATTTTATTTTCTTTTGAACCATTTTATACCTACTGTAACTTTTAGTTTCTAGAATTAGTTTCCAAAGTGTTAGTTCTTCATCTAAGAATTAACACGGGCATAGATTTCAATTAATTGCAAGGAATTTGTACGCACTCAAGATTACCACAACAACATTATTTACAGGATTTTTTATGCAATTGATTTTCATTTATTCTTATGCTATGTCATTTATTTTTATGAATTATATTTTAAGCTACATAGTTACTAAATATATTATGTCTGGCTAAATTTATTTGTACTGGTATGTGACTCTTAAGCACCGAAAGAATTCGGTGATAACTTGGCTAAAAACATTTATAAATAATTTCTGGTTTCCAATTTCCATGTTTAATTTAACTACCCTTGTCACGAGAGTGAGAGGATAATTAACACGATTTTGCCACAAGAGTGGGAAATTAATTAAGGCAAGAACCTGCATGCGAGAGCTGGGGTTCGACCCATATAGTGGTAACGAAACATTGATTTTTAAATACACGAGAGTGTTTTAACAAATTAATTAAACTCAATTTGTTTTCAAAAAGTGTTATTAAATTTAAAATACATCCACTAGGTTTAGTAGCATGACTTATTTCATGAACACGAGAGTGTATGTCTCAGGTTTTTAAACAATTTGTTTTTACCGAAATACTTTATATGCCAAGCGATTCACCGAATTCCCGAAGTCCGACTATCACATACCGGTATAGCTATTACTATTGTTTTTAATTAAACTATTTCCCCCCCTAAAACCAAATATTCATCGCTTAGTTAAACAATTGTAACATTAGATCGTATGCGATTGATCCTCAGTCTCTGTGGGTTCGATAATCATTTAAAACTAGAACGACTAAACTGTATACTTGCAGTTAGTATCCCAATAGACTCATAAAGTCCCGATCAAGTTTTTGGCGCTGTTGCCAGGGACTGATTGGTCAATTAAGCACGATTCTTCTGTTGCGTGTTTAGACTAGGCAATAGAAACCCTTTTTTCGATTTGTATGCCAAGGACTCGCTCACAAGGCGAACCACTTGACAAATCGACGGACGAACCTGAACGCATCCTTTCCATAAGACGACCAGTCAAGGATTACTGTTTAAATCACGTTATTCCTTTACTCAAACCTGAAATCAAGATTGATTCCGAAACAGATTCTAATTCTTCCTCTAAAACCGAAACTAATCCTGAAGTAGACATAGCTGAAGAACGAAGGACCCGCCCACTGAAGGAGTACGCAGCTCCATCACAACAAGAACCCCACAATAGCATTGCTGCTCCAGCAATAAATCGAAACGATTTTGAGTTGAAACCGTCATTGATATTAGCTATCCAACAACGCCAATTCTCTGGAAATCCTACCGAGGATCCAAATGAACACCTTACAAAATTCGTTCAATTTTCCGACACAGTTACAGCAAATGGTGTTAGTAAAGATGCAATAAGATTACATCTTTTCCCTTTTTCGCTAAGAGATAAAGCTTGGGCTTGGTTGCAATCCTTGCCGTCAAATTCTGTCACTATGTAGGAAGGACTTAAGACTGTATTTTTAGCACGATACTTTCCCCCAAGCAAGACTTCTGCATTAAGAGCTCAAATCAATGGATTTAGGCAGAAGGATACTGAATCGCTATTCGATGCATGGGAACGCTACAAAGATATGATGCGAATGTGCCCACATCACAGATTAGTAAAATGGCTGATCATCCACACGTTTTATAATGGACTCTTGTACAACACAAGACTCTCTATATATGTCGCCGCAGGTGGTACACTGATGGACAAGCCTTACGACGAAGCTAACCAACTCATTAAAAATATGGCTCAAAACCACTATCAGTGGGGAGGAGAAAGAACACTTGTGGAGAAAACTGAAACCAAAAGTGGGATGTACGAGATTAGTAGCCTAGATAAAGTTAATGCTAAGGTAGATGCTCTTACCCAAAAGATAGAAAGCTTGACCTTACCTCCTGCAGCAACCGTGGCTGCAGTTACCCCAAACTGTGAAGTCTATGGAGTTCCTGGTCATGTTGGAACCGAATGTCAAATCTTAGCAGGAATATCAGTTGACTAGGTGAATTACGCTCAAGGTAATCCTTATGCTAATACCTATAATCCTGGTTGGAAGAACCATCCTAACTTCTCGTACAAGAACAATAACGTTTTATATGCACCTAGACAAGCACCTGCTGTACCTCCAGGCTATCAAAAACCCGTTGTTAATGTTCCTAACATTTCTAAGAAATCTGACCTTGAAATCCTAATGGAAAATTTTATCGCTAATCAAGCTCAACAAAACAAAGAATTCCTCAATCAAAACGTTCACACCGGTGAACAATTGAAGCTATTAGCAAATAAGGTAGATGCCCTAGCAACTCACAATAAAATGTTAGAAACCCAAATCTCCCAAGTAGCACAACACCAAGCTAGTTCTGTCGCACCTGCTGGTACGTTTCCTGGACAGCCACAACCCAATCCTTAAGGACACGCTAATGCTATCACATTACAAAGTGGGACAGCACTTGATGGACCGGTAGATCCTAGACTCTAAAACCCGACCATGTATCAGAAACCTGAAAAGGAAGCAGAGAAATCGAAAGAACAATCTGAGAATGTAAAGGAAGACGAGAATGAGAACAGAGAGGCTTCAGAAAAACCTTACGTACCTCCACCGCCATATAAACCACCAATTCCATACCCTCAAAGACTTGCAAAATCCAAAAACGAGGGGCAATTCAAAAAATTTGTAGAACTTCTGAAACAATTAAATGTTACTATTCCATTTACAGAAGCTATAACCCAAATGCCATCATATGCTAAATTCCTAAAAGAGATATTGTCTAATAAGAAACAAATTGTTGAAAACGAAACTGTCATGCTAACTGTCGAATGTAGCACCATAATTCAAAATAACATGCCTCCAAAGCTAAAGGATCCTGGTAGTTTCTCCATACCATGTGTAATTGGAAAATCTATCATAGACAAAGCTCTATGCGGTTTAGGAGCAAGTGTTAGTCTAATGTCCTTATCTATTTGCGAGAAGCTCAAACTAGGTGACATGAGACCTACCAAGATGTCCCTATAACTAACCGACAAATCAGTCAAATTCCCTGTTGGTATGCTAAAAAACATTCCTTTCCGAATAGGACAATTTTACATACCGACTGACTTTATAATAATGGACATAAAGGAAGATTCAAACATTCCCATCATATTAGGAAGACCATTTTTAGCCACTGCAGGAGCCATTATTGACGTTAAGAAAGGAAAGCTTACCTTCGAGGTAGGAGAAGAAAAAGTAGAATTCATTTTTTCCCAATTCTTCAAAGCCCCTGCTATAGATGACTCATGTTGTTTCCTAGATATTATTGATGAATGTGTCAAAGAACTAGAAAGCCAAGAAGACACCTATTCTGGGATGTTGAAAATTCTGACACCAACTATCTTCAAGGACGATGACTGGAAACAAGAATATCAAGATGCTAACCTAAGCGAATGTTTCGCCTTAACACTCGATCCTACCCCAACTGATAAGAAAACTGGTATAGAACTTAAAACGTTACCTGAAGATCTTAGGTATGAATTTTTAGATAAAGAACTCGAACGGCCAATTATAGTCAATGCCAATTTAGGGAAGATCGAAACCGAAAAACTTCTTAATGTGTTAAGGAAGTATCCAACCGCGTTAGGATATAATATATCAGATCTAAAAGGAATAAGCCCTTCTCTCTATATGCACCGCATTATGCTAGAGGAGGACTGCAAGACTTCTAGAGAACATCAAAGACGAATAAATCCTATCCTAAGTGAAGTCGTTAAGAAAGAAGTACAGAAACTACTAGAGGAAGGCACCATATACCCAATATCAGATATCAATTGGGTCAGTCCAGTTCACGTAGTACCTAAGAAAAGAGGTGTTACGGTTATAACAAACACAAAAGGCGAATCGGTGGCACAACGTACCCAAACAGGATGGAGAATGTGTATCGATTATAGAAAACTAAACAAAGCTACACGCAAAGACCATTTCCCATTACCATTCATTGACCAAATACTCGAGCGCTTAGCCAAACATTCCCATTTTTGCTATCTTAACGGATACTCAGGATTCTTCCAAATTCCCATTCATCCTGATAATCAAGAGAAAACCACGTTCACATGCCCCTATGGTACCTTTGCATACCGAAGAATGCCATTTGGACTATGTAACGCACCTGCAACTTTCCAATGATGCATGATGGCGATTTTCATAGACTTTTTGGACGGAATTATGGAAGTATTCATGGACGATTTTTCTGTCTGTGGAGAAAGTTTTGACGGATGTTTATCAAATCTTGAACTAGTACTGAAATGCTGTGTCAATGTCAACCTAGTGCTCAATTGGGAAAAATGTCACTTCATGGTGAGACAAGGAATTGTGTTGGGTCATATTGTATCAAACAGAGGGATTGAAGTCGATAAAGCAAAAATCGAAATTATCAAAAACCTTCAACCACCCAAAACAGTTAGAGAAATAAGAAGTTTTCTAGGACACGCTGGTTTTTACCGATGTTTTATAAAAGATTTCTCTAAAATCACTAAGCCACTAACTGAATTATTGATGAAAGAAGTCGAGTTTATTTTCGACGATAAATGCTTAAACGCATTCGAGACGCTTAAAGAAGCCTTAATTTCAACACCTATAATGCAACCTCCTGATTGGAACCTACCATTTGAAATAATGTGTGATGCGAGTGATTATGCTGTAGGCGCAGTCCTAGGACAACGCAAGGATAAAAAGCTTCACGCTATCTACTACGCAAGCAGAACACTCGATCCCGCACAAATGAATTATGCCACTACGGAGAAGGAACTCCTAGCTGTGGTATTCGCATTGGACAAATTTCGTTCCTACTTAGTAGGCGCCAAAATCGTTATTTACACGGATCATGCTGCGATCCGATACTTGCTAAGTAAGAAAGACGCCAAACCACGACTACTCAGATGGATCTTACTCCAAAAAGAGTTTGACTTGGAAATAAAAGACAAAAGAGGGACTGAAAACATGGTAGCGGACCATTTATCAAGATCGGATGGAATCCAAACCGAGAATATTCCCATAAACGAAGATTTCCCATATGAACGCCTTATTGCTAAACTAGAGATAGCTCCTACCAACAATTTAGATCAATGCAATGAACATTTAACAACTGTGGTAATAAAATCCATTTGTACCAACACCACATTACCATGGTATGCTGATTTCGTTAACTACTTAGCCGCCAGTGTTTTACCACCCGATTTAACGTACCAACAGCGGAAGAAATTCTTCCATAATCTTAAACACTACTTTTGGGATGAACCACTACTCTTTAAAAGAGGCGCCGATGGTATCTACCGTCGCTGTGTTCCTAACAATGAAATAGACGACGTCATTGCTCATTGCCATTCCGCCCCTTATGGTGGACACACTAGTACATCGAAAACTTGTGCAAAAATACTTCAAGTTGGTTTCTTTTGGCCTACTTTATGGAAAGACGTCCACGTAGAAATTATGAACTGCGATAGATGTCAGCGCACAGGAAATATATCTAGACGTGACGAAATGCCGCAAAAAGGGATTCTCGAAGTAGAAATTTTTGATGTATGGGGAATTGATTTCATGGGACCGTTCCCCGCATCTTTTGGAAATAAGTATATATTGGTAGCTGTTGACTACGTATCAAAACGGATTGAAGCAGTCGCTGCACCCACAAACGATACACAAGTAGTACTTAAACTATTCAAGCATGTTATCTTCCCACGATTCGGTATGCCAAGACTAGTAATCAGTGATGGCGGTTCCCATTTTATCTCTAGAATTTTCGAAAAACTACTTTCGAAATATGGCGTTAAACATCGCCTAGCCACACCGTACCATCCTCAAACGAGTGGACAAGTGGAAGTGTCAAATAGGGAAATTAAACAAATCCTTGAGAAAACCGTAGCCACAACCAGAGAGGATTGGTCCTCCAAGCTAAATGATGCTCTTAGGACATCTTTTAAGACCCCTATCGGAACAACGCCGTTTAAATTAGTTTATGGAAAATCTTGTCATTTGCCAGTAGAATTAGAACATAAAGCTTACTGGGCCATTAAAACCCTTAACTTAAATTACAAGACTGCTGGCGAGAAACGAATATTAGATATCCATGAATTAGAAGAATTGCGTTTAGACGCTTATGAAAATGCTAGAATCTATAAGGAGAGAACAAAAAATGGCATGATAAGCATATCTCGCGGAAAGAATTTAAGGAAGGAGACATCGTACTCCTATTCAACTCTAGACTGAAACTCTTCCCAAGTAAATTACGTTCCAGATGGTCAGGACCATTCGAAATTAATAAAGTTTTCCCAAGTGGTGCGGTGGAAATTAAAGGAAATTCCATCGAACCATTTATAGTCAATGGCCAGCGCTTAAAGAATTATTTTAACGTCGAAAATCTAAACTATTTGGCTTATCTGCAGTTAAGTGAGCCACCTACCTCGATACCTAACTGAATAGGAACTGTCTGTCGAGCCATCGACATAAAAAAAAGCGCTTCATGGGAGGCAACCCATGTTTACCTTTAATTATTTTTGCTGTTTTGATATGTTTTTATTTTTCCTTTTTTTCTTAATCTTTAAAACTTTCACGTTGCATCCCTTACTTCTTTTTATTTTCTTTTTTTTATCTTATTTTTATTTTTATTTTCAACTTCTTTTTCTTTTTTATTTAACTTCGGCATTTTAACCTGAAAATACTAACTTAGTTTTTCATACATTTATTAAACATTTTCAGGGGTAATTCTTTAGCTTTAATATTTAGCTCTGTGGCACGTGTAAACTACATGTACATAACCTTGAGAAGTAGGCATCAGAGAAGGTGCTTTGAGGATCTAGTTGAGCGTGAGATGTGTCCTACAATTTATGTTGACGACCATGCTATGACTGCTTTAGGCATTCGTGAGAGTGTCATGTATCTACTACACCAAATAGGCTGGGACATTGCTCCAATTCGGAGACGTTATTGTACCTACCGAAAGTTGACCCTTGAGTTCTTGAGCACACTGACCTACCTACCAAATCATGGGTTAGGTTTCAACCGCGGGCTGATCACCTTCAGGCTGTTTGATATGGACTACCGCTATAATCATAGGGAATTTGCCAACCTGTTAGGATTCCCTAATGGCCCTGACGTTATCACCATGACCCAGGAAGACCTATTGCTAGATACTGACCTTGATTTCTTATGGGGTAGCATTGTTGGAAACAACTATCCCGAGTCATCTGACCTTTACTCAAAGTCCATCCACAACCCTGCTATCAGGTACTTCCATAATATCATTGCCCACACCCTTTTTGGAAAAGAGCAAAATGTTACATCCGTGTCACGTGATGAGCTTTTCATCATGTACTGTGCTTCTCAGAATCGTCCAGTAAATGGTGCCACCTATATGCTTGCTAATATGGAATGTATTATACAAACACCAAATGCCCCAATCCTCTTAGGTGGGTTAGTCACTATGATCTCCAATGCCATTGGACTCCGAAGGCCTATGTTAGGATCAACTCCGCACTATGGAATCAAGCCAATTAATATTGAATTTTGCTTCAACACTAGTTTTATAGGAAATCTTGAGCCAAATGAATTTGAGTTGTTAATTAACCATGAAACTGTCCACCAGTTTGTACTCCCAAACCCTATAACTAGTGTCCATAATAGAGCAAATTGTCTTTTTGATCTCCACCATCCTCCTACACCGCCTTCGTCTCCTTCCACTATTGACATTTATGAAGTCCCAAATACCTCTCGAGATGCTGAAGATCCTGAAACACCACCAGGCTACCACCAGTTTCCTGACCCCTGGGAGCAGCATGTAGTTTCCACTGAGTCCACCCACCAGGCTCCCGAGATACCACCACCACCTCCACCTGCTATCACCCTCGACTCTTTGCATGAAGAAATTACCGGAATGCGGGGTGAGCTTACATCTCTACGTGTGGATTTCATTGCTTTTATGGATTTGGTGACGAACCAACTGGATTTCATGCACCAACATATGTTCCCTACTCGTCGTTTAAGTGAGGACACTGTTTAGTTTAAGTGTGGGGGAGGAACCTAGTTTGTTTTAGTATTTTATTATTATTCTGAGCATTTAAGATATTATTTCCAAACAATTTTACTCGTTAATGAAATTTCAATTATTCATCAAGTTTCAATTCTATTGTCTTACTGCTATTATTTCATTTTTAACAAAGTTTATTCTTTACAATTTTTTTTCAATTTCAGTATTTTTTTTATTTTTTTTATTTTCTGTGTGGTACATCAGATATTAAATTTACTGTTCATATTTTCTGCAAAAATTTTGTCATACGACGTGTGCTTGAAATATTGTGCCTGTCTACTGTGCTAGGATACTGAGTTATAACATTGGAAATTAAAGTGTTACGTTCATTTCATTAATATAATTAATTGAACGTGTGACGCTCGTAACGTCCCCATGACGAGCGTAACACGTGTTTCACCGTGTTACGCCCGTCAGCCCAGTGTGACGACCGTCACGCGCGTCCAATAGCAGAATCTGCTATTACAGAAGCTATTCCACCTTTCCTCCCATTCCTCCATTTTTCCCAAAACCGTAACATACCCATTCATTTTTTTTCTCAACTTCCAACACTCTAACACTTAAAACTCCATCAACCCACTACTTAATCCACATTCCAAACCATTTTCACGATACGCCCTTTTGCACGCACCATGGCTGTGATACGGTGGGAGAACTGACTAGTGTTTCGCGTTCGTATTCGCACTTGTGCGGTTGAGCAAGAGTCGCCACCGACTTTTTATTTTATCCTAAAGGAAAGGTTAAAAAAGCACAGCAAAAACCTTTTGAGATATTTCGTGGGTTCGGGGGGTAGATTATGAAAAGGGAAGGTATTAGCACCCTTTTCATCCATGGTTATCCATGGGCTCTTAGTTACTTGGTTTTTTAGATCACTTGCCTTGTTTTTCGATTGCTTTGAAAATGGTGTGTGTGTGGGTGCTTTTTGAAAATGTTTTGGAAAAAGATGCCTTGTCTTAGGCAACTAATGTATTTGACTCGTGTTTGAGTGTTTTACAAAAGTGTGAATCTTTTCGAAAAGATGTTTTCAAATGTTTTTGAGAGTTTGTTTGAAAGTGTTGTGGATTGTGGTTTTTGAAAAGAAGGCAAGTGTTTTTGCAAGTTTGATCTCAAGTAACTAAGAGTTTTGTCTACCCTATTATACTCAAAGGTTTTTGTCATGTTTTAACCCCTTTTAACAATTTTGTTCCCCCATTGAGATTGGTGGACAATCTTGCGTTTAGGAAGTTTATTCGGGACGGGCGCGGGTCATCGTATGGACCATGAATGCAATGATGCCAAGTGTCTTTGGCAATTTGTTTTGAAGGGACTATGATCATTCCGTTTAGGCAACACTTTGAGACTTATGATCATTTGATTTTGTTTTGCCAAAGATACTCGACGTGCAAGCATGGCCCATTTTGGAAGGCAACATGTGGGATTACCCTAGGGGGTGCAAGTGTGATTGTGTATTGATTACATGTATTTATCTTGTATTAGGTTATCTAGCGTTTGATTTTATGTACATACAAACCCTAGGTCTAACCATGGTATAATTAAAAACTGTAAATTGCGGAATATAAATCTACGCTATTACAAAATAGTGTCCGGGAGTGGGGGTATAAATGTACAAGGGGATGAGACTTATAGTATCCAATAAGTTACAACCAAATCGAATGTGCGATCATAATGTAAATATCGAATATACAAATATAAGATAAAAATGTGTATAGGGCAATGTGAATGTATAAGTGTGAGGTGTATATGCATTGTGTGATTATTTACAAGTGCGATATGTGAAGTTGAATCGTATTAGGGTTTGACCTAGAGAAATGTTTTTAATGAATCTTTGATTTATATGTTTAATTATGTACAAAAAGAGTTCAAGTTTTAAATTAAGAATGTTTCTTTATTTGCAAAAAAAAGTATTTTGACTAAATGTTGTGAATTTGATATTAGAGAAAAATGTATTGAATTGTTATGTATGAATATGTATTTTATTAAAAGAAGGTTTTCAATTTTAATTATATGATAAAAGTGTTTTATTATTTTTATATACAAATATCTATCTAAAAAAAAGATGTTTTAACCTTATGATAAAAAATGTATTTTTAATTAAGTTAGTATTTTACAAAGAATAAAAGAGTAAACATTGTTTTATAAAATAAAGTTAGTATTTTAAAAGAAAGGAAGTAAATATTGTTTATAAAAATAAGAAGGGTTAGTGTTTAATGAAAATGCTTGGTTAGAAAATGAAATGATTCCTTTTGTTGGGCTTTAGAGGTGAACGGGTTAAGCCCATGGATCTTGAAACAAATTTAGGGTTAGGCATTTTGACAGTCAGAGCGAAGGTTAGGGTTTGAGCGGCGCCGTTTGTTGAGTTTCGTCTTCTCCGTTCACTTCACTTCCCTGAATGCTTCCTCCGGCCACCAGCGTTACTCCCGAAGCCTTTCTTCCCTCCAAGGCATGAGCTTCGTGCTCTCTTGATACAAGGTTAGCTTTAATGTCTTATGTTTCTTTCACTGATTAAATTATGAATAATGCAAATTCAACCCGAATCTCGGAATAAACTGCAAAGTGCTGTGGAATTTAAACCTTTCTGAGAATATGCCCGTAAAACCTTAATCCTTGATTAAATGCCAAATAACGCTTGCCTGATCAAAATTGAACCAAAAATCAATCAAAACCCTGAGCCAATTGTGAAACAATCCAAAGCTCTGAAAATCAGTAAAAACCCTAATTTTGCTTGACTGTCAAGAAAAGTCCGTTTGTCCGATTCTTGAGCCAGTTTGAAAAGTCAGGAAATGTTTGAAGCTGATATTTATTGGGGAAAAATGCGAGGGCAAATTTTGGGGTACAACAGTTGCCCCTGTTCAATCTTCTTGGACCTGAAGAGTTAGATTGGCAAGTTTGCCTTTCGCGACTTGAAGGTAAAAGGAGATTGGACACTAATGTGCCCAGAAAATTTGCGCTCGTCGATGTGACGGTGGAGGTGAATGGGCTTAAAGATGCCATTTGGTGATGGGCTTAAAGATGCCATCTGGTGCGGTAGAATTTTGCCGGGGGATGGACTTAGAGATGCCATCTGAGAATGGGCTTACAGATGCCATTCGGCGACTGCTGGTAGGAGGATGGGCTTATAGATGCCATCTGGTGATGTTGAAGTGTATGACAATGGTGAGTGGATAAGTGTCGGAAAGGCATCCCTGTTTTGGAACATCTCTGAATCGGGGTCCGAACAAGCAACAGATTGACGTCCATGTCTTGGAGAATCTGTAAACTATTCTCAGGAGTTGGGACTGAACAAGTAATGGAGCAGCATCCGTTGTTGGGAAGCGTCCGTAACCTATTTCCAAAAATTGTGAAGAGTCTGAATCAGTTGGTAGATTGACATCCGTTGTAGGGAAGAATCCGTAAACTGTCTTCAAAAGTTGAGAAGAGTCTGAACAAATCGGTAGATTGACATCCGTTGTAAGGAAGAATCCGTAAGCTTGTTTCAGAAGTCTTGAAGTTGAAGAGGAACCGGTGTAGGGTTTCTGCTGATGCGTCTGAATGAATCTGGAATAAGTATCAGAATGTCGCCGAGTCTGGGTCACATCTGAACTATTTCTGGATGAATCTCAGGAGATGATCTGTGTCTGTCGACTGATCTTTCCTGAAAAGGAAAAGGGTTAGTTGTATGCAATGCTATGATGCATGATGCAATGTACGTGACATTGATGTTTATGATATGAATGTAATGAATGCGCATGTAAGTTGATGAGCTAATCTTGCCAAGGATACATGAATCCGAGATGGCTGAAGATAAAAGCGTCTTTACTGCTGCCGGGGAAAATAAATCCTTGGTTGTCGCTGGGGAAGAGAATTCCTGATGACCTCTACTGGGGAGTTCCAAACTAGTAGGCTTATGCTGGGAAGACCAGGTCGAGAATCTTCGGCTTGATGGGAAGTAACCCTGGAGACTTCACTGGGGAACTCAAGATTTGCCCTTCCAAAACTCCGTGGGGTGAAGGTTCAAAAAGTCTGGCTCCGCTGGGGATTGATAACTTGAAGCTTTTGATCTGTTGGGGATACTGAGGCTTACACTCTGAGGGAAATTGAATTCCGGAGGATTCTCTGGCCGGGGATTTTGATGAACTCTGCTGGGGATAGGGAGAATTTTGGCGAGCGCGATCTTCCGTGGTTGTTAGCTTGAGAAGAATCTGAACAAGCGATAGGTTAACATCCGTTTACTTGGAGAACCCGTGAACTGTTTTCAGAAATCTTGAAGTTGAAACAGCAATAGAGCCGCGTCTGTTGTTGGGAAGCGTCCGTAAACTAAATTCAAAGGTTTGAGAAGAGTCTGAACAAGTCGGTAGATTGACATCCGTTGTTGGGAAGAATCCGTAAACTATTTTCAGAAGTCTTGAAGAGGAACCAGTGTAGGGCTTCCTGATGATGAGCTTGCGTAAAACTGCATCGGTTTTGAACACTTTTGACATTCGAATGCCCCAAGTGGTGATGTAGATAAATTCCTGGCTTGTTACAGGTGTTGGTCTACAATCGGTCGTTCACAGATGTTTCCTGGGTTGTTGCAGGTGTTGATCTGGAATTCTTCAGACATGCCCTGGCTGGATACAGGAGTCGAATCTGGAAAGGTGATAGTTGATAGATATGCCCTGGCAGGATACAGGAGTCGAATCTTCAAACTCTTCAGACATGCCCTGGCTAGATACAGGAGTCGAGTCTGGAAAAGTGATAGTTGATAGATATGCCCTGGCTGGATACAGGAGTCGAATCTGGAAATAGTCGTCAACAGATATGCCCTGGCTGGATACAGGAATCGAATCTTCAAACTCTTCAGACGTGCCCTGGCTAGATACAGGAATCGAGTCTGGAAATGTGGTCAACAGATATGCCCTGGCCGGATACAGGAGTCGAATCTGGAAATAGTCGTCAACAGATATGCCCTGGCTGGATACAGGAATCGAATCTTCGAACTCTTCAGACGTTCCCTGGCTAGATACAGGAATCGAGTCTGGAAATGTGGTCAACAGATATGTCCTGGCCGGATACAGGAGTCGAATCTGGAAATGTTGTAGTTGATTTGTTGGACACTTTTGACATTCGAATGCCCCAAGTGGTGAAGAAGGAGTCTTGAATCGGATTACTCTACACATTGAGAGATTTCTTGAAATCTTGACTGGACTGCCCCAGGTTAATTGAACTTTGAAAGATCTGTTGGACCTTGACTGGACTGCCCCAGGTTAATTGAATGGTGACATGTCATGCCCCTTTGTTGATAAGGGAAGTGTTATCCTCTTGAAGTGATTTTGACTTACTGAGAGAGTTTTCGTTCCTCCGAACATTCGCTGTATGAACTTCTTCGCTGTCAAACAAAAGGGGTCAAATGCAGACAGTGATATTCGAATAATGCAAAGTTTATGTTTGTCTTGAAGTTTTGAAAAATGCGTTTTTAGCAGAAAACTTTTCATAAGACAAGTTAACACGAGATTTGGAGCAAAGCCCTACAGGAGTCAGGATACTTTTTGTAACAGTATGCTTTCGAACTAACCCATGCTTCAATTAGGACTTTTGAAGGGTTGTAACGTGGCCTGGTTCACGGTTTAAGAAACAAAGGATAAAGGCTCAAAGTATATTTGTACCCACCCGCTCTTCGTGATGTCCTTCAACCTAAGCTCAGTTAACTGTGCGTCGCACTCTGTTTTGAGTTTGGAACGACTTTTGGGCGATGGTTCACCAGTTTGAATTTTAGGAGACAATCATTATCTCCTTTTCTTTTCCAACACTTTTCATGTTGTTGAGGGTTTTGTAATGACCTCACTATTTTGATTTTGATTTGTTATCCCTAACTTTTGCCTGACTGTTACCGTTTTCGGGATTACTGTCAGCGGGATGCCCCAGTTTTCTTAAGCCTCCTTTATAGGTTTTGGCTTGGTGGGCTTTTCTCTTTTGAGAGATTGACTGTCTATGTGATAGGGAACCACCCTTGTCTTTTGATTCCAAAGGAACGCTTTCTCTTGTCATTCTTCGTTCGTTGTATTACGAACTGAGAGTTTGCGACTTCAACGCGCGTTTTCTTTTGAATTAACTGAGATACTACCCTGCCCCAGGTTTATATCAAAGGCTTTGATCGTTTAGAACAGGAAACTCCTACTTCTTTGGCTCTAAGGGGTTGACTAGGGATTAACTTCCTTATAACTCCAGTGTTTGGGAATTGAAAGAAATGCCTGTACATCATCAGCAAGGTCTGTTCAAAAGCATACTGTATAAGATCATGGTATTGTTTCGTCATCCTCCCTCTAAAGGCTTGCAGCTTTTTATCAAGAGTCAAATATCATAAAGAAAAGCATAAGAGTAGTGAAACGAATGGATGAATTCAAGACAAACATATGCAATGCATTAATGAAAACAGAGTTTAACATCAACAGATAATTGTTTGACAGCAAAAGAAATAACAACTTTGAAAATTCAAAAAGAAGCAAAAGTCTTTCAGCTCGAGCTTTGTCACTTCAGGCGGAGAACCCTTTAACGGAAGGTTTTCATCTCGCCGTCTGGCATGAATTCCAGCACCCCAATGTCAATCAGATCTTGAATCTTGTTCTTCAAGGCCCAACAGTCGTTGGTACTGTGTCCCGGGCTGCAGGAGTGGTAAACACAGAATGCGTCGGGATTAAAGTGAGGAGAGGAGATGTTGAGCTTCTGAGGAGGGTCCTTTACAGTAAGCAAATTGACCTCCAACAGGCGCTTCAGTATGAAGAATGATGGTATTTCAGTCTCCGTAAACTGTCTTCCCGACTTTTCTTGTTTACGCCGATTCTCCCGTTGACGCTGGCGAGGTTGTTGATGAGTTTGTGACCCTGAAGCTAGCAAAGGAGCTTTCCCCTTGTCTTCTTGAGTGGATGGAGGCTGAGCGGTGACTTGCTCTTCAACCTCAGATGTTTGCCCTAGTTGGTTGTTTGGAAGCAGTTGGCGGACCAGAACTCTGAGTTCCTCTTGTCTTTGAGATAGGTCTTGGATGAGAGCCATCTGGCCCACCAACTGTCCCATCACTTGAGTCCTCAGTGTTGTCAGATCAAACTGCAGCTCCGCAATCTGATCACTCCTGGCGTTATTGGAATTCCCCAGGCCTTTGGTGAGGAGAGCTTTCATCTCTTCTTGCCCCAGAGACAAGTTCAGGAACATCTCCTGCAGCTGAGCAGTCTGGTCTTGGATGTCTTTGACAGACCTTTCTAGAGCCATCTCTTGCTGAAATAAACAGCAGGAGAGTAAGGAAACCTGAAAAAGGAAAGATTGTCAAAATGCAATGCATGATATGTGGATGCATGCTTTCAAGGATCTCTTGGGGTAAACACAAGAATATGTTAGAGGTTGAACTTTGCTCTTGGATTGGAGATCTCTGCACCGGTGGACGTCCTTCCACTAGAATCAAGCTCACCATGTTGAGTGGGTCATAGCCACTGATTCAAGTTGTTGTACTTGATCTTTTGGTTGGAGAACTTTGTATCGGTGGATGTCTTTCCACGAGAATCAAGCTCACCAT
Source organism: Vicia faba (assembly GCA_948472305.1). Taxonomy (NCBI): domain Eukaryota; kingdom Viridiplantae; phylum Streptophyta; class Magnoliopsida; order Fabales; family Fabaceae; genus Vicia; species Vicia faba. Next base: position 974,622,679 of record OX451740.1, on the reverse strand, counting down.
GTCGAGTGGGTCATAGCCACTGATTCAAGTTGTTGCACTTGATCTTTGATTGGAGAACTTTGTATCGGCGGATGTCTTTCCACTAGAATCAAGCTCACCATGTCGAGTGGGTCATAGCCACTGATTCAAGTTGTTGCACTTGATCTTTGATTGGATTGGTTAGAGGAGAAACCTCTTGCCCCTTGATAGACGTCTGGCTCAACGTAATCCTGCATCAACAGAACCCTTGAGATCCTTGAAATGGTTATTGAAAATGCTAGAATGCTATGGTATGATGTCATGATGTTATGTACACGTATGCACAAGCAAGTGAGTGTATATACAGGCAAACAATATTCACACAAAGAAAACAAGTCCTTAGGTTTAGGCTTGCATGAGGTTCAGGTACTACCCTCTTTCAGTTTGTTGGTTAAAACCTGTCCTATCAAAAGTAACCGGGTTCTAGAGGATCTCATATCATTGGCTACCCTCAATCGGTCATAACTCCAGCATCGCAATCTTTTCTCGCGGCCAGAACCATCTCGAGAGTTTAGCCTCAATGAGTGTAGCATACTGCTACTGTCCTAATAGCCAAGTTGGTCAATTTAGGGTTCTAAGGTTGGTTGGTGTTTAATGACCCCTTAGAAGACCTATATTCTCCCCGTTGCAACACAAGGGATATAGGTACAGACTAAGATGCCACACCAACGTAGCCACTGCTTCACCCATGTCGGTCTACGCCGGACAGGTCCCTCACAGATTATGCTACCTAAAAAGGGTATTTCCCAGATCCGGGTTAGGATCTATGAAACTCCGATGCAAAGCCCACAAATGTAAAAGCAAACAAGACAATCAATTGAAAACAAAGGTGATCTAAGCCCTAAGGTTACTCCACTTTTAAAAGTATTCCCCAGCAGAGTCGCCAGTTCTGTGATACGGTGGGAGAACTGACTAGTGTTTCGCGTTCGTATTCGCACTTGTGCGGTTGAGCAAGAGTCGCCACCGACTTTTTATTTTATCCTAAAGGAAAGGTTAAAAAAGCACAGCAAAAACCTTTTGAGATATTTCGTGGGTTCGGGGGGTAGATTATGAAAAGGGAAGGTATTAGCACCCTTTTCATCCATGGTTATCCATGGGCTCTTAGTTACTTGGTTTTTTAGATCACTTGCCTTGTTTTTCGATTGCTTTGAAAATGGTGTGTGTGTGGGTGCTTTTTGAAAATGTTTTGGAAAAAGATGCCTTGTCTTAGGCAACTAATGTATTTGACTCGTGTTTGAGTGTTTTACAAAAGTGTGAATCTTTTCGAAAAGATGTTTTCAAATGTTTTTGAGAGTTTGTTTGAAAGTGTTGTGGATTGTGGTTTTTGAAAAGAAGGCAAGTGTTTTTGCAAGTTTGATCTCAAGTAACTAAGAGTTTTGTCTACCCTATTATACTCAAAGGTTTTTGTCATGTTTTAACCCCTTTTAACAATTTTGTTCCCCCATTGAGATTGGTGGACAATCTTGCGTTTAGGAAGTTTATTCGGGACGGGCGCGGGTCATCGTATGGACCATGAATGCAATGATGCCAAGTGTCTTTGGCAATTTGTTTTGAAGGGACTATGATCATTCCGTTTAGGCAACACTTTGAGACTTATGATCATTTGATTTTGTTTTGCCAAAGATACTCGACGTGCAAGCATGGCCCATTTTGGAAGGCAACATGTGGGATTACCCTAGGGGGTGCAAGTGTGATTGTGTATTGATTACATGTATTTATCTTGTATTAGGTTATCTAGCGTTTGATTTTATGTACATACAAACCCTAGGTCTAACCATGGTATAATTAAAAACTGTAAATTGCGGAATGTAAATCTACGCTATTACAAAATAGTGTCCGGGAGTGGGGGTATAAATGTACAAGGGGATGAGACTTATAGTATCCAATAAGTTACAACCAAATCGAATGTGCGATCAAAATGTAAATATCGAATATACAAATATAAGATAAAAATGTGTATAGGGCAATGTGAATGTATAAGTGTGAGGTGTATATGCATTGTGTGATTATTTACAAGTGCGATATGTGAAGTTGAATCGTATTAGAGTTTGACCTAGAGAAATGTTTTTAATGAATCTTTGATTTATATGTTTAATTATGTACAAAAAGAGTTCAAGTTTTAAATTAATAATGTTTCTTTATTTGCAAAAAAAAGTATTTTGACTAAATGTTGTGAATTTGATATTAGAGAAAAATGTATTGAATTGTTATGTATGAATATGTATTTTAATTAAAAGAAGGTTTTCAATTTTAATTATATGATAAAAGTGTTTTATTATTTTTATATACAAATATCTATCTAAAAAAAAGATGTTTTAACCTTATGATAAAAAATGTATTTTTAATTAAGTTAGTATTTTACAAAGAATAAAAGAGTAAACATTGTTTTATAAAATAAAGTTAGTATTTTAAAAGAAAGGAAGTAAATATTGTTTATAAAAATAAGAAGGGTTAGTGTTTAATGAAAATGCTTGGTTAGAAAATGAAATGATTCCTTTTGTTGGGCTTTAGAGGTGAACGGGTTAAGCCCATGGATCTTGAAACAAATTTAGGGTTAGGCATTTTGACAGTCAGAGCGAAGGTTAGGGTTTGAGCGGCGCCGTTTGTTGAGTTTCGTCTTCTCCGTTCACTTCACTTCCCTGAATGCTTCCTCCGGCCACCAGCGTTACTCCCGAAGCCTTTCTTCCCTCCAAGGCATGAGCTTCGTGCTCTCTTGATACAAGGTTAGCTTTAATGTCTTATGTTTCTTTCACTGATTAAATTATGAATAATGCAAATTCAACCCGAATCTCGGAATAAACTGCAAAGTGCTGTGGAATTTAAACCTTTCTGAGAATATGCTCGTAAAACCTTAATCCTTGATTAAATGCCAAATAACGCTTGCCTGATCAAAATTGAACCAAAAATCAATCAAAACCCTGAGCCAATTGTGAAACAATCCAAAGCTCTGAAAATCAGTAAAAACCCTAATTTTGCTTGACTGTCAAGAAAAGTCCGTTTGTCCGATTCTTGAGCCAGTTTGAAAAGTCAGGAAATGTTTGAAGCTGATATTTATTGGGGAAAAATGCGAGGGCAAATTTTGGGGTACAACAATGGCCAACAATCATCAAGTCCCCAATCTAACTTTCAGATCCGGCGAGCAAGGCGAAACCCAACGACTCAAATTCCAGAAGTTCCAACGCCGCGGTCTCCAGCCTACACGGTATGTTGACCTTGATTGTTTGAGAAATTTGGGACTGCTGGACAGCGTCCGACAACTTTTGCAGAGCATGGATTTATGGAACCTGTGCCGCGAACCGTAACCCATTTACGAAACTCTCACCTTTGAGTTTCTGAGTTCCTTTGCATACATCACTCCCCCTGGTGCCACGAACCAACTCTCAGGCGTAGCCAAATTTTGTATGTTTGGCATTGAGCATCAACTGCCCCAAACCGACATCACGCGACTGTTCAGTTTCTGTTCTGACGAAGGTGTCCACCTCCGGGTGCTAGATAATTTCGGCGAGGAAGATTTTAAATTATGGCACAGTATGACGAACATTCGTTCCAGATCCTACGACCACCTCAACGCCACACATATTCATAATCCGGCTATCCGATACTTTCACCGCATCCTCTACAACACCATCTTCGCCCGTGACAGCAACCACAAGCTCAACTCCAAGGAGCTCTTCTTCATGCATTGCACATTCACCGGGAAAAAGATCAACGCCGCCCCATTTTTACTGGATCATATTCACTGTATTTGTGCTAGAGACGGAAAACCCTTCTATTTCGGAGGGCTTGTCACTTCCCTTGCCAAAGCCCTGAATTATGGTGCCGCTCTCGCAGATATGCCTTCTATGGCACCAACTTTGCTGACTCTGGACCACTGCAAGGCCGCACACCTCATTTATGAGCGGGAGGATGGCAGATTCCATCCTGTGATCAGAAATGTTGTTTATCAAAACATCACTTTGCCTTACAGGGACCGAATCGATCCACAAAACAGAGCTAACTGGTTATTCGATCATGCAGCTCCCGAGGGGCGTGTCCCTACTCATGAAGACCAGCCTAATGCCCCCGTAGACGAAATGCAAGAAGAGATGGACAGTGCTCCCCCCGTCCACGACATTCCAGGAGCTTCATCTGCACCACCTCCTATTACTCTTGAAGAAGTTCTCCGCGCCATCCATCTGCAAAATCAAATGAGTGCCGCACTTGAAAGAAGACAACAAGAACAATATGAGTATTTATACACACAAAACACTCAGATCTTGACTGGACAGCGGAGCATGAATGAGAGGTTGTACGAATCCCTGTCGGAACTCAACGCCTTAAGGTTGGACGTCAGCACCCTTGGCTACCAGGACACTGACACAGAAGCCACTCCTACCAGGCGCTCTCGCACCAGGAGTAGAGGACGTGGCCATCAGTAGTTTTCTTTATTTTCTAAGTAGTTACTCTTTCTGTTTCATTTCCTTTCTGTTTGTTTTTGTATTTGTATTTCCCCGCCTATATACCGCAACATTGAGGACAATGTCAGATTTAGTGTGGGAGAGATACCTTTCCATCTTCTATAAACAAGTAAATTTTTATGATATGTCTCAATTCAAATTCTTCGCTTTATTTAGCCATACCGAAATTTTTTATTTTATCTTCGCATTAGCACGACATACCTATTTTAACGAAATCCCAGTTGAGGACACCGAAAATGAATCAACAAGATCGATACGGTTATGACACCGTAGACTTCCTACTTACGCAATCCGTTTCAATAACAATTATACCTATATCTTGAGTTTTAGTTCTAAAGTAACCCCTAGTAGTTTATACTAGCAGTCAGCACCGTCTTGACACAAACCACGTGGAGAATTGATGAATATAAGTGTTTGATGCCTGATCATTGAAATATCCTTCTTATCTCGCTGCTAAAAGAAAAGAAAATTTTGTGCACCAAAATATATAGTCACATATAAGAGTTGAGCAAATAATGAAGGAATCCACTGTTGGTTGGTTCAGAGGTATCTGGTTCTGGACTTGGTAGGGCGTGCTACGACTCTATCCCCCACAACCTCCAATTTGGATAACATATGTAGGGTTACCACATTCGTGTACCAAACCCCGTGCTAAAAGGATCAAAGTCACTAACTGGTTACTCCACTACGTGCGTGCTAAGACAAAGGGCTTAATGTGATTATGATAGAATGAAACCGGGCGAAATAGATACGAGAAACTCTGGGCAGAATTATAACGGAACTGTTGGATAGTTCGTTTGAAATGGAAGCCTATGATTAAGCTTATTGCTTGTGTCATTAGCGTATCGTTAGTGTTTCACTCAAGTATCGGTCGAACTGACAAGGATTTCTCGAAATTGCTTTAAAAATCAAAGGTATGTCATGCATATGCGCTTGATAAAACTTGTTCGATCTTTCTAAACGATTATTTGCTTGAGGACAAGCAAAGGTTTAAGTATGGGGGGATTTGATAACGAGAAATTGTATCATATAATTACTACATTTTTATCGATTTTCATAATACATTAAGTTGTTTAACTCCCGATTGTTCCGAGTTTTTATGTCTTTTCACAGGTACAACATGTTTCAAATAAAATCATTGAAAAGGGATCACATGAAGGAAGCTAACCAAGAATCAGAAGAAAAAGAACCAAATCTGCAAAGTCTGCAGATTTTGTAGCTGTGACGACCGTCACACCCCATGACGAGCGTAACGCGCTCACAACTTGAAGGACGCTCGTCACACATCATTGACGAATGTTACGCGCTATTTAAGCGCATTACGACCGTCACCCCCTCATGATGACCGTCACACGCTTAAAAGCAACGTTATGCATTATAGGAGACGTGGGCAACGTAGTGGACAATTTTCTTCTCCTGCATTTCCTCAACTTCAGTAACTATCAATCTGAGTCTTCCTCCACTCAAGCTGTTCCTAAATTCTCTCAACTGCAAAATCTTCTTATATAAATATGAGGCAGTTCAATGGATAAGGGTCGAAGAATTTTCTACAGAGCCAAACTTCTGCTTTTCTACATTATTCTATTTTATTTTCTTTTGAACCATTTTATACCTATTGTAACTTTTAGTTTCCAGAATTAGTTTCCAAAGTGTTAGTTCTTCATCTAAGAATTAACACGGGCATAGATTTCAATTAATTGCAAGGAATTTGTACGCACTCAAGATTACCACAACAACATTATTTACAGGTTTTTTTATGCAATTGATTTTTATTTATTCTTATGCTATGTCATTTATTTTTATGAATTATATTTTAAGCTGCATAGTTACTAAATATATTATGTCTGGCTAAATTCATTTGTACCGATATGTGGCTCCTAAGCACCGAAAGAATTCAGTGATAACTTGGATAAAAACATTTATAAATAATTTCTAGTTTCCAAATTCCATGTTTAATTTAACTACCCTTGTCACGAGAGTGAGAGGATAATTAACACGATTTTGCCACGAGAGTGAGAAATTAATTAAGGCAAGAACCTGCATGCGAGAGCTGGGGTTCGACCCAGATAGTGGTAACGAAACATTGATTTTTAAATACACGAGAGTGTTTTAACAAATTAATTAAACTCAAATTGTTTTCAAAAAGTGTTATTAAATTTAAAGTGCATCCACTAGGTTTAGTAGCATGACTTATTTCATGAACACGAGAGTGTATGTCTCAGGTTTTTAAACAATTCGTTTTTACCGAAATACTTTATATGCCAAGCGATTCACCGAATTCCCGAAGTCCGACTATCACATACCGGTATAGCTATTACTATTGTTTTTAATTAAACTATTTCCCCCCCTAAAACCAAATATTCATTGCTTAGTTAAACAATTGTAACATTAGATCATATGCGATTGATCCTCAGTCTCTGTGGGTTCGATAATCATTTAAAACTAGAACGACTAAACTGTATACTTGCAGTTAGTATCCCAATAGACTCATAAAGTCCCGATCATTCACCCAAATAAACATGCCGTTGTCACAAGCATTTCAACACATGTTGAAGATGAATCTGATTACGGTGATAAACCCTCATCTGAACCCTAAGACTTATTCTCCTAATTACAACCCGGATGCAAGGTGTGCTTAAGATTCTGGTAGCCCGGGGCATGATACTAACGATTGTTGGGCGCTGAAATATAAGATTCAAAATATGATTGACACCAAGGAGATCGAATTCGACCCTCCTGAGACTCCCAACATGATCACTGCTCCCTTGCCAAAATATGGCTAGGATTGAAAGCATTTTTGTTCATTTGAATTCTGAAGTTGTATTTTCTTTGCTTATTCGAACAATTATTGTCATGTCATACTTTATTATTTCATTAATGCATTACACGTGTCTGTCTTGAATTAATTTGTTTTCATTATGCTTAAATTGCTTTATACTTCCTTTTCGTGATATTCAACTCTCGACTAAAAAACTGTAAGCCTTTAGAGGGAGGATGACGAAAATGATACCACAATCTCTACAATATGCTTTTGAACTGACCCCGCTGACGATGTATAGGCGCTGTTTCAAATCCCAAACAGTGGAGTTATAAGGAAGATAATCCCTAGTCAACCCCTTTGAGCCAAAGAAGTAGGAGTTTTTCTTTCACACAAATTAAAACCCTTAATCACAACCTGGGGCAGGGTAGTTTTCTCAGTTAATCCAGGTGCACAATGAATGGCATTGAAGACGTACTTCCAAAACAAAAGACGGTGATGGTTCCCTATAATCGTCAAGACAGGCAGTCATTATCTCTCGAAATAAAAGCCCATTAAGTCAAAACCTATGAAGGAGACTTAAGAAAAAACTAGGGCATCCCGCTGACTGTAATCACAAAAAGAAACAGTTCAGGCAAAAGACAGGGATAATAAAATAAAAAAGAAAGAGGTCCTATAAACCCTCAACAAAAAATGACTGCTTATTCAAAATAAACTGTCAGTATCCGAACCATCACTGGAATATCAGAGCAAAGAACTCAAACGAGATCTAAATGCACAATTAGCTGAGTTTAGGACTGAAGAACATCACGAAGAATGGGTTAGGGACGATTAAAATTTGAGCCTTTATCCTTTGTTTCTTGAACCGTGAACCAGGCCACGTTATAACCCTTAAAAGTCCTAGCTGAAGCATGGGTTAGTTCGAAAGCATATTGTTACAAAAGGTATCCTGACTCCTGAAGGTCGTTACAAATCTTGAGTTGATATCACATCTTTGCAAAATTCTATTTTACTAAAAAAAAATGCATTTTCAAAACCTCAAGACAAACATAAGCTTTGCATTCTTAAAATACCATTATTTGCATATGACTATTTGTTCAACAACAGAGAAATTCACACGACGGATATTCGATGAACGGAAACCTTCTCAATGAAAAGGATCACCTCAAGTGGAAAAACCCTTCCAACCAAGGGGCACGGCAGGATCATTGTCCATCATCTGAGACAGGCTCTCAAAAAGTTCCAAATAACCAGGGGAATATCTCCGTCTAAATTACTTGGGGCATTACGCACGCATTCTAGCAACGAATCATGTGCCATCAAGAAAACATTTTTGACGGTACTACAACATAACACTACTGACAGTGACAACTCCCTATAGCCTGAGAGCATGGACATAGTCGGAAAAAACCACGCATGAAAAAGACCCGCTAAGTTGACTGGCCTAGACAAAAATAAGGGCATCCCAGCGAACCAAAAAAAGGTTCGGGCAAAAGTTAGGGATATACATATGAAAAATTTGTACACTCGGCAAGTCGAAAACCTGAAAAGGCAGCCTGGGCAAAAAAAGGGTATCCCGGTGGACTGAAAATCTGAAAAGACAGTCCAGGAAGAAGTTATGGATTAAAGCGCACGACTATGTCCCGTCATCTTGTCACTTGCCTATCAGTAGAAGACTTATCATTTTGATCGGCAGTTACCAAGCACCTCATAAGTTGGGATAACACTCAATCCATAAGGTCTCCGCATGCACTTCCTCCAGCAGGTACAGGGGCAGAAAAGTCTTGATACAAAGTCATTATCGTATCCTCAGCATGCGTCCCAGTAACATTTACACTCCCCACAGAGTAGAGGCAACCAAAGTTTTGATCTCTGCCTCCCCAAACAGGAGTTACTTTCCCCAGCCAAGCTCTTTCGGAGAGCCAACATCTATATTCCCCAGCCGAATTTTGTAATCGCAAGCGGTTCATATAGTTTTCTCCCGGACAGAGTTTATTTCTCTGAATGAAGAAGCTCATCCCCAACAGAGTTATCTCCCGCAGAGTTATTCTCAAACAGAGTCTCTCCCCCGGCAGAGTAGATGTAAACAAGGAGCAAATCTCCACCATAGTCATCTCCGTTCACCATCCCCAACTGAAGTAGAAGAACCATTGTTTCTACAACGATCAGGAATGTAAATCCCAATACTCTCCAATAGCAGTCAGGGATTTATTTTCCCAAACTCGAGCGTGCCATAATAGCATTTTATGTTCATATATTATGACGTGCGCATACATATTGCATACAACATAATCTCATTTATTTTTAGAATGTCACCATACAATGCATTTCATGCATCATATACGATTAATCATGTACCTTTTCAGGAAAGATGGTTATCATCAACAACTTCCAGCAAGTTCAAGATTACCTCCTGAAACTAAACAGACTAATTATCTGCGCGATCAAATGCAGCTTTACACGGGTTTGTCACGAAGAAATCTTACACGGATTTCTCCTAAATGCAGCTGCACACGGGTTTATCCTGAAAAATCTTACACGGGTCCTTTCTCATACATTTCCGAATGAAGTTTTACACGAACTTATCACAGAGTAACCTTACCCAGGTTCCTCCTGAAGTTTTACACGAACTTATCCCAAAGTAACCTTACCTTGGTTCCTTCTGAAGTTTTACACGAACTTATCACTAAGTAACCTTACCCAGGTTCCTCTTGAAGTTTTACACAGACTTAGCCCAAAGTAACCTTACCCAGGTTCCTGCCGAAGTTTTACACGAACTTATCCCGAAGTAACCCTACCCAAGTTCCTCCTAAAGCCCTACACAGACTCATCACGAGCAACCTTACCCAGGTTCCTTCTGCAGTTTTACCCAAACTCCTCACAAAGCAACCTTACCTAAGTTCCTTCCCATAAGCCCTACTATTCAGGGCTTTCATTTCTAAGAAACCCTACGAATCAGGTTCCTTCTCACAACCCTACTATCCAGGCTTTCATATCAAAGTAACCCTACTATCCAGGTTCCTTCTCACAGCCCTACTATCCAGGATTTCATTTCGAAGAAACCCTACGACCCAGGTTCCTTCTCATAGCCCTACTATCCAGGCTTTCATATCAAAGTGACCCTATTATCCAGGTTCCTTCTCACAGCCCTACTATCCAGGCTTTCACTTTGAAGTAACCCTACTATCCAGGTTCCTTCTCATAACCTTACCATCCAGGTTTCTTTTCTCTTACCTCCAGACGACAGTTTACAACATGGTAAAACCTGGACCTGACCAGTTTCGGTCAATTTCACCTTTCCCCAATAAGTCGTGATGCAGCCTGTACACTGACCAGATATGTAGTTCACCTTCGGAGTTAATTCCCCAGTAGAGTAACGGACAACTGAAGCTCCTAAAATTCTATTTCTCCCAAGACAGATACCAACATTCCTCAACATATTCCTCCTCAACGACAGGAGCAGGGACTCTCATCGAAGGAATGTCTCAGGAAATCAACATCCTCTAGATGGCATCTTTAAGCCCATCTCTGACGGTACTCCGTCACATCTTGGATGGCATATTTAAGCCCATCTCCGACAATTCTCTAGAAACTTCCAAATGGCATCTATAAGCCCATTCCTGATATCACAAATCAAGTATCACTTCATGTAAGTGCAAATTTCTGGGCATTCTAGTGTTCAATCATCTTCCACCTTCAGATCACGAAAGGCAGACGAGCCAATCTACATCCTCGTGTTTAAGAAGATTGAACAGGGGCAGCTGTTGTACCACAAAATTTTCCCTCTCATTTTACTCAATACATACTCCTAGAGATCCTCAATTTGCTCAAGGTTGCCCAAGAGTTTACCAGACAAACTCTCTCCTAAGGCAGTGGGTCTAAAATTCGGGTTTCCATTTTCATCAAGATAGGTGAACTCCAAAGACCTCATATGTTCTCCATGGTCCTAATATGTTCTCAAGACCCTCCATGTCAAATTTCAAGCACTGCACAAGAAGTTTGCTCAGTCAATTGCTCATATGCTTGAGAATCGACTGTATTAGGTCAAAAGTCAACTGTGGCCCACATACAGTCAAACTTCAAGATTTTTGGTCAACATAAACATTTTGAAGTTATATCCATAGTTTTATCAAGTTTTGATCATGATTCCTCAAGGAATGCTCCTAAATTCATCAAAACCCAAAAGTGGCTAAATTAGGGTTTCTTAGGAAAAGTCAACCAAACTTTGACCAAGCATAACTTCCACATACGTTATCACAAATTTTCCATCCAAGACTCATTTTGAAGAGGATGCAGTTCCATACAACTCATATTCATCCCACAAGTTCAAAATATGCACTCATAAAAAGATATGAATTTCTACATTATAGGTCCTTTTGAAAAGTTAACAAAAACACCTTTTGGGTCAAAGCTTCTTACATGAACATGGAAGATCAAATTGAAATGAGACCAAAAGGGTTGCTTAGGGGACATCCTAAGATTTCTAAAAAGTCCAAGAACACCTCCCCAGGTTTAAAATTGGAAGAGATATGCCTTGTCAAAGTTGACCTTTTTTGTAAAATTGCCAAAAGTCAAATGGGCTCAAAATTACATTTTTGCCAAATGGGCCTAACTTTTTATGCTTGTACCTCACTTATAATATGGTCCACGACCCAAATATTTTCCTACACATTATTTGCTTCATTTTTCATATTATTTTGATTTTTTATTAATTAAAATTTGAATTAAATCAAATAAATGACAAATAATAGCAAAGATATGTTTTGATATGATTTTATGATAGGATCTCAATCAAGTTATACTGAGATATCAAGACCAAATAGAATCAAGCATGATTGGTACAAAAATGGGATGATTTGGCTCAATTTAGAAAGTTTGCATATGGCTAAAGAATCAAATCAAATCTCATCAAAACTTCAAGATCCAATCTGTTTTGTAACCCTAATTCACTCAAGGGTATATAATGAACAAGAACAAAGCATGAAAGAAGGGCTAGCAGTCGTGAAAGAGAAAGAACAAATTCCAAATTTCTTGCAAAAAGTGTGACTCAGTTTTTACTCCACAGGACCTTTCAAAGCAATTTAGGGCCAGCAATCGCATCCTGGGCATGCACTTAAGCCATCCCAATCAGTTGCAAGGTCTGGAGCATCAAGAAATGCAAGCTGTAACTCACACGGTTTGCATTTTTTTCAAAATCGATTACCCTAATTCCTGCATCATTAGCACATTTAATTCATATATTTGTGATGTTTGCAACATGACTGTATAGTTTAATAGTATTTTTGAAGCCTATACGTGTATCTGCCATTGCTAGGGTTCACCTTGCATTTTTAGGGTTTTTGAATACATGAACAATTAGCCAAAATGAAGGACACCATGATGATCAGAGGGCCAAATCCTGTTGATCCATGGTCTTTAATCTTATTTATCCTATGTTGTGTTGATTTTTGAAATTCATAGACTTGTAGTTACAGACACTGTCCGTAGGTATAAGTCATCTACCTAATACGACGATTCCCTGGAGAAGACGATGGCGTGGCAATCATCTATTTGCCCATTTGAAATTCACATGCGTTTGATTTAGTTTGTTTGGTTTTCATATATTATATTTTATTGTTATTACACTAACAAGTAAAACATGTAGCACAGCTGGAAACACATCAGTGGTGGTAAGCGTGAGGACCTTGGTTCGATCCCAGGTCCCAGCATTTCTTTATTTTCTTTTCTTTCCACAGATCTAGTGCATCAATACTTCAAGCGACTACCATGTGCCATCAACATTCCTCCAGTGGATCTATGATCAATCAGATCCAACGCCTCATCACTGAAGGACCAGGGTGTACTCTCAAGGCAGCGCCACATGGAATCTCATGTAAGCTTGGGCCATCAACCTTGGGCCCAAGAGCAGTTTCAGCATTGCACCCCCTCCTTTCAATTCAACACAGTCCCATTTTCAATTCTTTCTTTTTTATTTCTTTTATTTTAATTAATTTGTTTAATTACTTTTCACCAAAAATTAATTACCTTTTTTATTAATCATAAAATCAATAAATCACAAAATCACAAAAATATCATTTTTTTCCTTAAAATATTTATATTAATTTAATTAGAAAATTAGGTTGATTTAATTTCTTTTTTCTTAATTAAAAACAATTAGAAATTAGGTTTTAACTTTGTATCTAATTAATCTTTTCTCAAATAAAAAGGCACAAAAAATACTTTTTCTCTCAATTAGGATTTTGAGTTATTAATTATCGTCCTCGCATTTAATTCGCCGCGTGTTTAATTAATTCTTTTCATATTTTTTGTAACGGCCAATGGTTTGTAATAGTTAAACTAGGGTTTTCATTTATCGCTTTCCCCCGGTTTTTAGTTATGTAATTAATCCCCCTCCCCGAAGCCTTGTAATAGCTAGGTTTATTTTCTCGCACTTTAAATTCCCACAATCTTTAACTGTTAGATGCATGGCTAATAGGATTGTATGGAAAGATGCTTGAAAATTTAAACGGTAGATCACCTAATGTACAAAGACTAAATAAATGAAAAATTCACATGCACATATTCACTCCTAGGGTTTGCCTCACTTCGGTTGCCTTCGGTAAACAGTCCTCAAGCATAGGAGATTTTAGTGGTTGCCCTCTTGTCTAAAAGATCAAATGTCCCATTCGAATGTTGCCTCGGAAATGTTGCCTCGGAAAGATCTTTAGGACTCTAGGGTTACTACTAATGTTTCCAACCCATTGCTTAGGTGACTGTACTTGTCCCTTTCGAACGTCCCTTAAAAACTCCAACGACGGGGCTACCTACTCTTTAATATTAGGATAGCACTGTCTAAAGGAAACGAGAACAAACAACCTTTTTCTCGAGTAGGTAAAATCTTAAGTACTTGCTCAACAAAACTTTTCACACAAACACCTTGCAAAACAATTTTCGAAAACAACTTCGTCACACCCTTGAGGACTGATACAAGGGTTATCACAAAGTAAAACGTTTCAAAACAAACACACACACAAGAAATTTTAAAAAAGACGAGCAAGTACCTAAGAGCCCATGGGAAACCATGGATAGAAAGGGTGCTAACACCTTCCCTTTCTATAATCTACCCCCGTACTCAGAAATCTCGAAAAAAAAGGTTTTTTCTGTTCTTTTTCCTTTTCTATGATTGGATAAAAGAAAATTCGGTGGTGTCACTTGCTTACCGCGACATTTTGCAAACAAAAAATTGCAAAACGCAAACCAGTATAATAGTCGGTTCTGCCACTGTATCACAAGGTGCATTTATTTTGCACGTGAATACTTTATCTCCTCAGCAGGAATGTGTTGGTATTTCCCCACAAAGTCAAAATTCATTTCACAGCAGTGTTATTTTGATCCTTCTCATAACAACAAGTGGTGATCTCTTTATTTGAGCAATCTGTACTTCCCCAATAAGTCTATTAATTCCTGAGAAGATGTTTTACTCCGATGAATTATAGTCTCTTCGTTATGAGAGATAGTTCATTGTTGAGGCTGGTTGTACTTCAATGGATGGATGGTCTTTTTTCAATATGCCAAAGACAATTCGTTGAAAGATTCTTACGTCAGTTATTACCATTTTCAAGTGACATCTTGATTAAATAAGAAATTATTACCGTTCTAGGTGAAATCCAGAAGTTGGTAAAGTTTGTTACCCTTTCCAGGAAGAATACCTTGGTTAAAGAAGAAGTTAAGACCCGTTCTAGGTGGAACGCCAGAATTTTGGAAAACTTGTTATTATTAATACATACTCCTACCTTCAGTGGAAGTCGGTAGTTCACCTTCAGTGAAAGTTGGTGTGTCTTTTGCTTTCTACTTTCAGTGGAAGTTGGTAGCTCACCTTCAGTAAAAATTAGTGCATTTTGTATCTCTACCTTCAGTGAATGTTGGTAGTTCACCTCCAGTAAATGTCAGTGTATATGTTATCTCTCTACCTTCGGTGGAAGTTGGTAGTTCACCTTCATTAAAAGTTGGTGTATTCTTTATTTCTCTACCTTCAGTGGAATTTGGTAGTTCACCTTCAGTAAAAGTTGGTGAATCATTTGATTGTTATCTTCAGTAAAAGTCGATATTATTCTATTTTTTCTACCTTCATATCTGAGTTGGTAGTTCATCGTCATTTGTTAGTTGGTATTTACCTCTTTCTCCTCATTGGAATATACCCCAATAGAGTTGAGTTGTTTCCATTCATAAGTACTGATGTCAATCACTTGTTCCCAGTCATAAGCACTAATATCAACCCATTGTTACCAATCATTAGTAATGATATAAATCCTTTGTTCCTAGTCATAAGCACTGATGTCAACCTTTTGTTCCCAGTCATAAGGACTAATGTCAATCATTTATTCCCAGTCGTAAGTACTGATGTCAATCATTTGTTCCCATTCATAAGTACTAATGTAAATCACTTATTTTCAGTTATAAGTACCGATGTCAAACTTTTGTTCCCCGTCATAAGTATTAATTTCAATATTTTGTTTCCAGTCATAAGTACTGATGTCAACCCTTTGTTCCCAGTCATAAGTACTGATGTCAATCATTTGTTCCCAGTCATAAGCAATGACGTCAATCATTTGTTCCCAGTCATAAGCACTAATGTCAATCATTTATTCCCATTTATAAGTATTGATGTCAACCCTTTGTTCCCAGCCATAAGTGCTTATGTCAATCATTTATTCCTAGTAATAAGCACTAATGTCAATCATTTGTTCCCAATCATAAGCATTAATGTTAACCCTTTGTTCCCAGTCATAAGCACTGATGTCAATCATTTGTTCCCAGTCATAAGAACTGATGTCAATCTTTTGTTCCCAGTAATAAGTATTGATGTCAATCTTTTGTTCCCAGTCATAAATACGGATTTCAATCATTTGTTCTCAATCACAAGTACTGATGTTTACCGTCATCCCTGATTTGGTAGTTTATAATTCCCTTATGAATTGACATTTCTCTCTTTTTGCTACCTGCTCGGCGAGTTGGTAGTTTGTTGAATTTTGTTAATCAGTGTGTCCTTTTGTTTTTCCTCATTTGTTGAGTTGATGTTACCTTTGTCTCCTCATTGGGCTTTACCCCAATAAATTTGAGTCTTCTTTTCCCCAGCGGAGTTGATTTTTCTCCAATGAATTCAATTCTCTATTCCCAGAGTCGTGTTATTCCCCAAAGATTTCTTTTCCAGGTTGAACTCAGATATAGTTTGTTGGTTTTATTTTTTGCTTCCCCCGTGTGTCCTGTTCACCTGCATGAAGTTTATATTTTACATTCATAATCATAAGCATCACATGGAATCTTAAGGCCGAAAATAGGTTTTATTTTGTATTTAAGTATCTTCAATCACGTCTAGACAAAGATTTTAACCTTCGTATCTCCGAATAGGAGAAACTTAAATAAGGGCAGTTGTTATACCCAAATTTCCCCCCCTAAGATTTTCTGCCATCTCATAGCATTACATTGCATTAAGATCGCACTATCTTCAAGCTTCGTTCTGCACAATTAAGGTGAGTTCGATTGCTAGGTTCTCAAGAATATTCGAGATAGGTTCATGTGTTTATTTCCATGCCTTATTCAGCAAGTAATCTCAAATTTTGGCAAGCGTGAACAGGGTGAATTAGAATTTTGCCATCTCAAGCTCAAGGGTTCCGTCAGGTAGTAGCAAAGCAGAAACTCAGGGCTTTCGGGATTCAAATACACATCTTACGTGTTCCAATCTATCTAATCATGGATTAATCAAGTCATTATTATTCCAATCTCTTATGAGTTTCAACACGCTCTGAGTTGTGCAAAAAGTCAAGTGTTTCAATTGATTTGAGACAGTGCAGACAGAAATTCTGTATTATGCGTTTCAAGCTTAGAAATTCATAACTTGAAGTCAGAAAATGGTTTGGGAATGATTCTTCAGGCATTAGAACTCTCTAGAGGTCTTCTTCATTCCAACTGTTCGTGTCATAGGCTAATTTTGTGAGGAACATTTTCTAAAGCGCAAAATACCTGAAATGCGTTATATAATGGATTTACCATTTCTCTAGTTTTCGGGTGCTTAAAAATTCGTAACTTATGACTGGAAAATCATCTATGAGTTCCACTTGGAGAATTTAAACCATCTTGTTATTTCCTCTAACTTTCATGTTCAAATGGAAAGCTAATTCACCGAGAAAGATCTCTGGATGCGAGAGTACGTAGAAGCTATACAGTGAAAATAGTGTGTCGAACCACTATTTTTCACATGTTCAAAATTCATAACTTTCGCTCGGTTCGATGTTTTTGATTGGTTCTTTGGGTGAAAAAATTTCTTGATTTTATCTTCGATTTGTATGTTCGGGTCAGAAGTTAATTATTTGCAGAGGGTTTCCAAAAATGCGGATTACTAGAGAAAATTGCATGCCAAAACTGTTTTCTACCAGATTGTTTCTTGATATTGTAAAAATCATAACTCTCTCGATTTTTATCGTATTAGGATGACTCTTTAAGTGTGACATTACAAATTTTGTAAGCTTCAACTTTTCTTCAGGGCCCGAGTTCATATTGTGCTTCGAAGACTTCAGTTTATGGCTCGCATCCAAAAATGCGCACGAAAATAAGCTGAAAATTTCAATACAGTGAAATAAGTCCACTGTTGCCTGCCATTCAAAAAATCATAACTTTCTCGATTTGTATCGTATCAGGGTGATTCTTTCATCACGACGCCACCAATTTCATCACCGACATTTTTGCTTCAAGGATCACACCGAGATTTAGCATCGGACATTATGAGCTTGTGCTTTGTTCGCGTGCCATACCCAAAATAAGCTGTAAAATTATGAACTGTGAATTTTTACACTGCATTTCTCACCGTTCAGGGCAACGTAACTTGCTCATTTTTTATCATATTGAGGTGATTCTTTTGGTGTCGTGTCACAAATTTCGTCATCAAGAGATTTCTTTCAAGTCGTGTGTCAAGATTTCTCAGCGATTATTAGGAACTTGTGGTTCGATCTCGCTTTGTGCACACAAAAAGTTGAAATTTCAAGTTTTGGAGCCAAACTATATATTTTAAATTTCAAAGTTCAAACACATTTACACTCATATTATCACGTTTCACAGAAATCAAAACCGAAAACTCTCTCTCTTTTCTCCTAACTTCTCTTCAGATCTCTCAAGAACATCTCAACCAAAACAACAAACTCACAAAAGTCATTGAATCTTCATCTTTTCCACTCTCCACAACCGGATTCCATAAGCATCTTCCCTCTGCAAGCTCTCTCACCGCACGAAAACCACTGGTCCTCCGCCTAACTTCCGGCTCCGGCGAACGGTTTCTCCCTCCATCCATCTATCTTTGGCCGCAACACTTCTGAATTCTTCCTCCGTCACCATGCGCTTCAGCCGTGGGTTGTCCTTCCATTAGCTCACGAATTTTCCAGTCATCACCTTAGATTTCTTCGATATGGTAAGTTTCCAGTTCTTGAATCTTGAATTAATTGTTTCTTGCACATTGATTTGATTGAATTCTTGAATTGAAGTGCAAATTGATATGAACATGTAATTGAATTGTTGTGACTGTTTCATGAGATAATTGAATCTTTGATATGTGAATTTAATTGAGAAATTGATGTGTTAATAATGTTGAAAAGTAGAATTGGTTAAACAAGTATTTAATTCTTGTGGATTTGGAAATTCAAGTTGATATTTGTTGATGAGATTTTTGAATTCTTGATTTGTTGGAGCTTAATTGAACATTATGTTAATGTCATAATTCTTGAACTTGATTTGTTTTGTGATATTAATTGAATCGAATTCTTGAAGTTTGTTTGAATTAAACTTGATCCTTGAATTTCAATAATGTTGAGAAATGGAGTTGATTTTTTGGTGATTTCATGAGTTGAATATTTTGTTCAAGACAATGGTTCATGAACCTGTAAATTGATGTTGATTCTTGATTATGATTTTTGATGTCAAATTTTGTTAAATTGGTTAATTGAGGATTTAATCGGGATATACTTTTGTTGATGACTTTTGATGTCGAATTATAGTGTGAGATTCAGATTCTTAAATTGTTGTTGAGAATTAACGATAAATTCATGAGTTAATGATATTTTGGAATAATTTAAATGACGAATTGATTTTCAAAACATTAAAACATTTTGTTCAATTAATTGTATCAACTCATGAATTATATTGTGTGTGATCGTAAACTTGTATTTTGATGTGAATTGATCTTTTGTAACTTGTTTACAATTCTTAAGTGATGGTACTTTTGAACCAATGAACACTTTTGTGCATCCGTTTCCGATTGTTAAATTCAATTTCGGCTAACATTGGTACAAGATGAAGCTTTAACATATTGTTGAAATCTTCTTTCTTTCTTTCTTTTCTCTCTTCTTTTTGGTGGTCTTCAATATGCATAGCATTGCAGCTTTAACATCTTCAGAGTCCACTGCTTTTCTTCCACGAGATGAAGCTTGTTGGCCAATGGAAATGGTTAAACCGCAAACCAATAGTTAATATTTGAAGCTTTGATCTTATTTTATAGCCCTTGACAGAGAGAGACGTTGTGAGGATAGAACCAAATTTTCATGCACCAACGGTTAGTTCCCAATGGATAGAATAAGGTGTAAGAGTTTAGAAAGTATAAAATAATATTTTTCTATCCTGTCACTGTTCAATGATAGCTTTCGACCTTTTCTTCTGAATAATATTTTTTATTAAACTTATAAACAGAGATCTCTTAAGTAAAGAAAGATAGTTGTAAATCCAGCTGTTTGTTCCCAACGGTCACAATGAGAGTGGTTGTCAATATAATATAAAAGACTGTCCTTATGCAACCCTAGAGGGTAGAGGTCACATGAACTTTATGTACCTTTTGCACAACACCACACATTAACCATTTGAAATTTCTTCTTATCTTTAGAGGCTTCATATATTTAAATGTTGAAAATTTAATATTATTGTAGAAGAATCTTTCTTATGAGCCTTAGAACCCAAGTCTTGGAGTCTTCCGAACTTGTCACATAGAACCTTGTTCTTCAGAGTCTTCAGCACTTGGTTGTAGGAACTTCCTTTTCTTTAGAGCATCAGAACTTGTTCAACATAACCTTGTTCTTCATAATATTCATAACTTGTAACACAAAAGTAAAGTTTTATAAGGCCTCCAAAACTAAATTACAAAGCCACGATCAGAACTTCTTGTAATAACGTTTGTAATATATGTTGTAGAAGATCAGCTCAGAACCTTGACTTTACCGAAACATGTAACCACATATTTCCTTCTAGAGTGTATGTTTAGAACTTGATGACATCACACGCATTGTACCAGAGTTAGAACATTATACCAACAACTACACACTAGACGAAACCATTAGTGTATACAATTATTCTCTAAGATAACATGTGAAGTTATCATCAAAATCTCAAGGCCAGATGTAGGAAACACTTCTTGTTCTTACAATCTCCCCCTTTTTGATGATAACAAGACCATGTATTTTTATAGAACAATTTATACAAGGTAATCACTATAACTGACAAATTCAGAGTTAAGCTCACATCTCCCCCTAAATCTGTTAAACCCAAAATTTCATTTAAGCTTATTCAGAGTCTCCCTCCGAGCCTAAGACTCACATAATAAATTTTGAGCATCACAACATAAGAATAGAGAAGTAACACTTCCCTACAGTAACTCATCAGAGTCTGACTAGAACACCCGGTCTTCATCTCAGAACCTGGTTTTTATCAGCACTTGATGAAGAATCAAAACTTGATTTGAGCCTAATTGAATAATGCCACACATTATGTATCAGCACTTTTAGACCATGATTCTGATATCACAACCTAAACACTATGCTTCTTAAACATGAACCTTTGATATGATATTATCGACTCTATCAGACATTCAGACAATTCACAACTTCTGAATAGAGCGTATGTTGTTGAAGCACACGTATCAGAGCATATATTTTGAGTGGCATCTTTGTATGAGAGAATGCATCAAAATGTTGACTTGTCTTCCTTTCAGGAGAACACAACTTCTGAGATTTGAGTCTGAATTTTATACTTTTAGAAAGTTAACAACTTCTGAATACTATGATATCAAGCAAGACTATCTTACTTTCAGTAAGTTTATAACTTCTGAATTGTGTTTGGTATATCTGTTTGAATATTCATATATTCACAAGATGTACAACATCTTAGATATAAAATCAGAGTTGGTATCATCCATAAGGTTTTCAACCTTAGCATCAAGATCTTCTTCTTCAACCTGTATTCGAATACTTGGTGAACTTGTTTAGAGTTCCCAGAATGAAACATAAAATAAACAGTTAGTAGCAACAATATTATACATGTTTGTTAATTTGTTATCAAAATCATATTTTACTTTCTCCCCCTTTGTCAGAAATCAAAAAGGTGATAAGGGACAGAGAGAATTAGATTAAGAAGATAATCAACTCAGGAAATAGAATTTATTGATTTAAGCAATAACAAAAATATTAAAGTACCAGATGAAGGAAATGGAGAGAGTAAAGAGACTAAATAATAATTAAAGTAGACATGCAAAGAGAATTTAAATACACAGATTAAATTGAAAGACAAGAAAGGTAATAAAGGTAGAGAAAATTTAAACAGAGAAGGTAACTAACATAGGAAGCGTGATTCATTTAAATTAAAGAAAAATGCAAACACAATAAAATGACTTAGAACACTAGACATAAGGAAACAACACAGGGGAACCTATCTATCTTCATCTTCCAGAATATTACATCTTTTATCAGCGAGCGCTATATCGGGTCCCATTCTAATCCTGCAAATTATACCAATTATTTCTGCTTTGAAGAGCAGTTCAGTTAGAACTAGTCCGTAAGGAATGTAGGATTTAGTAAGAGCTCTTGAAGAGGTTACAGAATCCTTCATATGATTGAATATAGTTTGGGGGAAATTAATTTCGATACGATTCAACAAGTAGTAGAGAAAGATCTGATCTTCGTGAAATAGAAAGTTCTTAACAACACCACGAGGACGAAAGTTTGCCAAGATTAGACGAAACCATACTTTATCTAGAGGTAGAAGAGTTTCCGGTTTAGTGGGTTCGTATTTGACAGGTGTGTCGAAGAGTGGGGGGAGTTTATTATAGATTGATGGATGAACTTATTCTATGGTAATCCCGAAATTTGGACATTTGATGGTTTCAGTAATATTAGAGAGAGTTATGGTAAAAGGTAGGCCAAAAATACTAGAGTTAATGTAACTACCGTTGCTTCTTACAGAGAAATATAGCCAGAAGTTTTTCAACAAATTTGGATATATAGGACCACAAAGAAATTCATAGTATCTTGTCCAGTTTTTCACATGTTGGCCAAGTGACAAGTGAAGATTTACATCTTTGAGCTGAGACCATTTGAGTTATTCTTAATTGATGGCTTCTAAAATATTGCTATCACCAAGGAAGGTTTGTAGAGACATGATGAGGAAGGGAAGATGATGAAAATATTTTTGAAAGAAGGAGATGATGAATATATTCAAGGAAGCATATGAATATATATATAAAGAGTGTGACTAACTGGACAAATGACAAGGTAGAGAGACGTATCACTCATAAGATTATGATGTGATAGCTTAGGACAGAATACTTAACGTCAAGAAAGATTGCATAGGGTTTAAAGGATTATTCTCACATTGGGAACAACAAAATTATTTTGAAAGAGACAAGATATTTTTATTTTGTTCAAAGTTTTATTATTAATATTCAGAGATTTTTAATTTCTAGAGTATTTCTTATTAGGATTTGATCAGTGGATACTTATAATTAATTACTTTAGCTTGAATTACTTTGACCCTTGTTAGAGTTTTTTTTTTGTTTAAATTTTTGAGAGCATATCTATTTGTTTTTTTTTTTAATATTTTAGTTTTAAGATAGATTATTTATTTCCAAGAAAAGAATAGATTGACATAATTTTTCATTTATCCATGGGGGAAATACAAACATCATTTAGATAAACAAGACAACATACAAATCACCCAAGAAACCCTCATAACCTACTTTTGATAGACGCGGGCTAAGCACATGCTAGACTTCAAGAACTTCACATCTTTCCTCCTCAAGAACATCGTCAGGTCCATTATGACGAATTGCTTCAACAATCCATGCACTAAATAAGAGAGAGGAGAGGACTCTCCCATAAGGGATAAAGGAAAGATAACGATTTCCAGAGGTAGCAATCGAGTTCCTGAGAAAGTTGAAATGGTTTGGAGCAGATTTATCCTAACGTGATGCATGAGACAATAAATCAGAACTTTATCTTTATGAGATAAAATATGCAGATTTATTCCTCTAGGCGGAAATTTGTCACAAGAAGTTGAAACCATGTGGTTGCGGTAGGAAGGAGATTTTCAGGATTGTTTGGTTCATACATCTCAGAGGGATCATGAATGAGTCTGAGATTTTCTTGAAAGAGGGAGTGTTTTGAATTGCTTTAAGTGTGGTACCTGCTTGAGTACACCCCTATTGCAGCGGAAATTGATGTTGGAGTGATGGTGATAGGTTTGCTAAAAATAGTTGAGGATATGGACACACCATCAACATAAGCATATAACCAAAACTAATAAATCAGATTAGGATAGATGGATCCATGCAACATGGCGATGTAGCGAGACCATACTTGGAGAGTGAAGCTTTTAGTGATACCAAACTCAGTGATAAGTGCAAATTATAATTATTTTTGTATATACTTTTTGTTGCACTTATCTACTTTTTGTTTGTAAAATCATTGAATAATCCTGACTTTTATGTAAATTTGTTTAGTTTATGTTTATTTCTGTTTTTATGTATATCGTGTACCATTTGATGTTTTTCCATTTGTTTTGTAGGTCTTTATTGTGTATTTGGAGCATGAGCAATAAAGTATCGAAGACACGACTTCAAACACGCGATTTTGAGCAACTCGTCAACAAATAAGGATAAAAATAAAAGAATAATAAATCATAAATTTGGTTTATATTTTTCCACTTTTAGAAAGAGAATTGAATAAGCTTTTCAACACTTCAAACTGGGTGCAAATCAGAGTTACGGTTCTCAAGTTATGGCGAAAACAAAATGCTGATTTATTTCTCATGACAACAGAGCGCGCTTAGCGGGATTTTGCCGCTTAGCGCGGTCCCCTGGACAGAATTACACTAAAAGTGGCAAAAAAACACATTTTTTAGGTTATGTGTTGGGGTATTTATTCCCAACTCATCAAACTTTCATTCTTTGATATTTAGAGCTTAGAAAACAACATTTGTGGCTTACAATCGGATGATCCGGGGTCAGAAGCTTAATGGATCGTGTTTGACAATGCGGGAAATTGGGTTTTCTCTTCTATTCTTCTCTTTGTAACTACTATTTGTTGGATTTTGTATGTAACTTTATCTTGTTATATGTATATTTATTGCTCATGGTGTTGTATGAAACTTTCTTTACAAATCTTTGTTGATGTTTATCCTTTTTAGCTTGCTAAGAGTTTGGGTTTGAGATGTTGCCGAGATTGACGAATTAATTCTGGGATTAGGATGAATATCTATTAGGCTTATATTCTAGAGATAGATTTAGGATTAGTAATCACTTAGGTATTCAGTCTTAATGCCTCCGTGTTGTTTATGTTGTGCTGAGAGATCGTCGACATATAGCGATATAATTGATATCTCACTCTGCGTTAGAGATGACCTCTTTGTGAGCGATACATGACGATATTGATGAGTAGTTAAGGTCAAGTGCAACTGGGTAGTAAATTTAGGTATTTGATATGGTAGACGAAATACAAAGTCGAGAGTTCCTTAATATTCAAAGAATGAAATTCTTTTTATGTTTATAACTTTTAATTCCCGCACCTTACAAACAAACCCATTTAAAACCAAACTCACAAACGCGAGAGTTTATCGAATGGCGAATCAATAACCAATCTCTATGGACACGATACGATATAACATAAATATCACCCGGTAAAAATAATACTTTACTTTTTGCTTGTCGGTCTACTGCAACAACAAAATGGCGATGTTGCCAAGGATTGGTTCTATTGTTTTCGCATTGCGATGATTCTTTTGTTTTTGAGTTTTGTAATTAATGTATATGTTGTATATAAATTGTATATTAACTTGTATATGATATTTGTGCATATATGTGTTTTTCTTTGTTTTCACGTATTATTGTGAATTGTCTCGTTATCGTAACGTTTGTTGTGTGGATGTTAGGAAACTTTCTTTAGGCCTGCGCAGTGTGACAATACCATGGCATGACGAGAGGAGGTTACTAGCTCACACAATAAAAGCTTCGAGCTTACAACGTAAAATAAGCATGTTTGTTTGTATCCGTTTTTGTTATGTGTTGGCTTGTGTTTTAACACGTTGAACTCATATTAGTTTTTAAATTTAAAATTTTCACTTTTCAACTTGTTAATTCCTTTTTTCCCTTTTGTTTCATTATGTACAATTATGTGTTTCCGCAAGTTTGTCGTGTTTAGCTTGTTGAAGTATTTTTGTTAATGTTGTGAATATTGTAATTGATGTACATATAGTGTGTAGGTGATGGTGGAGTTGCATAACAGCTGCACCAGATGTTGCTATCTTTTTTTTTGCATCTGGTATAGCGCGCTAAGCATGCTCCATGCCGCTTAGCATGCTCTGTTGTGCAAAGCCAGTAAATTCTTTTTAAATTTTTTCTTGGCTTGTCTTTTTCCGACTTCCACCTAGGTATTGTAGCAGTAAATATTATTAGTATAATTAATTCTTTTGTTGTTGTTTGTACTCAATTTTGGTTTGATAGCTTGAAGTTACTTTTGGGGATTTTCTAAGTTTGAGTGTGTAAACTTGCAAATGCGTGGTAATGATATTGTTAAAGTTTTGTACACGTTCGAGGTATGTGTTTATCGCTTTCTATACCTTAGAATATTCATGATACTTAGACTTTTTACAATTTTTATGTCATTCATTATTTTGTATACGTATTCATTTGTGAATCACTTTAGTTCCTACCCTTTTTTGTGAGGCAGCTTTCCATTGTTCACATATGTTGGAGACCTCAATTCTTGTTTCAAGTTGATTTTATTATGTTTAATATTTTATTTATATTGATTGTATGAATGCAAAAAAGTGATCAAGGCAATTTTTGTTCCATTTTGAGCACAACTACCCTTGGCCAAATAGTCAATTCATCTTATGAGTGTGTAATCATTAGTAACCTCTTTGAGTGTTTTGTTGATATCCATGTCATTTTTGCTAAATGCTTGTCTATGATTGTTTAGTTTCCTTTTTTCCATGGATGTTGATTTTTTTGTTTTCTTGAACTTTCAACTATGATTTTTAGTAAAATTTTTACCTTGCCTTAGAAAGAAGGGAGTATTCACTTTAATGTATGGTTGAATTCAAGTTGGGGAGAAAAATGATTATGTATTTATTGGATGAATTCTATGAGGTTGAAAAGAAAAGGAAAGAAAAAATGTGAAAAAGAAAGATAGAAAAAGAAAGAAAAAAATTGAAAAGCATTGAAAAAAGAAAAAAAAAAGAGTATGTAATAATGTTGTGTTAATAAGTGATGGTTCTTTGGTGTGAAATTTGTGGTAAATAAGAAGTTTGATTGAAATTTTATTGTTTGAATCTTTGGTGGATTGATCACTCCCTTAGGTTTAGGCAAGTTTTTGTTTCGATTAGCTTTAAGACTTATCACTTGTTTGTTAACCAAGCCACATTACAACCTTGAAAGCCCTTGAAATTCTTGCTTTTGTATTTTCAATGTGAATTTTTGGATGAATGCATAATTTAGTCTTTTGTTTGCAAGATTGTGGATGAGTGAAAATACCTCATTTTTGTGTTTTTCATCTACCGATGATTATGTTTCCTAGGTGTGACTCATTTGTGAACTAGTATTATTTTAGAATGTTTGGCATAATCTTTGTATTTAACATTTGTTTCATGTTTTTGTTATTGTTGTAGTTTAGTGGAAGGTATATTTCTTTATGTGTACCGTTTTTCATTTGAGCCATTGCATTTGTTTTCCGTTTTTCAAAACTAGTTGATTCACGATTCTTTGGTTTATAACTTCTAGTTCTTCGAGTTGTTTGACCTTGTTTGAGGACAAATATAGTTTAAGTTAGGGAGAGTTTGATAAGTGCAAATTGTAGTTATTTTTGTATATACTTTTTGTTGCACTTACCTACTTTTTGTTTGTAAAATCGTTGAATAATCTCGACTTTTATGTAAATTCATTTAGTTTATGTTTAGTTGTGTTTTTGTGTATATAATGTACCGTTTGATGTTTTTCTTTTTGTTTTGTAGGTATTTATTGTGTATTTGGAGCATGAGCAATAAAGTGTGGAAGACACGGCTTCAAACGCGCGATTTTGAACAACTCGTCGATGAATAAGACTCAAAATCAAAGAATAAGAAATCATCAATTTGGTTTATATTTTGTCATTATTAGAAAGATCATTGAATAATCTTTCTAACACTACGAACTACGCGCAAATCGGAGTTACGGTTATCAAGTTATGGCGAAAACAAAATGCTAATTTTATTCTCATGATAGCAGAGCACGCTTAGCGGGATTTTGCCGCTTAGCGCGTCCCCTGGACAAAATTACGTTAAAAGGGGCAAAAAACACATTTTTTAGGTTATGTGTTGGGTATTTGTTCCCAACTCATCAAACCTCCATTCTTTGATATTTAGAGCTTAGAAAACAACATTTATGGCTTGCAATCAGATGATCTAGGGTTGGAAGCTTGATGGATCGTGTTTGACACAGTGGGAAATTGGTTTTTCTCTTCTCTTCTTCTATTTGTAACTACTATTTGTTGGATTTTGTATGTAACTTTATCTTGATTATATGTATATTTATTGCTCATGGTGTTGTATGAAAATTTCTTTATAAATCTTTATTGATGTTTATCCTTTTTAGCTTACTAAGAGTTTGGGTTTGAGATGTTGCAGAGATGGACGGACTGAATCCAGGCTTAGGATGAATATATATTAGGCTTAGATTCTAGAGATATATTTAGGCTTAGTAATCACTTAGGTATCGACTCTTAATGCCTCTGTGTTGTTTATATTATGTTGAGAGATCATCGACATATAGCGATACAATTGATATCTAACTCTGTGTTAGAGATGACCTCTGTGTGAGAGATACGTGACGATATTGACGAGTAGTTAAGGTTAAGTGCAAATGGGTAGTAAATTTAAGTATTTGATATGGTAGACAAAATACAAACTCAAGAGTTCCTTAATATTCGAAGAATGAAATTCTTTTTATGTTTATAACTTTTAATTCCCGCACCTTACAAACAAACCCATTTAAAACCAAACTCACAAACGCGAGAATTTGTCAAACGGTGAATCAATAACCAATCTTTGTGGACACGATACGATATAACATAAATATCACCCGGTAAAAAATAATACTTTACTTTTTTCTTTCCGCTCTACTGCAGCAACACTCAACCCTGCTGAGTCGAGGACGATGTTCATAGATGACTTTCGAAGTTCTTTGAAACCTTGAAAAGTTCTTATGGCCATTGGAATAGTGATAGAGATTTTGTATGAAGGAGAGAGAGAGAGAGAGAGAGAGAGAGAGAGAGAGAGAGAGAGAGAGAGAGAGAGAGAGAGAGAGAGAGAGAGAGACTGACAAAGAATGAGCTAGGTGGGTATTTAAGTAGATAAGGAAGTGTAACTGACTGGAAAAAATATAAACAGATGGAAGAAGGATGAAACTGAATGGTTTGAGAAACAGACAGGTAGATAGAGACACTGAACTTGCAACTCAATAAATGAAAACTTGTGAGCAAGGGTATATTTAACATTTTCCAAGAAAAGTAACAGATACGTACAAATTCCTAGAAGGAATAGGTATAGATGCGCATAAAGGAGAATTTTTTAGGAGGGGGAGAACACTACTTAGAGTTAGGTTATTTAACTTAGTTACTTAATTTTTGTTAATAATATTTAGACGACTTCTTTTAGTTTTTTAATTCGTATGCATATTTCTTAGATATTTATTTAGACTTTTCAAGACTTCTAAAGAAAAGAAAAGCAACTAAACTGTTATTTGAGACTGAGAATGGGTTTAGAGGAAGAGTTTGTACAGAGAAAGTGATATTAACAAGTTGAGAAAACTCAAAGCTACTGAACAAAATCTTGTCTTATGATAATTTAAACAAGTAATCTTTCCTGAGTAGGATAGCTTCTAACAGGTAGAAGTATCTATTAGTAATTTGTTTAGAAGGCGTATGAGTACTAACCTGAGACTTTGTTAATGAGCTTGTTTCTGCACAACCCTTAGCAAGAGTTTCTTCTTGTATCTTCAGATTCCATTCTTTATGTTGAGGTTCTTCTTTCAAATGAAGCGAGTGCCATCATGAAAACTAAACCCATGAGCATTTATTCAAAAGGTGAAGTCTTCGAATAATCTTCTTTGTAGACATCAGAAGCTTCTGAAAGAGCATCTTCATATTTCACTTCTTGTTCTTCAGTAGTAGTTTTTCTTGCTTCAGGAGGTATAGCTTTTGATATTCTCCCAATCCTATTTATACTTCTGAGAGAAGTGTTAGTCCTTTCAGAGTACTTGATGAATTTTCTTGGGATGATGTTGATTTGATCATTTGCTGCTGATGGAGAGCTTTTATTGAATGAGAAGATAAATTCCCTTTCCATGAGGTGCTTGAACCTTCAGAATCATGAGAACTTGCTTTAGGGAATCAATCATCATATTTTTGATTCTTGCCCAAAGTTTTAAATCCTCTACAAAACAGGTTTTAAATTAGAAAATCTTTTAATCATTTGAGTAGCAGACAAATACATAATTTTCTCTAATTGGATCTCTCTATGCAGTTAAGTGTTTGATCTTAAATCAATAACAGAGTTGGGCTCAGATACTAATTGAAGGTAGAGAAAACACAAGAAAGGGGGGGGGGGGGAGGGGGTTGAATTGTGTTCGTAGAAAATATTCCCCATTAAAATTCTAAGCACTCAAATGATAATAGCAATGTATATAATGAAGATAAAAGACACAAGTATTTTATCCAGTTTCATCGTTAACTAGGCTACTCCTTTCCACCCTCGCAAGGATGATTTTTCCTTATCCAATGAGTTAATCCACTATAACCAAACTGATTACAATCGCACGGGCAATCATCGGTGACTAACATCCAATGGCACGTTCAGGGATCCAAACTAGAAATAAAGTCCATTGACCCAATAAAATCTCATCTTCAAGATATCTTACCAGGATTTCCTTGTAATGATATCCATCTGGGATCTCACAAGAGTCTGACCTTCACTTGGTCCTCTTGAGATATTACTACCATAGACCCAAAAAAATCCGATCCCGCAAGATCTCTTATCAAGATTTCCTACAATGACCACAACCATTATCTTCTTGAGATCAGACCTTCACTCGATCTCTCAAGGAACTAATCAAAAAAAGTTGATGGGTTCTTGTGTTTACATAGTTGCTTCTACTAAGCAGAAACACAATTGTTTTGAGCATATATTGTTTTACACTTCTTTGAGCAATAACTCAAGTGTTAAAATAATTTACATGAAGAGATATGAACATAAACACTATTCGAGCAACAAATCTAGTATTCATTACAATGTTCTACAAAGATGTATATGATCAGAAGTTGGGTATTATCTTGTTGTGTTCTTCTTCATCTTCTTTGTTGAGCAAGCTATGAGCAAAACTCCTTGTTTTTTCTGAGATCTACAAAGATGTATGTGATTGAAAGTTGAGTAACATCTTGTAGTCTTCTTCTTCTTGAGAAAGCTACGAGCAACAACTCCTTGCTTCTTCTATTTCATCTAAGATGCATATGATGATAGTTGAATGGCATCTTGTTGAAATCTTCTTTCTTTCTTTTTCTCTCTTCTTTTTGGTGGTCTTCAGTATGCATATCATTGTAGATTTAACATCTTCAGAGTCCACTGCTTTCCTTCTACAAGATGAAGCTTGTTGGCCAATGACAATAGTTAAACCATAAAATAACAATTAACCTTTGAAGCTTTGACATTCTTTTATAGCACTTGATAGAGAGAGACGTTGTGAGGATAAAACAGACTTTTCCTGCATAAACCGTTAGTTCCCAACGAATAGAATAAGGTGTAAGAGTTTAGATGGTATAAAATAATATTTTCAATATCCTGTCACTGTGCAATGATAACTTTTCACCTTTTCCTCTGAATAATATTTTTCTATTAAGCTTGTAAACGGAGATCCGTTAAGTAAAGAAAGATAGTTGTAAATCAAACTGTTTGTTCCCAACAGTCACAATAAGAGTGTTTGCCAATACAATATAAAAGACTGTCCTTATGCCACCCTAGAAGATAGAGGTCACAGACACTTTATGTACCTTTTGCACAATATCACACGTTAACCATTTGAACTTTCTTCTTATCTTCAGAGGCTTCAAATATTTTCATGTTGAACGTTGAAGCTTGTTGTAGAAGAATCTTTCTTATGAGCCTTAGAACCTAAGTCTTGGAGTCTTCAGAAGTTGTCATATAGAACCTTATTCTTCAGAGTCTTCGGTACTTGGTTGTAAGAACTTCCTTTTCTTCAGATCATCAGAGCTTCTTCAGCAGAACCTTGTTCTTCATAATCTTAAGAATTTGTAAGACAGACCTAAAGATTTAGAAGGCCTCCAAAGCTAAACAACAAAGCCACGGTCAAAACTTCTTGTACTAACGTTCCTAAGGAACATTGCAGAAGATCAGTTCAGAACCTAGACTTTACCGAAACATGTAACCACATATTTTCTTCCAGAGTGTATGTTCATAACTTGATGATGTCACACGCCTTGTACCAGAGTCAGAATATTATAGCATCAGCTACACACTAGACGAAACCATTAGTGTGTATAATTAATCTCTAAGATAACATGTGAAGTTGTCATCAAAATCTCAAGGCAAGATGTAGGAAACACTTCTTGTTCTTACAATTTGCCCATTTTTGATGATGACAAAACCATGTATTTTGATAGAATAGTTTATACAGAGTAATCACCATAACCGACAAATTCACAGTTAAGCTCATAGCTCCCCCTGAATCCATTAAAGCCAAAATTTCATTTAAGCTTATTTAGAGTCTCCTCCTGAGCCCAAGACTCACATAATAAATTTTGAGCATCACAACATAATAATAGAGAAGTAACACTTCCCTACAGTAACTCAACAGAGTCTGACTAAAACACCTGGTCTTCATCTCAGAACCTGATTTCTATCAGCACTTGATGAAGAATAAAAACTTGATTTGAGCCTGATTGAATAATTCCACACATTATGTATCTGTGCTTTTAGACCATGATTCTGATATCACTACCAAAACATTTTTCTTCTCAAGCATCAGGCTTTGATATGATATTCTCCACTGTATCTGACATTCAGACAGTTCACAACTTCTGAATAGAGCGTACGTTGCAGAATCACACGTATCAAAGCACAAATTCTGAGTGGCGTCTTTGTATGAGAGTGTGCATCAGAATGTTGACTTGTCTTACTTCCAGGAGAGCACAACTTCATTGGTTCGGTTTGGTTTGGCTTTTAGTATTTTTTTAAAATGAAACTGAACCAAACTAATCGATTTTGTTCTATTTGGTTTGATTTGATTAATCGATTTACAATATTTTTTAAAAATATTATATTCATCAGTGTATTCTTCACTATCGTAATTTTATGGGGTATTTTATTATATTATTTTTTTAAATAATACATTTTAGATCATTTATTCCATGCTCTATTTTTCAAACAAATTATAAGTTGATCTTAATTCATACGAAACAGTGACATAATTTTCATTGAATCATAAAATATGTTTATTGTCTAATATGAAAGTTGGTACTTGGCATTAGAAGGTTAAGAAGAGATTTGAAAGCTTAACTAATAAAACACAAGAATAACAACAAAAAATTTCAATACACATAAATCAACATGTTTCACACCTCAAACACATATAAAAACTATTTCCTAACAAAACTAGAAGGAGTTTTGTTGAAGAAGAAGAAACAAAAAAGGTTAAAAATTTGAAAACTAATGAAGAGAACTTGAACACAAAGAAGACGAACATAACATAACGACGATAGAGAGAAATAGTGATGAAGGGAAACGAGAGCAATGGTTCGGTGAAAGCAGTTTTTGTGACTTATGGTTTCTACTTTTTATGTTTTGGAGTTTGGTTCTAGATGCATTATTTTGCTGAAAGAAAGAAAAATCTATTTTGCTTGAATCTTTTCTTAGATTTCTTCCTCAATGATGTACCGGGGGAAGAGGTATGCTTGAACTTTTGCTTAGATCGTTTTGATTCTCTTGGGATTTGAATGCATCATCGAGTTAATTGAAATCTACCCTGCCCCTGGTTAAGATTAAGGTTTTTTTTTAGAAAAATAAAACAAAACTCCAACTCCTGGCTCGAGGGGGTTAACTACGGATTATCTCCTTATATCTCCACTGTTTGGGAAGTGAAACAATGCCTTACATTGTCAGCTAAGCCTTACTATTAAAAAGCATACGTCAACAAAATTCAATTATTTTGTATTTTCATCATTCTTCACCAAAGTTTGTTAAAGTTATGCAACGGAAAATAGAAAAGAAGAATAGAAAGTCGTTGATTATTTATGGAATGGATCGATTTCAAAAACATGCATGATTGTTTTATTAGAATTACTTGATAAAAGATACAAAGTTTATAACAAATAATACTTAGCAAGAAAGAAATTACAATTTGAAATGAAAAATTCCTAATGATCTAGAGATAAGCCCTCTTGTTGATCCACTGGCTTTAGGGGATTCTTCTTAGTCTTTGGATTTGTCAAAGTAAGGGCGACCATTCGCCAATAAGACCCCTTCTTCAAAAGTCAACTGCTTATTGTCGATCAAATTTTGGACCTTGTATCTGAAAGCCCAACATTTTTCAATAGTATGCTTTGGGGAATTGGCATGATACTCACACCCGACGTTTGCATCATACTTAGGCGAGAGTTCCCCACTCGGAGGATTCAGTGACTTGAGTAAATGTTGTAGCAGCTGAATATGCGGTATAGGAAGTGGATCAAATCTCCTGGTGATAGCTTTTCTCTTTTCCTTTGTAGGAAATATCTCTTATGTTGATAGGGTTGTTGTAGTTGCTGTTGAGGTGGAGGAATTTCCAACATTGGTGGTGTGATACGGTGGCAGAATCGACTGTTATACTGGTTTGCATTTTTTGTTTGCAAATGTCATAGTAAGCAAGAGTCTCCATTGACTTTTCTTTTATCCAACAAATGAAAGGGTGAAAAGAACAGAAAAAGAAGTTTTTCGAGATTTTCTGAGTAAGGGGGTAGATTATGGAAAGGGAAGGTGTTAGCACCCTTTCCATCTGTGGTTTTCCACGGGCTCTTAGGTACTTGCTCATTTTTGAAAACTGTTATCGTGTTTGTGTGTTTTGAAATATTTTTGTTAGCTTTATGATAACTCTTGTATCAGAACCTCAAGAGTGTGATAAAGTGTTTTTTGAAAAAAAATCTTTAAAAGTGTGTAAGTGTAAAAAATTAGGTTTGAGCAAGTACTTAAGAACAGTCTACCTACTCGAAAAAGGATGTTATTTTCCTCTTTTCCTTTAAATAGTGTTATCCCACTATTAGTGAGTAGGTAGCCCTATCGTTGGGTGTTGAGGGACTATCAAAGGGACGCTTATGGTCATTGAAGGCAACACGTAAGGGTACCTTAGCATTTCGAAGGGACTGTCATCATATAGGAAACACAGAGGGACAAGATCATTTCTCGTAGACAAGTCGAGGGACGTTAGGGACTATGATCTTTATGATAACTTTATAATTGAGGGTCTTTTCTAAGATATTCCTACGTTCGAGGGACATGACCATTGTTTTCCGAAGCAACCAAGTGAGGTATACCCTAGGGGTGCAAGTGTGTAACAGTGTTTTTTTTCCAGATATTTATCTTGAGATTAGTGATCTAATGATTAATTAATTTAATCTTGACATGCACGCCTAATTACTAACAATTTATATACAGACATATAAGAAATATAAAACGAGAAATAAAGTTCCTGCAGCTATTACAAGGCTTTGGCGTAGATACATAAATGATGACTGAAAAAGTAAAATGCGAGAATTGAAAACCCTAATTAACTATTACAAACCGGGCGCAATTACATAAATGATAAAAAATAATCATATGGAAAAATAATAACGCGCGAAAATTAAGACTGACCTATGTTTGAAACCCTAAAAGTCTAATTGCCTATTAAAAATATTTTGGTATTTTATGAAAAAATTTGGATTTTAACCTAATTCTCTAATTAATTTTATTTAATGAAATAGGTCAAAATAATTAAATCAAATTAATTTATTTATCAAAAATTAAATTTAATTAGAAAAAACCTAAGACTATTATTTTTTGTGATTTTATGATTTTAATGATTTTATGATTAAAATAAAATTGGTTTTTAAAAAAACATAAAACAATGAAATAAAATAAAAAGTAAAGAGAATAGAAAGTGGGCCTGAGGGGGGTGAGAAAGCAAGCTGGGGGTGCAAACTGGAATTCCAGAGCCCAGATCTCATGCAAGCCCAACACCTGCACTGGATCTGGTGTTGTTGTGTTAGAGAAGTCTATTGTGTGCCTGCGTGCTAGAGGCACTAGATTTGGAGGATGAGTGATCCTATGGCTGGATCATGAGGGTGCATGATGCGCGCCTGGGGATGTAACGTACTAGAATTTGCATAAAACATCAAGAAAATAGAAAAGTGCTAGACCTGGGATCGAACCCAGGTCCCTTCCTTCACGTATTCAAACCCTTTCCAACTGCACTGCCTGCTCATTCATGTACATAATAGCAAAAAAACAATATAATATGAAAACAAGGCAATGGTTGACTCATCGAAACATGCGTGCACTTCTGGGGCCCTGGAATTTAAATGGACCAATGGACCAAAAAAGGGTTGTGCCACGCCATGCTTCACCTGGGTCAAAACCCTAGAGACGCCAGAGTTAACACTCCGGTCGTCTTCTCCGGCAGGCCCCCACCATCAATCCTGCAAAACAGCCACAATAAACGCAAAAGAAAGACCCTACCCCCCTAATTCGAGGGTTGCGAACCCAGTGGTGGTATCCAATTGGTGTGAAAGTCCCTGTACAGGGAGATACGAATCTTGTTGTTATTTACGCCCTAATAATGGCAAACAATTATTTATCCATCAAACCTTATCAGCGATTGCCCAGACCTGTTCCTTTCCCTCTTTTGATCATGTTAATGGAGTTAGAATGGATTGAAATAAGCCATAATAAAAAATACGAAAAATAGAAAAAACATGAAATTATGAATCATGCATGGTGAGTTTCAACGTGCTCTGGCCATGGATGATGATCCATACTTACTAATGCTTACCTCAGGAATACCAAGGAGTGATTAGAAGGCTTTGAAACTGGCTAGAAAGGTGAATTCGAATGACACACTTTTTGACTTTTTTGGGTGAAATATTAGGGTTCTTTTGAGACAAGTTGCGCATGTGTATTAGGTCTAGGGTTGCTATATATATGTAGTGAATCTCATTAGGATTATATTTGTAGCAAAATATCCATGCCTTGATGAGAAAATATCTTCTCTCCAAATATTTTATTTTTGCTTGTTTTGGAACAAATCCAATCTTCCTTCTCTTCATGATTCTTCTTTGGATTGCCAACATGTTTTGTCCATCATTTGAATAGAAAAAGATTCTCAATCAAGTCTTCCATTATTTCTATTATTTACTTTAGTTAATTTTGCATTTTAATGGATAAAATATCAAAATAAATAGTATAAATGATAAAATAATTTATGACTGAGCTCGGGGGTCGTGGGCCATGTTAGAAACAAGTTTCAAGCATGAAAAGATGGGCCCATTTGGAAAAAATTCAAGTTAGGTCAATATTGGCTTCATGCATTTTTTAAAAATTGGTCAACTTTAGCAATGCATAACTTTATCAATTTTAACCCTAAGAGGGTATTCTTGGACTTTTTAGAGAGCTTAGGATATCCTCTAAACAAATTTTTTGGTTTCATCTCAATTGGATCTTCCATGTTCATGTAAGGAGCTTTGACCCAAAAGGTGTTTTTGTTGACTTTTTAAAAGGACCTATAATATATGAGCTTGTATCTTTTGATTGAGGCATTTCTTGAACTTTAGGGATGAAGAAAAGTTGTAGGGAATTGGATTATCTTCAAAATGAGACTTTGTGGAAATTTTTTTGATAAAGTATGAGAAAGTTATATCTGGTCAAGTTTGGTTGACTTTTCCTATAGAAACCCTAATTTGCCATTTTTGACTTTTAATGAGTTAGGAGCATTTCTTGAGGAATCATGATAAAACCTTCACCAAATGATGGATATCACTTCAAAATGTTGATGTTGACCAAAAATATTGAAGTTTGACTGTATTTGGGCCATAGTTGACTTTTGACCTAGTATAGTTGATTTCCAGGCATTTGAGCAGTTGACTGACAAACTTGTTGTTCAAGGTATGAAATTTGGAATGGGTGATCTTGAGGACATATTAGGACAATGGATAACATTTGGTATCCTTGGGACTCACACATCTTATTTAAAATTGAAACCCTAGTTTGATATTCATTGCCTTAGGAGGAGAATTTGTCTGGTCAATTCTTGGTCATCCTTGAGCAATTAAGGACCTTTTGAGATATGTCTTGAGTGAAATGAGAGGGAAAATTTTGGGGTACAACAACTTCCCCTGTTCAATCTTCTTAAACCTGAGGATGTAGATTGGCTGGTCTGCCTTTCGTGATCTGTATGTGGAAGATGATTGAACACTAGAGTGCCCAGAAATTTGCATTCGTATGAAATGATACTTGATTGTGTAAATAATATCGAGAATGGTCTTATAAATGCCATTTGGAGAAGATCACAGAGGATTATCGGATATGGGCTTAAAGATGCCATCCAGAGAAATTTTGATTTCATGAGATACTCCTTTGTGGGAATCCTTATTCCTGTTGTTGAGGAGGACTCTGCTGAGGAACTTTGGTTTTTGTCTTGGGAAATAGAGTTTAGGAGCTTCAATTATTCGTTACTCTATTGGGGAGTCATCTCTTGATTGAAGAGACGATAGTGAACTGCTATCTGGTCGTGATCCAGGCTTCATAGTGACTTACTGAAGATAATAAGGCTGACTGCTATCTGATCGTATTCTAGGCTTCACAATGACTTACTGGGGAGATGAGATTAAATTGCTATCTGGTCGTATTCTAGGCTTTGCAGTTTCTTAAACTGTTATTTGGTCAGAATCCAGGCTTCAGTGACTTGAACTATTACCCGATCGTATCTAGGCTTCAGTGATTTGAAGAAATTAAGATGTTATCCGGTCGGATCCGAGCTTCAGTGATTAAGCTGTTATCTGGTCGGATCC
Source organism: Vicia faba (assembly GCA_948472305.1). Taxonomy (NCBI): domain Eukaryota; kingdom Viridiplantae; phylum Streptophyta; class Magnoliopsida; order Fabales; family Fabaceae; genus Vicia; species Vicia faba. The sequence goes on along the minus strand of OX451740.1, from coordinate 974,584,049 downwards.
AGGCTTCAACTTGAATTTAAGGTATACTATTATCTGGTCGAGTCCAGGCTTTATAGTAATTGACAGAGTAAACTGCTATCTGATCGGATTCCAAGCTTTGTAGCACCTTATACTGTTATCTGGTCAGATTCCAAGCTTCACAGTATCTTGAATTGTTGATTGACTATTATCCAATTGGATTCCGGGCTTCAGCCATGATGTTAATTGTTATTTGGCCGGGTCCAGGCTTCACAGTATGGTGAACTTCTATCTGGTTTTATTCCAGGCTTTGCAGTTTCTTTAACTGGAATAGAAATCAGAAAAATCTTAGTATCAATTTAACTGAACCAAAGAAAGGTCTTGAGTTATATTCAACTGGAATAGAAATCCGAAAGATCTTAATGTCGATCTAACTGAACCAGAGAAGGTCTTGGATCAACTTTGACTGGAATGGAAATCAGAGGAATCTTAGTATCGATTCAACTGAACCAGACAAAAGTCTTGGAATATCTTCAACTGGAGTAGAAATCATAGAGATCTTAGTATCGATCTAACTGAACCATAGAAGGTCTTGTGCGGACATATTTCTGAGGAGAATGCTGAAACAACCCTTCATCAGACGTAACTTTTGAGAAGACTACCGGGTCACGTAAGTAATCAATGGTGTTTGTTGATTTGATATTTCCCTGAAAAAGGTAAAGAGTTAGTCGTATGCAATGTCATGATGTATGGAGTGCATTGTGTGATAATGTTCTCAAAATAAATGAGATTATGTTGTATGTGATGTGTATGCGCATGCCATGATGTATGAATATGGAATGCTATTGCGATGTTTCTTAGTCTAGGAAAATAAATCCCTGACTGCTTCTGAAGAGTATTGGGAAGCTTAGTCCTTCATTTCCGCTGGGGATGATGAATGGATATGTCTTGTTGGGGATTTTCCCTTCCCGTTTGAGAATGTTCTGTCAGGGATTCTTAACTCCTTCCTGAGAATGACTCTGTGGAGAGAGATAATGCTTTGTTGTAAGATTTTTCCGATGTAGAGAAATAAACTCTGTTGGGGCCTGAACTTCCGCAATTATAGAAATAAACTCTAACGAGGAGTAGGTTTTATAAACTGTTTGAGATTATAAAGCTCGGCTGGGGAATACAGATTTCAGCTCTCTGAAGGAACTTTGTCGGAGGAGATAATTCCTGCTTGGGGAAGAAGAGATTAAAACTCTGGCTGTTTCTACTCTGCGGGGAACATAGACATCGCGGGGTCGTATTGTAATGGCGACTTCTTCTCAAACTGTCTCTGCCCCTGTACCTGCTGGAAAGAGTAATTGTCGGAGCTACAAATTGTTTTTTAGACTTTGCCCCGTTTCTCAAAATAATTAGTAACCGTCTTTCTATTTTTTATGCAAGTATTTGTGAGCAGTGATCATATTTAAATGCATATGTCAAAAATAATCATTGGACGTTTTAGCAAAACAAAACAGAAAAATAAAACAAACAGTTTGGTACTTTCAAGGAATGATTTGTATTGATTTCTACAGTTCGCCTATAACAGGCATTTTTATACAAAGAGACTGACGTTCTAGTAGGAGAACGCCGTCGTAAGAAATGAAAATTACACAAAATAGTGTACAAAGAGAAAATAACTATGTGTAACGATCCCATTGAGTTTCAACTCTGCTATTGCCCCTATGTCCTTGAGCTTCTCATCACTTTGCTACTTTTCTGAAGCTGGCTGGATTGATCGGTACCGTTTGAGCTTGATAGTTGATACTGAAGTCTGGTCACAATGTGATCCAATGGGACATAGTTATATGCTTCAAATCCCTAACTTTTTCCAGGACTGCCCTTTCAGATTTTCAATCCACCGGGATACCCTTTTTTGCCCAAGCCGCCTTTTCAGGTTTTCGACTTGCCGGGTGTACAAATTTTTTTGTATTCATTCCTAATTTTTGCCCGAACCCTTTTGGTTCGTCGAGATGCCCTTATTTTTTCCTAGGCCAGTCAACCTAGCGGGTCTTTATTCATGTGTAGTATTTTTTCACTATGCCCGTATTAACAGGGTGAGGAATGTTGTCACCATCCATGGTGGTTAGAATCATGGCTCCCCCAGAAAATATGCTTTTGATTACAAATGGATCTTCATACGTGGGAGTCCATTTTCCCCTGGGATCACCTTGTGGCAGTATGATGCGCTTGGTTACTAGAGCACCCACTTGATATACTTGACGCCTGACTTTTTTGTTGAAAGCCTTGATCATCCGTTTTTGATATATCTGACCATGACAGACAACAGCAAGCCTTTTCTCATCAATCAGATTCAGTTGATCAAATTGAGTCTGGATCCAATCGTCTTCGTTCAAGCCTGCATCCTTCAGGATCCTCAAAGAAGAGATCTAGACCTCAATGGGTAGGACATCCTCCATACCATATACCAGAGAATAAGGTGTTGCCCTTGTTGACGTACGTGTTGAGGTGAGGTAACCATGAAGAGAAAATGGTAACATCTCTTGCCTGTCTTTGTATTCCACTGCCATTTTCTGTATAATGTTCTTGATATTCTTGTTAGCAGCCTCCACAATGCCATTCATCTTCGGCCGATAAGGGGAAGAATTATGATGCTGGATCTTGAATTGTTTACAGAGTTCGGTGATCATTGTATTGTTGATATTTGTACCATTTTTTGTGATGATTATCTCTGGCATACCATACCAACAAATCAGGTTATGCTTGATAAACCACGCCATAACATTCTTGGTAGCAGTAGCAAAAGAGGCAGCCTCAACCCACTTTGTGAAGTAATCAATGGCCACTAGGATGAAGTGATGCCCATTGGAAGCGGTAGGTCTAATCTCTCCGATCATGTCAATGCCCCACATAGCAAAGGTCCAGGGAGCCATCAATACATTCAAGGGAACTGGAGGTACATGTACTTTATCAGCATAGATCTGGCATTTGTGACATGTTCGGGAATGTTGATTACAGTCTGCTTCCATAGTGGACCAATAGTATCCTGCCTGTAGGATCTTTTTATCCATGGTGTGTCCACTAGAGTGGGTGCCAAAGGTACCTTCGTGTAAATCTGTCATGATCCTCTCTGCTTCGCTCTTGTCTACGCACCGAGGTAAAGTAGAGTCATGGTTGTTGTTATACCCCAAAATTTGCCCTCCCATATTCCTCAAGAAATTGCCAAGTCAAGTCACAAAATTCCCCAAGGGTTATGCAGTTCAACTGTCTCCTATACAGTCAAAACTAGGGTTTGTGTTCTGATCAAGAATTGAAAGTTTTCAAAGGCCCAATCAAGTCTCATATGCTTACAAACATGGTCAAGCATCCTCATATCAAGTTTCAAGGCATTCAACTCAAGATTGCACAGTCAAAACCCTAAATTGCACTACAGTCAACTGTAGGGGCAAAATGGTCATTTGACAGTCAAAAGTTCAAATTTTTGGTCAACATATCATTTTGAAGCCACAAACATCATTTGATCAATGCTTGATCATGATTCTCAAAATTTGGCTCAGAGATCATCAAAGATGCAAAAGTTGCTATATTTGGACAGTTGAAAAAGTCAACTGAAATTGACCAGGGCATAACTTTCACATGGATTATCAGAAAAATTCCATCCAAAGCTCATTTTGAAGAGAAAGACATTTCCTACAACTCATCTTCATACTTCAAGTCCAAAAAATGCTCTCACAAAAAGTTATCAATTTCAACATTATAGGTCATTTCCAAAAGTCAACAAAAAGGGACTTTAAGTCAAAGACCATAACTTGAGATTGGTAAATCAAAATGACATGGGACCAAAGGCATTGGTTAGAGGACTCAAAGACCTTTCCAAAATGTCCAAGAACATGTGAAAAGCTTAAAAATTGAGCAAGTTATGCCTTGTAGAAGTTGGGAAATTTTTGTGAAATGGCAAAAGTCAACTATCCTTGAAACTTCAATTTTTGACAAAAGGGCCCACTTTCTTCCACTTGATTCAGCCTTGTCATGCCACACACGTGTCCCATGATTAATTTCAAGACCAAATATTGATTTTTCTATTTTATTTAATTTTTGATAATTTAATTCATTTTAAATCTTTAAAAATTCAAATAAAATTCAAAAGTCAATGAAATAGTGTCATTTGAATTGGGATAGCTTCCATATATCATGTGCCAACTCACAAACTCATGCTAGGGTTAGATTATACACCAAGTCTTGGTCTTGCTTAAAAGAAGGAAAAGTTTGTTAATGCTAAAAGACCTAAGACCAATTCTCTCATGGGCATGGATAAAGGCCAACTAATGACCTAATTCTCTTCCATCATAAGCACTGAGTCAAACCCTAATCATAACACACTCTCAGCTGCGCAGAAAAGGCTAGTACCAATTTGAAATTTTTGCCATAAAAGTCAAAACTGAAAAGCACTCTAGAGGTGAATTCAAGGCTCCAAACTTGGTTCAATAGCTTCCTTGACAAACTCTGAACGTGTGCCAATCCCTAACATCAACCAAAACGCAAAGAAGTGGTATCTATAACTCAAACTGTAAAGCAAAACTTTTGAAATCGTATATCATGATTCATACATCTTTGTGCATTTTTGTTTATTGATTCTTGTTCATATTGAAGTTTCCAAGCTAACCATTACCTTTAATTGCGTTTTTATTGACCATACGAGATTATGCCATGTTTGAGATTCTAGGGTTACAGGTTTTCAAAATTGGGGTTTTCTACCCTAGGCAAAATTAGGGTTCCAGACACACACCATTGCAATCAGCTCATCAAGACGAAGAAAAAGCATTAGTCGCGATTAATTTATGAGCTGCGTAGGCCTATTCGCTATTTTCTGGTAGCTGGCTTAAAGCAACACAACGAAAACCGTTGCTCAATGTTTTGTCTTTCAGGCACGCGAGGAAGATGATGCCATGTCAAGCGTGGATTGGTCCGTTCAAACTCTGGCGCCAAAATGCCACTAATGCGTTACTTTCTTTTTTAATATTTGTTTGCATATTATATATCAAATTGACTAAGTGGCTCAGTTGGCAAGCTATCAACGCATTGATGTCCAAAGACCTGGGTTCGAACCCCAGGTCTGAATAATTTCGCTATTATTTTTCTATACTCATTCCTATGCAGGCACAACGTTGAAGCATATCATGTACCACCATCATCCAGATGCCCACGTGTCCAGGAGATTCCCATCCAAGGCTGAAGATTGGTGTATACCATGAGCGTGAGTCAATGCATCATACATGATCCAGAAAAGTCAACAAGTTCAAAGCTAATTGGGCCAGCATCCTAAGGCCTTCACCTCTAATTTGGGGCTACCCCCCCCCCCCCTGGTTTGTTTTTTTATTCTATTTTATTTTTAATTGTTATTTTCTTTTCTAATTTAATTAATTATTTTTTAACAAAAACACAAAAAACATCATAAAATCAGAAAAAGGATAAAAATATAAAAAAATATTTATTTTATTTATTTTCTTGTAAATAATTAACATGTAAATAAATTTAGTAAAATAGGTTTTAACTTTAATTCTTTCTTCCATAAAAAAATCCAAAAATATAGCATTAGGTTAATGACTTTTTTATTCCTTTTAACTTTCCTTGTTTTTTGCCATAATATTAGTAATTTTCATAATTAAACTTGTAAACTAATTAGGGTTGCATTTAGGTTAGATTTTAATACTTTCTTAATAACTAAAAATCCAAAAATATAGCATTAGGTTTAATGACTTTTTATACCTTTTAAATTTTCCTTTTTTTTATCACAATATTATTTATTTATTTATTTTATTTTTATAATTAAATGTATATAAGTAAAAATTAGGGTTTAATTTAGATTAATATAACATTTTCACAATAACTAAAAAACATTAGAATTAGGATTTGCATTTCAAATTTCATTCTAAAAAGTTCTTTTTTCTTTTAAATCTTAAAAAATACAAAAATACCAAAAACATTTAATTTTTAATTTTAATTTCCTATTAAATTTAATTTTTTTGCAAAAGGGTCCAACGCCAATTGTTTAATTATTTTATTTCGCATATTTATTTTATGTCACTTATTATAATTATGTACATGTCCCAAAGCCTTGTAACAATTTTTACTTTTCGCACTTTTACTTTTTTGCTTTATTTACTTTCCGTCAAATCGGGTCCGGTTTAATTTTGGCGATGTGGACCCGCGCCATTTGTAATAGTTTAGATTTATTTTCCCGCAAATATTAACTGTTAACCAAGCATGAAAGAATGAATGACCATAATAAAATCAAGCGTAGAACACCAATGAACATGACAAGACAAACATCAATGAAAACGACACACAATTCGCACACACCACCCCTAGGGTACGCCTCACTGTTGCCTTGCCTTTCGAAAGGTGATCGTCGAGTAGAGGATGTCTTAGTAAGTCCTCATGATCCGGGAACCTGGCATGAGGGTAGCTTCTAAGGTGTCTTCCCATTTCTCTGGTGATCACCATGTCCCTACAACCTCGAATTGACCCGAACACCTCCAACGGTGGTGCTACCTACCTCTCAATGGTGGGATGGCACTACTTTAAAGGACATTTACACAGACGAATTCCTTAGGGTAGGTAGACGACTCATGGGTACTTGCTCTCTTCAAAACAAAAATTCAAAGACTTTTCACACCAACACTTTTCAAAAGCTTTCGAAGCAAATTTTTCAAACACTCTGACGTACGAGTCGAACTGAAATTTTTCAAAGAAACTTTTAAAACCCACAATTGAAAAGCAAACAAACAATTTTGAAAACACATTGAGCAAGTACCTAAGAGCCCATGGATAACCATGGATAGAAAGGGTGCTAACACCTTCCCTTTCTATAATCTACCTCCCGAACCGAGAGCAATCTCTTTAAGGAATTTTTCTGTGCTTTTGTCCTTTCCATTTGGAGAAAATAAAAGACGGTGGCGACTCTTGCTTACCGCGACATTTCGCGAACCAGCGTTAAACAGTCAGTTCCAGATCCACCGATCACAGAACTGGCGACTCTGCTGGGGATATACTTTTAAAGTGAGGTGTACCTTAGGGTAGTTCATAACTGTGTTTTCAATTGTAGTGACTTGCTTGCTTTATTATTGTGGGACTGTCTCGGGAGTTCTATAGATCCTAAACCCGGATCTGGGGATACCTTCTTAGAAAGTAGCAACAAGGCTGTGAGGGAACTGTGCGGGGTATACCGACATGGTTGAAGCAGTCTGCTACGTTGATGTGGCACTTTGGTGTGTACCGGTAACCCTTGAGTTCAGTCAAGGAGAGTACGGGGCCCCCATGTGGTGTCATGAAGCATCAACAGACCTTAGGAACCTTAATTGAACCATCTTGGCCTCTTTAGGATGGTGAGATAACTGACTTTGGTGCAGTCCGAGGTTGGTTGATACTCGATACTACACTCAATTGAGGGTTGCTTTCCTGGAATATTTCGGTCGCCAGTTCAGTGGCTAAATCGAAACGATGAACAATGAAAGCAGTCCCGTGATATTGGGAACCTTAGAACCCGGTTACTTTGATTAGGACAGGTTGAACCCACCCACTTCAAGAGGGTAGTACCCCAAACTCCATGCTGGCCTAAACTTTAAGGGCTTCTCTTGTGTGACTTGTGTGCCTTCCTACTTGAACTACTTGCATGCTTATTACCTGACATTTGTCTCTTGCAGGTTGTGTTTGTAGTCCTTAATTAGGACTCATAACAGGGTATCCTAAGTTTCTTGCAGGTTTTTGCAGTCCTTAATTGGGACTCATAACAGGGTTACTCACATTACCCCATGCATATCATGACATCATACCATTGCATACATCCTAACCCATTTCAAGGATCTCAAGGGCTTGTGATATAGGTCATATAAATCAAACATCTAGCAAGGGGCAAAGAGGATTTATTTTCCTCTAGCCAATGTTGTCAGAGGCTATGACCCACTTGATATGGTGAGCTCTGACTCCTGAAGAAGGTTCCCTAACCAAGGTTGTTTGGAAATCAAAACCAGACATGATGACTAAAGTCAGGGGCTATGACCCACTTGATATGGTGAGCCTTTGACTCTTGAAGAAGAGTTCTCAATAACATGGGTGTCCTTCAATCAAGCTCTAAATTCCAATGCTAACAAATTTTCTTGTTTACCCCGCGAGATCCTTGAAAACATTGCATGCATATTATACTCATCCTTACATAACAAGTATCTTTGTTGCAGGTCACTTACCTCTCCCGCTGTTTATTTCAGCAATGGCTTCACAACAAGACAACCAGGACCTTCTTGCTCAAGAGGCTCGGCTCGGGGACATCCTCCTGAATTTATCCAAGGGGCAGGAGGAGTTAAGGACACTTCTCACGGGGACTTTGGTCAGGAACAATGCTGAGGATGACAAGGACGAACAGCTGAAACGTCTACAAGCTAAGGTAGACACATTGAAGACCCAGATGCTGGGGCAAAGGACCCTCATTCAAGGTTTAGCTCAGGAGCAAGGAGAGCTGAGGGCCATGATCAGTCAGCTTCATCAAGACATGAAGCAACCAACCCAAGTCAGGGACCAAGTCATGGAACAGCTTCCAAGAGGGCAAAGGCCGGGCCCAATGAATAGACCTCTCCAAATTGCTACTACTTCACAAGCCCAGCATCAACGGGGTAATCGGCGCAAGCGATACACTCCTGGAAGACATTTCACTGAGACTGGCATATCACCATCTCTAATGCTGAAACACTTATTGGAGGCCAATCTGATTACTTTGAAAGGTCCTCCCCAGAATCCTGGAACCTCTGCTCCTACTTATAACCCTGATAAAAGATGTGCCTACCATTCTGACAGTCCTGGACATGACACCGATGACTGTTGGAGCTTGAAGAACAAGATCCAGGACTTGGTCGACGGAAGGGTGCTGGAGTTCATGCCGGGTGGCCAAATGAAATTCTTCTGCTGAGAATCTTCCATTTGAAGTGACGAATCCTGAGACTGGAAAGTTTTGTTCATTCGAATGTTCAAGTTGCAATTTTCTTTTGTTCAAACATTTATTCATGTTAAAACATTGTTATTCCATTAATGCATCGCTTATGTCTATTTTTGAATCAATATATTCGCATTCACTATATGCAAACTATTTTCATATTTTTTCTGATGTCAACTCTGGATCTAAACTCTAAGCCTCTTGAGGGAGGATGACGAAAATGATACCATAATCTACAGTATGCTTTTGAACAGACCCCGCTGATGAGGTACAGGCATAGTTTCAATCCCTAAACACTGGAGTAATAAGGAAGGTAATCCCTCGTCAACCCCTCTGAGCCAAAGAAGTAGGAGTTTTTATTTGCGAAATTTAAAACCCTTTATCATAACCTGGGGCAGGGTAGTTCTCTCAGTTGATCCAAGTGCTTAACGAATGGCACCAAAGAGGTCCTTACAAAACAAAACGAAGAAAGACAGTGATGGTTCCGAATAATCAATAAAGAAAGGCAGTCATCATCTCAAAAATAAAAAAACCCCTTAAGTCAAAACCCATGAAGGAGACTTACAAAACTGGGGCATCCCGCTGACTGAAATTCCAAAAAAGGAAACAGTTCAGGCAAAAAAGAAAGGGATAACAAAATCAAAAAAGAAAGAGGTCCTACAAACCCTCAACAAAAAATGATGACTGCCTATTCAGAATAAATCATCAATGACTGAACCATCGCCGGAAAATCAGAACGAAGACTCAAACAAGGTCTAACGTATGATCAGCTGAGTTTAGGTTTGGAGAACATCACGAAGAGCGGGTGGGTACAAATAAAATTTGAGCCTTTATCCTTTGTTTTTTAAACCGTGAACCAGGCCATGTTACAACCCTTAAAAGTCCTAGCTGAAGCATGGGTTAGTTCGAAAGCATACTGTTACGAAAGGTATCCTGACTCCTGAAGGCCTACGGTAAATACAGAGTTGACATCATGTTTTACAAACATTCACATGTTTTATGAAAAAAAATGCATTTTCAAAATCTTCAAGACAGACATAAGCTTTGCATTTTTAACATAACTTTGTTTGCATATGACTTTTTGTTTGAACAACATAGAAGTTCGCACGACGAAAGCCTAATGAACAGAAGCACTTCCAATCAAGGGGCATGGCATGACTATTGTCCATCGTCTGGGGCAGTTAAGTCAAGATTCGGAGAATCTCTCAAAGGCCACATAGCCTGGGGCAAGTCTCCGCCTGAGTCACTGGGGGCATTCCAACAACAAATCTTGCCTGATCAAATACCTTCTGGTGGCATGGCAAAACACTGCTAACAGGGGCAACTCCCTACATTCTGAGAGCGTGGACATAGTCGAAAAGATACTACGCAAAATCAAAGACCCGCTAGGTTGACATACCTAGGCAAAAATAAAGGCTTCCCGGCGAACCAAAAGGGTTCGGGCAAAATGAAGGGATGAAATGAAAAAATCTGTACACCCGGCAAGTCGAAAACCTGAAAAGGCGGCTTGAGCAAAAATGGGTATCCCGGTGGACTGAAAACCCGAAAGGGCGGTCCAGGCAAAAGTTAGGGACCAAAGCGTACGACTATGTCCTGTCATCTTATCACCTGCCTACCAGAAGAAGGTTTGTCCATCAAAAAACTATCAGCACCTCACGGGTCTTCCTCTCCCATCTCAGAAACAGGGGCAATAAAGAGCTGTCTGAGCAATCTAGTTGTTCTGTCCTCCAAGGTACCAAGGCAGGTTCAGCTAAAGAACAGGACCAGGTACCTCAATTCCCCAGAGAGTGAGCCATCAAGTCAGTGTACTCTTCTCCAAGCTACACTATCAAATCTTAAGGCAGTTGAGTATCCCCCACAATCTCAACATTCCCCAGCAGCATATATTCTTAACAAGCATCCCCGGCAGTCTTGGTCTAAAGATTGTTCCCCGGCGGCATACATCAACATTCAAAGGAATCACTTCCCCAGTACATCAAAACTCCCCAGGAGAGTCCAATTAGTTTCCCTAGGAAAGTTGTAATTCATATCTCCCCAAGCAGTAAGCTTATCCCCAGTAAATTCTGGAAGCTTATCCTTCGCAGAGCACGAATGCGTCGTCCGGCTTAATTTAAAGAGTTGTTTCCTTAACAGGATATAACTGGGTTATCCTCAGCCAAAAGCCACGGAAAGAGTGTCGTCGACAAAGTCTTCCTATCCCCAGCAAACTATTATCAACACTCAGCAAGGCATCCCTCCTCCCACAGAGTATTGCTTCCCAGCATGGTCGCTAGAGTATCTTTTCTCCCCGCAGAATCCTCCATTTGCCAAGTTTATTCCGCAACGGAGTCATCTTCTCCTACCGGTATTCGTGCAGTTATCATCCCCAGTGGAAGCAAAATCTATTCTTCAGCATCAGCCCAGGATACAACTTCCCGGCACCCGTCAAGGATTTACTTTCCTAAACGAAAACAAACATACATAAAACATCACATACATCATTATAACATGCATATACACATCATATCATACAAATCTCATTTATGTTGAGAACATCATTGCGTGATCCATATCATGCATTGCATATGACTGACTTTTACCTTTCAGGAAAGATTCAGTTAAATTCTCAATCATATTTCAAGACCTTGTCCGGTTCAGTTAAATCGACCCTAAGATTTTCCTGATGCTTATCCAGTCAAAGGCCTTCTCTGGTTCAGTCAGATCGACCCTAAGATCTCCCTGATGCTTATCCAGTTGAAGACATTTCAAGACCTAGACCGGTTCAGTTAAATCATCCCAAGATTTTCCTGATGCTTATCCAGTCAAAGGCTTTCTCTGGTTCAGTCAGATCGACCCTAAGATCTCCCTGATGCTTATCCAGTGGAAGACATTTCAAGACCTAGACCGGTTCAGTTAAATCGTCCCAAGATTTTCCTGATGCTTATCCAGTCAAAGGCCTTCTCTGGTTCAGTCAGATCGACCCTGAGATCTCCCTGATGCTTATCCAGTGGAAGACATTTCAAGACCTAGACCGGTTCAGTTAAATCGTCCCAAGATTTTCCTGATGCTTATCCAGTCAAAGGCTTTCTCTGGTTCAGTCAGATCGACCCTAAGATCTCCCTGATGCTTATCCAGTGGAAGACATTTCAAGACCTAGACCGGTTCAGTTAAATCGTCCCAAGATTTTCCTGATACTTATCCAGTCAAAGGCCTTCTCTGGTTCAGTCAGATCGACCCTAAGATCTCCCTGATGCTTATCCAGTGGAAGACATTTCAAGACCTAGACCGGTTCAGTTAAATCGTCCCAAGATTTTCCTGATGCTTATCCAGTCAAAGGCCTTCTCTGGTTCAGTCAGATCGACCCTAAGATCTCCCTGATGCTTATCCAGTTGAAGACATTTCAAGACCTAGACCGGTTCAGTTAAATCGTCCCAAGATTTTCCTGATGCTTATCCAGTCAAAGGCCTTCTCTGGTTCAATCAGATCGACCCTAAGATCTCCCTGATGCTTATCCAGTTGAAGACATTTCAAGACCTAGACCGGTTCAGTTAAATCGTCCCAAGATTTTCCTAATGCTTATCTAGTCAAAGGCCTTCTCTGGTTCAATCAGATCGACCCTAAGATCTCCCTGATGCTTATCCAGTTGAAGACATTTCAAGACCTAGACCGGTTCAGTTAAATCGACCCTAAGATTTTCCTGATTCTTACCCAGTCAAAGGCCTTCTCTGGTTCAGTCAGATCGACCCTAAGATCTCCCTGATGCTTATCCAGTTGAAGACATTTCAAGACCTAGACCGGTTCAGTTAAATCGACCCTAAGATTTTCCTGATTCTTACCCAGTCAAAGGCCTCTCTGGTTCAGTCAGATCGACCCTAAGATCTCCCTGATTCTTATCCCAGTAGAAGACACCCCAGATTTTTCTCAACGAGCGTTGTTGAAGTTAAAATCACCCAGATTTTTTCTCAACGAGCGTTGTTGAAGTTAAAATCCCCCAGATTTTTCTTAACGAGCGTTGTTGAAGTTAAAATCCCCCAGATTTTTCTCAACGAGCGTCGTTGAAGTTAAAGTCACCAAGATTTGTCTCAACAAGCGTTGTTGAAGTTAAAGTCACCCAAGATGTTTTTCTCAACAAGCGTTGTTGAAGTTAAAATCGCCCAAGGTTCTCTTACCATTCATGCTAAGGTAGTAATCATCCCTGGTTCTTTCATTGCCGTTTGAAGCTCCAGACTCAGCTCCTGTAACCAGTCAGGATACATCTATACTAGGCATCTAAACATCAGCTCCTGCAACGTGTCAGGTACTCATTTTCTGTTTTGCAGGTATGCAGGTTCTCGCCAAGGAATCTCTTACGCAATCAAACATCCAGATGGCATCTATAAGCCCATTCCCCCATCATTGCTAACATGTGAGCGCAAATTTCTGGGCACTCTAGTGTCCAATCATCTTTTACCCTCGGATTACGAAAGGCACGTCAGCCAATCTGCATCCTCAGGTCTAAGAAGATTGAACAGGGGCAACTGTTATACCCCAAAATTTTCCCTCCCATATTCCTCAAGAAATTGCCAAGTCAAGTCACAAAATTCCCCAAGGGTTATGCAGTTCAACTGTCTCCTATACAGTCAAAACTAGGGTTTGTGTTCTGATCAAGAATTGAAAGTTTTCAAAGGCCCAATCAAGTCTCATATGCTTACAAACATGGTCAAGCATCCTCATATCAAGTTTCAAGGCATTCAACTCAAGATTGCACAGTCAAAACCCTAAATTGCACTACAGTCAACTGTAGGGGCAAAATGGTCATTTGACAGTCAAAAGTTCAAATTTTTGGTCAACATATCATTTTGAAGCCACAAACATCATTTGATCAATGCTTGATCATGATTCTCAAAATTTGGCTCAGAGATCATCAAAGATGCAAAAGTTGCTATATTTGGACAGTTGAAAAAGTCAACTGAAATTGACCAGGGCATAACTTTCACATGGATTATCAGAAAAATTCCATCCAAAGCTCATTTTGAAGAGAAAGACATTTCCTACAACTCATCTTCATACTTCAAGTCCAAAAAATGCTCTCACAAAAAGTTATCAATTTCAACATTATAGGTCATTTCCAAAAGTCAACAAAAAGGGACTTTAAGTCAAAGACCATAACTTGAGATTGGTAAATCAAAATGACATGGGACCAAAGGCATTGGTTAGAGGACTCAAAGACCTTTCCAAAATGTCCAAGAACATGTGAAAAGCTTAAAAATTGAGCAAGTTATGCCTTGTAGAAGTTGGGAAATTTTTGTGAAATGGCAAAAGTCAACTATCCTTGAAACTTCAATTTTTGACAAAAGGGCCCACTTTCTTCCACTTGATTCAGCCTTGTCATGCCACACACGTGTCCCATGATTAATTTCAAGACCAAATATTGATTTTTCTATTTTATTTAATTTTTGATAATTTAATTCATTTTAAATCTTTAAAAATTCAAATAAAATTCAAAAGTCAATGAAATAGTGTCATTTGAATTGGGATAGCTTCCATATATCATGTGCCAACTCACAAACTCATGCTAGGGTTAGATTATACACCAAGTCTTGGTCTTGCTTAAAAGAAGGAAAAGTTTGTTAATGCTAAAAGACCTAAGACCAATTCTCTCATGGGCATGGATAAAGGCCAACTAATGACCTAATTCTCTTCCATCATAAGCACTGAGTCAAACCCTAATCATAACACACTCTCAGCTGCGCAGAAAAGGCTAGTACCAATTTGAAATTTTTGCCATAAAAGTCAAAACTGAAAAGCACTCTAGAGGTGAATTCAAGGCTCCAAACTTGGTTCAATAGCTTCCTTGACAAACTCTGAACGTGTGCCAATCCCTAACATCAACCAAAACGCAAAGAAGTGGTATCTATAACTCAAACTGTAAAGCAAAACTTTTGAAATCGTATATCATGATTCATACATCTTTGTGCATTTTTGTTTATTGATTCTTGTTCATATTGAAGTTTCCAAGCTAACCATTACCTTTAATTGCGTTTTTATTGACCATACGAGATTATGCCATGTTTGAGATTCTAGGGTTACAGGTTTTCAAAATTGGGGTTTTCTACCCTAGGCAAAATTAGGGTTCCAGACACACACCATTGCAATCAGCTCATCAAGACGAAGAAAAAGCATTAGTCGCGATTAATTTATGAGCTGCGTAGGCCTATTCGCTATTTTCTGGTAGCTGGCTTAAAGCAACACAACGAAAACCGTTGCTCAATGTTTTGTCTTTCAGGCACGCGAGGAAGATGATGCCATGTCAAGCGTGGATTGGTCCGTTCAAACTCTGGCGCCAAAATGCCACTAATGCGTTACTTTCTTTTTTAATATTTGTTTGCATATTATATATCAAATTGACTAAGTGGCTCAGTTGGCAAGCTATCAACGCATTGATGTCCAAAGACCTGGGTTCGAACCCCAGGTCTGAATAATTTCGCTATTATTTTTCTATACTCATTCCTATGCAGGCACAACGTTGAAGCATATCATGTACCACCATCATCCAGATGCCCACGTGTCCAGGAGATTCCCATCCAAGGCTGAAGATTGGTGTATACCATGAGCGTGAGTCAATGCATCATACATGATCCAGAAAAGTCAACAAGTTCAAAGCTAATTGGGCCAGTATTCTAAGGCCTTCACCTCTAATTTGGGGCTACCCCCCCTGGTTTGTTTTTTTATTCTATTTTATTTTTAATTGTTATTTTCTTTTCTAATTTAATTAATTATTTTTTAACAAAAACACAAAAAACATCATAAAATCAGAAAAAGGATAAAAATATAAAAAAATATTTATTTTATTTATTTTCTTGTAAATAATTAACATGTAAATAAATTTAGTAAAATAGGTTTTAACTTTAATTCTTTCTTCCATAAAAAAATCCAAAAATATAGCATTAGGTTAATGACTTTTTTATTCCTTTTAACTTTCCTTGTTTTTTGCCATAATATTAGTAATTTTCATAATTAAACTTGTAAACTAATTAGGGTTGCATTTAGGTTAGATTTTAATACTTTCTTAATAACTAAAAATCCAAAAATATAGCATTAGGTTTAATGACTTTTTATACCTTTTAAATTTTCCTTTTTTTTATCACAATATTATTTATTTATTTATTTTATTTTTATAATTAAATGTATATAAGTAAAAATTAGGGTTTAATTTAGATTAATATAACATTTTCACAATAACTAAAAAACATTAGAATTAGGATTTGCATTTCAAATTTCATTCTAAAAAGTTCTTTTTTCTTTTAAATCTTAAAAAATACAAAAATACCAAAAACATTTAATTTTTAATTTTAATTTCCTATTAAATTTAATTTTTTTGCAAAAGGGTCCAACGCCCATTGTTTAATTATTTTATTTCGCATATTTATTTTATGTCACTTATTATAATTATGTACATGTCCCAAAGCCTTGTAACAATTTTTACTTTTCGCACTTTTACTTTTTTGCTTTATTTACTTTCCGTCAAATCGGGTCCGGTTTAATTTTGGCGATGTGGACCCGCGCCATTTGTAATAGTTTAGATTTATTTTCCCGCAAATATTAACTGTTAACCAAGCATGAAAGAATGAATGACCATAATAAAATCAAGCGTAGAACACCAATGAACATGACAAGACAAACATCAATGAAAACGACACACAATTCGCACACACCACCCCTAGGGTACGCCTCACTGTTGCCTTGCCTTTCGAAAGGTGATCGTCGAGTAGAGGATGTCTTAGTAAGTCCTCATGATCCGGGAACCTGGCATGAGGGTAGCTTCTAAGGTGTCTTCCCATTTCTCTGGTGATCACCATGTCCCTACAACCTCGAATTGACCCGAACACCTCCAACGGTGGTGCTACCTACCTCTCAATGGTGGGATGGAACTACTTTAAAGGACATTTACACAGACGAATTCCTTAGGGTAGGTAGACGACTCATGGGTACTTGCTCTCTTCAAAACAAAAATTCAAAGACTTTTCACACCAACACTTTTCAAAAGCTTTCGAAGCAAATTTTTCAAACACTCTGACGTACGAGTCGAACTGAAATTTTTCAAAGAAACTTTTAAAACCCACAATTGAAAAGCAAACAAACAATTTTGAAAACACATTGAGCAAGTACCTAAGAGCCCATGGATAACCATGGATAGAAAGGGTGCTAACACCTTCCCTTTCTATAATCTACCTCCCGAACCGAGAGCAATCTCTTTAAGGAATTTTTCTGTGCTTTTGTCCTTTCCATTTGGAGAAAATAAAAGACAGTGGCGACTCTTGCTTACCGCGACATTTCGCGAACCAGCGTTAAACAGTCAGTTCCAGATCCACCGATCACAGTTGTGCTTATAGAGGATTCCATTACTGAGGAAGAACTTTGCGGAGAACCTTCTTATCATTGACAGATTCCCCCTCAGGATATTCTTGAGCCTCGAGATACCTCTTTACTTCATGAAACTAAGGTTTGTCTGCTACTTCTTCAGTGTCAATCTCATAGCAGTATGCTGGTTCATCCAACCTCTCGATAGTGATCCGAGGAGCCTCGTTGTCCCACTTGACCTTGAACATAGATGACATAGTAGCTAGCACGTCTTCTAATTGCTTCTCTTCTCGCGGAAAATGTTCAAAGGTGACCTCTTCGAAATGCGGAAGAAATGTCAGCACATGTTCTTTGTAAGGGATGAGGTTCGGGTGCTTCGTGTCCCACTCTCCTTTGATTTGACTTATTACCAAGGCTGAATCCCCGAAAATGCTCAAGAACTTAATCCTCAGGTCAATAGCAGCTTTGAGACCCATGATGCATGCCTTATACTCCGCCATATTATTGGTATAATTGAAACATAATATGGCGGTGAAAGGAGTATGACAGCCCTCAGGGGATATGATTACAACACCAATGCCATTGCCGAGTGCGTTGGAGGCTCCATCAAAAACCATAGTCCATCGGGGTCCTTCCTCAGGTCCTTCATCTGGTCCAGGTTTTACATAGTCAGTCACTAGCATAATATTCTCTCCGAGAACTCAAAATTCATGGACTAGTAGTCATCCACAGCCTGATGAGCCAAATGATCAGCTAATACACTTCCCTTGATTACCTTCTAGGTTGTGTATTGGATATCGTATTCGGTCAAGATAATTTACCATCTTGCTATTCTTCCGGAGAGAGCGGGCTTCTCCAAGATGTACTTGATCGATCCATCTTAGATATCAACAAAGTAGTGTGGGTCAACATATACTGTCTCAGTCGGCGAGTAGCCCATGCCAAAGCGCAACAAGTTTTCTCGAGCAGTGAGTATCTTGTTTCGCAGTCGGTAAACTTTTTGCTAAGATAGTATATTGCATGCTCTTTTCGACCGGACTCATCATGTTTCCCCAGCACACACCCCATTGAATTGTCTAACACTGTTAAGTACATTATCAATGGTCTTACTTCAATCAGAGGCGTCATAATTGGAGGCTCTTGAAGGTATTCCTTGATTCTCTCGAAGGCAGTCTGACACTCATCATTCCACTTTACCACTTGATCTTTCTTCAGGAGTTTGAACATTAGCTTGCAAGTAGCAGTTAGATGGGAAATGAACTTGGCAATGTAATTCAGGTGTCCCAAGAAACCTCTAACTTCCTTCTCAGTGCGAGGAGCCGACATCTCTTGTATGGCCTTCACCTTTGCAGGGTCTACCTGAATACCCTTGTCACTGACAATGAAGCCCAAAAGTTTACCAGACCTTACCACGAAGGTACACTTGTTCGGATTTAACCTCAGCTTATACGTCTTCAGTCTATCAAATAACTTTTGTAGATGATCCAGGTGTTCTTCCTCAGTTTGAGACCTGGCTATCATGTCATCAACATAGAACTCTATCTCATGGTGAATCATGTCATGAAACAAAGCTACCATGGCTCGCTGATAGGTTTCCCCAATATTCTTCAGCCCAAACGGCATCACTTTGTAACAGAAAGTTCCCCATTGTGTGACGAAGGTTGTTTTCTCCATGTCTTCAGGCGCCATTTTGATCTGATTGTAACCAGAGAACTCGTCCATGAAGGAGAATATTTTGTGTTTCATGGTGTTATCAACCAGAACGTCAATATGGGGAAGCAGGAAGTCATCCTTGGGGCTTACCCTATTCAAATCTATGTATTCCACACACATCCACACCTTTTCGTCCTTTTTAGGCACGGGACTACGTTAGCAACCCATTAGGGATAAGAGGTGACAACTAGGAACCCAGCATTGAACTGTTTCATAACCTCTGCTTTGATCTTCTCTGACATTTCAGGGCGCATACGACGGACCTTTTGCTTCACCAGAGGACAATCTTCTTTAGTTGGCAGATGATGAACCACAATATTAGTGTCTAGTCATGGCATGTCTTCATATGACCAGGCGAAGATCTCGACATAATCATGCAACATTTGTATTAACCATTGTTTGACAATAAGCTCCATATTTGCACCTATCTTAACTTCTTTCCTATCCTCTTATGTGCCCAAGTTTATTGTCTCAACTGGCTCTTCATGAGGTTGTATTGCCCTTTATTCCTGCTGTAACAGCCTAGCATGTTCTCTGGGTACCTCACAATCTTTCTCACCTTTGTCCTTGGCTTGGTTGATCGGATTTTCAAAGTCATAATCGGAAATAGCAAAACAGTTATCAATGCAATCCAGAGTGGATATGGATCTGCAGTTGATACGTGAGTGTGTGTAAGAGCATATTTGTATAGACAAAGTAAAAAACAGAAAAGAAAAACAGAGAGCGCAAAATTTGTATGCAAAACGTCCAATGCTTTATTAATGCCATATGAAATCGAAACATGATAACCCTCACAAATAAACCATTGTGCCCCGGGTAAGACACATTGCCATAAAGTTTATATTGTTTATTACATATCCAAAAATAAGAAAGACAATTACTTCTGAATAAAAGTAATTGGTACAAAGTCTTTTGTCGTCCAGTTACTGGGTCCACCGTTGGTAGTATGAAAGATTCAGCTATCCATGTCATCGTCACCATCACTGTCTTCTAGAGCATTAACCCCATGATTTTTGATGCGTATGGGATGTCTTCCAGCACGAGCACGACGAACATACCTCTGAGCCCCTTCTTCAATAACTGCTTTTGCATCCTTGAGAGAAGGAATCTTCAAGGGAGGTCTAGTGATCTTCGACATATTGGTGACAGTTTCAATTGCAGCCATAGTCTGAGACACCTCTTCGAAGTTCTGAAACGGAGTCTCGATGAACTCGCCATCCATTTCCATGTACCTGAAGTAATTCAAATGGCTTACCATGTACTTTTCTTCACCAGTTATTTCATCATCTGATGCAGAGTGGACGTGACAGCTCCTGCCCCATGGATCCAAGGGCAACCCAACAAACAAGAATAAGATGGTCTGATATCCATCACGTAGAAGGTGGAGTCAAAGTTATGAGAACCAACTTTGATGGGGATGTCCACCTCCCCGTGCACCATTATTTTCGAACCATCGAAAGCCCTCACTACAATGTTGCTGGGCTTCAGGGTCAAACCTTCACAGTCTAGTCTATCCAGAGCCTTCTTGGGCAGCACGTTCAATGATGAACCAGTATCTACTAGGACATGGGCCAAAGTAGTGCCCCTGCATTCGACAGAAACATGCAGCACATCATTGTGTTTTCTCCCTCTGGGTGTCAGATCAGCATCAGAAAAACCCAAACCGTTATCAGCCATCAAACTGGCCACACAATCTTCAAATTGGTCAGCGGATGTTTCCTGTGGCACATGAGCAGTTTTAAGGAACTTCACAAAAGCCTTTGCATGAGCTTCGGAGCATAACAGTAAGGCTAGCATAGAGATCTTGGAAGGGGTCTTCCTCAGCTGTTCGACCATATTGTAGTCGCTCTTCTTTATTATCTTCAAAATTTCTTTCATTTCCTTCTTGGAAGCCTCTGGGATAGATCCTGAATGCACCTTCGTCTGGACAGGCTCAATCAATATGTCTTTGCCCCGAGTCTTGGCCAACTCGGTGATAGGGGTGTCAACAGGGGTAATTACAGGAATTGTAGTAGTAGTATCAACAGGAACAACGGTAGGAATGATCACAGGACTAGTAACAACTTTTGGTGGAGAAATCTCAGGGGAGAACACTCATCCACTTCTTGTTATTTTGCTGGTTCCAACAATGTTAACAATTTCGGGATCAACATTTTCGGAAACTTGGTCTTCAACATCCAGCAGGTCTTTCCTGACGTATTGGTAGTGGACGTCAGCCCCATAGTTCCAAGGAACAGCCTTGTCCGAGGAGTATGGGATTGGCCCTGGCATGGTGATAATTAGAGGAGCCAACTTCGGAGCAGCTGTAATCCTGACGGGTCTTTTGGTGGAGACCCTGGGAGGATTGGCGGAAATGGTTATGATTGAAACATCTTTGCAAGAAATAGTCGAAACCAGAGTATTCTCAAATAAAATCTCTATATCATCCATTAGGCGCTGAACACCTGCCTTCAACAAATGACAATCAGTCGATAGAGATAAACATAAGTGGCAACCTTCGCCACAACTCAGAAATAAACCGGATTTCAACAAGTTCCACTTAACGGTCATGAGAGGAGTAACAAGTTCCTCAATAGTAGTAATAAACATATCATCTTAAATAGCATTAACACCACGACCGTGCTTGGGCATAGGAGCAGTGATAACATTAGGAATTTCAGGAGCGTCAAATTCAATATCCTTTGCTTCAATAAGGTCTTGCACCTTGTTTTTCAAAGCCCAACAACCGTTCGTATCATGACCTGGACTTTCTGAATTGTAAGCACAACGAGCATTTGGTTTGTAGCAGGGAGAGGCAGTGTTGGGATTCTTCGGAGCTTCCCGCAAAGTTATCAGATTAGATTTCAGTAAATGTGGCAAGACTTGAGACAAAGTCATATTTATCCGGGTTAATTTCCTTACAAGCCTTTCTGCTCTAGGCTGATTGTTCCATTGTTGAGTAGGTGCAGGCTTAAAGATCATAACAAACCCTACCACTAGACGATGTTCGGTTCTGCCCTGATTACCTTGGCTATAAGTGGCATTGACTTCCTTCTTCCCAGAAAATGGCTTCCTTAATGTACTGGAGGATGCATCCTTCTGGATTTTACCACTCCTAATTCCAGCTTCCACTCTTTCTCCCGTCAGAATCAATTCAATAAAGCCAACTGAGGAACTTCCAATCAGATGATTGAAAAACGGACCAGACAGGGTACCCAGAAACATATCCACTAGCTCCCTATTAGACAGGGGGGGTGGACTCTTCCTACTAAGTCCCTCCACTTCTGAGCATAGTCTTTGAAGCCTTCGCTAGAACCCATAGACATACTTTGGAGTTGTGTACGGGTAGGAGCAAGGTATGCGTTATACTGATACTGCTTGTAGAAAGCAACAACCAGGTCTTCCCAATTACGAATGTTGGTCCTTTCCAGCTGGTAGAACCACTCTAATTGAGTTCTGGACAGACTATCTTGAAAGAAGTGGACCCATAAGTCCTTGTCAGTAGTGTGAGGTTGGATCTTCCTCACATAAGATCAGAGGTGCATCTTGGGACATGAAACCCCATCATACTTGGCGAACATCGGCACCTTGAACTTTTGCGGGATGACAACCCCAGAAACCAAACCCAGCTCTTCAAAATCCAGCCCAGGCACCTTCTGGATTTCCATTGCACTCAGACGTTCTTCCAGCCGTTTGTATTTTTCATCGGTCGAAGGGTAATGCTCTTCATTATAGTCAATCTCATTATTAAATTCCCTTGGACTGGGGTCTTCCTCTCTTGTCTCCCCTTCTTGATTATCTCCTTCTTTTGATGAAGATTTCAGCTCAACTACTTGCCTTAGCGGTCCTTTGAACCTCCTTCCCAAGTTCACCACACCAGTTGTCTTCCTTGGCTTCTTAGTCTTCTCTTTAACAATCAGGGCTTTCAGTTCCTCTTGCCCCTTTTCCAGAGCCATGATCATATGTTGAAACTGAGCATTCTGAGTCTGTAGATCCTTCACTGTCTGTTCGAGAGCCATTGCTGAAATAAACTGCGAAGAGGATGAGAGACCTGCTTTGAAACCTGCTTATGCAATGATATGTAGGCAATGTTTTCAAGGCTTTATAAGACTCAAATTTGCTTAAACAGAAATAGAACAAACATTAATTGTATTAAGATGTTTTATTGATCACAATAATTCCTCTTGGGCTCACAAGGGAACAAAGCAAAAAATAAAACTCTCCAAGCAAAGAGACTCAAGCTTCCCACAGGCGCATCCTCTTTGGTGCAATGTAGGTGTTTATATTCTTCTCCTCGTGAAGTAACCTGGTGAGTCATAAAACCTTTTTCTCGTTGGCATAGAATTGGGTTTCGAAGGTATCCCGTTCCTCTTTGAGTTGGATCCAGGACTTCCGTAGCTCCTCAAAGTCAGTTGGCATGTCAGGATGAAGAACAATGTAAGGAGTGTCTCCCTCAGCAATTGGCTCCATAATCACAGGTAAGATGACGGGGTAAGGCATCATAAGGCATTGAGTATAAGCTCGCACCTAATTGAGGTAAGGCTCAAGAGGGATGGAATTCTTGTGCCCCAGTATCTTGCAATCAACTCTATTTATCATGCCCCAAGCTCGAATGAACCTTTTACGATAACCCTGAACATTATTCTCATAGTCAAATGTAATTCCTCAGACGAGCATGTTGTGAGGACCATCTCTTCTAGCATAACCAAACTGTCGCAATGCCAAACAAGGATTATAAGTGATTCCTCCCCTAATGCCTAAGAGAGGGACATTAGGTAATTCCCCACTGCGATCAATGATAATGATACTCTCCAAGGACCGAGAACACCAATGAATATCCGAATGTGTAAGGGACATCAACCTATGAGACCATCCCATACCCTGCTCATTTCTCAATACAGACCGGGGTAGGTGAGAAATAAAACTCCTAGCCAATAGAGGAGTGCAACACATAAGGGTCCCTATTCTCTTTAGAGTGTGAGTTGCAGAGAGTGTAGAATATCCCCAAGTAAAGTAGGCACCGGATTATGCAACAGAAAAACCTTAACTGCATTCACATTTATGAGTTGGTCCGTGTTAGGGAATAGTACCATCCCATAGATGAGAAGGGCTAACACTTCTTCAAAAGTTTATAAATCCAGGTTATCCCAAAAATAGTGAGCTTTCTCAAATAGAAACTTAAATGGAAATCCTTGGACACCTCTTCTGGTTTCCCAATTTGCCACTACACTAGACAATTGTAAAGGCAGAGCTTGAGAAATCTCTTCAGGCTTTGGGTCTCTTTCCGTACCGTTGAATGGTAGCTGATTAAGGATAGGTACCCCTAATAACTGAGAAAATTCCTCCATAGTAGGCACTAACTGGTAATCAGGAAAAGTGAAGCAGTGGTGCAACGGGTCAAAGAACTGAAAGAGCACCTTTAACATTTCTTCTTCGGGGTTTGAAGTGACCAAGTTGAGAAGTCGACCATGTTTTTCAGTGAAATGAGAGCTTTCAGGGATCCTTGATGCTAAGTCGTTGAGTTGAGGAGGTACTTTCACAAGGTTGATTTGGGTAGTGTTCCTGCAAGCGGATGTCATGTCCTACAAAACAAGACAAAGATAAGCCCTAGAAAATCCTTGAAATGGTTAGTATAATATTCCATGTTATGATGTCATGATTATGCTAAGAAATCACATATATAGCAAGCACAAGCAAATCACACAAAGACCTTAGGTTTAAGATTTGCATGGGTTTTAAGG
This sequence comes from Vicia faba, assembly GCA_948472305.1. Lineage (NCBI taxonomy): Eukaryota > Viridiplantae > Streptophyta > Magnoliopsida > Fabales > Fabaceae > Vicia > Vicia faba. The sequence continues at coordinate 974,559,371 of OX451740.1, read as the reverse complement.
TAATACCCTCTTAAAGTTTGGATTGGTTCAACCTGTCCTATAAATAGTAACCGGGTTCTAAGGGATCTCAATATCACTGATCTTTCCCACAAGTTTTGTTTGATAGGAAACTGACTTGCAATCAAACAAAACTCAAGAGTCAAATCTCAATGAGTGTAGCATCGAGTATCTGCCGACTTTGGGAATACACCAAAGACGACCATCTCACTACGTCCTAATGGCCAAGTTGTTCAATTAAGGTTCTAATATCAGTTGACGCTTCATGACACCATGCAGCGGCCCCATATTCTCCTTGATTAACTCAAGGGCTACCGATACCAACCAAAGTGTCGCATCAACGTAGCCATCGCTTCAACCGTGTCGGTATACCCTGCATAGTTTCCATGATCTATTTCTACTTACCTAAAAGGTTTCCTCAGATCTGGGTGTAGGATCTATAGTAACCCAAACAATACCCTTAAAAGTAAAGCAAACAAACAGACAAAGAAAACATATATGAACTAAACCCTAAGGTAAACCCCACTTTATTATTTTTCCCTAGCAGAGTCGCCAGTTCTGTGATACGGTGGCAGGACCGACTGTTATACTGATTTGCGTTTTTTGTTCGCAAATGTCGCGGTAAGCAAGAGTCGCCACTGACTTTTCTTTTATCCAACAAAGGAAGGGGTGAAAAGAATAGAAAAAGACCTTTTTCGAGATTTTCTGAGTAAGGGGGTAGATTATGGAAAGGGAAGGTGTTAGCACCATTTCCATCCATGGTTTCCACGGTCTCTTAGGTACTTTCTCATTTTTGAAAATTGTTTTCGTGTTTGTGCGTTTTGAAGGATTTTTGTTAGCTTTATGATAACTCTTGTATTAGTCCTCAAGAGTGTGATAAAGCGTTTTTTGAAAAATCTTTGAAAGTGCGTAAGTGTAAAAAATTAGGTTTGAGCAAGTACTTAAGAATAGTCTACCTACTCGAAAAAGGATGTTATTTTCCTCTTTTCCTTTAGATAGTGCTATCCCACTATTAGTGAGTAGGTAGCCCTATCGTCATGTTGAGGGACTATCTAAAGGGACGCTTATGGTCATTGAAGGCAACACGTAAGGATACCTTAGAATTTCGAAGGGATTGTCATCATATAGGCAACACAAAGGGACACGATCATTTCTCGTAGGCAACTCGAGGGACGTTAGGGACTATGATCTTTATGATGACTTCAGAATTGAGGGTCTTTGCTAAGATATCCCTATGTTCGAGGGACATGACCATTGTTTTCTGAGGCAACCAAGTGAGGTATACCCTAGGGGTGCATGTGTGGAACAATGTGTTTTTTCAGATATTTATCTTGAGATTAGTGATCTAATGGTTAATTGATTTAATCTTGACATACACGCCTAATTACTAACAATTTATATACAGGCATATAAGAAATATAAAGCGATAGATAAAATTCCTACAACTATTACAAGGCTTTGGTGTAGATACATAAATGATGACTGAAAAAGTAAAATGCGAGAATTGAAAACCCTAATTAACTATTGCAAACACGACGCAGTTACATAAATGATAAAAAATAATCGTATGGAAAAATAATAACGCGCGAAAATTAAGACTGGCCTATGTTTGAAACCCTAAAAGTCTAATTGGCTATTAAAAAATATTTTTTGGTATTTTATGAATTTTTTTGGATTTTAACCTAATTCTCTAATTAATTTTAATTAATGAAATATGTCAAAATAATTAAATCAAATTAATTTATTTTTCAAAAATTAAATTAAATTAGAAAAACCTAAGTCTATTATTTTTTGTGATTTTTTGATTTTTCTGATTTGATGATTAAAATAAAATTGGTTTTTAAACAAACATAAAACAATGAAATAAAATAAAAAGTAAAGATAATCGAAAATGGGCCTGGGGGGGTAAGAAAGCAAGTTGGGGGTGCAGACTGGAATTCTAAATCCCAGATCTCATGCAAGCCCAACACCTGTGCTAGATCTGGTGTTGTTGTGTTAGGGAAGTCTATGGTTTGCATGCGAGCTAGAGGCCCTGGATCTGGAGGATGAGTGATCCTATTGGCTGGATCATGAGGGTGCATGATGCGCGCCTGGGGATGTAACATACTGGAATCTGCAGAAAACATCAAGAAAATACAAAAGCGCTGGACCTGGGATCGAACCCAGGTCCCTTCCTTCACGTATTCAAACCCTTGCCAACTGCGCTTCCTTCTCATTCATGTACATAATAGCAAAAAAACAATATAATATGAAAACAAGGCAATGGCTGACTCATCAAAACACGTGTGCACTTGTGGGGCCCTAGAATTTAAATGGACCAATGGAACAAAAAGGGTTGTGCCACGCCATGCTTCGCCTGGGTCAAAACCCTAGAGACGCCGGAGTCAACACTCCAGTCGTCTTCTCCGACAGCCCCCCACCATCAATCCTACAAAACAGCCACAATAAACGCAAAAGAAAGACCCTACCCCCCTAATTCGAGGGCTGCGAACCTAGTGGTGGTATCCATTTGGTCTGAAATTCCCTGTACAGAGAGATATGAAGCTTGTCGTTCTTTACGCCCTAACAATGGTAAACGGCTATTTAGCCATCAAACCTCATCAGTGATTGCCTAGACCTGTTCCTTTCCCTCTTTTGATCATGTTAATGGAGTTATAATGGATTGAAACAAGCCATAATAAAAAATACGAAAAACAGAAAAAACATGAAATTATGAATCATACATGGTGAATTTCAACGTGTTATGGCCATGAATGATGATCCATACTTACCAATGCTTACCTCAGGAATACCAAGGAGTGATTAGAAGGCTTTGAAATTGGATGGAAAGGTGAATATGAATGGCACACTTTTTGACTTTTTTTGTGAAATATTAGGGTTCTTTTGAGACAAGCTACGTGTGTGTATTAGGTCTAGGGTTGCTCTATATATGTAGTGAATCTCATTAGGTTTATATTTGTAGCTAAATATCCATGCCTTGATGAGAAAATATCTTCTCTCCAAATATTTTATTTTATTTTGTTTTGGAACAAATCCAATCTTCCTTCTCTTCACGATTCTTCTTTGATTTGCCAGCATGTTTTGTCCATCATTTGAATAGAAAAAGATTCTCAATCAAGTCTTCCATTATTTCTATTATTTACTTTATTTAATTTTGCATTTTAATGGATAAAATATCAAAATAAATAGTATAAATGATAAAATAATGTATGACTAAGCTCAAGGGTCGTGGGCCATGTTAGAAACAAGTTTCAAGCATGAAAAGACGGGGCCATCCGAAAAAAATTCAAGTTAGGTCAATATTGGCTTCATGCATTTTTCCAAAAATTGGTCAACTTTAGCAATGCATAACTCTCTCAATTTTAACCCTAAGAGGGTGTTCTTTGACTTTTTAGAGATCTTAGGATGTCCTCTAAACAACCTTTTTTGGTTTAATCTCAATTGGATCTTCCATGTTCATGTAAGGAGCTTTGATACAAGAGGTGTTTTTGTTGACTTTTTAAAAGGACCTATAATGTACGAGCTTGTATATTTTGATTGAGGCATTTCTTGAACTTGAGGGATGAAGAGAAGTTGTAGGTAATTGGATTCTCTTCAAAATGAGACTTTGTGGAATTTTTTTTGATAAAGTATGAGAAAGTTATGCCTGGTCAAAGTTTGGTTGACTTTTCCTATAGAAACCCTAATTTGCCATTTTTGACTTTTAATGAGTTAGGAGCATTTCTTAAGGAATCATGATCAACCCTTGATAAAATGATGGATATCACTTCAAAATGTTGATGTTGACCAAAAATATTGAAGTTTGACTGTATTTGGGCCATAATTGACTTTTTACCCAGTATAGTTGATTTCCAGGCATTTGAGCAGTTGATTGAGCAAACTTGTTGTTCAAGGCATGGAATTTGGCATGGATGATCTTGAGGACATATTAGGACAATGGAGAACATTTTGGATCCTTGGGACTCACACATCTTGTTTAAAATTGAAACCCTAGTTTGAGATTCACTGCCTTAGGAGGATAATTTGTCTGGTCAATTCTTCGTCATCCTTGAGCAATTGAGGACCTTTAGAGGCATGTCTTGAGTGAAATGAGAAGAAAATTTTTTGGAAACAACAGGTGGCATCTGTGATATTGAATAAGTTTGTGGCTGGGATGACAAAGGGTTACCTTCATCCCCAGTAACAATTTCATGATCAAGTTCATTTGAGTCTTCAACTGGTGGACCTCCTCCTTCAACAGTTCTTGGCCTATTTTGAGTTCCTTCATGGCTTATAGAGACATGCTTTAATTTCTCTTGTGAGTATCGAGAACCTTGCTAGCTGGATCACAGTTGAATAAAGGTAGAAGTATAAATGATATGAACTTTATGCAAATATGTGAATGCGAGATATGCATGTGTATAGATATGAAAAAAAAAATATTTTTTTCTCAAGGGTATGAAAATGTTTTCACAGAGAGTAAATGTGACGGGGATGTAGTATGAAGGTAAACATAAGGGTACCCTATACGAGTTTAATGATAGACACGATGATATCCTACACAGATTCAGAGATTGAGACGGGTAGAAACTCCTTAAGGACGGAGATAATAATAAACATGGATTTGATGATATCCCACATTGTCTCAGAGATTGAGACAAGAAGGAATTCCCTAAGGAGTATGGAAAATGAAAGACGATGAGGAATTTCCTGTATATTTCTTTTTCTCTGTAATTCCCCTCCTGCAATAGTTTTTTCCCTGTAATCTTTGTTCCCCCTTGTGTTGTTCTTAGCTTAGGTTTATATAGCAATTGAGATTAGGTATTTTTAGGAAACAAGTTATGTAGTTCTTGATTATGGTTTGATTTAGGAGATAAAAATGATTCTATTGTAATTTCTTTGTATAAAGTTTTGATATGTTTCTGTATTTAGTGAGATTTATTTCTGTATTAATACAAAGTTGTATTGATTTGATTTATGTATTGGTGTTGATTCGGTTATGGAAATAGAAGGTTTATTGTAATGTTTTGTATTGATTACGATTTAATTCTTTCTTCCTTTATTGATACAATAGTGGTTTAAAGCAAACAAAACTTGTATTCTTTTGTTCAATCAAAACAGTGTCTATTAAAGAAAGTTTGGGACATGCGCTTATTGACTTGGATTAGGTCGATTTGGCACTGTTTTAATGGGCCAAGCGTTTTTTTAATTCTGGGCCTATTTGTTTCGGGCCTGAGCTAGTTATGACTAAGAAGCTTTCTTGTTAATAAAAAATAAAAATAAACATAAATCAATTTATGATATAATGTTTAAAGTAATATTTTTTAGAAAAATAGTAATAGTAATAATAATGATAATGGTGATTATAACAATAATTTTCATACTGTAATTAAAACAAAATGAAACTTCCAAGCAGAATCCAAAAAATTGTATGGCCCCAAATTGGGCCTTTAAAACAAATTGATATGGGTCTTACCAAAGAAATGGATTGTTTCATATACCCCTTGTTGTACCCCAAAATTTGCCCTCCCATATTCTTCAAAGATTTGCCAAAGATCAAGGTTCAAAGGCGACTCAAGAGTTGCACAGTTCAATGGCCTCCTAACAGTCAAAAACTAGGGTTTTGGTTATGGAAAAGAAATTGAAGTTTCCAAGGGTCCAAACAAGTCCCACATGCCTATAAATGTTGTCAAGCATCCATATGCCAAGTTTCAAGACTTACAGCACAAAACTGCACTGTCAAAAACCATAATTGCTCAACAGTCAACTGCAGGGGCAAAATGGTCCTTTGACAGTCAAAAGTCCAAATTTTTGGTCAACATCTTATTTTGAAGCCACAAAAATGATTTTATCAATTCTTGATCATGATTCTCAAAGCATGGCTCAAAAAGTCTCAAGATGCAAAAGATCTATATTTGGACAGTTGAAAAAGTCAACTGTAACTTGACCAAGGCGTAACTTCCACATGGTTAATCAGAAAAATTCCATCCAAAGCTCATTTTTAATAGAATGACATTTACTACAACTCCTCTTCACACTTCAAGTCCAAGAAATGCTCTCACAAAAAGTTATCAATCTCAACATTATAGGTCATTTTCAAAAGTCAACAAAAAGGCACTTTAAGTCAAAGACCATAACTTGAGATTGGTAAATCCAAATGACATGGGACCAAAGGCATTGGTTAGAGGACTTCACGACCTTTCCAAAATGTCCAAGAACATGATCAAAGCTTAAAAATTGAGCAATATATGCCTTGTGGAAGTTGGGAAATTTTTGGGAATTTTGAAAAGTCAACTTTACTTCAAATACCTCAAAATTGCTAATGGGCCTCAATTTCTTCCAAGAATCATCACCCAAAAGCTATGCATGACCCATTGACCCAAAGGGGAGTTATTTTCCTATTTTTAATTAATTAATTGAATATTTAATCTATTTAATTCATTTAATTAAAATTAATTATAAGAAAAATACTAATTCATGCTTTTCAAATCTTTTTGTGCATAGAATTCATTCAAGATTTCGTGCACTATTCAATAAGGAAAGAATCAAGGTGATTGGCAATGATTGGCATCAAAAGGACATGAAAAAGATTGAACAAGATACCATTGAAATCAAATCTCAAAAGCATTGAATACATGGTTGTTGGGCTTGGATTTCTGACCAAAATCATTCCATATACATACAGAAACCTAACCCTAATCACAAGAACCTAGAAGCTGCGCCTCACACCAAAGAATCACTTGGCATTTTTTGTCAAAAATTTGAAAACTGAAAACATACATAGAGCACTTTTCCAAGCCAAAGAACGATTCCATTACATTCCTGACGCATCAAGGAAGCTTTCTGAATCAAAACCACGTCCTCTAACCTCAAGAATTGGTATAACCGTGTTCCACTTTTCTAAAAAAAATTGATAATCGTATTCCATTTTATATGCATGATTAATGTCTTTTAACTGTTGTTTTGCACTAACATGAGCATTCTAAAGCTGTTGATATCTTCTAATTGAACTAACGTGCCCTGTACGAGAATCTGCCATGGAAATTTTCTAGGTTTTCATAAGCTTGAAATTGGGGACTTTTACATATGGAAAAATTAGGCAGCGAGACATACACCATTGAAATCGTGACATCCTGAAGGACAAAATCCATACCTCGCGCTCAATTTATGATGAGCCATATTCTAATCGCTATTATTGTGTGTTGTAGTTAGTGGGGGTTTAAAACCCCCGCTATTTGATTTTAGTTGCAGGTATAACATGGAGAAGAAGCATGCATGGCTTGAGATTATTGGGCTATTCAAAATTGGCGCGTGATTTTGTTGGTTCAGACCATTAACTTTTATCTTTTCTTATAATATTCACGTTCCATATAATTGACAAACAAACGCATTTGGCTGGGTGGAAAGTGAGGTGTCCTTCAAGCATTGGGACCTGGGTTCGATTCCCAGGTCCCCCATATTCTTCAATATTTTTGTTCATAATGCGCTCAGGTACGATTCCTTGCCCAGGGACCACCATACAACTCCATCTCTTGGCACGCCACATGTCCCAGGAGATGAATCCAAAGGCCAGCACAGGACTTCCATCATGCACCTTGGTCAATGATCCATACGTGATCATGGGAAAGTCAAAAAAGGCCAGGTTTCAATGGGCCTCATTACTGCAATATACCTCCAAAAGGGTCAACACACCCCCCTATATTTGTATTTCTTTTCTCATTCTTTTTTCTCTTTCTTGTTTGTTTTAATTTAATGATTTTTCTTTTAATTCATAAAATAAGTTTTATAATATAAAAATACAAAAAAAAATCAGAAAGTCAAAAATAAAAATATATTTATTTATTATTTAATGTATTAATGTTTTTTGTTGTAAATAAATTTGATAATTAATTTAGCTTTAAATTAGGGTTTTAACTTTAACATTTTTTTCTTAAATAAATTAAAACACATAAAAATTAGGTTTTGTAGCATTTTACTTTTTTCTTCCAAATAATTAAATTTCCTCATCATCATTATTATTAACAATTAATTATTTTTGTAAATAAATTTGTCATTAAATAATTAGGATAAATTAGGTCAAACTTGAATTTATATCTTTAATAATTAAAAATGCTTAGAATTAGGGTTTTAATTCCAATTAATTTTCTTAATTTCATAAATACAAAAAAATCAAAAAAATAAGTTCTTTCCTTTATTTAATTTAATTAATTTAATCATTTCAATTTAATTTCTTTAAAGGGTCCAACGCCCTCGCATTCGATTATAATTTCTTTTCGCGCATTTATTTTATTTCTTTTTATGAATGTAATGTACTTGCCCCAAAGCTTTGTAATAGATAATTAGGGTATTTACTTTCTGCATTTTATTTATTTCAAATCGGGTCTTGGTTTAATTTGGCGATGTAGACCCGTGCCTTTGTAATAGCGTAGGACTTTTATCTTCCCGCACCTTTAACTGCTAATTATCACATGAAAGAATGTATGCCAAAAATAAAAATCAAAGCGTAGAACACCAATGCATGAACAAGACCAAATATAACTGAAAGTGACACACAAATCACACACCACTCTTAGGGTACGCCTCACTGTTGCCTTGCCCCTCGAAACGTGGTCGTCGAGTAGAGGAAGTTTTAGTAAGTCCTCATGTCCATGAACATGGCATGGGGGTAGCTTCTAAGGTGTCTTCCTATTGCTCTGGTGACCACACTGTCCCGAACCCTCGAATTGACCCGAACACCTCCAACGGTGGTGCTCCCTACCTCTCAGTGGTGGGATGGCACTACCTTAAGGACATTTACACAGACTAATTCCTTAGGGTAGGTAGATAACTCATAGATACTTGCTCTAATTCAAAACGAATCAAAAAACTTCTTTTCACACTGACACTTTTAAAAAAGCTTTGAAGACAATTTTTTCAAACACTCTTGAGGACTGATACAAGAGTCGATCTGAAATCTTTAAACGAAACTTTTTCAAACCCGCTCACACTTTGAAAAGCAAACACATTTTGAAAACACAAATGAGCAAGTATCTAAGAGCCCATGGATAACCATGGATAGAAAGGGTGCTAACACCTTCCCTTTCTATAAATCTACCTCCCGAACCGAGAACTAATCTCAATAAGGAATTTTTCTGTGCTTTTGTCCTTTCCATTTGGAGAAAATAAAAGATGGTGGCGACTCTTTCTTCCGCGACATTTCGCGAAACCAGCGTTAAACAGTCAGTTCCAGATCCACCGATCACAGAACTGGCGACTCTGCTGGGGATATTTTAAAGTGAGGTGTACCTTCGGACTAAGATCACTGTGTTTTCAATTGCTTTGACTTGTTTGCTTTAAATTGTGGGACTGTCTTGGGAGTTACATAGATCCTAACCCGGATCTGGGGATACCCTGTTTAGGTAGCATAAGCTGTGAGGGACCTGTCCGGCGTAGACCGACACGGGTGAATCAGTGGCTACGTTGGTGTGGCACCTTGGTCTGTACCGATATCCCTTGTGTTGCAACGAGGAGAATATGGGTCTTCTGAGGAGTCATTAAGCACCAACAGACCTTAGAACCTTAAATGACACAACTTGGCCAATAGAACAGTAGCAGTATGCTACGCCCATTTAGGCTAAACTCTCGTGATGGTTCTGGCCGCAAGAAAAGATTGCGATGCTGGAGTTATGACCGATTGAGGGTAGTCAGTGATATTGGGATCCTCTAAGAACCCGGTTACTTTTGATAGGACAGGTATGAACCAACAAACTAAAAGAGGGTAATACCTAGACCTCATGTTGGCCTAAACTTTAAGGGCTTGTCTTGTGTGACTTGTGTGCCTTATCATGTTTGCCTTTGTAAATATTTGTGGTGTGATTTATCATAACATCATAACATCATGAGCATTGCATACATCCTACATAAGGACTGACCATTTCAAAGACAAGAGGGTTTCACCTTTGCTCTGTTTTGTAGGACATCATGATACCTATGCGAAGGAATACTATCCGGTTCAACTTTGTTCACCCACCTGAGTTGCTTGAAGAGTTGGTTAGCAGGATTCCAAATACCACTTCCTTCATCCAGAGGCATGGTTCTCTTCTCAGTTTAGTCACTGCAAAGTGGGATCAACAGTTGATGAGTGTCCTGACCCAGTTCTATGACACTCTGTACCAGTGTTTCACCTTTCAAGACTTCCAGCTGGTCCCTACCCTGGAAGAGTTCTCTGATTTGCTTGGAATCCCTATCTTGGATCAGACTCCCTACACTGGTTGGGAAAAGACCCTCAGGCTTGAGGAGGTTACTGCAGCTCTCCCCTTGACCCATCAAGAAGTAATGGACAACTGGGTGACTAGGAGCGGAGTTAAGGGTTTCTTGGCCAAGTTTCTGATTGGTAAAGCTAACAGTTTCTGGAATGACTTGGACTTTAGGGCATATGAAGACATCTTGGCTCTCTTAATCTATGGGCTAGTCTTGTTTCCTAACCCTGACAACTTCATCAACGTCACTGCCATAAGGATCTTTATGTCTCAGAACCCTGTGCCCACTCTCTTGGGTGACATCCTGCAACAACTTTATGCTCATACTGCCCGAAGACGAGGAACTCTGTGGTGTTGTATCCCTTTGTTGGTGAGGTGGTTTATTTTGCACTTCCCTAAGTTCGTGCTGAAGAACCAAGAAGGAAGAGGTTGGGCTCATAGGTTAATGTCTCTCACTGACAAGGACATCATTTGGACTTTCAGAGGTTTGGATGAGATAGTTGTTATTGATCGTTGCGGAGAATACCCTAATGTTCCTTTGATTGGTACTCAAGGAGGAATCTCTTACAATCCATGTCTAGCGCTCCGTCAGTTTGGAAGGGCCAGAAGAGCAGGGCCTCATGAGATGTTGGTGCCTCACATCAGTTTTGAGTTTCAGGTGGATAGTGACGAGCTGCGTCGTAGGTTCATCAAGGCTTGGGACAGAGTTCATAAGGCTGACCCACAAGAGTTGGGGCCAAAGACTTCTCTACCTATGGAAGCCTACTACAAATGGGTTCGCCTCCGTGCTCAGAAGTTAGGTATGCCATACGAAGCTGTCAGACCCGTCATTCTTGAGTATCTTGACAAAGATGGGGCTCTTCCAACTGTCCTCCCTCCTCAGATACCTACTGATTATGAGACATTAAAGAGGTCTTGGTCGCAACTGCGAGAAGAACGGGATTCTTACCGGGAAAAGTTCAACGAGCAGGAATTGAAGATCCAGAAGCTGACAAGGCAGTTGGAGAATGAGCGAGCTCTGAATGACTACCTCCGTACTGAGAAGAGGAGACCATGGGATCAGTTATAAGCTTTGGATGTTCTTTTACAGTTTTATTTCCCTTTTTAGCATTTCCATTTCTATGTAACGCCTAAGGGCAATTTGTTGAACAATTTAAATTTCCAAGTTGAATCTAATGAAGTGTGTTCCTTTTTGTTTACAAAGTTGATTCCCGATTGTCTTTGAAAACATAAATCATACGCATTGCATTCATCATGTGCATAGCAGGTATTCTTCTTTTCAGGTTGCTTACTATTCTTCGTTGTTTATTTCAGCATCATGAACCCTGACTCATCATCAACCGAGATGTCTATCAAGGCCCTTCAGGCGCAGAACGCGCAATTTCAGGAGCTGATCATGGGTTTGGCTCAAGGCCAAGAAGAGCTGAAGGCTTTACTCCTGAAGAAGGAGAAGAAGAAGAAGAGAACTGTTCTTTTCAACTCGGGCCGGAGGTTTGGTAACACTCTGCAGAATGAAGAAGCTGGTTCTTTTGTAGGCAAAGACAGTCCCCAGGGGGAAAGGCTTCAAGTCCAGTAGTCTCTGACAACGAGACTGACTTTAATGAGGAACAGTATCCTCCTGCTGAAGACCGGTACAAGCAGCTGGAAGACCGTCTGAACGCCATGGAGATCCAACAAGTGCCTGGGTTGGATTTTGGAGACTTGGGCTTATCTACTGGTGTGATCATGCCTCACAAGTTTAAGGCACCATCTTTCACCAAGTATGACGGGGCGTCTTGCCCCAAGCTACACCTCAGATCTTATGTGCGGAAGATTCGACCGTACACAGTGGACAAGAACTTGTGGATCCACTTCTTCCAGGAGAGTCTTTCAGGGACTCATCTCGAATGGTTCTATCAGCTGGATGGAACCAAGGTTCGTAACTGGGAGGAGTTGGCTACTGCTTTTTACAAGCAGTATCAATATAATGCCGGCCTTGCTCCTACACGTACCCAACTCCAGGGTATGTCGCTAGGATCAAGCGAAGGTTTTAAAGAGTATGCACAGAAGTGGAGGGATCTGGCTGGCAGGGTGCAGCCTCCGTTAACTGACCGTGAGCTGGTAGACATGTTCTTGGGGACCCTCTCCGAGCCATTCTTCAATCATCTTATCGGAAATTCATCTGCAGGGTTCACTGACCTTATTCTGACTGGGGAGAGAATAGAGGCTGGAATGAAGTCCGGTAAAATTCAGAAGGGTGCATCTTCAAGCTCTGAGAAGAAACCCTTTAAGAAGGAGGCCAGTGCTGTATATGGGCCTAGAAGGCATGATAAACCAGAACGCCGCCAATCTGTCAATACGGTGATGATTCCAAAGCCTGCTGCCGCTCCTCGGCAAACCAATCCACAAAGGGCTGAAAGACCCAGAAGAGAATTTACCCGGCTAAGTATGACCCTATCACAAATCTTGACACAGTTGCTATCCACCAACTTGGTGACTGTCAGAGAGGCCTCGAAGGTTGTGAATACTGCCTCTCCCAAGTATAATCCAAATGCCCGATGTGCTTATCACTCCGATAGCCCGGGGCATTCTACTGATGACTGTTGGGCCTTAAGGAATAAGGTGCAAGACCTTATTGATGCGAAGGAGATACAATTTGAGGCGCCTGAGAGGCCAAATGTGGTGACTGCTCCTATGCCCCAGCATGGAGTGAATGTCGTTGATGAAGATGTGTATGCCGTTTCTGTGAATGATGTAGCTACTCCTCTGATGACTGTTAAGAGGAACCTACTACTGGTCAGTTTATTTCTGGGTTGCAGCGAGGGTTGCCTTTTGTGTGCTGTTTCCCTTACTGGTTGTCCTTTGCTGAAGTTAGGCATCCAAGGCCTGATGGATAGCAAGGAGATTCTCTTCAAGAAGACCGCTGTTCTTTTTGTTCCTGTGGAAGAAGTATCTGTTGTTACAATTTTCAGTAATCCGATCAAGGCTCCCCCGAGGAAGCTGGTTAAAATCATGACTGTCGCACCCATTGTTATTACTGTTTCGGGGCCCCTCCCCTATGAATCTGATAAGGCTGTCCCATGGCACTATGGGGCAGATGTATATGTACATGGTATAAAGCAAGAGTTCAACACTGGTACCAGCATCAGCAATATCACTGGTCCAGCCAAAGTTACCCGCAGTGGCAGGCTCTTCTCGTCTGACATTGCACCACCAGCTATTCGAAGACCCCTCATTATAACACCTGCAAGTGCACCTGTTCCCATTTCTGATCAAGTTGCTTCCCCTGCTGCCGAGTCATCTAATGCTCGGAGCAAAGGGATTGATGATGAGCCTGCCTGGATGGAGGCACCAAAGTCTGTGAATGTTGAAGCCTCCCAGCAAGAAATGGAGGAAATTCTCAAAATAATCAAGAAGAGCGATTTTAATGTTGTTGAGCAGCTGGGGCATACCCCCTCCAAGATCTCTATGCTCTCCTTGCTGTTGTGCTCAGAGGCCCATGCTAAGGCCCTGATTTCATTTCTAAAGACGGCCCATGTGCCACAAGAGACATCTACAGTCCAGTTTACTGATTGCGTAGCCAATTTGACAGCTGACAATGGTTTGGGTTTCTCGGATGCTGACCTTACTGCTAAGGGAAAGAACCACAACGATGCCCTGCATGTCTCTATAGAATGCAGGGGCACTACTCTTGCGCATGTGCTGGTGGACACCGGTTCTTCCCTGAATGTGCTACCCAAAAAGGCCTTAGATCGGTTGGATTGTGAGGGCCTGGAGCTGAAACCTAGCAACATCATTGTCAGAGCCTTTGACGGTTTTAAGAGGATGGTTCATGGAGAGGTAGACATTCCTATTCGTGTGGGTTCTCAAGTATTCGACTCAACTTTCTATGTGATGGATATCCGTCCATCTTATTCTTGTTTACTGGGTCGACCTTGGATTCACAAAGCTGGGGCAGTGACCTCTACCCTACACCAGAAGCTCAAGTACCCCGTCAGAGGGAAGATTGTCACTGTGCAGGGAGAGGAGGAGTATATGGTTAGTCACTTGAATTCCTTCCGATATATTGAGATGGACGGGGAGTTTATTGAAACCCCCTTTCAGCATTTTGAAGAGGTACCTCCAATATTGGCAGCGGCAGAAGCAGTAACTGAAGAAAGCTCTCCTTTGAAGATGGCCTCCTTGAAGGACGCCCGGGCTGTAATCAAGAAAGGTGAATGTGCTAAGTGGGGCAGGCTCCCTGATTTTACACCAAAAACTGACAAGTTTGGACTGAGTTTTACTGCAGAGGCTCAGAAGGCTGTGCGCAAAGCTAGAACCAGAAGACCTCCTGTGCTCATCACCAATCCAGGAGTGAATGCCATTGGGGATGAAGATGAAGTGGAAGAGTCAGAGTTTGATAGCTGGATCTACCCGGCGACTGATGGTGGATTGACCAATTGGACTGCTAAAGATCATACTCCTGTTACTTTTGTTACGCAGTAATAAACTCCTTTGTTTTTGTTATTTGTAATAAACAATGAATTAAAACTCTATGGCCCGGTGTCTTACCCGGGGCACCGTGGCTTCATTTGTGAGGGCATATTAATTGTCATTTCATATATCATGAATAAAGACCTTGGACGTTTTCTCGCACTTCAAATCTTATGCTCCTTTTCTTTCTTTCCTTTCTTTATATATTGCAAAACAGCTGTATTTACACACACTCACTCATACAGGTTTCAATCCACTCTGGATCTCACTGGTAACGACTCTGCTACTGCCAGTTATGACTTCGAAAATCCGATCAACTTAGCCGAAGACGAAGGTGAAGATGATTGCGAAGTGCCTGGCGAGCTTGCAAGACTGTTACTCCGGGAAGAGAGGGCAATTCAACCACACGAAGAGCCGGTGGAAACAATAAATCTGGGTACCGAGACGGACAGAAAGGAGGTTAAGATTGGTGCCAACCTAGAGCTCAGCGTGAAGCAACGGTTGACTCAGATGCTACATGATTATGTGGAGATCTTTGCTTGGTCCTATGAAGACATGCCTGGGTTGGATACCGACATTGTGGTCCATCATTTTCCTACCAAGGAAGACTGCCCTCCAGTTAAGCAAAAGGTCCGCCGTATGCGTCCAGAGATGTCTGAGAAGATCAAAGCCGAGGTTATGAAATAGTTTGATGCCGGGTTTCTTGCAGTGACCTCTTACCCCCAATGGGTTGCTGATGTGGTGCCGGTACCAAAGAAAGATGGAAAGGTCAGAATGTGTGTCGACTACAGGGATCTGAACAGGGCCAGCCCCAAAGATGACTTCCCTCTACCTCACATTGATGTTCTGGTTGACAATACTGCTCAGCACAAGGTGTTCTCCTTCATGGATGGTTTTTCAGGGTATAATCAGATCAAGATGGCTCCTGAAGACATGGAAAAGACTACCTTTGTTACTCAGTGGGGCACCTTTTGCTACAAAGTCATGCCTTTTGGACTGAAAAATGCTGGGGCAACCTACCAACGTGCCATGGTTGCTTTATTTCATGACATGATCCATCATGAGATAGAAGTGTATGTCGACGACATGATTGCAAGGTCACAAACTGAGGAGGAACACCTTGACCATCTGCAGAAGTTGTTAGACCGTCTGAAACTGTACAAGCTGAGGTTGAACCCGAACAAGTGCACCTTCGGGGTAAGATCTGGAAAATTGCTAGGCTTCGTTGTAAGTGATAAGGGTATTCAAGTGGACCCTGCCAAGGTTAAAGCTATTCAAGAGATGCCAGTTCCTAAGACAGAGAAAGAGGTCAGAGGCTTTCTAGGACGCCTGAATTACATTGCCCGATTCATCTCGCACCTAACCGCTACTTGTGAACCAATCTCCAAGCAGCTGAAGAAAGATCATGTAGTACGTTGGAATGATGAATGTCAGGCCGCTTTTGACAGAATCAAGGAATATCTCCAGGAACCACCCATTCTTATGCCACCGGTTGAAGGGAGACCTCTGATACTATACCTGACAGTACTTGACAACTCAATGGGGTGTGTGCTGGGGCAGCATGACGAGTCTGGCCGAAAAGAGCACGCCATTTATTACCTTAGCAAAAAGTTTACCGACTGTGAGACCCGATACTCACTGCTCGAGAAAACTTGCTGCGCTTTGGTATGGGCTGCTCGCCGGCTGAGACAGTATATGCTGACTCACACTACCTTGTTGATTTCAAAGATGGATCCTATAAAGTACATATTCGAAAAGCCTGCTCTGTCTGGGAGAATAGCAAGATGGAAAATGATCTTGACAGAATACGACATCCAGTACACGACTCAGAAAGCCATCAAGGGAAGTGTATTGGCAGACCACTTGGCACATCAGGCAGTAGACGACTATCAGTCAATGAACTTCGAGTTTCCAGACGAGAGTATCATGATAGTAACTGATTGTGAAGTACCTGGACCGGATGAAGGACCTGAGGAAGGATCCCGATGGTCTATGCACTTTGACGGAGCCTCCAATGCTTTGGGTAACGGTATCTGCGCTGTGATCATATCTCCTCAAGGCACTCATACTCCACTCACTGCCCGACTATGTTTCAACTGCACCAACAACATGGCGGAGTATGAGGCATGCATCATGGGTCTCCAAGCTGCGATTGACTTAAGGATCAAGTTTCTGAGTATCTTCGGAGATTCCGCTCTCGTGATTAATCAGATCAAAGGCGAGTGGGATACGAAACATCCAAATCTTATTCCTTACAAGGAATGTGTGTTGACCTTGATCCCCCACTTCACGAAGATAACCTTTGAACATTTTCCAAGATAGGAGAATCAGCTGGCAGACGCGTTAGCTACGATGTCTTCTATGTTCAGAGTCAAATGGGACAATGAGGCTCCCCGGGTCATTATCTGGAAACTGGACGAACCGGCATACTGTTGTGACCTTGAGACTGAATCAGTGACTGAGAAACCTTGGTACCATGAGGTGAAGAGATACTTGGAAGCTCAGGAATACCCTGAAGGTGCATCTGTCAACGATAAGAAGTTTCTGAGAAGGTTCGCTGCAAAGTTCTTTCTTAGCAATGGCATCCTGTACAAGCGAAACCATGATTCGACCTTACTGCGTTGTGTGGATAAGACTGAAGCAGAAAGGATCATGGAAGAGCTACATGAAGGTACCTTCGGAACGCATTCCAGTGGACACACCATGGCAAAGAAGATCCTTCGGGCAGGGTATTTCTGGTCCACAATGGAAGCCGACTGCTACCAACACTCTCGGACATGTCACAAATGCCAGATTTACGCAGACAAGGTGCACGTTCCACCAGTTCCTCTGAATGTCCTGACTGCACCTTGGCCTTTTGCAATGTGGGGCATAGATATGATCGGCGAGATTAAACCTACAGCGTCCAATGGGCATCGCTTCATCCTGGTAGCGATCGATTACTTTACAAAGTGGGTTGAGGCAGCTTCCTACGCTACAGTAACCAAGAATGTTGTGGCACGGTTCATTCGGCATAACCTGATATGTCGATACGGCGTCCCGGAAAGGATTATTACAGACAACGGTACCAATCTCAATAATAAGATGATCACTGAGCTCTGCGAGCAGTTTAAGATACAACACCACAACTCTTCTCCTTACAGACCGAAGATGAATGGGGTTGTAGAAGCAGCGAATAAGAATATCAAGAAAATTGTGCAGAAGATGACAGTGACCTATAAATATTTGCATGAGATGTTACCGTTCGCTCTACATGGGTACCGTACCTCAGCCAGGACGTCAACCGGGGCAACTCCTTTCTCCTTGGTCTACGGTATGGAGGCAGTCTTACCGATTGAAGTACAAATACCCTCTCTCCGGATAATGAAGGAGGCAGATCTGAATGAAGATGATTGGATCCAGACACGACTTGATCAGTTAAACCTGATTGACGAAAAGAGACTTGCTGCTATTTGCCATGGTCAGACGTACCAAAAACGAATGATCAGGGCATTTAACAAAAAGGTCAGACCACAAGAATATCAAGTTGGGGACCTGGTAATCAAACGCATCATCCTTCCACAGAGTGATCCAAGGGGCAAATGGACCCCTACATACGAAGGGCCATTTGTGGTTAAGCATGTGTTCTCAGGAGGAGCCATGATTCTAACTACCATGGATGGTGACGACCTTCCTCACCCCGCCAATGCAGACATAGTAAAAAGATACTACGCATAAAAAGACCCGCTAGGTTGACATACCTAGGCAAAAATTAGGGCTTCCCAGCGAACCAAAAGGGTTCGGGCAAAATGAAGGGATGAAATGAAAAAATCTGTACACCCGGCAAGTCGAAAACCTGAAAAGGCGGCTTGGGCAAAAATGGGTATCCCGGTGGACTGAAAACCCGAAAGGGCGGTTCAGGCAAAAATTAGGGATAAAGCGTAATACTATGTCTCATTGGATCACCCTGCATCTAGAATCCGATATCAGCAATCAAGTTCAGACGGCATCAATCAATCAGCTTCATCCTCGACTAGGTCATCAAGTGATGAGACGCTCGAAGATATAAAGGCGATAGCAGAGTTGGAACCCAGTGGGATTATTTCTTTTCACACAGCTGTTTTATTTTCCTTTGTACAATTTGTATAAACTCTTTTGTTCGGAGGCGTTCTCTTACTAGGACGTCAGCCTCTTGTACATAAACGCCTATTTACAGGCAAATTCAAAAATCAATATAAATTCACTTTTCAGCTACAAATTGCCAATTGTTTTTTCCTTTTTCTGTTTTGTTTTGCGAAGAACGTCCAAGGTTCAATTTGTGATACATGCATTTGACAATAATTGCTAACTCATAAATATCTGCATACGAAACAAAGGATTAATTACAGGCAACATTAGAAACAGGGGCAATAATGAGTTGTCTGAGCGATCTAATTGCTCCATCCGCCAAGGTACCAAGGTAGGTTCAGCTGAAGAACATAACCAGATATCTTAACTCCCCAGAGAGTGAGCCAACAAGTCAATACACACTCCCCAAACAAAGTTATACAATCAGGCTTAAGGAAGTTGGGTATCCCCCGCAGATCTCAACATTCCCCAACACAATATGCAGACATTCTTAACAAAGCATCCCCGACAGTCTTGATCTAAGATTGTTCCCCGGCGGTCAACCAGACATTCAGTGGAGTCACTTTCCTAATACATCTCAAAATTTCCCCAGGAGAGTCCAATCAAAGTTTGAATCATCTCCCCAGCAGGAAGCTTATCCCCAGTAGATTCTGGAAGCTTCTCCCCTACAGAGCATGAACGCTTCCCCCGGCTTTATTCAAAGGTTATTTCCCCACTAGGATATAACTGGGATATCCTCAGCCAAAAGTCACGGAAAGATCGCCCTCGGTAAAGTCTTCCTATCCCCAGCGAAGTCTATTAACACTTCCAACATAACAACGGTATCCCCAGCGGAGTTACCATTAACATCCCAGCAAAGTACCTCTCTTCCCACAGAGTATTGTTCCCCAGCAAGACCGCTAGAATAATTTTCTCCCCGCAGAGTAATCCATTCGCCAAGTTTATTCCCCAACGGAGTTATCTTCTCCTACCTGTATTCTTGCAATCATCATCCCCAGCGGAAACGAAGAATTCTGTTCTTCAACATCAGCCCAGGATTCAACTTCCCGGCACCCGTCAAGGATTTACTTTCCTAGACGAAAAACAAACATTCATAAACATCGCATTTCTATACATTATAGCACACATATATGCATCATGAACATACAATCTCATTTATGTTGAGAACATCATGGCTTGATCCATATCATGCATTGCATATGACTGACCTTTACCTTTCAGGAAAGATCCAGTCAAGTTCTCAGCTATGTCCAAGACCTCCTCTGGTTCAGTTAAATTGATTCCTAAAGATTTTTCTGATTCTTATCCAGTTGAAGTTATTTCAAGACTTTAGTCTGGTTCAGTTAAATCGATTCTAAGATTTCTCTGATTCTTATCCAGTCAAAGTTAACTCAGTACCTTCTCTGGTTCAGTCAGATCGACCCTAAGATCTCCCTGATTCTTATCCAGTTGAAGTTATTTCAAGACTTTAGTCTGGTTCAGTTAAATTGATTCTAAGATTTCTCTTATTCTTATCCAGTCAAAGTTAACTCAGTACCTTCTCTGGTTCAGTCAGATCGACCCTAAGATCTCCCTGATTCTTATCCAGATGAAGATTCCAAGACCTTGTCCGGTTCAGTTAAATCGACCCTAAGATTTTTCTGATTCTTATCCAGTCAAAGGCCTTCTCTGGTTCAGTCAGATCGACCCTAAGATCTCCCTGATTCTTATCCAGTTGAAGATTCCAAGACCTTGTCCGGTTCAGTTAAATCGACCCTAAGATTTTTCTGATTCTTATCCAGTCAAAGGCCTTCTTTGGTTCAGTCAGATCGACCCTAAGATCTCCCTGATTCTTATCCAGTTGAAGATTCCAAGACATTGTCCGGTTCAGTTAAATCGACCCTAAGATTTTCCTGATTCTTATCCAGTCAAAGGCCTTCTCTAGTCCAGTTAAATCAATTCCTAAAGATTTTCCTGATGAAGACTCAGTAGAAGACATCCAAGATTCTCTCATCGTTACTATTGAGGTAGCAATCGCCCCAGGTTCTCTCACCGTCCCGTTGAGGTAGTAACCATCCCTAATTCATTCATAACCTTTTGAAGCTCCCGACTCGATTCCTGTATCTCGCCAGGGCACGTCTGAAGAATTCAAAGATTCGATTCCTGTAACCAACCAGGATGTGTCTATACAAAGAGTTTGAAGACCAGCTCCTGTAACAGGCCAGGTAATCATTTTCTTTTTCAGGTACGCAAGTTCTCGCTAAGGAATCTCTTACGCGATCGACACCCAGGTGGCATCTATAAGCCCATCCACTTACCCATCACCCATCAGATGGCATCTATAAGCCCATCCACCTATCCAATTTCCAAATGGAATCTGTAAGCCCATTCCCACCATCACACTACTATGTGAGCGTAAATTTCTGGGCACTCTAGTGTTCAATCATCTTCTACCTTCGGACTACGAAAGGCACGACAGCCAATCTACATCCTCAGGTCTAAAAAGATTGAACAGGGGCAACTGTTGTACCCCAAAATTTGCCCTCCCATATTCTTCAAAGATTTGCCAAAGATCAAGGTTCAAAGGCCACTCAAGAGTTGCACAGTTCAATGGCCTCCTAACAGTCAAAAACTAGGGTTTTGGTTCTGGCAAAAGAAATTTAAGTTTCCAAGGGTCCAAACAAGTCCCACATGCCTATAAATGTTGTCAAGCATCCATATGCCAAGTTTCAAGACTTACAGCACAAAACTGCACAGTCAAAAACCATAATTGCTCAACAGTCAACTGCAGGGGCAAAATGGTCATTTGACAGTCAAAAGTCCAAATTTTTGGTCAACATCTTATTTTTAAGCCACAAAAATCATTTGATCAATTCTTGATCATGATTCTCAAAGCATGGCTCAAAAAGTCTCAAGATGCAAAAGTTTCTATATTTGGACAGCTGAAAAAGTCAACTGTAACTTGACCAAGGCATAACTTCCACATGGTTTATCAGAAAAATTCCATCCAAAGCTCATTTTGAAGAGAATGACATTTCCTACAACTCCTCTTCACACTTCAAGTCCAAGAAATGCTCTCGCAAAAAGTTATCAATCTCAACATTATAGGTCATTTTCAAAAGTCAACAAAAAGGCACTTTAAGTCAAAGACCATAACTTGAGATTGGTAAATCAAAATGACATGGGACCAAAGGCATTGGTTATAGGACTTCAAGACCTTTCCAAAATGTCCAAGAACATGATCAAAGATTAAAAATTGAGCAAGCTATGCCCTGTGGAAGTTGGGAAATTTTTGGGAATTTTGAAAAGTCAACTTTACTTCAAATACCTCAAAATTGCTAATGGGCCTCAATTTCTTCCAAGAATCATCACCCAAAAGCTATGTACGACCCATTGACCCAAAGGGGAGTTATTTTCCTATTTTTAATTAATTAATTGAATATTTAATCTATTTAATTCATTTAATTAAAATTAATTATAAGAAAAATACTAATTCATGCTTTTCAAATCTTTTTGTGCATAGAATTCATTCAAGATTTCGTGCACTATTCAATAAGGAAAGAATCAAGGTGATTGGAAATGATTGGCATCAAAAGGACATGAAAAAGATTGAAAAAGATACCATTGAAATCAAATCTCAAAAGCATTGAATACATGGTTGTTGGGCTTGGATTTCTGACCAAAATCATTCCATATACATACAGAAACCTAACCCTAATCACAAGAACCTAGAAGCTGCGCCTCAAACCAAAGAATCACTTGGCATTTTTTGTCAAAAATTTGAAAACTGAAAACATACATAGAGCACTTTTCCAAGCCAAAGAACGATTCTATTACATTCCTGACGCATCAAGGAAGCTTTCTGAATCAAAACCACGTCCTCTAACCTCAAGAATTGGTATAACCGTGTTCCACTTTTCTAAAAAAAATTGATAATCGTATTCCATTTTATATGCATGATTAATGTCTTTTAACTGTTGTTTTGCACTAACATGAGCATTCTAAAGCTGTTGATATCTTCTAATTGAACTAACGTGCCCTGTACGAGAATTTGCCATGGAAATTTTCTAGGTTTTCATAAGCTTGAAATTGGGGACTTTTACATATGGAAAAATTAGGCAGCGAGACATACACCATTGAAATCGTGACATCCTGAAGGACAAAATCCATACCTCGCGCTCAATTTATGATGAGCCATATTCTAATCGCTATTATTGTGTGTTGTAGTTAGTGGGGGTTTAAAACCCCCGCTATTTGATTTTAGTTGCAGGTATAACATGGAGAAGAAGCATGCGTGGCTTGAGATTATTGGGCTATTCAAAATTGGCGCGTGATTTTGTTGGTTCAGACCATTAACTTTTATCTTTTCTTATAATATTCACGTTCCATATAATTGACAAACAAACGCATTTGGCTGGGTGGAAAGTGAGGTGTCCTTCAAGCATTGGGACCTGGGTTCGATTCCCAGGTCCCCCATATTCTTCAATATTTTTGTTCATAATGCGCTCAGGTACGATTCCTTGCCCAGGGACCACCATACAACTCCATCTCTTGGCACGCCACATGTCCCAGGAGATGAATCCAAAGGCCAGCACAGGACTTCCATCATGCACCTTGGTCAATGATCCATACGTGATCATGGGAAAGTAAAAAAAGGCCAGGTTTCAATGGGCCTCATTACTGCAATATACCTCCAAAAGGGTCAACACACCCCCCTATATTTGTATTTCTTTTCTCATTCTTTTTTCTCTTTCTTGTTTGTTTTAATTTAATGATTTTTCTTTTAATTCATAAAATAAGTTTTATAATATAAAAATACAAAAAAAAATCAGAAAGTCAAAAATAAAAATATATTTATTTATTATTTAATGTATTAATGTTTTTTGTTGTAAATAAATTTGATAATTAATTTAGCTTTAAATTAGGGTTTTAACTTTAACATTTTTTTCTTAAATAAATTAAAACACATAAAAATTAGGTTTTGTAGCATTTTACTTTTTTCTTCCAAATAATTAAATTTCCTCATCATCATTATTATTAACAATTAATTATTTTTGTAAATAAATTTGTCATTAAATAATTAGGATAAATTAGGTCAAACTTGAATTTATTTCTTTAATAATTAAAAATGCTTAGAATTGGGGTTTTAATTCCAATTAATTTTCTTAATTTCATAAATACAAAAAATATCAAAAAAATAAGTTCTTTCCTTTATTTAATTTAATTAATTTAATAATTTCAATTTAATTTCTTTAAAGGGTCCAACGCCCTCGCATTCGATTATAATTTCTTTTCGCGCATTTATTTTATTTCTTTTTATGAATGTAATGTACTTGCCCCAAAGCTTTGTAATAGATAATTAGGGTATTTACTTTCCGCATTTTATTTATTTCAAATCGGGTCTTGGTTTAATTTGGCGATGTAGACCCGTGCCTTTGTAATAGCGTAGGACTTTTATCTTCCCGCACCTTTAACTGCTAATTATCACATGAAAGAATGTATGCCAAAAATAAAAATCAAAGCGTAGAACACCAATGCATGAACAAGACCAAATATAACTGAAAGTGACACACAAATCACACACCACTCTTAGGGTACGCCTCACTGTTGCCTTGCCCCTCGAAACGTGGTCGTCGAGTAGAGGAAGTTTTAGTAAGTCCTCATGTCCATGAACATGGCATGGGGGTAGCTTCTAAGGTGTCTTCCTATTGCTCTGGTGACCACACTGTCCCGAACCCTCGAATTGACCCGAACACCTCCAACGGTGGTGCTCCCTACCTCTCAGTGGTGGGATGGCACTACCTTAAGGACATTTACACAGACTAATTCCTTAGGGTAGGTAGATAACTCATAGATACTTGCTCTAATTCAAAACGAATCAAAAAACTTCTTTTCACACTGACACTTTTCAAAAAGCTTTCAAGACAATTTTTTCAAACACTCTTGAGGACTGATACAAGAGTCGATCTGAAATCTTTAAACAAAACTTTTTCAAACCCGCTCACACTTTGAAAAGCAAACACATTTTGAAAACACAAATGAGCAAGTATCTAAGAGCCCATGGATAACCATGGATAGAAAGGGTGCTAACACCTTCCCTTTCTATAAATCTACCTCCCGAACCGAGAACTAATCTCAATAAGGAATTTTTCTGTGCTTTTGTCCTTTCCATTTGGAGAAAATAAAAGACGGTGGCGACTCTTGCTTCCGCGACATTTCGCGAAACCAGCGTTAAACAGTCAGTTCCAGATCCACCGATCACACCCCTCAATCTAAATGAGTCTAATTTATTTAATTTATTGAGCCTCTAACAAAGAAAAAAGTTATTTTTATACACCCTTTCTTTCTAATATTCCAAAATCTAAATGGGCCTTATTGCTAAAAATTTGTTCACATCTCATTGGTTAAAAAATACGCCTTCCTTTTTAAACTTGAAATACACCCCTTTTCTAAAAATCTAATGGGCCACCAAAGTTGATGGTCCATTTTGGATCAAAACCAACCTTTTTTATTTTTAAAAACTTTAATGGAAATAAGACCTATATAGTACGATTTGTTTAAAAAAGAGACATAATTGTAATATAAGGGTAGGGCATATTTGGGGTATGACACTTTGTCATTCAACTTCTTTCGAAGCTGACCCAGAATTTGTCAAAATGTTACTAAACTGAAAACCTTCGAATGACTCAAACTTGGTTTATGACCAGACCATACCTCTTCTTGTGTCACTTTGTTCAGCTTCTTAGTAGGGTACCTATTTAACAGATAGGAGGTTGTAGATACGACTTCACCCCGTAGTTCCTTCGACAAGCTTTTTTCCTTCAACATGCTACGAACCATATTCATTATCAAACAATTTCTTCTCTCGGCAACACCATTTTTTTAAAGCGTATAAGGTGGTACAACCTCATGCACTATACCCTCAACATCACAATAATTCTCAAACTCACTCGAGGTATACTCACCTCCACCATCGGTTTTGAGAATTTTCAACTTGTGACCACCTTGCCGCTCCGCCATGAATTTAAAACATTTGAACACATTAAACACCTCATTTTTCCTCTTGATTAGATAAATCCATAGGTTTCTACTAAAATTGTCAATAAATGTGACAAAGTACGTATTTCCACCATACGAGTCAACTTGCATTGGACCACAAACATCGGAGTACACCACCTCAAGTTGATGTTTGGTCATATGACCCCCATCCTTGCTGAAACTATTCTTATGCTGCTTTCCTTGAACACACTCTTCACAAATCTCAGCTGGAATATTGATCTTGGGCAGCCCGGTCACCATACCATTCCTTTGTAACGTGTCGAGATCTCAAAAATTAAGATGTCCAAGACGGTAATGCCACAACCACTCATCCCAAGTTGCTGCTTTATCAAGACACTTATGCTCCATCACTTTCAACTTTATCTTTAAAGTACGATTTACAGCCACTGGTGCTCTAAGAATTAAGACTTTGTTTCGGTCAAAAATGCATAAAATCTTGTTTCGATACGAATTATGTAATTCTTCTCAAGAAATTGTCCAATACTCAAGAGATTACATTTAATTCCAGGAATATATAACACATCTTTGATCAAGGAATGACTTCCATCCTTCTTCATGATCAAAACACCACCCACACCATCGGCCACTAAAGTGGTGTCATCCACGAATTTTACTCTATTTTTCGTGGCTTGATTGATTTTTACAAACCATTCCTTTCTACCCATCATATGGGTTGAACAACAAGAATACAAGTACCATTCATCACTGCCTTGGACTCCATCTCGAATGGTCACCATTGTGTTTTGCTCTGAATGCATTTCTGCAGAATTTTATGCACTGTAGATGATGTTGCCTAGCTTCTGACAGCTGCTACTACTGCTATCCAACAACTTTTCCATGCCATAATTCTCCTCTGTGATCATGACCATAAGTGTATTATCATCATCCACCTCTTGTCTTAGCTTCATCACCATGATCTTATTTCGAGTTCGCATTACATTCCTTTGCAAAATGCCCAAGCTTTTGACAATTGAAACACTTTACACCATTCTTGTCAAACTTCTTAGTGTTGTTGACTTGACCACTACCTTTAGATCTACTCTCACCTCTTTGTGCTATCAAACCCTTTGAATTTTGTTAGTCTTTTCCACCAAAATTATGGAAATTTGTCTTCCCTCTTGAAGACCAATTTCCCTTTGATCTCTCATTCTTATCATTGAATAGTGTATGCAACGCAATCTCCGCTTTGGCCTTGTCATTTCCTCTTTCATACATTCTTTGTTCATGAGCCTCTAATGAGCTTTGAAGCTCCTCCTTGCTCATGGTAAGAAGATCCTTTGTTTCTTCAATTGCAACCACTATGATGTCGAATCTTGATGTGCCCATTCTGCACGGACACGGTTTCACCACAAGACTTCATTTGATTCACCAAGCACATTATACACGTACTGTAGTCATTAATCGACTCCTTCTCTTCCATTTTCACTAGCTAGAACTTCCTATTATGAGTTTGTAACCTCACAACCTTTTCTTTGTCATCCCCTTCATAAGATTTCTTCAAGACCTCCCAAGCCTGCTTCACCGACGTGCAATCACCAACCTTTTCAAAGTTTTCATTATTGATGCAAGAATGTATCAAGAAAAGTTCCTTGTAGTCTTTATTCTTCTCTTATTTGAATGTAGCTTTTTGAGCAGTTATAGTTTCTGCTTCAAATGGTGTGACACCATCGTTCACTACTTCAAGAACGTCTTGATACTCAAACAAAACTTTCATTTGTTTGCACCACTTGTCATAGTCCTTAGAATCAAGAATTGAAGGTTCGTATGGATTTGATCATTGAAAATGACGTACATATTTGCAGCGGATTAATGGATCAGAGCCAAGGCTCTTGATGCCAAATGTTGGAACATACACAAAAATTAAATTGGTGAATCAATGGTGAAAGTGGTTAATTGGAGAAGATAAAGTTTAGAGATGAATTGAAGATTATAAGAGAGGGAGAGAGAGAGTAATTGAGGAGAAAAATATTAAATTGGCACTAAAACACCACACACACACACATTACAAGAGGGTTTATATAGGATACTTCTAAAACAACTTATACAACAAAGTTCTCTCACAGAACAATAGGAAAAACAAAAAAATCTCGCTAGAAACCGGTTTCCCAAAACCTGGTAACCGGTTTCACCAACTGAATGGCAAATCCCGAAACTGAAACACGTGGCAGAAACCGGTTTCCTCAAATTGTAAAACCGGTTTCTTCTTCAAAACTTCCAAATTCCAAATTTTCAGAAGTGTTTTTCCAGATAAGTTGTTTGCTCGAAGCGACCACAAAAGCTACTAGAATGCTTTTGAAATAATCTAAACTTCTAATACACTACTTATTATTAATAAGATTATTTTAGTAACTGAGATTCATTTTATCATTGAAATCAACACAATTAATCATTATCTTTAAAATATGAAAATCTCAAAGAAAACATCTATTATGAGACTGGATGAATATTAGTTTAGGCTGATGATATAAATCTGAAGTCAATGAAAGAAAATGCACGAGTCTATCTCTACTTTATTTAAAAATGATTTTTCTTCCAAAATAATATTTCTCTCCTTCATTTTTTTTTTAAGTTGTCAAGATACTATTAGAGATACATCATTATAAAACCTCCAAATAAATCGGACAACAACCTATCAAATCATATCAAAATCATTCACACACTTAGTCTTATTATATAAAAGAAAATATATTCAAATCCAAGTAGATGGTAATTAGGAATAACCACCTGCCAACCTAATAAAAAAAATTATATACCAATTACCTAATCACACTAATTCACAAGTGAAAAAAAAGAAAAGGAAAATCGACCCAACAATATCATCACACAAAAGACATGCAATCCTATTAATGGGTTTTTCTTAGTATGAAGGAAGTTTATTTTGCAATAGGTAGATCTAACCCCTAATTCTATGGTTCAATTATTCACTTGACCACATGGACCTAGTGTTTACATTCTTTTTCCTTTTCTTGCATTGAACTAATTGGTTAAACTTTTTCTAACTCCATCACCCTTCCAATTTCTTCCGCTTTCTAAGTCGTTGGCCCTACCAATTACTTGTCAATCTCATCTAACTTCATAACTAACTTCTAATACGTGACTTCCAGTTGCACTACTCTTTGACTTTTTTGCTTTCACCACTGTTTTATTCTCTCATTAACACCAAAACTTTGGAAACTTTCCTCATCAAAATGACACTAACTTTTGCTGTAGAAACTCATAAATAATAACTCGAGTAGAAAATTTGCCTAACTTCTTTTCGTTTTCAAGACTCTAACCAATAAAACACGTTTTATTTCTTTGACTATGATAAATAAATAAATAAATAAATCAACTATAGTATATTGTAAAGTTAAACTCCATTTTTTTTTCTTCTTGAGGTGATTATTTATATGCTTTAAGCTAGTAATTCATTTTAATTATTTTCAGAAAGTGACTCAGCCAAGCCAAACCATGAGACAAGCACTTTCATAACAAAGATTAAGGATGTTTCTAGGCCACAACCTTATCAAGATTGTATGGTGCTAACAAACACACGAAGTACTAGGCTTGTCCATTTTTGCCGTCAATTATGTTTGTGTTCCTAAACATCTTTTTCATATCAAAGCTTTGTGAGCATCTGCCACAATCAAATCTCTTCTACATCAACTCATCAAACCACTAGTTTCTTTATTATCAGTGCTGTGTGGTATGAATTTAACAAAATAATAGGCTGTAACTTGTAAGTGTCACATGTCTACCTTATTGAAGGGCCAACCTTGTTTTTATTTTTGGATGGTTTTGATGGCTAACAAGTCCGTACAATAGAGTATATCATTATTTATAGTTAGCCTTTAAACATATCATATTTTGATAATCCTAAATTAACATAAAATCCGAAAGCCAAATGATAGGCATTTCTTCTAATTTAATTAGAGATTTTGCAATTGAGTTTCACTCTAAAAATGCAACAATAAAGTTTTTTTTAGGGTGACACATAACCAGTTAATTAGTGGTAAATGATGTAGGTGTTATTAAACTGAAATTTATTTCAGAGAATATAGATGAACTCCATCATACTTATTTGACGTACCAATATCGTCTCATATTTTCGTGTGATCTTTATTTAAATATTATTTTATTAGAAGAAAATTACAAACGTAATGGAATAAATTAATAAGATAATCTTTTCTTAGATACTAAATGCAAGGACAATTAATAAAACACATAAAATCACGGGATTTGTAGACCACTTAAAATTTTCACTATAATCAACAATAGATATAAGTAAGGTTCTCTCTAACACTAGTTAGATACATACATAAACATCAACAAGATTTTCAATTAATCTTGGAATACAACAATAATCAAGAGAGACAAAACAACCCAAAAACACTAAGAAATTCAGACCTCAAAGATGAACTCGACAGACCGACTTAGAAAGCTCTGAATTTAATGAAAATTATTCAGAATGTGATCCTATGAGTCATTAACATTGTGTCAAAATTTAAGAACGATCCGACCGTTGAATTTTACACAAATTTCAATTTTCTGGGACTGGTTTATGCAGAATTGGGGTTTGCAGATAGGGTTTTCTCTCTAGATTTTCTTGTTGTTTTTCTCACACAATGAATGAATGACCTAATTCTCTTTGTTGGGTAATAACAAAGGTATAGACACACATGGATCACTAACCCACATCCATTTGAGTCTCTCCAAATAGGAGGGATAGCCCAACAAACTCCTCCGACCGACTAGTTGGAGGACAACACCAATCCGACTACCGTGCAACAAAACTCAATTTATCCTCTAGGCAGCACATTCGTCAACATATCTGAACCATTATCATCGATGTGAATCTTCTCAAACTCCATCAACTTGGAATCTAATGCATCACGAATCCAATGATAACGAACATCAATATGATTCGACCTCAAGTGAAAGGAGGAATTCTTCGATAAGTGAATGACACTTTGATAATCACAAAACAAGACTTACTTTTCTTATTTCACACCAAGTTCCATTTTTCCTCAACCATAACAACTCTTTTGACGCTTCCACGACGACTATAAACTCAACTTCTGTAGTAGAGAGTGTAACACACTTTTGCAACTTTGATTTCCAAGTCACGACTCCCCCGTCAAAAGTCACCATATATCCCAAAGTGGATTTTTTATCATCTAAGCTTCCAGCCAGATTCGAATATGTATATCCAACCAACATAGTCTTATTACATCCTAAAGTTAGTCTCAAATTTGAAGTTCCACGCAAATATCTCATCGCCCACTTCACGACCTCCCAATGATCTTTTCCCGAATTTGAGAGATAACGACTCACCATTCCCACGATATGAGTAATATCAGGTCTTGTACAAATCATAGCATACATCAAACTACCAACGACCGATGAGTACAAAATATTCTTCATACTCAACTTTTCTTCATCTGTAGATGGACATAGTTTATGACTAATCTTGAAATGATAAGCAAGTGGAATGCTTACCACTTTAGCCTTATCCATACTAAAACTCCGAAGGAATTTCTACACATACATTTCTTGTGACAAGTACAACTTCTTCTCATTTCGATCTCGAACAATTTCAATACCAAGAATCTTTCGAGCCTCTCCTAAATCCTTCATTGCAAAATATTCACTCAAACTGTTCTTAAACTCTTTAACTCTTGAAATATTATTTCCAACAATTAACATATCATCCACATAAAACAAGAGAATAATGAAATCATCTTCGGAGAAATTCCAAAAAAACACACAATGATCGGTCTAAGTCATCTTATACCCATGTTCAATCATCACCGAGTTGAAATTTTGATACCATTGGAGAGGTGCTTGTTTCAAACCATAAAGACTTTTTTATAAATTTGCAAACATATTCTTCTTTGCCTTTCTCTCGAAATCCATCTGGTTGCTCCATATGAATTACTTCATGTAGATCACCGTGAAGGAAAGCCGTCTTCACGTCCATTTGCTCTACTTCCAAATCAAGACTAGTGGCTAGCCCAAGAACTACTCGAATAGATTTCATCTTCACAATTGGAGCAAAAATCTCGCTAAAGTCAACACCTTCCCATTGTTTAAAACCTTTTACCACCAAGCGAGCCTTGTATCTTCTTTGAGAAGTACACCCATCTTGCTTAATCCGATAAACCCATCTATTCTTCAATGCTCTCTTACCCTTTGGCAACTTCACTAACTCAAAGGTATTATTCTCACAAAGTGATTTCATTTCATCCTCCATGGCATCCATCCCCCCTTCTTGTTCTCATCCTTCAAAACTTCTTTAAAGCTATCGGGTTCTCCACCATCGGTAAGAAAAACATACTCGTTTGAGGGGTATCAAACGCAAGGACTTTTATCATGAATAGACCACCTGAACTCATTAAGAGAAATTGGTTGCTCAACACTTCAACCTCTTGATCAACCTCATTTTCAACAACATCTTGCGTAGCACCTATATCAACAATGTCATTAGTATTTAAAACATTATCAACATTCAAATCCATACCTTGATTTTCAATTGGAACATCTTCGAAAGTTATAGGGGTTGGAGAAATAATATTTGAGTTCGTATCAACTATTTCTTCATCTTCAAAAATCAGATCTTTATTCTCAACTTTGTCAATGTCCTCAATGGTATAATCCTCCATGAATACGATATCACAACTACGAATAAGCTTTCGTTTAAACGAATCGAAGAATCGATATGCAAACTCATCAAGTCCATACCCAAGAAACATACATTTCTTCGACTTCTCATCCAATTTCGATCTCTCATTCTTCAAAATATGCACATAAGCCATGCATCCAAACACCTAAAGATGGTTGTAGGAAACATCTTTACCACTCCAAACATGATTTAGAACATCAAACTTCAACATAACACATGGAGTGAGGTTTAAAAGATGTACAATTGGGCTTAGTGCTTCTCCCCAAAAGTATTTAGGCAACTTTGATTGAGAAAGTAAATATCTCACCCTTTCCACCAAAGTTTTATTCATTCTTTCAGCTAACCCATTCAATTATGGTGTCTTTGGAGGAGACTTTTGATGACGTATACCTTGATCTTGACAACACTTGTCGAAGGGTCCAACATACTCTCCCCCGTTAGCGGTTCGGATACACTTGACATTTTTCCCTGTTTCTCTTTCAACCAATGCTTGAAATGACTTGAAGGTATCTAACACTTGATCTTTCATCTTCAAGGTATAAGCCCATATTTTCTGAGACAAACATCAATGAAAGTCACAAAGTAATATGCACCACCAAGTGACTGTGTCTTCATCGGACCACACACATCGGGTTGTACTAAGTCCAACAATTTTGATTTCCACTTTGGTTCAAATGACATAAAGGGGACTCGTTTTTGCTTACTCGCTAAACAATGCAAATACTTTATCAACTTTGCATCAGAAACACCATACAACACATTATTTTTTGCCGAAATGCCCAAACCTTTTTCACTCATATGACCCAAACGCTTGTGCCATAATTCGGATGAGCTATCATTGTCACAAGTGTTGATGTATCACTTCAAAACCCCAGTTAGACGAAATACAAGTTCAAATTCCTTTTTCCTTTAGTAACCACCATTGACCATTTCTTTAATTCCATTCATTACAAGAAAAATAATTATCATATCCTTCATTATCCAACTTTCCAACGGATAAAAGAGTGAATCGAAGTTCCGGAATATGTTTCACACTTTTGAGAACTAGAGGAGTTCCATTGCTAGTTTTGACACAAATATCTCCCATTCCGATGACATTAGCTTGCCCATTATTTCCCATACAAACAAACCCAAAGTCACTGGTCTCGTAAGTAGAAAAAATATCACATCTCGAGGTTGCATGATTAGAAGCACCAATATCAACCACCCAATCCATCTCATCACATGATAGATTGATATTCTCAATACAACTATCACAAACAATAAATAATCAACAATAGTAACATCTTCGTTATTGTTATCTTCCTTTTTGTCGTTGTTGTAGCTCTTCTTCTTGTTTTTTCTTTTAAACTTATGGAAATACCTCTTTATGTGTCCCTTTTCCCCATAATGATGACATTCAATATGAGAGAATCTATTAGATCCTCCTTTTGATTTACCACGTGAAGTTTCACGATTACTTGAACCTCTACTCTGATGTCTCCCCCTTGATTCGATAATCAACACTTTGGAATATGAAGAAGAACCTTGTGACTTATGCCTCAACTCCTCATTCAACACACTACTTTTAGCCAAGTCTATTGAGATGATACCATTTGGAGCGAAGTTAGACAAAGATGTCCTAAAAGTCTCCCAAGAATTAGGCAAAGTACCAAGAGGCCACAAACCTTGAATTTCGTCATCAAAAGTAAGATTCATCTCCAACATTGTTTTAGAATCTCTTGAAAAGTGTTCAAGTGTTCGATCATTGATGAACCATCATTATACCTCAATGACATCAATTGATTGAACAAGAACAAATTATTGTTCCTCGTCTTTCTTGCAAACAACTCCTTAAGTTTAGTCCAAAGAGAGTGACATGGGTCACCGAGCTCACATGATTTAAAATATTATCATCCATCCATTGACGAATATAACCACAAACTTGTCTATACAATAAATTTCATTCTTCATCACTTTTTCCATCGGGTTTTTTATTATAGAAAATCGGCAAGTGAAAACCTTTCACATAAAGTAAATCTTCCATTTTTCCTTTCCAAACAATATAATTGGAACCATTCAAACTCATTATCCTAGATGTGTTTGTCTCCATCGTTACACAAATCAAACCATGACTTTGATACCACTTATTGGGAGGAAATCACAAACTCAACAAAATAAACCAACAAGATAATTTCTCCCAAATACCAAATGCAACGACAATCCATAAAACACATAAAATAACACAACATAATTTTAGCATGAAAAAACCTTCGTTAACTAGGAGTAAAAAACCACGAGACCCGTAGGCCACTTCAATAGGTACAAGCAAGGTTCTCTCTAACACTAGTTATATACATACATAAACATCATCAATATTTACAATCAATATTGGAATACCACAATAATCAAGAGAGACAAAACAACCTAAAACACCAAGAAATTCAGACCTCAAAAATGGACTCAACAGACTGACTTAGAAAGCTCTAAATCCAATGAAAATTGTTCAAAATATTCTCCTATGAGTCACTAACATTGTGTCAAAATTTCAAGAAAAACCGACCATTAGATTTTGTACAAGCTCCGATTTTCTAGGACTAATTTGTACATAATTGGGGCTTCGAAAATATGGTTTTTTCTCTAGTTTTTCTTGTTGTTTTATTCACATAATGAGTGAATAACCTAATTATCTTTGTTGGATAATAATAAAGGCATAGACACACATGAACCACTAATCCACATTCATTTGAGCCTCTCCAAATAAGAGGGATAACCCAACATATTTATCATATCTCAATTTATTATATCATATAGAAATTGCATGAGAATTTTTTTACATTTCTTTAACAATGTTATTTTCACTTTGTTTTATTTGTTATTTTGAGGTAACAATAAAAAAAGTTCTTACTCCATATTGAATATTAAGGATCCACATAGAACAAAATTTATTTATGGATTGGACGACTTTTGTGAATTTAGTTGTATCTAATATGAGAACAATTTTTGATTTAAAATCAACCTTTATAATAAAATTTAAATAATAACATATTACATTTTATTTTTTATTTAAAATGTTAAAATAAATGCATTTAAAATAAAAGAAATTTAAATAATAACTTATTTCTTTGTTTTTTTATCAATTTAGAATGTTAAAATTTAATAAGTTACATCAAATAGCACACTAACTACCAAATAAGGAGCGACGATATGTGATCCATGTACGTACACACGGGTATATTACTAATTCAACATAAAAAGAAATTTTAATTTTAATTTTAATTTTAATTTTTTAATTTAAATCATAAACATTTTTGCAAAAATTTGCAAATAAGAGGGATTACTTGTTTATCCCAATTTATATGTTATCATGTAAATTAGTAAGATATATTTTCATTTAATCTCAACTGTTTATTTATAACTTATTAATTTAGATCCGTTAAATGTAAGTAGGTTAAAATTAGTAATTCTCTACAAACCTACATTAAATTGTAGATTTCGTAATAAAGTTTCATTTTGACCAATTAATCTATCGAGGTAAAATCTATTCAATTAGACACATTTTTTATTCTTAACTTTTAAATTATATTCCACATCGGTCAATATAAACAATAGTGGTGAAATAAGGTGTGTTTCTTTTTTAATTTTTAAATTAAAGTTAAATATGTTTCCCCATAATCATTTTTACTAAATGTGTGGAAATGTCCCTCATGGACATACTTCAAATCCCATCACATACAGTTTAGTTTTTAATTCATTTTTAAACTACTTTTAGATTGTAATATTGTCTCAATTTTTACTATTTTGGTAAAGTGAAACTTGACATTATTGTTCAAATTAAATTTATACATATATTGTTTTAGCATCTTCAAAGTCATGAATATAAAAACAACAATAACAATAACACAATAAGAAATGGGTCGTGTCAGCCCATAGGGCTAGCCGTGTTGGGCAACTGTCTCCTTTAAAAAACAATGCACGCTTCAGGACTTGGATTATGGGTCGTATCACAGAACACAGGCACACCGGTGTTGCACAACTAATTTCTACTTTTCACGGATTTTTTCTTTGTTTCATCCTTCTTGACACGGGCGGTCGTGTCAGGGGACTGATTTTCCTTTGAAAATTTTTTTCTTCTTCTTTTGTTTTCTTCAGATTTTTCTATTTTTATAGGCACAACTTCCTTCACCGATGCTGGTTTGATTTCCTCTTTCTCGAGCATGGCACTGTGCAAACCTAACCAAAAATTGAAACACACAACAAAAACAAAGAAAAATGGTTAGAAATAAAACGCATTGGTTGCCTCCCATGAAGCGCTTCATTTAATATCGCATGGCTCGACGATCGACCATCTTATCCTATAAGATGAACATCATTTATCAGACCACTTTCTTGTCGTTTTTAATAAGGCTTCAATCTCTGCCCATTCACTTTAAAAGTGTCCCCGTTGGTTTGATTTTTCAATTCTATCGCTCCATGGGGAAACACTTTGAGAACCACAAATGGTTCAGACCATCTGGACTTCATCTTTCCAGGGAAAAGGTTCAACTTGGAATCTAATAAAAATACCAAATGTCCTTCCCAAAATTCCTTCTTCTGGATCTTTTGATCATGCCATTTTTTTGTTTGTTTCTTATAAAGTTTGACATTCTCGTAAGCTTGATTCTTAAATTCTTCTAACTCATGGAGTTGAAGAATTAGAGATTCACCAAGTTTAGTCAAATCATAATTAAAGAATTTGGAGGCCCGAAATGCTTTATGTTCTAGTTCGAGTGGTAAATGACACGCTTTACAATAGATTAACTGGTAAGGAGACACACCTATTGGTATTTTGAACACAAGTATGTATGCCCATAAAGCATCCTCCAGCTTGGTTGACCAGTCTTTATGGGACGTGTGATCGGAGGAAATGAGAACTGGCTGTTTTTTAGCTGGTTTCGCGAAATGTCGCGGTAAGCAAGAGTCGCCACCGTCTTTTATTTTCTCCAACATGGAAAGGACAAAAGCACAGCAAAATTCCTTATTGAGATTAGTTCTCGGTTCGGGAGGTAGATTTATAGAAAGGGAAGGTGTTAGCACCCTTTCTATCTATGGTTATCCATGGGCTCTTAGATACTTGCTCATTTGTGTTTTCAAAATGTTTGTTTGCTTTTCAAGGTGAGTGGGTTTGAAAAAGTTCCGTTTAAAATTTCAGATCGACTCTTGTATCAGTCCTCAAGAGTGTTTGAAAAGTTGTTTTTGAAAGCTTTTTGCAAAGTGTCGGTGTGAAAAGAAGTTTTTGATTTGTTTTGAATTAGAGCAAGTATCTACGAGTCATCTACCTACCCTAAGGAATTAGTCTGTGTAAATGTCCTTGAGGTAGTGCCATCCCACCATTGAGAGGTAGGTAGCACCACCGTTGGAGGTGTTCGGGTCAATTCGAGGGTTAGGGACAGTGTGGTCACCGGGCAATAGTAAGATACCTTAGAAGCTACCCTTATGCCATTGATCTTTTTATTCCGAGGCAACTTGCTTCGAGGCAACTGTTTCGAGGCAACTAGATCAATGGAACATAAGGACTCACTAAGACGTCCTATACTCGACGACCACGTTTCGAGGGGCAAGGCAACAGTGTGATCACCAGAGCAACAGTAGGACACCTTAGAAGCTACCCTTATGCCATGTTCATGGACATAAGGACTTACTAAGACGTCCTGTACTCGACGACCACGTTTCGAGGGGCAAGGCAACAATGAGGCGTACCCTAAGAGTGGTGTGTGAATTGTGTGTCATTTTTAGTTATTATTTGTCTTGTCATGCATTGGGTGAGCTACGCTTTGATTTTATTTGGGCATACATTCTTTCATGTGATTAACAGTTTAAAGGGTGCGGAAATTAAAATGCGGAAAAATAAAGGTCCTACGCTATTACAATGCGCGGGTCTACATCGCCAAATTAAACAAAGACCCGATTTTAAATAAAAGTGCGGAAAGTAAATGTCCTAATTATTATTACAAGGCTTTGGGGAAAGTACATAAATTTCACAAAGAAAAATAAAATAAACGCGCGAAGAGAAATTATATTCGAAGGTGCGAGGGCGTTGGACCCTTTAAAGGAATTAAATATTTGAAATTGAAAATTAATTAATGATTTTAATTACAAGAAAATATTTTTTGACCTTTTTTATGTTTTTTATGAAATAAAATAAAAAAAGAATTAAAAATGTCAAAAGAAAAAGCCTAAGTCTAAATTTGTTTTTATTTATTGTGAAAAAAGGTTAAAATTAACTAATTAAACTAATTAATTTGTTAGTATTTTATTTACAAAAATAATTACTAAAGTTAAATTAATAATAATAATAATAATTACATTTTTTTTGTTTTTTTCTGAATTTATGAAAATAATTATTTGTGAACTAACTAAATAATAATAATAATTAATAAAAGGAAAGAAAATAAGAAAAGAAATGCTAAACCAAGGAGGTGAAGGCCGGATTTTGGAGGTTTTACTCAAAATCATCCTTAGGCATCAAAAATTCCATCTAAGCCCATGGTTGTGATCGTCCATGTCTCCTGATCACGTCTATGCTTATGGTTTGTCCCAATTTCACCTGTAGACAAAATACCTAAAAAACAAAACCAACGAACCCTAGGCACGGGTATTGTTATACGAAGCCTAAAAATGAAATTGAATATAGCAGTTACATTGGAAATTAGGCATGGAGTATGAATATGCTATTATTTTTCAGAAAAAGTGCAAGAATGGAGAAACATGATTTCGTGTACAGGGGTGAGCTTGAGACAACTTACAGCGCTTGGTAGTGGACCTTAGGACGCGTTTGTGGTTGCTTTGGCTTCAGGGAGTGGCAAGGAAGAAAGCCACGTGCTTGCTTGGATCTGAAAATGTTTGCAACACCGCTTTAGATCTCTCACTTTTTTGGACAAATTTTGAACTTTTCCTCTGGCCGTTTGTGCACACTCTCCTTTTTTTTCTAGGTTCTGAATGAGGCTTGCAAGGCTTGTATATATAGGCTTGGATGAGAATCAGTCACATTAAGGAGCTTTTAAGCCTTGCAATGAAGTTTTGATTTTCTCCATAATCACCATTGAAATAACTTGCCATATTTGCTCCAAATTTGAATTTTTTTGCTTGAAATAGGTCTTGAACGAATTTGGTATATGCATAATGGTGGTTCAAAGCTAATCAAAGCAAGATATGTCCCTTAATTAACCTTTTTTATTTTTATTTGATTTTAAAGGATTTAAAATGAATTAAATCCAATAAAATCTAACAAAAATGAAAAAACTAATTTTAAATATTGAAATAAAAAGTGGGACACGTGGGAAGCATGGCCAAGCTGATTCAAGTGGAAAAAGTGGGCCCCTTTTGTCAAAAATGAAATTTCAAGGATAAATGATTTTGGCCATTTCACAAAAATTTCCCAACTTCTCCAATGCATATCTTGCTCAATTTTGAAGTTATGAACATGTTCTTGGACATTTTGGAAAGGTCTTGAAGTTCTCTAACCAATGTCTTTGGTCCCATGTCATTTTGATTTACCAATCTCAAGTTATGGTCTTTGAATTAAAGTCCCTTTTTGTTGACTTTTGAAAATGACCTATAATGTTGAAATTGATAACTTTTTTTAAGAGCATTTCTTGGACTTGGAATGTGAAGATGAGTTGTAGGAAACGTCTTCCCCTTCAAGATGAGCATTGGATGGAATTTTTCTGATGAACCATGAAAAAGTTATGCCTTGGTCAAGTTACAGTTGACTTTTCAGTTGTCCAAAAATAGAA
Source organism: Vicia faba (assembly GCA_948472305.1). Lineage (NCBI taxonomy): Eukaryota > Viridiplantae > Streptophyta > Magnoliopsida > Fabales > Fabaceae > Vicia > Vicia faba. Next base: position 974,519,145 of record OX451740.1, on the reverse strand, counting down.
ACTTTTGACACCTTGATGATTTTTGAGCCATTCTTGTGAAATCATGGTCAAGACTTAACCAAATGATGATTGTGGCTTCAAAATAATATGTTGACCAAAACTTTTAACTTTTGACTGCCAAATGACCATTTTGCCCCTACAGTTGACTGTTGAGCAAATGGGACTTTTGACTGTGCAACTTGACCTTGTAAGCCTTGAAACTTGACATGTAGGTGCTTGACAATGTTTATGAGCATATGGGACTTGATTGAGCCCTTGAAAACCTCAACTTCCTTGCAAGAACCAAAACCCTAATTTGACTGGCTTAGGAGGATGGTTGACTGTGTAGCCCTTGAGTAGACTTGAACCATTTGTGGATGATTCTTGTCAAAACTTTGAAGATTATGGGAGGGCAAATTTTGGGGTACAACAGGACGCATTGAGGGTCTTTTCCAGGATTTGCTTAATCTTCCTATTCGAGACTTCCACTTACCCACTCATTTAAGGATAATATGGAGTGGCAATATTGTGCTTTACATTGCACTTCTTCCACAAAAATTCTCCATCAACTTGTTCATGAAATGGGTTCCTTCATCACTGATGAGTGCTCTTGGCACCCCAAACCTCGAGAAAATATTGTTCCTCAGGAAATTAACTACAACACTGGCATCATTAGTGGGCAGCGCTATCGCTTCCACCCACTTTGACACATAATCCACCGCTACCAAAATGTAATTATTTCCAAATGAGTGTGGAAACAATCCCATGAAGTCTATTCCCCATACATTAAACAACTCTACCTCCAAAATAGAATTTTGAGCCATCTAATTCCTCTTTGAAATGTTACATGTCCTCTGACACCTATCACATTCTTGAACTAGGCCTTGAGCATCTTTGAATAGTATAGGCCAGTACTACCCAGATTGGAGAACTTTTATTGTTGTTCTATCTCAACTAAAGTGTCCTCCATACTTCGATTCATGGAAAGCTTTTAGGACGTCCCTGTGTTCTTCCCCTGGGACACATCTTGGAACCAACCCGTATATTCCCTTTTTGTACAGGAATGGTTCGTCCCACAAATAAAACCTACAATCGTGCAAAAACTTTTTCTTCCTTTTGGAATCAAAATCGTCAGGTATTATTCCACCTACCAAATAATTCACAAAGTTTGTGAACCATGGAACACCCATAACAGCTAGGATTCGTTCATCTACAAAATCATCCTTTATCAGGTGACTCTCCTTTATTTCTTCTATCGGGGACATCCGGGATAAGTGATCAGCATCAATAATTTCACATACCTTTTTGTCCCAGGTTTCCAGATCAAACTCTTGCAGAAGTAGAATCCATATCTACAACCTTGGTTTCGATTCTCGTTTAGAAAAAAGATACTTCAAAGCAGCATGGTTAGTATAAACAATTATCTTCGATCCCAACATGTAAGACATGAATTTTAAAAGCATACACCACTACTAGCAAATCTTTTTCAGTGGTTGTATAATTCATCTAAGTAGGATTTTAAAACATGGCTTGCATAGTAGATCACATGCAAGAGCATTTTCTTTCTTTGTCCTAGCACTGGCCCTACTGCTATATCACTTGCATCACACATGATCTCAAAAGGAAGAGACCAATCAGGGGAAATTACAATAGGAGCAGACACCAACTTACTCTTCAAAGTCTCAAAAGCCTCACCACACTTTTTATCAAAAACAAAAGGTGTATCCTTCACAAGAAAGCCAGTCAAGAACTTGGCAATCTTTGCAAAATCTCTTATGAACCTGCAGTAAAAACCCACATGTCCAGAGAAACTTCTTATACCTTTCGCATTCACCAGTGGTGGTAAATTTGTGATTACCTCCACATTTTATTTGTCAACTTCAATTCCCTTATGGGAAATTCTGTTCCCCAACAATATGCCTTCACACACCATGAAATGGAACTTCTCTCAATTGAGAATCAAATTGGTCTGCTGACATCATTCTAGCACAACAAACAAGCTACTCAAACAATTATCAAACGATGAATCGAAAACTGAAAAATCATCCATAATAACTTCCATATGCTTTTCAAGCATGTCAGTGAATATGAATGTCATATACATCTCTGAAAAGTGGAAGGGGCGTTGCACAACCCAAATGGAATTTTCTTGTAGGCAAAAATACCATAAAGGCATGTGAAAGCAGACTTATCTTGATCTTAAGAAGCCACTACAATCTGATTGTACCCCAAGTATCCATCAAGGAAACAGTAGTAGTCATGACCAACCAACCTTTCTAACATTTGGTCAATGAAAGGTAAAGGGAAGTGGTATTTTCTTGTTTCAGTTTTTAACCTTCGGTAGTCTAGGAATACTCTCCAACATGTAACAGTTCTTGTAGGAATAAACTCATTCTTATCATTCATGATGACACTTGTTCCTCCCTTCTTTGGTACCACATGAACATGACTCCTCCATGAGATATTGGATATAAGGTAAATAAGACCCGTATCCAACAACTTCAGAAATTCTTTGTGAATCCCATCCTTCATGGTCGGGATAAGTCTTTTATGCGGTTGAACAACTAGTTTCTGATCATCTTCCGTTAATATCTTATGCATGCAAATTGTGGGAGTAATACCTTTCAAGTCTTCAATGGCCCATCCAATAGCACCCTTATATTTCTTGAGTACTTTGATGAGCTTTTCTTCTTGAACTTCTTTTAGGTTACATTTGATGATAGCTGGACATTTCTCTTAAGTATCAAGAAAAATGTATTTGAGATTTTCAGGCAGTTGTTTCAACTCTGTCCCCTTTTTGACTTCTTGCTTCTCTTCAGGAGATTGTTATGGTCGTAAATCTTCCCACCGATGTGGTTTAGATCTATTCCACGGAGGTTGTTCTTCAAACATGGCGAGCACTTCTGACTATTTCTCATCTCTTTCTTCATTGTTTTCAAAAATTGACAAGCTAAGAACTCTTTCCAAAAGTAATTCGAGAATCTTGCTCTGAACTGACTGAATGAACATTGTGTCCAACATTTCAATATTTTTACTTGTACCTTTCCCATATTTGAATTTCATGGTGTCCCTCACATTAATTTTCATCTATTCATTATAGACTTTGAGGGTCATACTGCCTTCCTCAATATCTATCATGCATCTTCTTGTCTCTAGAAAAGGTCTTCCCAAAATTAGCAGGATTTCCTCATCTTCTGGCATCTCCAGAACCACAAAGTCAACAGAGAACACAAACTTTTCAATCTTCACAAGAACATCAATTGCAATACCATAAGGTATTTTCATTGAATGGTCTACAAACTAAAGTGTCATACGAGTGTCTTGCATCTCACCGAGTTTAAGCTTTTTATAAATCGAAAGTGGCATCAGGCTTACACTAGCCCCCAAATCAATAAGTGCCTTTTTGAACGATCTATCCCCGATGGTGCAAGGAATAGTGACTGCACCTCTATCTTTCTTCTTCATTGGAATTTTTAGACCCTGCAAAATAGCACTACATATTTCAGTTAGCATTACCGGATCAATGTCGACAGAATGCTCCTTGGATATGATGTCTTTCATGAATTTGGCATAAATAGGCATCTGTTTCAAAGCTTCAGCAAAAGGAATGTTAATTTCAAGCTTCTTGAACAATTCCAAGATTTTCTCAAATATTTTCTCATTAAGATCTTTCTTCCTTGTTCTGGTAAGATAAGGAAGAATGATATTTGCTTTGGATCTTTCTATTTTTCCTTCTCAATCACCGGCAGTATCACAACTTCCTCAGCTTATTTTGGATCCTCTCTGATCTCTAGATCCACCTCTAGAAAACCTTCCTCTTCAATAACCTTTTCTTCAGCATTCCCAGCAGTCTTACCGCTTCTGGTCACAATTGCACTCACACAGTGATTAGATCTTGGATTCGTAACTATTTCACTCAGCAGAGAGCCTATTGCTTGAGCATTTTCCAACTGTTGTGCTATTTACCCCATTCAAACCTCTAGATTTTTAATAGAAGCAAAAGTGTCCTTCTGATTGTTTCTTGACTCTTCTTGGAACTGAATATTGTGAGCTGCCATCTTTTCAATGGCCAATTCTTAATATGCTTTCTTAAGATCTTGTTGTTGTTGGTGGTGGTGTTTATATTTTTTCTGATATTGGCCTTGACCCTGTTGCTGAACATTCCCCTTCTGATCCCTCCAGAAAAAGTTTGGATGACTCTTCCACCCAAGATTGTAAGTATTTGAATAGGGATTATTCTTCTTCAAGAACTTTATATCTTCAATTTATTGTGGAGTTGCAAAACAATGTACAACACTGTATGGTCCATTACAAATTTCACAAACAACATTTTGTGCATGTTGGACCTGAGCCACCTATTGAGTACCTATGTCCATTACCTTCAACCTTTTCTCCACCTATGGAACAACTATTTCTTCGATTTTGATTTTTTTGTTGGCTTCCAATTTCAAATCAATTACTCCCTCTGGTTTTCTTATAACCCTGTCATATAGCTCCAAATGCTCATTTGCAGTGATTACTTCAATTATCTTCTTAATACCAATGGTTGTTGAAAAGTTAGATGAGCCACCAATTGTTGTGTCAATTAGCTACTTTATCTTGATCCTAAGACCATTAACAAACATATGCTTAGTCTGATCCAAATTGTGAGTAGGATAAGCCAGTAGAAGTCTTTTAAATCTTTTATAAGCATCTCATAATGACTCACCCTCTTTCTGCTTGAAGTTTAGGATCTCATATCTTTTTCTCATGAATATTGATGCTGGGAAGTACTCATTCAAGAAATAATTTTCCATCTCTTCCCAAGAAGTAATACTACGAGTCGGTAATGAATAAAACTACTCTTCAGCCTCATCCACTAAAGTGAACGGAAACATTCTCAACTTCTTCACTTCATCAGTGTGACCATCAATCTTCAAAGTTGTATCATGGTCAGAACTCTTTGTAAGTGCTTGTTAGCATCTTCATTCACCCTTACAGAGAAGGATCTCCTCTCTTTTTGAGCGATAATGGTAGGATGCAGCTGAAAATTTGGTACATTAATTGGTTGATTCACAATTGTCAATCTATCAGCTGGTGCATTTGTCCTACCATAGTCACCAAGGAGTCTCTCATGTGCTGGTGGATTTTCACCCATGGTTTCGGGTTTTGATTCTGAATCTAAATAAACTTAACTTTTTTCTTCGTCTGATGCCAGTCTAGATTATCGAGCTCTTCTACGCTTGGCGTGAAAAGTTCTTTTAATCTCTACGTCAAAAGAAAATTCAGCTGAGGCTTTACCTCGCATAAACAAATTAGACAAAAAATAGTAAAATTATAAAACTAACAGAAAAATAAAATTTTAGTTGCAGAGCAATAAAATTTCAATTGAACTACAATTAAACTCTATATTTTGGCAGTCCCTGGAAACAGTGCCAAAAACTTTATCGGAAAAATACAAAAGTACTATTTTGCCTTTGGCGTAATAATAGGGAAGTTCCCCAAATATAGATCTCGAGGATTGCGTATAAGTATCAAGTTCAATGTGTGGTTCAATTAAACAAAAACTTAATTTTGGGTTTGGTTTGTGTGATACGGTGGCAGAACCGACTGTTTTGGAAAATGATGGTTTGCATTTTTTGTTTGCAAATGTCGTAGTAAGCAAGAGTCGCCACCGACTTTTATTTTATCCAACTGGAAAGGAAAAAAGCACAAAAAAATTTCTTTTTCGAGATTTTGAGTACGGGGGGTAGATTATAGAAAGGGAAGGTATTAGCACTCTTTCTATCTGTGGTTTTCCACGGGCTCTTAGGTATTTTCTCATCATCTTGAAATTGCTTGTGTGTGTTTGTTTTGAAAAGTTTTTATTTTACTTCGTTCTAACCCTTGTATCAGTCCTCAAGAGTGTTACGAAGTGTTTTTTGAAAACTTTGTTTGAAAAAGTGTATGGTGTGAAAAGTTTATTGTGAGCAAGTACCTACTAGTATCTACCTACTCGAAAAAAGAATGTTTTTGTTCTTGCTTCCTTTAGACAACGATATCCCACTATTAATGAGTAGGTAGCACCGTCGTTGGAGTTGTAAGGGTCAATTCGAAAAGGGACGTAGGATCACTACAACAACGTTAGGACGTTTTAGTAATAACCCTAATGTCTTAAGATCATATTCGAGGCAACATTTCCGAGGCAACCTTTCTGAACGAGACTTTTGATCTTTGTTTAGACAAGAGAGCGACCACTAAAATACCCTATACTTAATAATCGTTTAGTGAAGGCAACTGAAGCGAGAGTATACCCTAGGAGTACGCGTGTGCGAGTGATTTGATTTCAATTATTATCTTTGCACATTTAGGGTTTTCTAACCATTTTAAAATTAACATACATTCTTGTCATGCAATCCTATTATCATACATCTAACAGTTAATATTTGCGAAAAAATTTAAACGCGGAAAATAAAACTACGCTATTACAAGGCTTCGGAGAAGAGGATTAATTATATAGCCAAAAACCTGCAAAACGATAAATAAGCGAAAAGTCCTAATTAAACTATTACATCCCATGAGCAGTTACATTAATATTTGCAAAAAAAATAATAAACGCGCGATGAATCGAGAATGAGAAAAATTAGGGTTTTGACCTCGTCTATCCTAATCAAAAGAAAAATCATTTTTTTTTGTTTTTGATTATATTTGAGAAAGAATAACGTTTTAAATTAAATAAATACAAACCTAATTATTAATTAAATTAAATTAAGAAAAATAAATAATTTTGGCCTATTCTTGTATTTTGGTTATTTTAAGAAAAGAAAGTAAAAAATTAAATCAAGAACCCTAATTTATTAATTTATTTTAATTTATATGCAAAAAGATTAATATTACCTTAAAATTAAATTAAACCAATTAGGTTTATTTTTTGATAAAAAATAAAACCTAAATCTAATTTGGTGAAAATTGATTTTATGAGTTTTTTATAAAAAAGAATTAATTTTGTGATTTAGAAAATAGTTTAAATAAATAAATGAATAAAAGGAAAATATAAAAAGTATAAAGAAAAAAAAGGCCTGGTATCCAAAGCATCAGGGGGGCGTCCATAGCAATATGAGCCTACGATCCTTTGGCCCACGTTGACTTTTCTGATTCCATGTTTCATGTTTGACTAGGCCTATGGTAGACCTTCATGTGATGGCCTTTGGATACAGCTTGTGGACATCTGGTTGGCTGTGCATTGAGGCGTATGGTAGTCACCTTGGGTGCATAGGTACCTGATTATACAAGAGATAAAACTATGAAATAATATGGGGGACCTGGGATTCAGACCCAGGCCCTTTGGCAATTTCCTCATGCCTCCTGACCAACTGAACCAACGCACTTATGTTGTACAATAGATAAAAACAATGATTATATTGAAAAATATAACGTTAATTTCCTAGCGCACGAATTTTTGAATGGGCCAGTCAAGGGGTGCCACGCCACCCTTCTTCTTCCTCCCTCCGTTGGTAAAAGTACCATACTTTTACCTACAGACAAAAGTTTGTAGCTATAGCCCTGCGTATTTCCAGAATCTCATACAAGAACAATAAATGAAAACTAATGATGCAGATCAATTCGTATTGACCTTGTGAACACCATAGTACCCCTCTTTTGGGCCAATATTACCTGCAAGAGAAATCCCTAAAACGAACAAGAAAACCCTAGCAATGGTGGATTTCAGTATGGCTAACAAAAATGTAATTAATTGTTATCATTATCTTGCAAATGTCTCAAAGATTCAGAATATATCAATAACACATGCTAACAATGCCAAATTCATGAGATTTGATTTCAAAAAAGTAAGGGTGTCGTGAAGCACTTATAGTGTGTTTCTGGGCACGAAAATGTCTGTTAGTGGTTGGAATAGACTCCTTGAATGTCCAGCAAGCGAATGAGATAGCTGGGAAGGCTTGAAAATGCCTGGAACTATGAAATCAGATTACCACTTTTTCTTGAATTTTTGAAAGTTGTTCTTCACTCTTCACGCCTCTAACCCCTGTGCATTTGGTCTAGATTTGTTATATATGTAGCCTTGAGTGAATTAGGTTTACAAATTTGCATCCAATCTTCTCCAATAATGATCATTGATCAAGATTTTATTCTCATATAAATCTTTCCAAATCAAGCCAAAATCCAATCTTTTTGTGTACAAACAAGCCTTTCACGATTTGATATCATTGCCAGCTATTCATGGACCTGAAATATGCATAAAATCTCAAGGTTTAAATGATTTTGATATTTTGATGATTTTATTTTGATTTAATTTGATTTAATTGAAATAAAAATCAAAATAAATGACAAAAATAAAATAAAGGCAAGTGGTAAGGATCATGGGTCGTGGATCATGTTACACACTCAAAACAAACACAAAAGGTTGGGCCCATTTGATAAAAATTGCAATTTGAGGCACATTTGCCTTTTTGCAATTTTGCAAAAAAGGTCAACCTCACCAATGTATAACTCCTTCAATTTTGACCCTAGAGATGTGTTCTTGGACTTTTTAGAAAGCTCAAAATGTCCTCTAAGCAAAACTTTTGGTCTCATCTCAATTGAGTCTTACATGTTCATGTATGAAGCTTTGAGAAAAAAGGTGTTTTTGTTGACTTTTCAAAATAACCTATAATGTAAAAATGCATATCTTTTTGTTAGTGCATTTTTTGAACTTGAGAGCTGAAGATGGATTGTATAGAATTGAATCCTATTCAAAATGAGCTTTGGATGGGTCATTTCTGATAAAGTATGAGAAAGTTATGATTGGTCAAAGTTGAGTTGACTTTTCCTACAAAACCCTAATTTAGCAACTTTTGGGTTTTGATGAATTGTGAGCAATCCTTGAGGAATCATGATCAAACCTTGGTAAAATGATGAATAATACTTCAAAATGAGAATGTTGACCAAAAATATTGAAGTTTGACTGTATGTGGGCCACAGTTGACTTTTGCCTTAACATAGTCGATTTTCAGGCTTTTGAGCAATTGACTGAGCAAACTTTCTTTGCAAGGCTTGAAACTTGACATGGATGATCTTGGGAACATATTAGGACAATGGTGAGTATTTGAGACCCTTTGGACTCAAGCATCTTGATGCAAACTGAAACCATAATTTTAGGTAGACTGCCTTAGGAGAGGGTTTGTCTGGTCAACCTTTGGACTACCTTGAGCAATTTAAGGACCTCACTTGAAATGTATTGAGAAATATGGGAGGGAAAATTTGGGGGTACAACAGCTGCCCCTGTTTAATCTTCTTAAACCTAAGGATGTAGATTGGTTTGTCTGCCTTTCGTGATCCGAAGGTGGAAGATGATTGAACACTAGAGTGCCCAGAAATTTGCACTCACATGCAGTGGTACTGGTCTTGCGGTGTCGGGAATGGGCTTAAAGATGCCATTTGGAATTTGAAGTCAGAAGATGGGCTTAAAGATGCTATCAGAAGAAGTGTCGATCGCATAAGAGATTCCTTTGCGAGAGCCCGTATACCTGTCGTTGAGGAGGACTACGCTGGGGAATGCTGGTCTCTGTATTGAGAGAAATAGAGCTTTAGGAACTTCAGTTGTCCGTTACTCTACTGGGGAATCATCTCTTAGTCGAGGAGGTGAAAATGAATTGTTATCTGGTCGTGCTCCAGGCTTCATAGTAATTTGTTAAGGAAAATAAGATCGAATGTTATCTGGTCGTGCTCTAGGCTTCACAGCGACTTACTGGGGGGATGAGATTAAACTTGCTATCTGGTCGTTTTCCAGGCTTCACAATTTCTCACTTCTTATCTGGTCGTACTCCAGGCTTTAGAAGGAACTAAGTTGTTATCTGGTCGCATCTGGGCTTCAACTTGATTTTAAGGCAATACTAATATCCGGTCGATTCCGGGCTTCTTAGCAATTGGCCAAGTAAACTGTTATTTGGTCGAAATCCAAGCTTCACAGTGTCTCATACTGTTATCTGGTTGGGTCCAGGCTTCAGTGTCTTTTGCTGTTATCTGGTCGAGTCCAGGCTTCACATCGTCCTATACCATTATCTAGTCGAGTCCAGGCTTCACGGTATTTTGGAGAAATCAAGATACTATCCGGTCGAGTCCGGGCTTCATGACTTGCGTAAAAGATGTACCATTATCTGGTCGAGTCCAGGCTTTATGGTGCTTTGCTGTTATCTGGTCGAGTCCAGGCTTCACAGCGTCCTATACCATTATCTGGTCGAGTCCAGGCTTCATGGTATTTGGAGAAATCAAGATACTATCCGGTCGAGTCCGGGCTTCATAACTTGCATAAAATATGTACCATTATCTGGTCGAGTCCAGGCTTCATAGTGCTTTGCTGTTATCTGGTCGAGTCCAGGCTTCACAGCGTCCTATACCATTATCTGGTCGAGTCCAGGCTTCACGGTATTTGGAGAAATTAAGATATTATTCGGTCGAGTCCGGGCTTCATAACTTGCATAAAAGATGTACCACTATCTGGTCGAATCCAGGCTTCATGGTGCTTTGCTGTTATCTGGTTGAGTCCAGGCTTCACAGCGTCCTATACCATTATCTGGTCGAGTCCAGGCTTCACGGTATTTGGAGAAATCAAGATACTATCTGGTCGAGTCCGGGCTTCATAACTTGCGTTAAGAATATACCACTATCTGGTCGAGTCCAGGCTTCATGGTGCTTTGTAGAGATCAAGATACTATCTGGTCGAATCCGGGCTTCATAGCTTGAATGTAATATGTACCACTATCTGGTCGAGTCCAGGCTTCATGGTGCTTTGTACTTCTATCTGGTCGATTTCAGGCTTCACAGCGACTTACTGGGGATTCAACTATTTTATGGTCGATTTCCAGGCTTCATAGTATGATTGAGAAATCAAGATAATATTCGGTCGGATTCAGGCTTCATAACTCGAACCGGAACAGGAATCTTAGCATTGATTTAACTGAACCAGAGAGCTTGTGAGAATTTGATTGTATCTTTCCCCGAAAGGTAAAGATTTAGTCCTATGTAATGTCATGATGTATGCCATGTATTGAGTAATGATGTTCACAAAATAAATGAGATTGTGTTGTATGATGTATATGCGTATTCCATGATGTATGGATATGCAATGTTCTTGTGATGTTCTCTAGCTGGGAAGAATAAACCTTGGACTGCTGTTGGAGAGTTCAAGGAGTTGAGTTCTTCGCGCTCGCTGGGGATAACGATCGAAGATGAATTGAGAATAAATTGGCGGGAGAATAACCCTGCTGGAGAATAAACTGGCGAGAGAATGGCTCTGTGGGGAAGAGAGATACTCTGCTAGAAGATCTGTTGATTTGGAGAAAACCTCGGCTGTGGATGAATTACTCTCCCGGTAATAATGAATCCTTGTTGGGGACTGAGTTTCTTCTTGTGGAAGAAATAAACTTCACTGGGGATAATCTTCTAGTGCTGGTGATAGATAAACTCTGCTTGGGGAGAATTTTGCCAACGCATTCACGATTATGAACTTCGGATGGGGAGAGCTAACACCACTGTCTTTAGATGTCTTTTACTCTGCGGGGAGTGTATGTACCTTTAGTCATATTCTCAAGCTGGCTCTGTCCCTGTACCTGGTGGGTAGAGTAACTGTAAGGTTTGGACATTTCTTGTTTGCCCCTGTTCCTGGAATTACGAGTAATTGTCTTTTGTTTCGCATGTAAATATTTATGAGCAGCAGTTTTTTTCTCAAATGCATATATCAAAAATGAATCATTGGACGTTCTTGCAAAACAAAGCAGAAAAAAAAAAACAAATTTTTTTCGAAATTTATTATAAAATGAATTGTATTGATCTTTGAAGTTAGCCTATAATAGGCGTTTTGTATAGAGAGGCTGACGTCCTAGTAAGAGAATGCCACCGAAAGATAGAAATTATACAATTTGTGAAAAAAAGAAAAATAGTTATATGAACAACCCCACCGAGTTCCAACTCTGCTATTGCCTTTATATCTTCGAGCATCTCATCACTTTGCTACTTGGTTGAAGGTAGATCAGATTGATTGGCTTCATCCGAGCTTGATAGTCGATAACGAAGTCTGGTTGCAAGGTGATCAAATGAGACATAGCGTTACGCTTTGATCCCTAATTTTTGCCTGGACCGCCCTTTCGGGTTTTCAGTCCACCGGGATACCCTTTTTGCCCAAGTCGCCTTTTCAGGTTTTCGACTTGCCGGGTGTACAGTTTTTTTTTCATTTTCATCCCTTACTTTTGCCCGAACCCTTTTGGTTCGCCGGGAAGCCCTTATTTTTGCCTAGGCCGGTCAACCTAGCAGGTCCTTGATTATGCGTAGTATTTTTTCATTATGTCTGCATTGACGGGGTGAGGAAGGTCGTCACCATCCATGGTGGTTAGAATCATGGCTCCTCCTGAGAAGATGTTCTTAGCCATAAATGGCCCTTCGTAAGTGGGGGTCCATTTGCCCCTGGGATCACCTTGCGGTAGAATGATGCGTTTGATTACTAGATCCCCGACTTGATATTCCTGACGCCTAACTTTCTTGTTAAAAGCCTTGATCATTCGCTTTTGATACGTCTGACCATGACAAATAGCAGTAAGTCTCTTCTCGTTGATTAAGTTCAGTTGATCAAGCCGGGTCTGGATCCAGTCGTCCTCGTCTAGACCTGCATCCTTCATAATTCAGAGAGAAGGTATCTGGATCTCAATGGGTAAGACTGGCTCCATGCCATACACCAAAGAGTAGGGTGTTTCCCCTGTTGACGTCCGTGATGAGGTATGGTACCCATGAAGAGCGAATGGTAACATCTCATGCCAGTCTTTATATGTCACCGTCATCTTCTGCACAATCTTCTTGATGTTCTTATTAGCCGCTTCAACAACCCTGTTCATCTTCGGCCGGTAGGGAGAAGAGTGATGATGATGTATCTTGAACTGTTTGCAGAGCTCGGTGATCATCATATTGTTGAGATTTGTACCATTGTTCGTAATGATCCTCTCTGGTACACCATATCGGCAGATCAGATTATGTCGAATGAACCGCGCCACGACGTTCTTGGTTACTGTAGCAAAGGAAGCTGCCTTAACCCACTTCGTGAAATAATCAATTGCTACCAGAATGAAACGATGTCCGTTGGACGCAGTAGGTATGATCTCGCCGATCATATGATGTCCCACATTACAAAGGGCCAAGGTGTGGTCAATACATTTAGAGGAACTGGAGGTACATGCACCTTATCAGCATAAATTTGGTACTTATGACAGGTCCGAGAATGCTGATAACAATTGGCTTCCATAGTAGACCAATAATATCCTACCTGTAGGATTTTCTTTGCCATGGTATGCCCACTGGAATGAGTTCCGAAGGTACCTTCATGTAACTCTGCCATGATCCTTTCTGCCTCGTTCTTATCCACACATCGCAGTAAGGTTGAGTCATGGTTACGCTTGTAAAGGATACCATTACTAATGAAGAACTTCGCAGCGAACCTTCTCAAGAACTTCTTATCATTAACAGATGCACCCTCGGGGTATTCCTGAGCCTCAAGATACCTCTTTACCTCGTGAAACCAGGGTTTATCTGCTACCTCTTCAATCTCGATGTCGCAGCAATGTGCAGGTTCGTCCAACCTCTCGATGGTAATCTGGGGAGCTTCATTGTCCCACCTGACCTTGAACATAGAAGACATGGTAGCTAGCGCGTCCGCTAACTGATTCTCCTCTCTGGGGAAATGTTCAAAGGTTATCTCCTCGGAGTGTGGAAGCAACATCAGTACATACTCCTTGTAAGGAATAAGATTTGGGTGCTTCGTATCCCGCTCGCCTTTGATCTGACTGATCACTAGAGCAAAATCTCTAAATACGCTAAAGAACTTAATCCTCAGGTAAATAGTAGCTCGAAGACCCATGATACATGCTTCATACTCCGCCATATTGTTGGTGCAGTTAAAACATAATCGGGCAGTGAACAGAGTATGACAACCCTCAGGAGATATAATCACAGCGCCAATACCATTACCCAACACGTTAGAGGATCCATCAAAATACATATACCATCGGGATCCTTCCTCAGGTCCTTCATCTGGTCCAGGTTCTTCACAGTCGGTCACCAATATGATATTCTCATCCGAGAACTCGAAATTCATGGATTGATAGTCATCCACGGCCTGATGCGCCAAATGATCTGCCAATACACTCCCCTTGATTTCTTTCTGGGTTGTGTATTGGATGTCGTACTCGGTTAAGATCATCTGCCGTCTTGCTATTCTTGCGGACAAGGCAGGCTTTTCGAAGATATACTTGATTGGATCTATTTTTGATATCAATAGAGTAGTGTGAGTCAACATATATTATCTCAGTCGGCGAGCAGCCCATGCCAAAGCGCAGCAAATTTTCTTGAGCAGTGAGTATCGAATCTCATAGTCGGTAAACTTTTTGCTAAGGTAGTAAATAGCATGCTCTTTTCGACCAGACTCGTCATGCTGCCCCAACACACACCCCATTGAATTATCCAACACTGTCAAGTATAAGATCAAAGATCTTCCTTCAAATGGAGGCATCAAAATTGGTGGCTCTTGGAGATATTATTTGATCCTTTCGAAAGCGGTCTGACATTCATCATTCCATTTTACCACTTGATCTTTCTTCAGTAGCTTGAAGATTGGCTCAAAGGTAGCAGTCAGATGTGAAATAAATCGGGCGATGTAATTCAGACGTCCCAAAAAGCCTCTAACTTCTTTTTCTATGTTGGGAGGTTGCATCTCCTGTATAGCCTTTACTTTTACAGGATCCACTTGTATACCTTTATCACTGACGACGAAACCCAGCAGCTTACCAGACCTTGCCCCGAAGGTGCACTTGTTCGGGTTCAACCATAGCTTATACATCTTCAACCTGTCAAATAGCTTTTATAGATGGTCAAGGTGTTCTTCTTCAGTCTGGGACCTTGCGATCATGTCATCAACATAAACCTCAATCTCATGGTGAATCATGTCGTGGAACAAAGCGACCATGGCACGCTGATAAGTTGCCCCAGCATTCTTTAACCCAAAAGGCATTACCTTGTAACAGAAGGTACCCCACTGCATAATGAAGGTTGTCTTCTCCATGTCTTAGGGATCCATCTTAATCTGATTCTAACCAGAGAAACCATCCATGAAGGAGAAGATCTTGTGTTGTGCAGTGTTGTCGACCAAAACATTGATGTGAGGTAGTGGGAAGTTATCCTTGGGGCTTGCCCTGTACAAATATCTATAGTCCATGCACATTCGTACCTTACCATCTTTCTTAGGCACCGGAACCACGTTGGTAACCCACTGTGGGTAAGAAGTGACAGCTAGAAATCCGGTGTCAAACTGTTTCATGACCTCAGCTTTGATTTTCTCAAACATCTCAGGGCGCATACTATGAACCTTCTGCTTTACCGGAGGACAATCTTCTTTGGTTGGCAGGCGGTGTACCACGATATCAGTGTCCAAACCAGGCATATCTTCATAAGACCAAGCGAAGATCTCAACATAGTCATGTAGCATTTGTATCAATCTCTGTTTGACACTAGGCTCCAAATTTGCACCTATCTTAACCTCTTTCCTGTCTTTGTCTGTACCCAAATTTACTGATTCAACTGACTCTTCATGAGGATGTATGGCCCTCTCTTCCTGCAGTAACAGTCTAACAAGTTCTCCAGGAACCTCACAATCATCCTCACCTTCGTCCTCAGCTCGGTTGATCGGATTTTCGAAGTCATAACTGGCAGTAGCAGAGTTGTTATCAATGGGATCCAGAGTGGATATGGATCTGCATTATGATACGTGAGTGTGTGTAAGAGTATAGCTGTTTTCATAAAGTGAGAGACAAAAAAGAAAACCAAGGAGCGCAAAATTTATAATGCAAGAAACGTCCAATGCTTTATTGATATATATGAAAATGACAAATAATAAGCCCTCACAAGCAAAGCCAAGGTGCCTCGGGCAAGGCACCAGGCCGTAAAGTTTCAAACTGTTTATTACAACTCTTAAAACAAAAGTCAATTACTGTGGAATAAAAGAAACAGGTATGAAGTCTTTCGTCGTCCAGTTGCTCAAGCCACCATCGGTTGTAGGGTAAATCCAGCTGTCGATATCTGAACCTTCTTCATCATCTTCAATTGAATTCACTCCCTGATTACTGATGTGTAGAGGAGGTCTTCTAATCTGTGTGTGCCGAACAGCCCTTTGAGCCTCTGCAGTAAAGACCAAACCAAATTTGTTAGTCTTGTGTGTGAAATCAGGGAGATGACCCCAATTTGCACACCCACCTTTTTCAATTACAACCCTGGCATCCTTGAGATAAGCCATCTTCATCGGAGATTTATCGGTAGCAACTTCAGTTGACGCCAAAGTCTGGGGGACCACTTCAAAGTTCTGACACGGGGTTTCGATGAACTCCCCATCCATCTCCACATAGCGAAAGGAATTGAGATGACTCACCATATACTCCTCTTCACCTTGTATCGTGACAATCTTCCCCTTTGCCGGATATTTCAGCTTTTGATGGAGCGTTGAAGTCACTGCCCCAGCCTTATGAATCCAAGGATGACCCAGCAAGAAAGAATACAATGGTCTGATGTCCATTACAAAGAAGGTGGATCCAAAAGTCTAAGAGCCCACTTTAATAGGGATGTCCACTTCCCCATGTACCATCCTTTTAGACCCGTCGAAAGCCCTGACCACAATATTGCTCGGCTTTAGAATCAAACCTTCACAGTCCAGACGGTCTAATGCTTTCTTTGGCAAAACATTCAACGAGGAACCAGTATCTACCAGTACATGGGCCATAGTAGTGCCCCTGCACTCGATCGAGACGTGCAGAGCGTCATTGTGATTTCTCCCTTTAGCAGTCAAATCTGCATATGAGAAACCTAACCCATTGTCGACAGTCAAACTAGCTACGCAGTCTTTGAATTGATCGGCAGAAGTTTCCTGCAGCACATGCACAGTCTTGAGAAATTAAATGAGAGCCTTTGCATGGGCTTCAGAACATAACAATAAGGACAACATGGATATTTTTGACGGGGTCTGCCCCAACTGCTCGACTACGTTGTAGTCGCTCTTCTTGATAATCTTAAGAATTTCCTCTATCTCTTGTTTAGAGGCTTCCAACACAACCTTTCTAGGTGCCTCCGTCTGGGCAGGCTCACCTGTGATTTCTTTGCCCCGAGTCTCAGATGGCTCAGCGACGGGAGTGATAACTAGAGTAAGAATTGGAACAGTAGCTGATGTACTGGCAGATGGAATGACAACAGGCTTTTGAACAGTCGGAGGGGAAATCTTGGGGGAAAAGAGCCTTCTACTTCTTGTGACCTTGCTGGCCCCTACAATATTGCTGACATCAGTATCAACTTCTTTGTTCTTAAAGTCTTGTTTAAATCCATGGTAATACACATCAGCACCATAGTGCCATGGGACAACCTTGTCTGAAGTATATGGGATAGGACCAGGGATAGTAATGATCAACGAAGCGAGTCTTGGAACGGGTGTAATCCTAACAGGAGTTCTTGAGGAAGCCTTGGGAGGATTGGAGGAAATGGTTATGATGGCAACATCTTCACTCGGAATTAACGGAATCAAAGTATTCTCAAACAGAATCTCTCTATTATCCATCAGGCATTGAACACCTGATTTCAATAAGTGGCAACCAGCAGGAAGAATTGAACACATGTGGCATCCTCCGCCACAACCCGGAAATAAACTGGCCAACAACAAATTCTTCTTAACTGTCATCAAAGGAGTAGAAATTTCTTCCACGAAGGTCACAAATAAATCATCGTCCACAATATTTACTCCATGACCATGTTTGGGCATAAGGTCAGTTATGACGTTGGGATTTACTGGAGCATCAAACTCAATTTCTTTGGCCTCGATCAAATCTTGTACTTTGTTTTTCAAGACCCAACAGTTGTTTGTATCAAGACCTGGGCTATCAGAGTGATAGGCGCAACGGGCATTCGGGTTATACTGAGGAGAAGTGGTGTCGGGGTTCTTCGGGGCCTCCCTCAGAGCTATCAGGTTGGCCTTCAATAATTGTGGTAGAATTTGAGACAAGGGCATATTGAGTCAAGTGTACTATCTCTGTGGTCTTTCCACCCTTGGTTGATGGTTGCATTGTGGAGCAATTGTGGGTCTTGATATCACTACCGCATTTACTGCTTGATGGTGTTCATGTCTGCTTTGGGCCCTCGGGCCGTGGACCGCACTGGCTTCTTTTTTACCAGTGAAAGGCTTCTTCACTGCACTTGATGAAGCATCCTTCTGTATCTTACCATTTCGGATACCAGCTTCTACTCTCCCTCTAGTCAGAATCAATTCAGTAAACCCAGATGACGAACTGCCGATCAGATGATTGAAAAATGGCCCAGATAGCGTCCCCAAGAACATATACACTAACTCTCGATCAGGTAAAGGGGGTTGAACCCTGCCTGCCAAATCTCTCCACTTTTAAGCATAGTCCTTAAAACCTTCACTTGCACCCATGGACATACTCTGAAGTTGAGTACGCGTGGGAGCGAGGTCGGCATTATACTGGTACTATCTGTAAAAAGCAGCAGCAAGGTCTTCCCAATTTCGGACGTTGGCTCCTTCCAATTGATAAAACCATTCAAGCTGAGTCCCTGACAGACTATCTTGAAATAAATTCACCCACAAATTTCTATCAGCGGTGTGGGTTGGATTTTCCTGACATACGAGCGGAGATGGAGTTTTGGACAGGACACTCCATCGTACTTGGCAAAAAATGGAGCTTTGAACTTGTGAGGGATCACCACTCCCGATACCAATCCTAGATCTCTGAAATCCAAACCAGGGATCTTCTGGATCTCCATAGCACTCAATCGGTCTTCTAGTTGTTTGTACCTATCCTCAGCAGGAGGATATTGCTCCTCATCATAATCAATATCGTTATCAGAGACTACAGGACTGGGACCCTTTTCTTCTTCTTGGTCCTCCTTTCCTTTGGATGAAAGAGACATATCAGCTTCCTGTCGCAACCTATTCCCAAATTTGTTACCCATATTCAGAAGAACCACCCTCTTCTTCTTCTTTTTCTTCTTCTTCTTCTTCTTCTTCTTCTTCTTCTTCTTCTTCTCCTTCAGGATGAGAGTCTTCAAATCTTCTTGCCCTTTAGCCAAGTTCAAGAACAACTCTTGGAATTGGGCATTTTGTGCCTGAAGAGCTTTGATGGCTTGATCGGTAGGCATTTCAGAAGACATTTCATGCTGAAATAAACAGCGAAGGAGATGATAAACCTGTAATGATACCTGTAATGATGTGCATGATAATGGGATGCGTATGTAATGATTTTAAAGACTTTGGGAGATTTAAATTCGCAAACCAAGAAATAAACAAACTTTATTAGATTAAACTTGTAAAAGATTCAACAATTCCCTTAAGGCGTTTACAACGAAGTAAATGAAAAACAAATCTAAACTAAAAAGCAAAAATCAAAACTCCCATGGACGCTTCTCCTTCGTGATGACGTAGTCATTAATCGTCCTTTCATTCTTAAGTTGCCTGGTGAGCTTCAAGATCTTCTTTTCTTGCTCATGATACTTCTCCCGGTAGGTATCTCTTTCCTCTCTCAGCTGAATCCAAGATCTCTTCAATTCCCCAAGATCAGTGGGCATGTATGGATAAAGGACTGTATAAGGAACGCCCTCTTCATTGGTGGGCTCCACAATCACTGGCAACACAGCTTCATAAGGCATTCCAAGCTTCTGGGAACGAGCTCGGACCCACTGGAGATAAGGCTGCATAGGGAGAGAAGTCTTTGGTCCTAGATCTTGAGGGTCAAACCGGTTCACCATACCCCAAGATCGTATAAACCTTCGGCGATGCTCGTCAACGTCCCCCTTATAGTCAAATGCAATATTTGTAAGAAGTATATCATGAGGACCGTCTCTCCGGGCACGACCGAATTGTCGCAAATATAAACAAGGATTGTAGGTTATTCCCCCTCTGATTCCAAGCAACGAGACATTGGGATATCCCCCACAACAATCAATGACTGCAATGTTTTCAATAGCTTTAGAACTCCAAAGAATGTCTGTATGGGCAAGGGACATTATTCTGTAGGACCAACCTAAACCTTCCTCATTCTTCAACACGAACTTGGGGAGGTGCGAAATAAACCACCTTGCCAGCAAAGGCATGCAACACATGAGGGTCCCTCTTCTACGCACAATACGAGTGTAGAGGGCATGCAAAATATCACCCAGAAGGGTAGGTACAGGATTGCGAGACAGGAAGATCTTAACCGCATTCACATCTATGAAGGAATATGGATTCAAGAAAAGAACCAAACCGTAGATAAGGAGAGCCAGAAGGTCTTCGAAAGCCTGAAAATCCAAACTATCCCAGAACAGCTGAGCTTGATCTATCAGAAACTTAGCTAGGAAACCTTCAACCCCGCTTCGTGTCTCCCAGTTGGATACTACATCAGCCCGTTTTAGATGCATAGCTAAAGCAATGTCTTCTGGTTTAGGGGCCTCTTCCAAACTTGTGAAGGGCATCTGCTCAAGGATGGATATGCCCAATAAGTGAGAAAACTCTTCCAAAGTAGGAACCAGCTGATAATCCGGGAAAGTAAAGCAATGATGCACAGGATCGAAGAACTAGAAAAGCACACTCATCATCTGCTCATCAAGCTTTGAGGTAACCAAGCTAAGAAGCTGACCATGTCTCCTAATGAATGAAGAAGTATCAGAAACTCTTGAGGCTAAATCTTTGAGTTGAGCAGGTATTTGCACAAAGTTAACTCGGATGGTGTTTCTGCGCATGGAAGCCATAATCTGCAAAACAGAATAAAGATAAATCCCCTCGGTCTTTGAAATGGTTAGTGTAATGAAGTATGCATGCTATGTTATGATGCGTGATGTCATGATAAAGCACACAACAGGTATAGCAGATAACAAACATGGTAAAGGAAAACAAGTCACACAAGAGCCCTTAAGTTTCAGGCTTGAATGAGGTCTAGGTACTACCCTCTTGAAGTTCAGTTGGTTCAACCTGTCCTAATAATAGTAACTGGGTTCTAGAGGTTCTCAATATCACTGACCATCCTCCATCGGTCATGGTTTCAGCTCACGCAATCTTTTCTTGCGGCCGGAACTATCTCGAGAGTATGGTCTCAATGAGTGTAGCATCAAGTATCAACCAGTTCTCAGCTCTATACCGAGGCCAGCTATCTCACTACTTTCTAATGGCCAAGTTGGTCAATTATAGGTTCTAAGGTCAGTTGATGCTTAATGACACCATGCAGCGGACCCGTATTCTCCTTGTTTCTCCACAAGGGATACCGGTACCAACCAATGTGCCACATCAATGTAGCTACTGCTTCAACCGTATCGGTCTATGCCGTACAGTTCCCTCATAGTCTATTGCTACTTACCTACAAGGTGTCCCCAGATCCGGGTTAGGATTTATAGTAACTCCCAATATAAAGCCCTCAAAAGTAAAGCAACCAAGAAAAACAAGAGAAGCAAATATGATGAACTAATCCTAAGATATACTCCACTTATATTATCCCCAGCAGAGTCGCCAGTTCTGTGATACGGTGGCAGAATCGACTGTTTTGGAAAATGCTGGTTTGTGTTTTTTGTTTGCAAATGTCGCGGTAAGCAAGAGTTGCCACCAACTTTTATTTTATCCAACTGGAAAGGAAAAAAGCACAGAAAAATTCCTTTTTCGAGATTTTGAGTACAGGGGGTAGATTATAGAAAGGGAAGGTATTAGCACCCTTTCTATCCGTGGTTTTCCACGGGCTCTTAGGTATTTGCTCAACATTTTGAAATTGCTTGTGTGTGTTTGTTTTAAAAAGTTTTTATTTTACTTCGTTCTAACCCTTGTATCAGTCCTCAAGAGTGTTACGAAGTGTTTTTTGAAAACTTTGTTTGAAAAAGTGTATGGTGTGAAAAGTTTATTGTGAGCAAGTACCTACTAGCATCTACCTACTCGGAAAAAAAATGTTTCTGTTCTTGCTTCCTTTAGACAATGTTATCCCACTATTAATGAGTAGGTAGAACCGTCGTTGGAGTTGTAAGGGTCAATTCGAAAAGGGACGTACGATCACTAAAGCAACGTTAGGACGTTTTAGTAATAACCCTAATGTCTTAAGATCATATTCGAGGCAACATTTCTGAGGCAACCTTTCCGAACGGGACTTTTGATCTTTGTTTAGACAAGAGAGCGACCACTAAAATACCCTATACTTAATGATCGTTTACCGAAGGCAACTGAAGCGAGAGTATACCCTATGAGTGTGCGTGTGCGAGTGATTTAATTTCAATTATTATCTTTGCACATTTAGGGTTTTCTAACCATTTTAAAATTAACATACATTCTTGTCATGCAATCCTATTATCATACATCTAACAGTTAATATTTGCGAAAAAAATTAAAACGCGGAAAACAAAACTACGCTATTACAAGGCTTCGGGGAGGGGGATTAATTACATAGCCAAAAACCCGCAAAACGATAAATAAGCGAAAAGTCCTAATTAAACTATTACATCCCATGAGCAGTTACATTAATATTTGCAAAAAAATAATAAACGCGCGATGAATCGAGAATTAGAAAAATTAGGGTTTTGACCCGTCTATCCTAATTAAAAGAAAAATCATGTTTTTTGTTTTTGATTATATTTGAGAAAGAATAAGGTTTTGAATTAAATAAATACAAACCTAATTACTAATTAAATTAAATTAAGAAAAATAAATAATTTTGGCCTATTTTTGTATTTTGGTTATTTTAACAAAAGAAAGTAAAAAATTAAATCAAGAACCCTAACTTTCTAATTTATTTTAATTTATCTGCAAAAATATTAAAATTACCCTAAAATTAAATTAAACCAATTAAGTTAATTTTTTGATAAAAAATAAAACCTAAATCTAATTTGGTGAAAATTGATTTTATGATTTTTTTATAAAAAAGAATTAATTTTGTGATTTAGAAAATAGTTTAAATAAATAAATGAATAAAAGGAAAATATAAAAAGTATAAAGAAAAAAAAAGGCCTGGTATCCAAAGCATCAGGGGGGGCGTCCATAGCAATCTGAGCCCAAGATCCTTTGGCCCACGTTGACTTTTCTGATTCCATGTTGCATGTTTGACTAGGCCTATGGTAGACCTTCATGTGATGACCTTTGGATCCAGCTTGTGGACATCTGGTTGGCTGTGCGTTGAGGTGTATGGTAGTCACCTTGGATGCATAGGTACCTGATTATACAAGAGATAAAACTATGAAGTAATATGGGGGACCTGGGATTCGAACCCAGGCCCTTTGGCAATTTCCTCATGCCTCCTGACCGATTGAACCAACACGCTTATGTTGTACAATAGATAAAAACAATGATTATATTGAAAAACACAACGTTAATTTCCCAGCGCGCGAATTTTTGAATGGGCCAGTCAAGGGGTGTCACGCCACCCTTCTTCTTCCTCCCTCTGTTGGTAAAAGTCTCAGACTTTTACCTACAGACAAAAGTCTGTAGCTATAGCCCTGCGTATTTCCAGAATCTCATACAAGAACAATAAATGAAAACTAATGGTGCAGATCAATTCGTCTTGACTTTGTGAACACCATAGTACCCCTCTTTTGGGACAATTTTACCTGCATGAGAAATCCCTAAAACGAACAAGAAAACCCTAGCAATGTTGGATTTCAGTATGGCTAACAAAAATGTAATTAATTGTTACCATTAGCTTGCAAATGTCTCAAAGATTCAGAATATATCCATAACACATGCTAACAATGCCAAATTCATGAGATTCGATTTCAAAAAAGTAAGGGTGTCCTGAAGCACTTATAGTGCGTTTCTGGGCACGAAAATGTCTGCTAGTGGTTAGAATAGACACCTTTAATGTCCAGCAAGCGAATGAGATAAATGGGAAGGCTTGAAAATGCCTGGAACTATGAAATCAGATTACCATTTTTTCTTGATTTTTGAAAGTTGTTCTTCACTCTTCACGCCTCTAACCCCTGTGCATTTGGTCTGGATTTGTTCTATATGTAGCCTTGAGTGAATTAGGTTTACAAATTTGCATCCAATCTTCTCCAATAATGATCTTGATCAAGATTTGATTCTCATATAAATCTTTCCAAATCAAGCCAAAAACCAATCTTTTTGTGTACAAACAAGCCTTGCACGATTTGATCTCATTTCCAGCTATTCATGGACCTGAAATATGCACAAAATCTCAAGGTTTAAATGATTTTGATATTTTGATGATTTTATTTTGATTTAATTTGATTTAATTGAAATAAAAATCAAAATAAATGACAAAAATAAAATAAAGGCAAGTGGGAAGGATCATGGGTCGTGGATCATGTTACACACTTAAAACAAACACAAAAAGTTGGGCCCATTTGATAAAAAATTGCAATTTGAGGCACATTTATCTTTTGGCAATTTTGCAAAAAAGGTCAACTTCACCAATGCATAACTCCTTCAATTTTGACCCTAGAGATGTGTTCTTGGACTTTTTAGAAAGCTCAAGATGTCCTCTAAGCAAACCTTTTGGTATCATATCAATTGAGTCTTCCATGTTCATGTATGAAGCTTTGAGAAAAAAGGTGTTTTTCTTGACTTTTCAAAATGACCTATAATGTAAAAATTCATATCTTTTTGTTAGTGAATTTTTTGAACTTGAGAGATGAAGATGGATTGTAGGGAATTGCATCCTATTCAAAATGAGCTTTGGATGGGTCATTTCTGATAAAGTATGAGAAAGTTATGCTTGGTCAAAGTTGAGTTGACTTTTCCTATAAAACCCTAATTTAACAACTTTTGGGTTTTGATGAATTGTGAGAAATCCTTGGAGAATCATGATCAACCCTTGGTCAAATGATGAATAATACTTAAAAATGAGAATGTTCACCAAAAATCTTGAAGTTTGACTGTATGTGGGCCACAGTTGACTTTTGCCCTAGCATAGTCGATTTTTAGGCTTTTGAGCAATTGACTGAGCAAACTTTCTCTGCAAGGCTTGAAAATTGACATGGATGATCTTGGGAACATATTAGGACAATGGTGAGCATTTTAGACCCTTTGGACTCAATCATCTTGATACAAACTGAAACCCTAATTTGAGGTAGACTGCCTTGGGAGAGGATTTGTCTGGTCAACCTTTGGACTACCTTGAACAATTTGAGGACCTCACTTGAAATGTATTGAGAAATATGGGAGGGAAAATTTTGGGGTACAACAGTTTGGAATTTATCACTTGACAATAATTAAAATAAGCAAAATGTAAAATTTTGATTTTTCACAATTATGAGAAACATGCTAGGGTAAAGTGTGTGATTTGCCCTGTAATAACATTGAATTTTGATTTCTTCAACAAGTTCATAATATTAAATTATTAGATTTTTAGTTTATTTTCCCCTAAATCCATAGTGAGAAAACCTTTGATTATTCATCATAATATCTAAGTACTTAGAGAATTATGATGAAATCAAGCATTGGTTTTATAAGGAATTTACCGGTAACTATACGGTATCCCTAGTCCTAGATGATATCTACTATAGTCTAATCATACAAAAACCTTAACAATTATGGTCTAGATGATTGTTAAATGTAAGTATCTTTATTGATCCGATAAAGAAAGCATTAAAAACTTTGTACAATCAAATTGAATATGAAAAACCATGATATTACTGAAATTAAAAATTCAAATTCATTACACGATCAAATCAGAGACACCCCCTAGCATTGGGATGTTTAGCTACTCATAATGTTCAAAATAATTTCAGTAATATAGAAGATAGAAATTACAGATAAATGAGGACTTTTGATCTTCAATTGCGTCGGCTCATTAAAAATATATGTCCTCCAATAATCCCATATGCTGCACTCCTTAATCGTAGAATTCTTTGTTTGAAAAAAGGTCCTAATCTTGGTCGTAGAAAATGTCTCAAATAGTGAAAATCCATTGGTCTCGATCCAAAATGTCCAAAACGCGCCTCGAGGTAAATATTCCGGAAAAAACATAAAATAATCAAAATCGGTGTCACTGGCCAACACGGTCCGTGTAAGGCAACACTGTTGCTCGTGCTGGCCCATTAAATCCAACATTTGATTTTTTTAGTCCCAAGACGTGCAACACGGCCCGTGTTAGCTGACACGGTCACTCGTGTTGCACCCTTGATTCTCCTTTTTCTTCCAAGCTTCCCTCCTGACACGGGTGGCCTTGTCAGGCCTCCTGAAATCTCGCTTTTTCTGCCGCGAAACATCCGATTTCTTAACTTTCTCGCACCGAGTCCCCTGGATCCTCTAGTTAAACCCTGAAACATTCACAAACAGCCAACCAAAGTATAAAATACGGAAATACTTGAAATAAAGCTAAAAACGATAAAATGCAAAATAACAAAAAGAACATAAAATCGACTCAAACGGTAACAAAATACGAAATAAAGTGATCCAGAATACCTGGATTATCTATCTATCTATCTATCTATCTATCTATCTACCTACCTACCTATCTATCTATCTATCTACCTACCTACCTACCTACCTACCTATCTATTTATCTATCTATCTATCTATCTATCTATCTATCTATCTATTTGTCTGTCTGTCTGTCTGTCTGTTTGTCTGTCTATTTGTCTGTCTATCTATCTGTCTATCTATCTATGTGTCTATCTGTCTGTCTGTCTGTCTGTCTATCTGTCTGTCTATTTATCTGTCTATCTATCTATGTGTTTATCTATGTATTTATCTATCTCTATCTATCTATCTGTCTATCTATCTATCTATGTGTTTATCTATGTATTTATCTATCTCTATCTATCTATCTGTCTATCAATCTATCTATCTATCTATGTGTCTGTCTATCTATCTATCTATCTATCTATCTCTCTGTCTATGTATTTATCTATCTCTATCTATCTATATCTCACTTTCTCTCATCAATAATTTATTCATCTTTAACATGGTATCAATTGCCATAGCAGGGACCTTCTTCCGTTAGTATCAACATAGTTTCCTCTAAGAATCCCTCATTTGTTTGAGCTACTGACCAATGCATACTGTAGTTTGTTATAGAGATTTTATTCTTAAGAAATCTTTAAAGAAGCTTTAATGGGGGATCAAGGAAGTGTCCAAGAAGATTCACAAGATGTGCTCAAATCTTCCCAACTAATGACATTTACAATTACATTTCATTTGAAACTTTCTACCAAAATACAAGATCAAGCTCTCTTGTCACGGTTACTCTTAACCATTTCTGAATCGGTTCTACCAAGAGTACTTTCTTGCAAGCATGCTTATGAAGTATGGAACAAAGTGCATAATCATTTTCGCTCACAAATGAAAGCAAGAGTTCATCAACTGAGATATGATATAAAGACCAGCAAGAAAGGTAACAAGTCAATATCAAAATATGTGTTTCGTATTAGAGCTATTGACGACTCATCGCTTGCCATTGGAGATCTTATAGATGAAAGAAATCATGTTGTTGTTATTCTTCAAGGTCTACCTGAAGAATATAATCCATTTATCATGATGATTTATGGAAAAATCGAACCTGAAGACATCTATGAGGTAGAAACTCTACTCTATGTGCAAGAGGCTCAAATGGAGAAGTACAAACAAGAGTTGTCCACACCAAGTGGAACTACTAATATTGCACAAGTTGGTCCTATGAATTACTCAAGGAGGAACACAAATGGCATCCGAAACTATAGAGGTAAAGCTCAAGGACTTAATAATTTTAGAGGTAGAGGTCGTGGTTGAGTGAGTAACACCACTGATAATAGGCCTACCTGTCAGCTCTGCAACAAATATGGACATGGTTTAATGGAATACGGGCACATGTTTGGTGAAAATTTTGTACCTGTTGCAATTAAGAATCAAGAACAAGCATCTAGTTCAACTCAAAATTGTCAAGCTAATGTGCAACAATAGGGTCAAAGGCACCAATGCAAGTCAAGCAAATGCTCTTTTTTCTCACTCGGATTCCCTCCAAGTCCCACAGGGTCTAGAAGCTCAAGTCTGCTTTGCTGATTCATGTGCATCACATCATATAACTTCTTTCTTTTCAAATATTCAAAATATTCATACATATGCATTTCCTAATGAAGTTCTGGTAGGTAATGGGCATAACCTTGGAGTTAAGTCTATATGGTCATCATTAGTTGATTCAAAATGCTTACCTAGATGTCAACTTTCTATAAACAATCACTTACATGTGCCTAACATCACAAGAAACCTTTTACCAGTCTCTAAATTTTCAAAAGACAGTAAAGTCTATTTTGACTTTACTGTAATATGCTTCTCTACCACTTGACTTATGGGATCACAGTTTCATAAATGTTGTTAGTCTTATCAACATACTACCAACCTATAGATTACCGAATTATGTCTCACCTTTCTATGCCTTATATCACAAGCACCCTAAATACAAGACACTCAAAGTGTTTGGATGCTCATGTTATCCTCACTTAAGGCTCTACAATCAACACAAACTTAATTTGTATATTTTGAATGAATCATTGATGAGAGAGATCACAAAATCTCCTTGTATATTGCATATTAAGTTAGTTAGATTTTCTATCTAACTTTCTCACCTTAACTATTACTATCCTACCTAACTTCTCATACTCACACTATAACTCTTAATATTTTCAAATGGTTAATAAACTTTAGTTAATGATATATTGTTCAGGAGAATCACTTAGATTTAAATTTTGATTAAAATAATAATTCTAGATCAAATTAGACTCCCAAATTCACTTCTCTTAAAAATCAAAGGACTATGACAAAAAAATCATTTTACTTACCTATAAATTTACAGAAAGTCTAACAAAAGCTAAATTGATTTTTCAAAATCGAAGACAACTAAAATTAAAACAGCATAATTTAAAATTCTCAATTTAGAAGAAAAAAAGAGAATAAAAAGTAGGAGTGAAGTTGAAGAAAAGAGCAATATATGGGACCCAAAGCATGGGATGGAAGATGCAAAGTGATTGTTATTGTTCAGACATGCACACACAACAATCACTACCATTAACACATGGAAACCAAAATCAACTATCACTATATGAAACACAAATAATTTTGCATCATCATCATGATTAAGATGCACCCCACTCTTTTTTGTCACTAAATGTCAACTTACATCATCAATCTCGTGATATCATCTATTCATACATCCACTACTACTCGTTTTAGATTCTTTTCCATCGAATTTCTCTACCTTTTATCAATCAAATTATTTTTTGTCCCTCACAAATTAAGCAATTGTGTGCAAGCATTATGTATAAGTTAACGTTTTCCGGTAAAATGTTTTACTACTTTTTTACCTCTAAACCCTTCACTTTATCTAGTAATACTAATGTCCTTTTTGAAAGCCATTCTTCTCATTATTTAATATTCACATCATCATAATTAACCCACACAATTGCTAAAACTAATTGAATGAATTATGTAAAGCAGTCAAAGTGGGCCGACTCATCGGACTTCAAAAAAATTAGAGTCTAAATTTTATTTTTCGAGTTCAATTATTTATAGATTTTTTTTAGTTTGGTTCGAAAAAATCTTAAAAAATATGGGTCAGTCCGTATGGCTTATGACTAATCTGTTGGTTTGAAAAAAAATTTTTTTTTAATATAATTAGAAATTATTCTTTCCTAATTCATAAAAGGATATTAGTGAAGAAATGTATAAACAATTTGTATAAATAATTTATATTTTATTTTTTTAGTCCATATAGTATAAATGATCAATTGGTATAAATGGACAATTTCAATATTAAAGTGATGAAATTTTAGATATACTATAGACGATTTGTGTATTATGTATTTTAATTTATTTATTTGGTATTATAAAGGTATAAATATCAAATAAAAGTTGTTGGTTTGACTTAATTTCAAACTAAAAAGTTTCATCCTAATATAATTATATGGATAGCATAGAAAAGACACAATGACATATTTTAACTAAAAATAAGGTTGAAATGAGGTTTAAAAAATTCTAATGTAATTTTTATGGGAGGATAGAATGAATATAAATCAGATATATAACAATTTATTAAAAATTATATCCTATCAATTTAATTCTAATTGTTATAAAACTTTATAATAGTTTGTTTTTATAATTGTTATAAAATTATAAAAATTATCATGAATATTTATAACTTAAAATTTGTTGGAACGAGTTATTTAATTAGGTGCACTGCATTGGATAATTTGTGATGTATTTTGGATAGTTTGAATTAAGTTAATGTATTATTATACATTTTAATTGTTAATTTATATAGATTATTTAGAAATTCTAATTTTAGATATGAAATTATATATATATATATATATATATATATATATATATATATATATATATATATATATATATATATATATATATATATATATATATATATATATATATATATATATATATATATATATATATATATTGTATGCAATACTTACAAAAATAAGAAGAATTTTGTTTTTTTTAGGAATGACCCGTTTAGAACCGGGTATCCTGCAGCTCAGACAGGGCTAGGCCTGGATAGTAAAATAGAGTCTATTTAAATATGAGTTTTTTGAATCTGGTCCTGAAAGTCTGAGGTCCGTATGGACCAGTCCGTTTAAGGCCGAATAGTCCATTTTAACACCTCTAGAATTATTGACATGTTTGTTTTAATTTTTAAAAATAATAATTTTTTTGTATTTTTTGAAATTAAAGTTTATAAATCATTATTTTAAAATATCATAAAGTTTTTATATTCGTTTTTTTTAAATTGAAGATTAATTTTGAAATGCTATAATATAAACATACATTATTTAAAATCAAAACATAGTCGAAATCACATTTTTTTAATAAGTTATATTTTAAAAATAATTTTTATGAGAAACTTCAAAATTAAATGTTTTTTAAATGTTAATATTTAAAAAAAAATTCATAAAATAATAAAATATCTAAAATAATATTTAAAGAATAATTATTCGAATTAAATTTTCATTTGAAATTTTTATTAAAAAAAATTGTAATTTTGTTACACAAAATTGTACAATACTACAAAAATTATTTAAAAAAAAAACAAAACAAATGGACTCTATAATAGACAATAAAGCCTATTATTTTTAGAATTCTAATATTTTAATATTAACATGTCAAATTTATTTTTAAGTTAGTTTTTAAAAAACATACACAATGCCTTATAATTTTTTTAAAATTACAACAAAAAAAACAAAATTTATTAAAAAAAGTAAAAAATACTTTAAAATAAAAAAACTTTGCTAAAGACAGTAGCAAATATAGTGATTCCTTAGGCTGAATTCAAATCTTCTCATTGAGATGTTTTTGGAAAATCCATTTCCATATTATCATAAGGCTAAGTAATCATTGTTTATAACTTACAATGAATACCACTTAGGCATTTATTTACGCAACTTGGATTAAAAGTACAAACATGTGCAACAAATAAAGCAATTTCAAATTTAAACATCAATCTAAATTAAAATAATTGTACTATAGTACATGGATTAAATAAGATGGGTGATGAGGGCCATGTGACTTCAATGTTTTTCTAAATTCCAAATCCACCTTACCAAAAAATCACATTAATTAATTAATAATATAAGAAGATCTATTGTGGGTACACCACTTTAGAAGAAATCAAATTTCTTATCTAAGGTCTTTTATCTTATAATATGAGAAAATCAAGTTTGTTCAATAGTTTGAGGTTTTCTTCCTTTAAAGATACATGTCACACACACAATATTTTATGAATTAGAAAAACATTAAAAGCCTAATGATTTAGGATGCATAATATTTTTTCACCTGAAAATAGATTCAAAATAGGATCATATGGTTATTGAGTATATGAACCTATCATAACCTTGGTGGAAAAATATGTTGTCACACACACCCCACTATAGGGAAATTTATTCGAACTTTAACACAAAGCATTTTGCAGATCGTGACAAATGGAGGGGAATGAGTTGGTAATAATGTGCAAGTATCTTTTTTGCCAATGATTTTTTATTTTTAAATATTTTTATTTGCTTTATTGTGTTTGGAAGTATATGGTATAACAAAGAATGGAAGCTTCAATATCTTTGTGTGATCAAGATTTATTATGTATGTTAGTTTAAAGATACTCTTTTTTTATTGAGCTATTGGTGGGTTTAAATGTTGAGGCAACTCATAACATGATGGAATTTCCTTTACTTTTAATTAAATTCTTCTTTTTGGTGTTTGCATTGTGAAGAGTATGAATTAAATGCTTCATCACCATTTTGTTATTTGGAAAATAAACTTTTTTTGTGGAGTATGAATGTTGAGTAATATAAATGTTGTATATAAATTATTTCTAATTTTGATTTTAAGTAATGGGAGCCTTTAAAATACACCGAAATAAGTTTTATAGTTTGTATTTGGTCTAGTTTAGTTTCACAAAATTGATTTGTACAGTGAAAATTACCCTCACTATTAAATACATTTTTAGAATCTACCTAATATGGAGATCTTATTTAAAGTGCATATCGAGTGATTAATAAAAGATATTTGATAGAAAATGGTTTAATAAATCTTAAATAGTCTCTCATACTTTCTTCATTTTAAAATGAGTGTCGTATTTGTTAAATTGTAATTTATAGTGTCGAAAAGATTAGATTTGATTTAGATATAAAACATAATAGATTTGATTTAGTACCAAAATATGTATTTTGGGTTATTATAGTTTTGGGCTTAGGGTACAAGTTAAATCTATAAATAGAGAGAGTAATCCTTATTTTGTAATCAAGTCAATTAAGTTGTACTCACAGAAGTTACAGTTGCAAGTGGATAACAAAGTTTTTCACAGTTTGTAGGCAGAGAGAAACTCTGCAGAAAATAATTGTCTTCTTTCTTTTCTTTTTTTCCACATAATTTATTATCATTGTGTAGAAATTCATCATAGATATTTGGTGGGTTCCCAACATCTGGTATCAGAGCTCGGTTTTGATTCAACGGAAGTGTCAATCAAGAACGATGGAAGAATTTACGATGGCGAATTATGGGAATGCAAATTATCCAGCAACTCTACCAATTCTGAAAGTAGACAACTATGAGAATTGATGCAAACAGATGAAAGTGTTGTTCAAGTGTCAAGGGCTTTGGGACCTTGTAAAAGATGGATTTGAAGCGCTTGGAGAAAACGCTTCAAAAGAAGAAAAGAAGAAACACACAGAAATTAAGAAGCTGAGTTATAAATCACTCTTTATAATTCATCAATGTGTGAGTCCAGAAAATTTCGAAAAAGTAAGTGATTCAGAATCTGCAAAAGAAGCTTGGGATATTCTTGAGAAGTCCTTTGGTGGTGCAGAAAAGGTGAAAGAAGTGAGATTACAAACTCACAAGAGAACGTACGAATTGCTTCATATGAAAGATAGTGAGAGCATATCTAATTTCTTCACTAGAGTTACAAAACTAGTGAATCAAATCAAGGTATGTGGAGAAATATTAACAACAAGAGCTATTGTTTCAAAGATCTTGAGATATTTAGCTCCTAAGTTTGACCACATAGTGGTGGAGATAGAAGAATGGAAAGACTTGTCGAAATTGACAAAGGAAGAGCTTCAAGGGACACTTGAATCTCATGAACAAAGAATGAATGAAAGAGCTGTAGGAAAATCGAAGAGTGATGTGACCTTGCAGACACATTCAACAAAAGAAACCAAAGGCAAAGGAAAATGTTTCGATAGAGGTAGAGGCGGCTACAACAAATCGAATGGTAGAGGAAACCAGAACGAAGAAAACTTTTCGAATCAAAGAAGACCACACCAAGGAAACCAAAGAGGTGGTGTTGCAAATAGAGGAAGAGGTGGTGGTCGAAAACCTGATAAGAGTCACATTTAATATTACAATTTTCAGAAGTATGGTCGCTATTTGAGTGATTATCCATAAAAATGAAAGAATCAAGAAAATGATGCAAAGCTTGCAAAACATGAAGAAGAAGAGATGATGCTGATGGTCACAACAAGAGATGAAGATAGATTCAAGGACCAATGGTATTTGGATTCAGGATGCTCATCACATATGTATGGAAGGAAATACTGGTTTGTCAATATAAAGCCCTCAATGAAAAATATGGTAAACTTTGTAAATGACAATACCCTAGCAGCTGAAGGTATTGATGATGTTATGATTATGAGGAAATATGGTAAAAGGTCAGTAATTTCCAATGTGTTGTACATACCAGGCATGAAGAGAAATTTGCTCAGTATATGGCAGTTGATCGAAAATAATTATATAGTGTCAATCGAAGATAAGATGATGAGAGTCGTCGATGCAAATGGAAGATTAATCTTGAAGGCTCTTATGTCTCAGAATCGAACCTTCAAGATCGAACTAAATGTGATGGAGCACAAGTGCCTTTCGACTGCAGCTAGCAGAGATGAATGGATATGACATTATAGACTAGGCCATCTCAACTTCAGAGACATCAGAGATTTGAAGAGAAGAAATATGGTTTCAGGATTTCCAGAAATCGACATTCCAAACGAGGTATGTGAGGAATGTGTGCAGGCGAAGCAACACAAAAATAGCTTTAACAAGGATGCAGGAAGCAGGTCGAAGGCTACTCTTGAAGTCATATACTCTGATGTATGTGGATCAATCCAGGTGGATTCGATGGGAGGTAACAAATACCTTGTTACATTCATAGATGACTTCAGTCGAAAGCTGTGGACTTACCTGATCAAGAAGAAAAGTGAAGTGATCGAAGTATTTTCCAAGTTTAAGTCTATGGTCGAAAGACAAAGTGGTCGAAAACTCAAAGTTTTGAGAACTGGTGATGATGGAGAGTATGTGTCAAAAGACTTCAACAGGTTATGTGAAAAGGAAGGGATTGTGCATGAGGTGGTGTCACCCTATACTCCATAACAAAATGGAATTGCAGAAAGGAAGAATCGAACCATCAAGAATATGGTGAGAAGTATGTTGAAAGGCAAGAATTTACCTAAAGAGTTTTGGGGTGAAGTTGTTTCGAATGCAACATACATTTTGAACAGATGTCCTACAAAGAAGCTAGAAGGAATTACTACAGAAGAATGTTTGTCTGGTGTGAAGCCTAGCTTGAGTCATCTGAAGGTATTTGGATCTATTGCACATAGACATGTGTCAGATCAGTTGAGAAGAAAACTTGATGACAAGTCAAGTCAAATGATTCTAGTTGGATATCATTCGACAGGAGGCTACAAGTTGTTCGATCAAGTGAAAAAGAAGATTGTGATCAGCAGGGACGTGATCATAGATGAGTTTAAAGAATGAGATTGGACTGAAAATGTCAAGAAATATTCAGTGGGAATCCTACTCGAAGAGCCAGAAACTCAAATCGAAAGAGAAGTTTGACAAGAGGAACCGGCAGATATACCAAGTATAAGAAGGCCTCAAAGAACAAGACGCATGCTTGTAAGATTGAAAGATTCTGTGATTATATTAGATGATGTGATAGATGATGAAAGTGAGCTGGTACATTATGTTTTCTATGCAGAAGTCGAACCTGTTAATGCAGCTGAAGCATTAAAGGATTTAAAGTGGGTGAAAGCAATGAACGAAGAAGTGAAGTCTATCAAAGACAACAACACTTGGTCACTTATTGAATTACCTCAAGGCAAGAAGGCAATTGATGTC
Source organism: Vicia faba (assembly GCA_948472305.1). Classification (NCBI taxonomy): domain Eukaryota; kingdom Viridiplantae; phylum Streptophyta; class Magnoliopsida; order Fabales; family Fabaceae; genus Vicia; species Vicia faba. The sequence goes on along the minus strand of OX451740.1, from coordinate 974,483,567 downwards.
AAGTGGATATACAAAGTGAAAACAAATTCGAAAGGTGAAGTAACTCGACACAAAGCAGGGCTTACGACGAAAGATTTCTACATAAAGAAGGAATATACTTCGATGAAGTTTTTGCACCTGTTGCTAGGATCAAAACAATCAGGTTGGTTTTTGGTCTAGTAGAAATAAACAGTTGGCACATATGTCAGATGGACGTGAAGTATGCATTCTTAAATGAACCCTTAGACGAAGAATTCTATGTTAAACAATCAGTTGGGTTTGTGAAACATGACGAAGAAAGAAAGGTGTACAGGCTGCATAAAGCCCTGTATGGATTGAAACAAGCTCCAAGAGCTTGGAATAAGAAAATTGATAGTTTTCTAAGGGAGAAGGAATTTGTAAAGTGCACAACTGAACATGGAGTATATGTAAGAAGAAGCAATAGTGAATTGCTTATACTATGTCTCTATGTAGATGATTTGTTGATAACAGGTAGCTGCAAAAGTGAGATCGAAGACTTTAAAGGTGATCTCAACAAGGAATTCAAAATGTCTGATTTGGGTGAGATTTCATATTTCCTTGGCATTGAATTCTACAAGAGCAGTAGGGGTTTGATGATGCATCAAAGAAGATATACAGGAGAAATTCTCAAGAGGTTTGAGATAGAAGAATGCAACTCAACTTCGACACCTACATAATCAAGACTACAACTGTCGAAAGATGAAGATGAAGATGATGTTGATCTAACCCAATACATAAGGCTTATTGGATCATTGAGATACCTTTGTCATACAAGGCCTGACTTATCATATAGTGTAGGTATGGTAAGTAGATTCACGCAGAAGCCAAAGGTATCATATCTAGCAGCAGTGAAGAGGATACTAAGGTATCTCAAAGGCACTCTTGACTATGGCATTTTATTTCCTGCAGCTGGTAAAGGAAAAAATGCAAGTTAGTGGGATACAATGATTCGAGTTGGTGTAGTGATTCTGAAGATCGAAAATCAACAGCAGGATATGCTAGGTGGTGCACCAGTTGCTTGGAGTTCAATAAAGGAACCAGTAGTGGCATTATCATCATGCGAAGCAGAATACATAGCTGCTTCTCTTTGTGCATGTCAAGCAACTTGGATGGTGAACTTGGTCGAAGAGATAACAGGGAAAGATCATGGAGCAATTACCATGAAGATCGACAGCATGTCAACTATCAATCTGGCGAAGAACCCGATAGCACATGATCGAAGCAAGCACATCGAAATGAGGTTACATTATCTTCGAGAGCAGGTAGCAGATGGGAAGATGAATTTGGAACACTACAGAAATGAGAATCAGATTACAGACATCATGATGAAGGGAGTGCAGGTCGAAGTATTCAGAAGACTAAGAGCCATGATGAATATAAATAGTTTAGACACAATGAATTAGGTGGTGTGTTAAATTGTAATTCATAGTGTCGAAAAGATTAAATTTGATTTAGATCTAAAACAAAATAAATTTGATTTAGTACCAAAATAGGTATTTTAGATTTTTATAGTTTTGGGCTTAGGGTGCAAGCTAAGTCTATAAATAGAGGGAGTAACCCCTATTTTGTAATCAAGTCAATTAAGTTGTATTCACAGAATTTGCAGTTGCAAGTGAATAACAAAATTTTCCACAGTTTGTGGGCAGATAGAAACTGTGCAGAAAATAATTGTCTTCTTTCTTTTATTTTCTTTCTCATAATTTATTGTCATTGTATAGAAATTCATCATAGATATTTGGTGGGTTTCTAACAGTTTTAGAGAAAAAAATTATTATAAAATAAATGTTGTTTTCACTTTTTAATATAATATTAATAGTTATTTTTCTAATTGTGTCATATAATTATTACTCTATACACTATTTTCAATAAATTAATAAGACTAATTAAATAAAAATACAATGTCTTATGATAATATAATCGCATTCATTAATCTGTGTACAAAAACTTTAAACGATACTTATTTTAAAATAAAATGAAATACTATCTTACCGTTTAAATTGAAGCTCAGATCTCATCTAATCAGATATAAGGTATGTTTTCAAAATGGTTGATCAAACACACCATTACACACCACCATTACACACCATTTCCCTGGAAAGTTTAGATTAGGTAATTGAGTTGTGCTATTCATGACACTTAAGAAAGATAAGTTTTAATGGTAAGGTTCACATTCTTCCTACTTGAAACAATGATATGTGTGGTTAAAATTTTATTTGATATCAACAATCAAGAAGTAAACTTTGACACATTCACATAATTTGATACAAGTAATAATATATTTGAGGCTACTCTGTTACAAGAAATATATTGATTGACGTCAACTTTAAAGATTCTTTGTTATTTTGTGGGATTAGTTTAAAACTTACTCTAAAGTAATATCTTGATTAAAAAATATTTAAAGTTGTTTCATCTATTTTTAAATAATTGTTTTTCTAACAAAAATAATCAAAATCAAAATCATATTTTTCGTTTCAAAGAGCCAATTGATTTTTTTACTCTAATTATTTGTTCAAGTCTCAATATTTTAAGTCTCGTTTTTAATATATATTTGTAAAATTAATTTTGATAAAAAATAAATTAAAAATAAAGTGATTTATACTAATTTATGTTTAAATAAATTCTTTAAAAAAAACAAATTCAATATAAAATTTTATTATAAAAATCACATTTAAAAATTAAAAATGATATAAAATTATTTATAAAAAAATATAATTAATTCTACTCAAGAGTAACAAAAAATATTAAAATATATAGAGAGAGAGAGAGGGGAATTAACTACACCTATAAATGATCACCTAGTTGTATGGTTGTCCATGTTTGTTGGTAAAAATGAGCATACAAGATCCATGTCTTCCCAATCGATAAGATTTGCCACTCAACTGCTCAAACTTTTCTAATTGTCATTATTGTCTAGCGGTATAATCAAAGAAAAAGGTTTAAAACAAATTATTAAACCCAAAAGTTACTTTGTGTTATAAATTAATCCTTAAATCGCCAAAAGAATGAGCATAGTAAATCATGCTTGGTTGATGAGAACATGGAAATTCACACTCTAAAATAGCCTGCAGGTTGGATTGTGAAAAACTTGGGATTTTCAAATGTCAACTACTGGGAAACTGTTGGGTGTGAAATCTTTGAAAACTTGTGATACTAGTACTACATAGTAGTTGTGCAATAACACCATAAACGAGATTCGTGTCTCTTATCCATGTTGAAAATGATAAAAATAATAATTTAGTTTTTTAGTGGGAAACATTTATACATAAATAATCCCAAGTATAACCGGACTATTTTTTTGTGGTGCAGAGGAAATAACAAATTTATGTTCCCTACTATCTTTTTAATTGGGTTAGAAACAATGCCAAATTTGTTAGTTAGGTGTTTTTTTATAAGTAAAGAGAAATTATATTGACGAATACAAAGGGTATTCAATCTGAAAAATACAAAGCTCGTGAGCCTACAAAGAACACAAACAAAAAGAAACAAAATTATCTAGGTAAAAAGTATAAAAGATTGGTTTGCCAAATTGATCAAGTCACTTTCACTAGACCATTTTCCTTAGCTAAAAACCACTTTCTAATAAGATATTTTATCTGCTCCATGATATCCATCTGTCCTAAGACTCCACCATTAAACAAAATAGAATTTCTCGAGATCCACATAACCCAACAAATAGCTAATCGAAGAAACTCTGAATATCTTCTTAAAACTTTTTGATAATTAAAGTGTCAAAAGAGAGAATGTATTTGACCATGAAATTATGCTTTGTGATGAAATCAATGCCAAGCCAAAAACTCACTCTTGACCAAATGGAGGCAGCCACCACACAAAAAAATAAACATATGAAAGACATTTAAAGATGAAGGAATCCAAACCGAAGAATCATCCACATCCTCATCATACTCCTATCATATAACTCTTGTGCAATCCTTTGAAAGAACATACTCGGTAGTTGAACGGTCCTCGAAAGATTAAACATCCAACGAAAGACCCTCTTGTTCGAAGATTAACAAAGAAGGTGAAAAAACTTCTTTAACACTCGAACGAAGAAGATGAGGTGAGACATTGACCTCGAAGAAAAATATGAAAGAATCTTCTTCCAATGAAGATGAAATATGCTTAAAGGCATCATTTGATGGGGATATTATTCCAGGTATCAAACTATCTTATGCTCAATTATTTAGAATGAGTAGTCAATTAGATGGATAAAATGCTAAACTAAGAGAGCATACCCTAGATCTTAAGGAATGTCTAAGATGTCTTAAGGAAATTAATAATTCTTTCAAAATAGAGATAACTAATCTTAGATATTCGAAAGAAGACTGTAAGTGGTATGACTCCCTTATAAAATAAGTAATTGATCTTCGTGAAACCCTAGGAAAATTTACCCAAGGGAAAAAGAACCTTGACCTAATTTTATATAGCCAAAAATCCTCCATAAATAAAAACGGTCTACATTTTAAAAAGGAAAGAAAATCTAGAAAATACACATGTCATAAGGGAAAAAAGCTTCTGGTATATAAGCGCACACAATGTAAAATAACTGGCAATTTAGAACCTTTTTGTTTAGATAAGTTAAAAAGATCTAAAGGTGACAACCATAGATCTTTTGTATCTAATGCACTTAGACCTATATGGACACCAAAGGTGAAACCTTAGTGTTTTGTAGGTATGCTTTGCAGTTTGGAGTCTTGATGATTATAAGTAAGGTTGTACAAAGCAACAATATACTTCTTTAGTATACAAATTTTATAAAGTCTCTAATTTAAACATGAACGATGATGGAAAATGTCAACCGTTGTGATCAAAGCAAAATACTTGAGAATATCTTAAAATTTATGATCCATAGTGATTAATTGAATAGAGATGTTCGTAATGGACTTATCCCTTTTCTGGCTATTACCAACTCTCACATATAACAATGTGTTAAGGGGGGTACTCCATTTGGTGTTTTTCCCTTTTGGGAAATATTTATCAATACTTATTGATATAAGAGGTATACATTATTTTAAGGTTAACATAATTGAGAAATTCCAATTAACCCCTTAAAATAGTGAATTTAATTCTTGCAAATCTAAATGAATTATGTTCTAACCTAAAAAGACAGGGTTCTAGTGTTTCATAACAAGAGGTGCAAATAAAACCAAGCAAGAGTTCATAACACAAAGCTCAAAAACAAGATGTTGTATCCAAAAATTTTCCCTCCCATATTTCTCAAAACATTGCAAGAAAAATCTCCAAGTGGCTCAAGGTTGCTTATGAGTTGGTCAGACAAGCTATCTCTTAAGGCAGTCTACCCCAAATTAGTGTTTTGTGTTGCATCAAGATCCTTGAGTCCAAATGACCTCAAGTGCTCCCCATTGTCCTAATATGTTCTCAAGATCATCCATGTCAAGTTTCAAGCCTTGCAGAGGAAGTTTGCTCAGTCAATTGCTCAAAGGTCCAAAAATCGATTGTGCTAGGACAAAAGTCAATTGTGACCTACAAACAGTAAAACTTTAATATTTTTTGTCAACATTCTCATTTTGAAGGATATTTCATCATTTGATCAAGGGTTTTACATGATTCATCAAGGATTGCTCAGAATTCATCAAGATTCAAAAGTTGATAAATTAGGGTTTTGTAGGAAAAGTCAACTCAACTTTGACCAAGCATAACTTTCTCATACTTTATTAGAAATAACCCATCCAAAGATCATTTTTAATAGGATGTAATTCCCTACAATCCATATTCATACCCCAAGCTCAAACAATGCACTCACAAGAAGTTATGAATTTGGACATTATAGGTCATTTTGAAAAGTCAACAAAAACACCTTTTTTGTCAAAACTTATAACTTGAGCATGGAATGTCAAAATGAGATGATACCAAAAGGGTTGGTTAGAGGACATATCAAGATTTCTAAAAAGTCCAATAACACCTCAAAAAGTTCAAAATTGAAGAAGTTATGCATTGTTGAAGTTAGACTTTTTTACAAAATTGCCAAAAGTCAACTATCCCCGAAACTTCAAATTTTGCAAATTGGGCCCATTCTTTTTCACTTTATTTGAGTTTCCACTATAACCCACGTGCCCTAGCTCCAGCCATGTGCCCATATCTCATTTTTATCATTTAATTTGATTTTTATTTTGAATTTATTCATTTTTAATCAAATAAAATCATATAAAATCCAAGGCATTAATAACTCATGATTTTCTGATTGTTTTAGGCTTTGTTCACAGCTAGCATCACCATCAAGTTCGTATCAAATCAAATCATGTGCGAAAAGATTGAAATGAATCAAATTTGGAAAGATTTAATGGAAGAATCAAATCCACATCAAAGTCATTGATAGAGGGAGATTTGTACCAAGTTTGTAAACCTAATGCACTGAGCATTACATAAGGAAGAAAAACACACGAAAATAAGGGTTGGCAAGTGTTGGAAGAGGCAGAACAAGAATTGAAAAAATCACAAAAAAGCTTGAGATCAAAACCCAGGTTAGAGGCAGTTTCAGGGATCGAGACTTGTTCCAATCGCTTCCTAGACATTCACACAAGCTACCTGGATCAAAACCAAGCACCCTCAGGCCTCTATACGCACTGTAAGTCTCACGAAAACAACCTCGGTTCTTGAATTCGATTTGATTTGTTCTTGCATCATTTGAGAAAACTAATGGCATATTCATAATCATAAGAACATTCCCAAACTTTTTGAATCATTTGATTTCATTTATATGATCTGTATTGCAAACCACCATTGTTAGGGTTTGGTCTGCATTTTTGGGCGTTTTAATTCCAGGTACAATTGACCCCCATAATGGACATGGTTGTGACCGAGAGTGTGAGACGAACACAACTGTGATACGGTGGGAGAACTGACTTGAGTTTTTGCGTTTGTATTCGCACTTGTTCGGTTTAGCAAGAGTCGCCACCGACTTTTTATTTTATCCTAAAGGAAAGTTTAAAAAGCACAGGAAAAACCTTTTGAGATGTTTCGTGGGTTCGGGGGGTAGATTATGAAAAGGGAAGGTATTAGCACCCTTTTCATCCATGGTTATCCATGGGCTCTTAGTTACTTGGTTTAGATCACTTGCCTTTGATTTTCATTTGCTTGAAATTGTGGTGTGTGTGTGTGTGTGTGTTTGAAAATGTTTTGAAAAAGATGTCTTATCTAGGCAACCGTTGAAATGACTCTTGTTTGAGTATATGCAAAGGTGTTTGTCTTTTTGAAAAGATGTTTCAAATGTTTTTGAAGGTTTGTTTTGAATTTGTGTTTGTGAAGTGGAGTTTTGAAAAGTAGGCAAGTGTGTTTTGCAAGTTGATCAAGTAACTAAGAGTTGTCTACCCCTAAATTTACTCAAATGTTTTTTCTATGTTTTAACCCTTTTAACAGTATTGTTCCACCATTGTATTTGGTGGATAATCTTGTGTTAGGATGTTAACGGGACGGGCGCGGGTCATCGTATGGACCATGAATGCAATGGTGCCAAGTGTCTTTGGCAATTTTGCTTGAAGGGACTATGATCATTTTGATAGGCAACTTTCGAAAGCGTCGTCGAGGGACTATGATCATTTTGATTTGTTTTGTTTTGCCAAAGAAACTCAACGTGCAAGCATGGCCCATTTTGGAAGGCAACAAGCGGGATTACCCTAGGGGTGCAAGTGTGAATTATGTATTGATTGTCATGCATTTTGTCTTGTATTAGGTTATCTAGCGTTTGGTTTTATTTACATACAAACCCTAAGTCTAACCATGGTATATTTGAAAGCGATAAATTGCGGGAATTTAAAGTCTACGCTATTACAAATAAGTATCCGGGAGTGGGGGTACAAATATTTACAAATGTGGATGAGACTTAATAGGAGAGTAGTGTCTAAATAAATTTACAACCCAATCGAATTGCGATCTCAAATGTAATATGTATCAATGTACAAGAATAAGCAAATGCGTATTGTATTTGTGTAAGTGTAGGTGAATGTGATTTATTTACAAGGTGAAAAATGTTAACTTAATGAAAAATTAAGTATTGCTTATTTATTTTGTATTCTTGTATTTTTGTTAATATGTACAAACAAAAGGTTTTAATAAAAGAAAGGAAAATGTTTAAGAATTATATTTTTATGTATTTTATTGTTAATGTATTTTAGTTTAAGAAAAAATTAGGGCTTATATATTTTCTTTAAAATGAAATAAAATAAAAAAAGAAACAATTAAGAACATTTTATAAAAAAAAGGTGTCATTTGTTTAACAAAATATTATTTTTAGATTGTGTATAAAAAATGATTACTATGTTACTTTTATTTACAAACAAAATTAAATTATGTTAGTTTAAATTGTAAAAGAAGAATAAAAAGATAATAAAAGGGATGTTAGTTTATGCTGAAAAAAAAGAAAGACTGAATGGGCTAAAGGGGGTTTTGGGCCCAAACAAAGTTTGAAGTGGTAATCAAAAAGGGGGGTACGCGTATTGGATAGGGGGTCTGGCGCCAAGACATCGGGCTTAAGGCTTCTGAAGAGGGAAAGGCCCAAGCGCAATCCACAAATGTTTTAGGGTTCTCATAGTTTTGTATCATTAAGGGACTTAGGGTTAGGCAAGTTACAGAGGCGCGGCGTCGTTCATCACTTTGCTTCGTTTCCTTCATTCTTTCTCAAGCCATGAATCCTGAATAAACATCCTTCGTCCAGGGCCACCGATCGCCACCTCTACTTCCTCTCTCTCCATGGGTGAGCACAATAGCGCCAAGAAACGGTAAAAACATCCCTCTTTTATGCCTTAGGGTTTCGATTTTTTATATGTTTATATTTCGTATTCTGATTATATATTGTTGTTGCTGTTCTGATTTGAGGTACGTGAAAAGGAAGAGAAATTATACTACCTTTGTTGGAGGAGGACGATGGACTTGGAGGCGCCTCAGGACGGCCGGAGGCAAAGGATTGACGATGTTGTGTGCTTCCCTGGTTTGTCTAATGCCTTTGTCTTTTTAGGGTTCTATGATGATAACCTGAGAACCCTAGCACAACTTTCTTTTCCTCTTCTCTTTTGCCTGCTTCTGTATGCTTGCTTGTATGCTTGATATGCTGAGTTACCTTGAAATGCTTGATATATTTGCCTCTCTGATATGCTTCTGAGTGATGGCCTTGATGATTTTGATGTTTTTGATATTTATGCACTAGCCCTGTGATGAAAACCTTCTGAGGGCTTTGTTGGTTCAGTTGAATCTGAGTTGCCTTAAATGCTCTTGCTATTTCTGGCTTTTGTGTTGGTACAGGTTTTAGGCTTCAGGCTTGTATGGCTTGAGGTACTGGTTTGGTTGGTTGTGGGTAAGGCTTGAGTCTTGTAAGCTTCTGGTTTCAGCATGCTTTAGACTTGATGCAGGTATGAGGCTTGGTTACAGGCCACAGGCTTGGCTTCTGTTTGACGCTTCAGCAGGCTTTAGGCTTAGTGTGCTCCTTATGGTTTAATGATGCAGGTGAAGGCTTTGAAAGGCTTCGGGCTTTTTGATATTTGATACAGTTTGTGGCTTTTGTTTTTGGTTTATGAGGTTTGATGAGCTTGGAGGTTGTTAGGCTTTGTGTGGCTTGTGATATGTGAGTTATGCAGGTTGATGGCTTTTCTTTGTGTTGGAGGCAGGACTGTCTTCTTGATACAGTTTTTGGTATTTTGCTTTGTGATATTTTCTGCCTCTCTTCTGTACTGTGTTGGTATCTTTTCTTTATATCTTAAGCCTAAGCCCTGTAAGCCTTTCTTTTTTCTCTTCTCTCTCTCTCTCTTGACAGATTAAAAAAGCATAAAATATTGCTTTAAAACTGTATTATGCTGAAAAAGTAGCTGGCCTAGGAAATTGATGATATTTTGATGTTGCTTGCATTAGTCTCCTTACTCTGCATATTTTCCATATTTCTTGCATCTTGTTGATAGCATTTTGTACTTGTTTGATAGCTTGAATAGCCTTTGGACAGTTTGATATCTTTCTATATCTCTTGGACAGCTTTGGACAGTTTGAAATTGTAACTTTCAGTTTGCCTTTTTGATTTGGTTAGGCCTAGTTCTGTTTGCCTTTTATCCTTGGTTTGGAATTTTGGATTTATGCAGTATGTTTGACAAACTTTGAATTTGTGCAATTTGTAAATTTGTGCATTTCATATTTTAATTGCAAGCATGCTTCTATCCCTCTTTGTGAACCAAGAGAAATCTTGTGATTTGCAGAGAGGGGAACAACTGATTCCGGCCAGTTACTTTTAATGATGAGTCCATTTTTTCTGTCTGCTTTTAATTTCATTTCATTTGCTTTTGACTTTTTTCTTTTTCTTTGTTTTGCAGATAAAAATCAATGGAGCAAAAGAGGAGTAGCAGTAGAAGATGGAGATTTTTAGAAAAATAGGATGCAATTTTATTTCATTTCAATTATTTGTAACATTATTATTGTAAACAAAGATGTAAATAAATTTACAGTTGTTCAAATAATAAATTGTAACAAAACAATTAAAGATGAATAAAATCTTTTTTTGATCAGTTAATTCTCTTTTATTTCTTCAACTATTTATTTAATTATTTATAATTCTTAAATTATAATAACTGGAAATAAATCCCAACCATTTTAACTCAGAATAATAAATAATCAATAAACGTCCAGAATTCTGAATAATCAAAGCATTGCACAGCTAAACAACACACGTCCACATGTCCTTTTTTCACTTGATTAAATCCAAACACTGCAAATTCTCAATCCAAATGCCTCAGTCCATATCTCAGAGTAAATTGAAAAGCACTGATAGAATTAATTCTTTCTGAGAAAAATGCGCACAAAACCCTGATTTTTGACTTGACACCAAAGAAATGTTCGCCTGATCAAAACCTGAGCCAACTCAACCAAACCCTAAGCAATTTGCTTGAACTGCTTTAAAATCAATGAAAACCCTAAATTTTGTCTGACTGACGAGAAAAGTTTGTTTGACCGATTCTTGAGCCAGTCTGAAAAATCAGGAAAAGCCCGAAGCTGTGATTTCTTGTGGAAAAATACGAGGGCAAATTTTGGGGTACAACAGTTGCCCCTATTCAATCTTCTTGAACCTGAAGAGTTAGATTGGCAAGTTGCCTTTCGCGACTCGAAGGTAAAAGGAGATTGGACACTAGAGTGCCCAAAAATTTGCACTCAGTGATGTGATGGTAGAGGGAATGGGCTTAAAGATGCCATTTGGTGATGGGCTTAGAGATGCCATCTGGAAATGTTTGGAGGGGGGTGGGCTTAGAGATGCCATCTGGAAATGTTGTTGAACTGTATGTCATTGGTGAGTGGACGAGTATCAGAAAGGTATCCATGTTTTGGAACATCTTTGAACTGGGGGTCTGAACAAGCAATAGATTGACATCCATGTTTGGAGAATCCGTAAACTGTTTTCAGGAGTTGAGGTTGAATAAGCAATAAAGCAGCATCCGTTGATGGGGAAGCGTCCGTAAACTATTTTCAAAAGTTGAGAAGAATCTGAATAAGCGATAGGTTGGCATCCGTTACTGGAGAACCCGTAAACTATTTTCAGAGGTCTTGAGAGTTGAATAAGAAATAGAGCAGCATCCATGTTGGGAAGCGTCCGTAAACTGTTTTCAAAAGTTGAGAAGAATCTGAATAAGCGATAGGTCAACATCCGTTACTTGGAGAACCCGTGAACTGTTTTCAGAAGTCTTGAAATGGAGAAGGAACCGATGTAGGGTTTCCTGACGATGAGTCCGTGTAAAACTGCATCTGGATAAATCTGGAATAAGTATCAAAATGTCGCCGTGTCTGGGTCACATCTGAACTATTTCTGGATGAATCTCGAAAGATGATGATTTTTTGTCTGTTGACTGATCTTTTCCTGAAAAGGTAAAGAGTTAGTTGTATGCAATGTCATGATGCGTGATGCAATGTATGTTACATCAATGTTTTTGATATGAATGTAATGAATGCGCATGTAAGCTGATGAGCTGTCTTGCTGAGGATAGATGAATCCTGGATGGGGGAGATAAAATAATCTTGATTGGACTGTCGGGGAAAGTAATTCTTTGGCTGCTGCTGGGGAGGGCAAGAATCTTTTGATTGTTGCAGATGAGAAGTCCTGGGACCACTGTCGGGGAATCCGGAGTTTGGGTTGTAGGCCAATCTACTGGGGATTCCTGTCTTGAGGAGATCTTCACTGGAGAATATTTGAATATCCTGTGAGGAACTGAGAATGAGAATCTTCATTCTACTTGGGGATTGATAGTTGAAAGTTTTAGCTCCGTTGGGGATTTTGAATCTTGACTCTGTGGGGAATTAGATTCTGTAAGGTTCTCTGGCTGGGGATTGCAAGAATCTTTTGAGTTTGAGAAGGAACCGATGTAGGGTTTCCTGATGATGAGTCCGTGTAAAACTGCATCTGGGTTTGAAGAGGAACCGATGTAGGGTTTCCTGATGATGAGTCCGTGTAAAACTGCATCTGGAGTTGAGAAGGAATCGGTGTAGGGTTTCCTGATGATGAGTCCGTGTAAAATTGCATCTGGTTTTGAGAAGGAACCTGTGTAGGGTTTCCTGATGATGACTCCGTGTAAAACTGCATCTGGTTTTGAGAAGGAACCAGTGTAGGGTTTCCTGATGATGAGTCTGTGTAAAACTGCATCTGGAGTTGAGAAGGAACCGGTGTAGGGTTTCCTGATGATGAGTCTGTGTAAAACTGCATCTGGTTTTGAGAAGGAACCAGTGTAGGGTTTCCTGATGATGAGTCAGTGTAAAACTGCATCTGGTTTTGAGAAGGAACCTGTGTAGGGTTGCTTCATGATGAGTCCGTGTAAAACTGCATCTTGGATTTGAGAAGGAACCTGTGTAGGGTTGCTTCATGATGAGTCCGTGTAAAACTGCATCTTGGATTTGAGAAGGAACCTGTGTAGGGTTGCTTCATGATGAGTCCGTGTAAAACTGCATCTTGGATTTGAGAAGGAACCTGTGTAGGGTTGCTTCATGATGAGTCCGTGTAAAACTGCATCTTGGATTTGAGAAGGAACCTCTGTAGGGTTGCTTCATGATGAGTCCGTGTAAAACTGCATCTGGTTTTGAGAAGGAACCTGTGTAGGGTTGCTTCATGATGAGTCAGTGTAAAACTGCATCTTGGATTTGAGAAGGAACCTGTGTAGGGTTGCTTCATGATGAGTCCGTGTAAAACTGCATCTTGGATTTGAGAAGGAACCTGTGTAGGGTTGCTTCATGATGAGTCCGTGTAAAACTGCATCTTGGATTTGAGAAGGAACATGTGTAGGGTTGCTTCATAATGAGTCCGTGTAAAACTGCATCTTGGATTTGAGAAGGAACCTGTGTAGGGTTGCTTCATGATGAGTCCGTGTAAAACTGCATCTTGGATTTGAGAAGGAACCTGTGTAGGGTTGCTTCATGATGAGTCCGTGTAAAACTGCATCTGGTTTTGAGAAGGAACCTGTGTAGGGTTGCTTCATGATGAGTCAGTGTAAAACTGCATCTTGGATTTGAGAAGGAACCTGTGTAGGGTTGCTTCATGATGAGTCCGTGTAAAACTGCATCTTGGATTTGAGAAGGAACCTGTGTAGGGTTGCTTCATGATGAGTCTGTGTAAAACTGCATCTTCCAACAGGTGATGAAGGAAATGTTGAACACTTTTGACATTCGAATGCCCCAAGTGATGATGAAGGAGTCTCTCCAGGTTACTCTACAAATTGAGAGATTTCTTGAAATCTTGACTGGACTACCCCAGGTTAACTGAACTTTGAAAGATCTGTTGAAACCTTGACTGGACTGCCCCAGGCATGCTGGATGGTGACATGTCAAGCCCCCTTGTTGATAGGAGATTTGTTAATGGAAGTGTCATCTTTTTTGAAGTGATTTTACTCACTGAGAGAGTTTTCGTTCCTCCAAACATTCGTTGTATGAATTTCTTCGCTGTCAAACAAATAGTCAAATGCAAACAGTGATATTCAAGCAATGCAAAGTTTATGTTTGTCTCGAAGTTTTGAAAAATGCGTTTTTTAGCAGAAAACTTTTCATAAGACAAAATCAACACAAGATTTAGAGCAAAGCCTTACAGGAGTCAGGATACCTTTTGTAACAGTATGCTTTCGAACTAACCCGTGCTTCAATTAGGACTTTTGAAGGGTTGTAACGTGGCTTGGTTCACGGTTTAGGAAACAAAGGATAAAGGCTCAAAGTATATATGTACCCACCCGCTCTTCGTGATGTTCTTCAACCCTAAGCTCAGTTAATTGTACGTCGCACTCTATTCGAGTTTGGAACGACTTTTGGCTGATGGTTCACCAGTTGAATTTAGGAGGCAGTCATCATCTCCTTTTTTATTTGCAACATTTTTCATGTTGTTGAGGATTTGTAATGACCTCTTTATTTTGATTTTGATTTGTTATCCCTAACTTTTGCCTGGCTGCTCCCGTTTTTGGGATTACAGTCAGCGGGATGCCCCAGCTTTCTTGAGCTTCCTTTATAGGTTTTGGCTCGGTGGGCTTTTCTATTTTGAGAGATTGACTGCCTATGTGGTAGGGAACCATCACTGTCTTTTGATTCCCAAGGAATGCTTTTCTTTGTCGTCGTTCGTTGTATTACAAACTGAAAGTTTGCGACCTTGATGCGCATTTTCTTTTGAATTAACTGAGATACTACCCTGCCCCAGGTTTATATCAAAGGTTTTGATTGTTTAGAACAGAAAACTCCTACTTCTTTGGCTCGAAGGGGTTGACTAGGGATTATCTTCCTTATAACTCCAGTGTTTGGGAATTGAAAGAAATGCCTGTACATCATCAGCAAGGTCTGTTCAAAAGCATACTGTATGAGATTATGGTATTGTTTCGTCATCCTCCCTCTAAAGGCTTGCAGCTTTTTATCAAGAGTTAAATATCATAAAGAAAGCATAAGAGTAGTGAAAACGAATATATGAATTCAAGACAAACATATGTAATGCATTAATGAAACAGAGTTTGACATTAAAAGAGAATTGTTTGAATAACAAAAGATTACAACTTTGAAAATTCAAAATGAAACAAACGCAATCTCAATGAGCTGGCATAGGAGCAGTGATCATGTTGGGGCCTCTGGAGGACCAAACTAAATCTCCTTGGCATCAATCAAATTCTGAATCTTGTACTTCAATGCCCAACAGTCGTTAGTGTCATGTCCAGGACTGTCTGAATGATAAGCACATGTTGCATTAGGATTGTAGTTATGAGATGAAGTCTTGGGGTTTGGATGAGGCCCTATCAATGCAATCAGATTCATCCTCAACAAGTTTTGCAGTGCTTGAGACAGCGACATGTTGATGTTAGTGAACTGTCTCTTAGGCTCGTCTGGCCTTTGTTGACTTCCTCTTGGCTGTTGTCGGCGTGACATAGAACCAGAGATCAGGACTGCCCCTGCATGTTGATCATGACGACCCTTTTGACTGTTCGCAGCATTGGACTCTTTCTTTCCGTTGTAGGGAATTATCTGAGTATCCGAGGATGTAATTCCTTGGATCTTTCCACTTTTGATGCCCACTTCGACCCTTTCGCCGGTCAGTATTAGCTCGGCGAACCCGGCTGAGGAGCTTCCAATCAGGTGATTGAAGAAAGGCCCTGTCAAAGTTCCCATGAAGATGTCAATCAGCTCTCTGTCAATTAAAGGGGGTTGCACCCTACCAGCCAGATCTCTCCATTTTTGAGCGTATCCTTTGAAGCTCTCGTCAGAACCCATGGTCATGTTCTGCAGTTGCACACGAGTTGGTGCAAGATCAGCATTGTACTGATACTGTTCGTAAAAGGCCCTAGCTAAGTCCTCCCAGGTGTGGATGCGAGAACTCTTCAATTGATAGAACCACTCAAGTTGAGCCCCTACCAGACTTTCTTGGAAGAAATGGATCCAAAGCTTTGGATCAGTTGCGTATGGTTGAATCTTGCGGACATAAGACTTTAGATGCATCTTAGGGCAAGAGACTCCATCGTACAGAGTAAACGTAGGGACTTTGAACTTTGGCGGAATGACCAATCCGGGAACCAAACCCAAGTCTCCTAGATCCAAGCCAGGTATTTGTTGAACCTCCATAGCATTGAGGCGATCCTCCAACTGTTTGTACTTGTCATCAGCGAGAGGATATTATTCTTCGGAGTAGTCAGCCTCCTCAATCCCCAAATTGTGGTCTTCTTCAAGACTGACCACCTTGTCCTTGAGAAGGAGAGCTTTCAGATCTTCTTGCCCTTTACCCATAGCCAGAAGCATTTGCTGGAACTGAGCGTTTTGAGCCTGGAGTTCTTTCACCGTTTGTTCCATATCCATCTTACTGAAATAAACAGTAAGAAGATAAGGAGACCTGTATGGGAGAAACCTGCTATGCAATGATATGTGTGATATATATGCAATGTTTTCAAGGATCTCTTGGGGTAAACACAAGAGAATGTTAGAGGTTGAACTTCGATCTTTGATTGGAGAACTTTGCACTGGTGGATGTCTTCCCACGAGAATCAAGCTCACCATGTCAAGTGGGTCATAGCCTCTGATTCAAGTTGTTGCACTTGATCTTTGATTGGAGAACTTTGCACCGGTGGATGTCTTTCCACGAGAATCAAGCTCACCATGTCGAGTGGGTCATAGCCCCTGATTCAAGTTGTTGCACTTGATCTTTGATGGCATTTGTTTAGAGGAGGAACCTCTTGCCCTTTGGTAGACGTCTGGTTCAACGTAACCCTGCATCAAAAGAACCCCCGAGATCCTTGAAATAGTTATTGAAAATGCTATGGTATGATGTCATGATGTTATGTACATGTATGCAAAAGCAAGTGAGTGTATATACAGGTAATCATATTCACACAAAGCAAACAAGTCCTTAGGTTTAGGCTTGCATGGGGTTTGTAGGTAAGTACCCTCTTGAAGTTAGTTGGTTAAGACCTGTCCTATCAAAAGTAACCAGGTTCTAGAGGATCTCAATATCACTGACTACCCTCAATCGGTCATAACTCCAGCATCACAATCTTTTCTTGCAGCCAGAACCATCGCGAGAGTTTAGCCTCAATGAGTGTAGCATACTGCTACCGTTCTATGGCCAAGTTGGGTCAATTTAGGGTTCTAAGGTCGGTTGGTGCTTAATGACTCCTCAGAAGACCCATATTCTCCTCGTTGCAACACAAGGGATATCGGTACAGACCAAGGTGTCACACCAACGTAGCCACTGCTTCACCCGTGTCGATCTACGCC
The DNA here is from genome assembly GCA_948472305.1 of Vicia faba. NCBI lineage: Eukaryota > Viridiplantae > Streptophyta > Magnoliopsida > Fabales > Fabaceae > Vicia > Vicia faba. The sequence goes on along the minus strand of OX451740.1, from coordinate 974,466,377 downwards.
GGACAGGTCCCTCACAGCTTATGCTACCTAAAGGGTTTTCCCCAGATCCGGGTTAGGATCTATGAAACTCCGATGCAAAGCCCATAAATATAAAATCAAACAAAGCAAGCAATTGAAAACAAGAGTGGTCTAATCCTAAGGTAACCCCACTTTTAAAAAATCCCCAACAGAGTCGCCAGTTCTGTGATATGGTGGGAGAACTGACTTGAGTTTTTGCGTTTGTATTCGCACTTGTTCGGTTTAGCAAGAGTCGCCACCGACTTTTTATTTTATCCTAAAGGAAAGGTTAAAAACCACAGGAAAAACCTTTTGAGATGTTTCGTGGGTTCGGGGGGTAGATTATGAAAAGGGAAGGTATTATCACCCTTTTCATCCATGGTTATCCATGGGCTCTTAGTTACTTGGTTTAGATCACTTGCCTTTGATTTTCATTTGCTTGAAATTGTGGTGTGTGTGTGTGTGTTTGAAAATGTTTTGAAAAAGATGCCTTGTCTAGGCAACCGTTGAAATGACTCTTGTTTGAGTATATGCAAAGGTGTTTGTCTTTTTGAAAAGATGTTTCAAATGTTTTTGAAGGTTTGTTTTGAATTTGTGTTTGTGAAGTGGAGTTTTGAAAAGTAGGCAAGTGTGTTTTGCAAGTTGATCAAGTAACTAAGAGTTGTCTACCCCTAAATTTACTCAAAGGTTTTTTTCTATATTTTAACCCTTTTAACAGTATTGTTCCACCATTGTATTTGGTGGACAATCTTGTGTTAGGATGTTAACGGGACGGGCGCGGGTCATTATATGGACCATGAATGCAATAGTGCCAAGTGTCTTTGGCAATTTTGCTTGAAGGGACTATGATCATTTTTATAGGCAACTTTCGAAAGCGTCGTCGAGGGACTATGATCATTTTGATTTGTTTTGTTTTGCCAAAGAAACTCAACGTGCAAGCATGGCCCATTTTGGAAGGCAACAAGCGGGATTACCCTAGGGGTGCAAGTGTGAATTGTGTATTGATTGTCATGCATTTTGTCTTGTATTAGGTTATCTAGCGTTTGGTTTTATTTACATACAAACCCTAAGTCTAACCATGGTATATTTGAAAGCGATAAATTGCGGGAATTTAAAGTCTACGCTATTACAAATAAGTATCCGGGAGTGGGGGTACAAATATTTACAAATGGGGATGAGACTTAATAGGAGAGTAGTGTCCAAATAAATTTACAACCCAATCGAATTGCGATCTCAAATGTAATATGTATCAATGTACAAGAATAAGCAAATGTGTATTGTATTTGTGTAAGTGTAGGTGAATGTGATTTATTTACAAGGTGAAAAATGTTAACTTAATGAAAAATTAAGTATTGCTTATTTATTTTGTATTCTTGTATTTTTGTTAATATGTACAAACAAAAGGTTTTAATAAAAGAAAGGAAAATGTTTAAGAATTCTATTTTTATGTATTTTATTGTTAATGTGTTTTAGTTTAAGAAAAAATTAGGGCTTATATATTTTCTTTAAAATGAAATAAAATAAAAAAAGAAACAATTAAGAACATTTTATAAAAAAAAGGTGTCATTTGTTTAACAAAATATTATTTTTAGATTGTGTATAAAAAATGATTACTATGTTACTTTTATTTACAAACAAAATTAAATTATGTTAGTTTAAATTGTAAAAGAAGAATAAAAAGATAATAAAAGGGATGTTAGTTTATGCTGGAAAAAAAGAAAGACTGAATGGGATAAAGGGGGTTTTGGGCCCAAACAAAGTTTGAAGTGGTAATCAGAAAGGGGGGTACGCGTATTGGATAGGGGGTCTGGCGCCAAGACATCGGGCTTAAGGCTTCTGAAGAGGGCAAGGCCCAAGCGCAATCCACAAATGTTTTAGGGTTCTCATAGTTTTGTATCATTAAGGGACGTAGGGTTAGGCAAGTTACAGAGGCGCGGCGCCGTTCATCACTTTGCTTCGTTTCCTTCATTCTTTCTCAAGCCATGAATCCTGAATAAACATCCTTCGCCCAGGGCCACCGATCGCCACCTCTACTTCCTCTCTCTCCATGGGTGAGAACAATAGCGCCAAGAAACGGTAAAAACATCCCTCTTTTATGCCTTAGGGTTTCGATTTTTTATATGTTTATATTTCGTATTTTGATTATATATTGTTGTTGCTGTTCTGATTTGAGGTACGTGAAAAGGAAGAGAAATTATACTACCTTTGTTGGAGGAGGACGGTGGACTTGGAGGCGCCTCAGGACGGCCGGAGGCGAAGGATTGATGATGCTGTGTGCTTACCTGGTTTGTCTAATGCCTTTGTCTTTTTAGGGTTCCATGATGATAACCTGAGAACCCTAGCACAACTTTCTTTTCCTCTTCTCTTTTGCCTGCTTCTGTATGCTTGCTTGTATGCTTGATATGCTGAGTTGCCTTGAAATGCTTGATATATTTTCCTCTTTGATATGCTTCTGAGTGATGGCCTTGATGATTTTGATGTTTTTGATATTTATGCACTAGCCCTGTGATGAAAACCTTCTGAGGGCTTTGTTGGTTCAGTTGAATCTGAGTTGCCTTGAATGCTCGTGCTATTTCTGGCTTTTGTGTTGGTACAGGTTTTAGGCTTCAGGCTTGTATGGCTTGAGTTACTGGTTTGGTTGGTTGTGGGTAAGGCTTAAGGCTTGTAAGCTTCTGGTTTTAGCAGGCTTTAGACTTGATGCAGGTATGAGGCTTGGTTACAGGCCACAGGCTTGGCTTCTGTTTGAGGCTTCAGCAGGCTTTAGGCTTAGTGTGCTCCTTATGGTTTAATGATGCAGGTGAAGGCTTTGAAAGGCTTCGGGCTTTTTGATATTTGATACAGTTTGTGGCTTTTGTTTCTGGTTTATGAGGTTTGATGAACATGGAGGCTGTTAGGCTTTGTGTGGCTTGTGATATGTGAGTTATGCAGGTTGATGGCTTTTCTTTGTGTTGGAGGCAGGATTGTCTTCTTGATACAGTTTTTGGTATTTTGCTTTGTGACATTTTCTGCCTCTCTTCTGTACTGTGTTGGTATCTTTTCTTTATATCTTAATCCTAAGCCCTGTAAGCCTTTCTTTTTTCTCTTCTCTCTCTCTCTTGACAGATTAAAAAAGCATAAAATATTGCTTTAAAACTGTACTATGCTGAAAAAGTAGTTGGCCTAAGAAAATGATGATATTTTGATGTTGCTTGCATTAGTCTCCTTACTCTGCATATTTTCCATATTTCTTGCATCTTGTTGACAACATTTTGTACTTGTTTGATAGCTTGAATAGCCTTTGGACAGTTTGATATCTTTCTATATCTCTTGGACAGCTTTGGACAGTTTGAAATTGTAACTTTCAGTTTGCCTTTTTGATTTGGTTAGGCCTAGTTCTGTTTGCCTTTTATCCTTGGTTTGGAATTTTGGATTTATGCAGTATGTTTGACAAACTTTGAATTTGTGCAATTTGTAAATTTGTGCATTTCATATTTTAATTGCAAGCATGCTTCTATCCCTCTTTGTGAACCAAGAGCAATCTTGTGATTTACAGAGAGGGGAACAACTGATTCCGGCCGGTTACTTTTAATGATGAGTCCATTTTTTCTATCTGCTTTTAATTTCATTTCATCTGCTTTTGACTTTTTTCTTTTTCTTTGTTTTGCAGATAAAAATCAATGGAGCAAAAGAGGAGTAGCAGTAGAAGATGGAGATTTAGAAAAATAGGATGCAATTTTATTTCATTTCAATTATTTGTAACATTATTATTGTAAACAAAGATGTAAATAAATTTACAGTTGTTCAAATAATAAATTGTAACAAAACAATTAAAGATGAATAAAATCCTTTTTTGATCAGTTAATTCTCTTTTATTTCTTCAACTATTTATTTAATTATTTATAATTCTTAAATTATAATAACTGGAAATAAATCCCAACCATTTTAACTCAGAATAATAAATAATCAATAAATGTCCGGAATTCTGAATAATCAAAGCATTGCACAGCTAAACAACACACGTCCACATGTCCTTTTTTCACTTGATTAAATCCAAACACTGCAAATTCTCAATCCAAATGCCTTAGTCCATATCTCAGAGTAAATTGAAAAGCACTGATAGAATTAATTCTTTTTGAGAAAAATGCGCACAAAACCCTGATTTTTGACTTGACACCAAAGAAATGTTCGCCTGATCAAAACCTGAGCCAACTCAACCAAACCCTAAGCAATCTGCTTGAACTGCTTTAAAATCAATGAAAACCCTAAATTTTGTCTGACTGACGAGAAAAGTCTGTTTGACCGATTCTTGAGCCAGTCTGAAAAATTAGGAAAAGCCCGAAGTTGTGATTTCTTGTGGAAAAATACGAGGGCAAATTTTGGGGTACAACAACAACCATGCCCTTGAAATTCATTTTTGTGGCCTGTAGCAGATTTTAGAGATGGACATGCCTGTAACTACGGACTTATGTCCGTTGGTATAGGTATTTGGCGTTTTAGCCACAGACGAGAGGTTGGGGATGATGTGTGGCATCTCATTACTGGACCATTCAAATATTACGCGCATTTTTATTATTTTCTGGCAATGGTTTTGTTTTTTATATAATATATATCATTCATATTGTTATAACAAACACAACAACGTGCCCCAGTGGTCAGCACGTCAGCTTCCAAGGCGTTAGTGGCTGGAGGTCAGGGGTTCGATCCCTGCCTCCAGCACTTTGTATTTTCTTATTTCTTTTCGGGTTATCATATGCATACGCTAGCTTGCCATCCACCGTACATCCTCACCTATCCAAGCGCCAGATGGCCAAAGGCCAGATCTGATGGTCCATGGTTGGAGGTCCACCAAGACGCCAGTCAACGCATGAGCACCAGATCCACAAAGTCAAACAGGCTAGCTGATAATGGGCCACGAATTTATTCCTCACACCCCTAAAACAGGCCCAACACTCCTCTCTCTTTATTTATTTTGTCTTGATTAATTGTTTTATTTTATTTATTTAAATTTCTAACCAATCACAAAATTCCTTTTTTTATCAAATAAAACCACAAAAAATATTCTTTTTATCCAATCAAATTTTAAAATTTTTATTTTGTTAATAATTACTAACCAATTAATTTAGGTTCTAATTCTAGAAAACTCTAACTTATTTTTATAAATAATTAAAATTAATCAGATTTAATTAGGTTTTAATTACTAATTTAATTGATTTTATTTTCTTTCTTATAATAAAAAAATCCAAAATATGTCATAGTTTATTTCTTCATTAATTAATTTATTTTATAATTAAATTTAGTAATTTATTTAGGAATTAATTTCTTTTCTTAAAATAAAAACAACAAAAACCAAAAAGATGGCATTCTCTTTCACAAGGGTCAAAACCCTAAATCTCGCACTCGATTTAATTTCCCGCGCGTTATTTATTTTATCCAATAATGTACCTGCTTCTGGATTGTAATAGTTAAATAGGACGTTTAATTATTCTTATCGCTTTATTTTATTTTTCAAAGGGTTTGTCTTTGGCGATGTAAATACCCGACGCCTTGTAACTTAAATTTCGCATTTTATTTCCGCAAATTATAATTGTTAGATGTTTGATAATAGGGTTGCATGACAAGACTGAATGTTAGTCTTAAAATCAAATTAGATCACCTTTAACATGTACAAAGATAAAAATAACTGAAAACGACACACTCGCACATGCGCACTCTTAGGGTACACCCCACTTGGTTGCCTTCGTTCACGGTCATTGAGTATAGGTCGCTTTAGAGGTTGTCCTCTTGTCTAAAAGATCATAGTCGCCTCGAAACGGTTGCCTCGAATATTGTTACCTCAAACAAATGATCTAAGACATTACGATTACCGCTAAGGCGTCCTAACATTTCTTTGGTGACCGTAAGTTCCTCATTCGAATTGACCCTTAAACTCCAACGATTGTGCTACCTACTCATCAATAGTAGGATAGCATTGTCTAAATGGAATTAGCATAGAACGATTTCTTTTTCGAGTAGGTAGATGGTTCTTAGATACTTGCTCTTTCAAAAACAAAAACTTTTCACCCTTACACTCCTTTTCGAACAAAGTTTTCAAAAACACTTCATTAACTCTTGAGGACAGAAGCAAGAGTTAAATCGAAGTTTTCAAACAAAAACTTTTTTCAAACCCACAAGCACAAAGAAAACAATTTTAAAAATGATGAGCAAGTACCTAAGAGCCCGTAGATAACTACGGATAGAAAGGGTGCTAATACATTCCCTTTCTATAATCTACCCCCCGTACCTAGAAAATCTCGAAAAAGGAATTTTTGTGTGCTTTTTTCCTTTCCTTGTTGGATAAAATAAAAGTTGGTGGCGACTCTTGCTTACCGCGACATTTTGCGAATACAAACGCAAAACACAAACCAGCATTCTAAAAACAGTCAGTTCTTCCCACCGTATCACAGAACTGGCGACTCTGCTGGGGATAAAATAAGTGGGGTGTACCTTAGGAATAGTTCATAATGTTTTCAATTGCTTGACTTGTATGTTTTATCTTTGTGGGTTTAATCGGAGTTACTATTGTTGGTGTAAGCCCTAGAGGCCAATACTTTTGGTACTTGTTGTTTACCTTGGGTTTTGGTAAACAACCGCTGATCCTCCAAATGGTTACTTATTTGGTTACTCGCAGGATCGATCAGATTGATCCTAGGACATAGGTTGATTTTGAAGTTTGATTGAATTGGATAAGGCTTTAAATAAATTGGCTTTAAATGAATTGCATAAAGGAAAGACTTGGTAAAATAAACAAGGCTTTAAAGTAAAAGGTTCGACAAGAATGTAAAGAGGAAAGCAAGTAAATTTCTGGAAAAGTAAATGACTTTAATTGATAAAATTGGTGTTTCACACATACATTTCTCAACAATTCTTTCTCACACGCTGGGTACTCGAATCTATATGAGTGACTTTGTATAGAATTGTGAACACACGCGAGAAACTACATGTCTACTACTATTTATACTAAAACATCCCAAGTAACCATCGGGCAGTTACACTGCTTCGAGATCAATCCACTTGGCACGTTCTCCATGCTCGACGCCCCAGATCCTTGCACGTTTGCACGTAGTAACTGCTGGAAACTGTTTTCCCTCCAAAAGCTTTGAATTTCAAACTGCTCCACCCTGAACCGTCGAACACTTTCGTCAAGAGACATCTTCGACGAGAAACTCCTTCGACGTCGAAGGCAACCAGCCTTCTTCCTTGGAAGAAATCTTCTAAGTACTTTGCCATCTTTTGACGGGCATTTCGACAGACTTAACCAGTCGAAGACATCCTTCAGCTTTAATGGCTGACATCAATCAAAACAAAGGTGTCGAATTTAGGAGCCAACAAATTGCCCCCCAAGAATGCCTTATTTCGACTCTGAAAGAAAAAGGCATTCTTTGAAACGCCATTCGACACCTGTCTTTCCACGCTTAGTCACAAATTAACTTGTGCACTTTTTGTTGCTTTTTACCAACTATTGGCAATCCCAAGAAAACCATCATTGATTTGATCCTAGGACGTCACTTTCAGTACGGCGTGCAGTACCAAACGTCGTTTCAGAATTTGTCATTATGACAATTCCCAAAAACGAGGACGCACGCTGCGTCCCTCTATTTCTGCAGAAACGGCCAAAACAACAGGGGGCTGCCACGCGTCCCACTAACTCCTGTAGCATTAAATGGCATTTAATGTCCTCGTTATTGGGGATTTTTCCCACTACTATAAATAGTAGTAAGTACCCCATTGTGGGACTTTTTACGCCATCTAGCCTTTCAAACTTCTCTGTTTTCATACAAGCTTGTTATCTTTGCAGAAACTCTTCCTCTTTCACTTCGTCTTCAACCTTATTTCAAACTCAACACTAATCCATGGCATCTGGTTCTACTTCTCCTAGTGCTAATGCACCAACTGAACATGCTAAACCCAAGGTTTTCGTCACTGCTCCGGTAGTAAATTCTACAGGCAAACGAAGGGTTCCTGAACCTTCTGACATCGCCGTTCGCGATGCTTACTCGCGCCACTTGATGATCCCGGTTGGATATTCCAACCAGATCTTTGCAATGTCTGGCCCCATGAATCCAAGTATCTCTGAAGCTCTGAAGATCAAGAGCTATTTCCCGATAGTCGAGAAACTCAAACCAGTCGCATGCGCCAAGAAAGACGCAGAAGACAATGAAGACCCTGCACGTGAAAAAATCGACCTCCGCTTCTTCAACAGAGGTGTTAGGGTCTTCAGGTCTTGCCTTAACCTTACCTCCGATTATGTTGCTTGGCTAACAAAGTTGGAGAAGCACCAAACTTCGATCTGGAAGGATATGGGAATCTTCGACCTAGTGATGCTGTCGAAGACGGGTTTGAACTACTCCCCGGAGATGCTGATAGCTTCACTGTTGTTCTGGGACTATTCCCACTTTACTTTTCATCTTCCCTGTGGGATGCTAACCCCCACACTCTTCGATGTGGCTGCTATTACTGGCCTTCGACCCACCGGGGATTACTTCGATCCGGAGGAGATGTCGGAGGACCAAATTGGCTTCTCTGAGACCAAACCAACATACACCACTTTCATCAACCATTATCATGACAGGTCGACAGATGCTGTGTCGGATGTCGAACACATAGCGTTTCTAGCCTTATGGCTGACTCGCTTTGTGTTTTGCTCGAAGTCTCTACAGGTGACCAAAAAGATGGTCACTCTTGCTACTCAACTGCATCACCGTCAAAACATCTGTTTGGCAGAACTGATTCTGGCTAGCCTCTATGATTCGATCAGCAATGGGGCAACTCTTCTGAAACATATCGAGGACAGGGCCAGTTTGCTACTCGTTGGGCCTTTTTGGCTACTCCAACTGTGGCTCAACGCTACTTTCGAATCTTTCTTGCCCAAGAAGGTTCAGATAAATGAACAGGCTCCAGCGATAGCGAATAGACGCGTCGAAGGAACCAGGCTGGCTCTGCTGACACCTATGGACGATGGACTGGAGTTTCAGCAAACCTTCACTAACTTCGTTCTAATGTTTGCTCGAAGGAAGGAGTTTGTTTCAACTATGGCCCCATTTGCTCGACGGCAGGTAGGCCCAGCATGGTTCAAAAGGCCACATCCAAGGGCGTCGAGTGGTCCTAATGTCGATGAGCATACAATACTTTGGGAGGCGTTCCTTACACCAAGGATCATGCCTCTTCGATTCAAGAGTTCTAAGACTCATCTGAGTCTGATTGCATACCAACCAAACCTGGTATCTCGCCAGTTTGGTATTATCCAAACCCTACCTTCTCCGATTTTTCAAAGAGAGAAGTCAATGTTGTACTTCTGCAATGATTATACAGAAGAAGCTGCCATCAAGCATATCGGAAGATATGCTGGTCGAACAATCCTCTCGCTGTTTGACTACCAGCTCAATTTCCTTTGCTCACCATCCTTCGAGGAGTGGTGGAAAAGCTATTATGCTGAGTACTTCTTCGACGAGAAGGACTTCATGGATGAGCTGCAGAAGTCTTTTGTCCTTGTGTTGGACAAAATAAAGAAATGTAAGTTCATGTTCTCACATTACTTTTTGTCTTTTTCGACTGCTAGCCTGTTAATTTCTTCATTTGCTTTCAGTTGTTCGAAAGCCTGTAGCCAAGAAGGCTACAGAAGGCCAACAAGGAGGAGGCCCTTCAACAAAACCTCCACCGCCGGCGAAGACTACAGCGCCGACGAAGACCACAAGCAACCAACAGGGGGAAGGCTCTTCGAAGAAGCCTTCTATATCGGTAACCAGACTTTCTTCATTTTCCTTCTGGCTTTTGATTTTTGATTTTCGATGCAATTATTCAATCGAATTCCTATTGTTTTTCTAGGCACCTTCGCCCAAGAAACGGCCAGGACTGGTGGTCGAATCTGGGAGTGATGAAGAAAGTGATTCCCCTCCTGCCCCTCTAAAGAGGCGAAAGTTGACGAAGGATGCTTCTGTTCCTGCTCCTGCTCCTGAAGGTCGAACTGTCAGAATAAAGGTTGTTGTGAGAAAGCCTAGGCCACCTCCAGTGATCATCGAGGAGCCAACTGAGGAGGAACTAAACATTCTTCTTAACAAGCCTGTCGAAAGCGACAATTCCAGCCCTGGGGCTGAAGCTAATCCACAGGTAATCTTTTAGACCCTTTTATAACTTAGGTATAGATACCCATATTCGATTGTGTCTCTTTCGATCTCTGAAGATTTGTCTTCTTTCCCTTTTCAGGACACTACTGAAAGTTCTCCGCCAAGGACCTCAGAAACGCTGGAATCTGCTGAACTTAGCAGGCCTCAGGAAAAAGGCTTGGGCAATGACGAAGCCCATACTGAGAATGAGGCCAATGCTGAAACGGTAGAGAAACCAACAGAGGAACCTCTGGTGGAGGAACAACAGCCAGAAACGGTTCAGGTGGTGGATCTGTCAGAAGAGAATCATGAAGAAAGGGACCAAGGCAATGCTGGCGAAGAAAATCAAGATGCTGCTGACGAAGAGAACCAAGGTGGCACTGGCGAAGGACACCAGGGTGACGCTAGCGAAGAACACCAAGATGACGCTGGCGAAGGGCCCCAGGGTGATGCTAGCGAAGAACCACAAGTTGACGCTGGTACTGCCCCAGTCCGAGTCGAAGAGCAACCAGTCGAGGCACCTAACACTCAAGAACCTCAAACCCAAGACAATGCTGTTGCAAGGGTTACCTCAACGAAGCACAGGTCGAAAGAGGACTTGGAACTCTTGAAACAAACTGACCCTGTTAGCTACCTCAACGCAATCATCGAGAGCAAGAGTTCGTCTGACGCTAGTCAGGAAGTTCCTACCCTGTCGGGGAAGTCTACTGAAACTTCTCCCCTTGATGATGCTTTGGCGAAGGTTAAGGCCCAGTTCTTCAAGAGGGACTTGATGAAGGCTTTAGAGGGGGACCCCACTGCTCCATCATGCTTGAAAGAGGTCTTGAATGCTGTCGACTTTGAAGCTGTAGCCCCAGAAGTCTCAGGCTTGATCATGGAGTTACACTCTATGATTGATCAAGTCTCAGCAGATTACAGGCGCCAAAGGGGGTTTAACAGTCAGCTTGAGGTGTTGTATGGCAAAAGCTCCTCTGCGTGGACTGCTGTCTCAGATTCGACTTCTCGAATTGCGGAGTTGTCGAAACAAAAAGCGTCTGCGCAGGAAGAAGTCGATGCCATTGATCGAGAGAACGCTTCCTTCCGGGCACAAATCGCAGAAATAGAGGCGAAGATAAACGCCAACACTGTACGCAAGGAGGAACTTCTTTCGACCATCTCAGACACCGAGAGCCAAACTGAGATCAAACAAGGCCTGGAATTCGCTGAGAGGGCCCAAAGCCTCGACGCTCAGATTGCCAAACTAGTGCAGGAAAACTCCTGGTGCAAGAAGAGGTTGGAGCTGCAGCAAGCCAAGTATCTTCGACTCAAGAACTCTCTTACCTTTTGATTGGTTCTCTTTTGTAACCATATTCTGTAATCGTTATTCGACAACAATTGCCATCTTGGCTGAAATTTATAAAATTTCTATTTTGGCATTTTTATGGTTAATTTAGTCTTGTTCTTTTATTATTTTATTTTTATCTCTTGAAGTATAGGTTTGTATTTTTTCAAATATTTACCATTTACTCTCAAGAGCCTTTTATCTCCACTTAACTCTTCGACTTCATAGGCTCCACTAGAAAAAGTTTGGATAACTCTGAAGGGTCCTTCCCATTTGGGTGACCATTTCCCCATGCTTCGATCCCTTCGATCCATGGGAAGAATTACCTTCCAAACTAGTTCTTCAGGCAAAAATACCTTAGGTTTTACCTTTCTATTATAAGAGTCTTCTACTCTTTTCTTCTGAAGCCTGAGTAGGTCGAGAGCGTGTAATCTCTCTTCGTCTAAATCCACCAGTTCATCTAACATCATGTTCCAATAAACTTCAGAAGGAATATCATAATGCCTCTGAACCCTTGCAGATTGAAGACAAATTTCTGCTGGCAACACTGCATCATGGCCAAAAGTTAGCCTATACGGTGTTGTACCAGTGGCTTCTTTTGGGGACGTTCGACAAGCCCACAGAATCTGGTCTAACGTCTTATGCCAATTCTTTGGTTTCTTCCCAACATGTTTCTTTATCAAGCCAATCACCACTTTGTTAGCTGCTTCGACTTGACCATTCGCCTGTGCATAATAAGGCGTTGATGTTAGGAGTTTGAAACCTGTTTCCTGAGCAAATTCCTGCATCTTTCGACCAGTGAAAACTGACCCTTGATCAGTTGTTATTGTCTCAGGAATTCCATACCTAAAGATAATGTTCTTTTGAATAAATTCAATGACATTTTCTTGGTCTACATTGACTAAAGGGACAGCTTCGATCCACTTAGTAAAATAATCAATGCCTACCAATATGTATTTCTGACTCTTTGATGATGCTGGTCGAATCTCTCCAATGAGATCCAACGCCCATCCTCTAAAAGGCCAAGGCTTCACTATCGAGTGAAGTTCGCTTGCTGGTACATGTTGGATGCCTGTATGGATTTGACACTCTTGACAACCTTTGGCGAACTCAACACAATCTTTCAGCATAGTGGGCCAATATAGTCCTTGTCGAAACAACAACCATTTCATCTTATGGCCTGCTTGGTGAGCCCCACATGCCCCAGCATGCGTAGTCGAAAGGGCTATGTATGCTTCAGTTTCACTTAAACATTTAAGCAACACCCCTTCAGGCGTCTTCTTGAATAACTCATTACCCATGAGTACAAAACTCAACGCCCTGTATTTTGTTTTTCGTTCTGTCGAAGCTCCTGGATTTTGAAGATAGTCCACAATAGGTTTCCTCCAATCTTGCTCTGACAAATTATCAATGAACGAAATCTCGAAGTTACTGTGATCAGCATATCCTAGTCTCGTCGATTCCAAGTCTGATGGTGATAGACAAGTTGCCTTTATCTTTTCTCTAACTTCGATTGCTCTTTGTAATCTCGTTTTTGAAATCTTATACCCAGATGCAATTTGTGCCAAGTCGTTGGCTATTTGATTTTCGACTCTGGGTATGTGTCGAATATTGATCGCTTCAAATTGTTTCAATAAACGATTTGCTATCACAAAGTACATAATGAGATTCTCCCTTATGCATTTATATTCCTTTGTGACTTGCTTGATGACTAACTCTGAGTCTCCCATTATTTCGACTCGAGTTGCCCCCAATTCCAACAATATCTCAAGGCCAGTAATTAGAGCTTCATACTCAGCCTCATTGTTCGAACAAGAACCTGATATTTTGTACTTGAATGTTGTTGGAATTTTATCTGGAGAAATAATCAAGACTCCTACCCCTGTTCCATCTTTATGGCTGGAACCATCGAAGTAGAATTTCCAAGGCTCTATCTCCACATAATTAATATCCTCGACTTGAATTGAGTGGTCGACTATGAAATCTGCAACCACTTGTCCTTTTACCGCCTTAAGAGGCATAAAGGTCAAAGAGTATTCAGTTAATGCTAATGCCCACTTGCCAATTCGACTATGCAAGATAGGTTTCGACAACATATATTTGAAAACATCAAAATGAGACGAAACATAAACATCAACTGGTTTTATATATTGCTTGAGTTTTGTACAAGAGAAATACAGACATAGACACAATTTTTCAACTTCGCTATATCTAGTTTCTGCATCATTCAAAACTCAACTGAGATAGTAAATGGGTCTTTCGACTCCATTCTCATCCTCTTGGGCTAACATACTTCCCAGAGTTTTGTCAGATGCAGCTATGTACAATCTCATACTCCTATTGCTACAAGGAGGCACCAAAATAGGTGGCTTAGTGAGGTACCCTTTGATTTTGTCGAAGGCTTCTTGTTGCTCCTGCCCCCATTCGAACCCCTCTTTATTCAGTCGAAGTAAGGGTGAAAAGGCCTGAGCTTTCCCACTTAGATTAGATATAAACCTCCTTAAGAAATTTATCTTGCCTAAGAGAGATTGCAATTCCTTCTTATTCGATGGCGCTTTCGCTTCCAGAATTGCCTTCGTCTTGTTCTGGTTGATTTCGATTCCTTTCTTGTGGACAACGAAGCCCAAGAAATCTCCAGCTTTCACACAGAACGCACACTTCAAAGGGTTCATCTTCATACCATGTTCTCTCATTCTTTCGAATGATTGTCGAAGGTGGTCAATGTGATTCTTCCTGGAAATAGATTTTATAACAATATCATCAATATATACTTGCATAAAAGTGTTAATAAAATCATGGAAGATAGTATTCATTGCTCGCTGGTATGTTGCCCCAGCGTTCTTTAGGCCAAAAGGCATCACTACCCATTCGTAAGTGCCTAAGGCCCCAGGGCATCGAAAATCTGTTTTCGACACATCCTCTTCAGCAATGAATATTTGATTATATCCTGAATAACCATCGAGCATACTCAGGTATTCGTAACCAGCGGCAGAATCGACTAGCATTTCCGCCACAGGCATAGGATATTCATCTTTGGGGGTGGCAGCATTCAAATCTCTGAAATCTATGCACACCCTTAACGTACCATTTTTCTTAATTACTGGCACGATATTTGCAATCCATTCGACATACCTTGTAACACGGATGAATTTGCATTTCAGAAGTCTTTCGACCTCCGTTTTGATCTTCGACAATATTTCTGGAGCGAAGCGCCTTGGATTTTGCTTGATTGGCTTCTTCCCAGGTTTGATTGGCAACTGAAGTTCTACCAATCCTCTATCGAGACCAGGCATTTCGTCATAATCCCATGCAAAACAGTCTTTAAACTCTTTCAGCAATTGGATTACTTCCAACCTAAGTTCTGGATCGATTTTGGCGCTGATGTAAGTTGGCCTTTTCTCTGATCCTTCGCCTAAGTTGATTTCTTCTAAAGGGTCTTGTGCTAACATTTTAATGTTGTTCGCCAAGGGGTCCTTTTCGAAGCCCAAAGGCTCATCGTCATAGATGGCGTCGAGCCTCTGTTCCTGCATTTCTTCTGGCATGATATCAGGGGGTTTTGGATCGAAATCCTTTCCTGGGCCTACAGCAGATAATTGTTGATCATTGGCCTGTGTGGCCATGTACTTTACTTCGGCTTCGAGAGCCGTTATCATCTTGGTTTCGGCTACATAAGCCGAAATTCGCTTCAAAGATTGTGACTCAGTCATTATCACTGAATTCACTTCCCCAACCAGTTGGTTGGATATCAGTTAACCCACTGAAGTCTATGTGGGACAAGTCTTCTCTGTCCCATTGGAAACCATGCTCAGGATGCAGGTATAGGGAACAAAAGGTGTTTGGCGCTGGCGCCATGTCGAAGTCAGGTGTTGGACATGGCCCTATGTGAGCCAAGTTCTTGTCGAAATCTGCCAAACCCAGGTGATTCACTTCGCCAAGGTAATAGCTTTGATCTGCCTCTATGTTTTCGACCATCCCATCTGGACGCCATAGCAGCAGCCTTTGGTGCATCGATGAGGGCACAGCGCCAACACCATGAATCCATTCACGGCCCAACAAAAGGTTGTAGTTAGGTTTGGCCGATATGACCATGAACATCGTTGGTCGAAGGATAGACCCTACTTTGATATCTAGCTGGATCACTCCCATGGTGGTCCCAATGCCGCCCTCATAGTTCGACAGGACCATGTTGTGAGGTTTAATGTCCTCATCTCTTTTGCCAATCTTCCTTAGCATAGAGTGAGGGATAATATTGATGGTTGCCCCACAATCGACCAATATTTTATTCACAGTAGTTTCTTCGAGTTTAGCCCTTATGAACAAAGGCTTGAGGTGATTCTTCATCGCCTCTGTAGGTGGCTCGAAGAAGCCATTTTGTTCCTCAGTAGTGCCATTGTACATGACAAAATAGCACACTGGCCTATGTTTGGCCATTTCTTGCTCCACTTCCCAGTCACTTGCTTCGACTTCTACCTGTCGATTGAATTCTCTGGGCAGCACTGAAACGATATTCACCATTATGTCCAAAGTATCGTCAGACTCAGCATCGTCTTCGTCTTCGACTTCACTTTGGTTAGGCCAAACTAGCCTGTTGGTAACTGGCTCTCTCTCTAGAGGCTTCCTTTGTTTCCTTTGAGGAACATTCGAACTAGTTTCTGCCTTAGGTTCGTTGGCAGCCTCCCTTTCAGCTTTTCGTCTCCTTTGATATCTCCTCCATTGAGATCGAGACATAGGATTTTTACCCTTGTAGTTGCTGGACACTTGAGTAACCTTAGGTGCAGCCACTTGAGGCTCTTTCTTTTGAGTCAAAGAGGAACCTCTTGGCACATTGAAAGAATGCCATTTCTCCTCACTTGGCCTTTTCCAGCCAGAGGTTTTGTACCAAGTGTCTACCGGCACATTTGTTGGAGGCCTAAAAGTCAATGGCCTCTTTTCTTGGTTAGACCCTCTTCTGGGATCATGTCGAAGGTCAGCATTCTCCCTTCTCTTATTCGCTGCTCTTACGCCCTGAATGTGCTCAGCAGCTTTTTTATCAAAGATCGAACTGCATCTTGGACACAGCATCACCTCTGATTTCTTTTTCTGGCATCTTTGTAAAAAATTTGCCAAGTTTTCATTTTTCCGAGGGAAAGCAGTCTTATTAGCCTGTTCTTGCCTCATGGCCTCTTCTGATGCTTTAGGGTCAGAAAGTTCGACCATGTTGATATTCATTGTATCTTTGTTAGCAAGAGTTAACTGCTTCATTTGTACCTCCAGATTCTCCGTCTGGCCTTGAACGGTGGCCAAGTGGGAACTGGGCTTTGATCCAGTTTTTTGTGCTTCAGCGGTCTCCGACTTCGGGTTCTCGACCGCTTTCTGGACAACTTCAATTGTCTTCCTGGATAAATTTCCAGAAAAACTGCCAAAGATTGGCATGTTGATGTGGTCCTTTGAGACTTCGACCATGGTAATTCCTGGCTTCTTCGACTGGATCCTGGTTGCCTCTATCATGTTCACCTCAGAGGGTTCAGCATAGTGGGCTTCAGCCTTCAGTGGATTGGAGTCGATAGCCATGGGGGATTTGTCTGCAAACTTTAATCTCCCTTCCTCAATAGCGTCTTGCACAAGATTCCTGAAAAGAAAACATTGAGAAGTTTTATGGCCCAAAAAATTATGATATTTGCAAAAACCTCTCTTCTTTCTTTGATCAAGAGGAGGCACTTTTACCCCTGGGGGTACTATCATTTGGCCATCTTTAACTAGCAAGTCGAATATTTCATCACATTTTGTGATGTCAAAACTATAAGTCTTTTTTGGGAACCTATCGTTGGTCCTTTCTGGACCAATGGGATTTTTCCCATTTGAGGGGACTAACAGTTTACAAGAGTATGGTGGCCCTTGTTTTAGTTCTGCTAAATCGACTTCTCCTTCTTCGACAGTTAAAGTATCGTCGAAGGATTCTAGATCTTCGTCGTCCATCTCAACGTACGCTATTCTCTCTCTCTTGTGAGTTTTCATTGCCTTAGCTTTTTCAGCTTTGAGGCGTTCTACCTGTCGAACTCTATCGGCCAGTTGGGCCATGTCTCTTAGGTATTGGGTGTCTAGCTTCTTCCTAATGGAATAATCTAAACCGCCTGCGGCTATTTCGACCAACTCATGTTCTGGCACTTGTGTAAAACATCTTGCCTTGAGCAACCTAAACATATTTAGATATTCGTCTATAGGTTCGGTGAAACGTCTCTTCACACTGGCCAGTTCTTTCAGGCTTATCTTGGTCTGCCCCATGTAGAATTGTTCATGGAACAATCTTTCCAACTGGGTCCAATGATGGATCGAATTGGGGGGAAGAGTTGTAAACCAAGTAAAAGCGTTCTTGGTTAAAGAACTTGGGAAGTATTTGATCCTTAGGTTTTCGTTATTCGAAATGTCTCCTGCTTCGATCAAATATCTCGCCACATGCTCGACAGTAGATTCTGTCGTGTCCCCAGAGAACTTAGTAAATTTGGGGACTTTGCATCTAGGAGGTAAGTCCGTTTGTAACACGTATTCTGACAATGGAGATGTAAAGTTGGGCCTTCGAAAGCCCATGTTCATCCCATTCTGAGTCATGATCCTTTCGATCATTGTTGCCAGATTGTTTTCCAAACCCATGTTTTGGTATTGGATATGCTGAACCACTTCGTCAGCATTTTGGTTTCTATTAACTAACCTTACCTCTGGGGCTATTACCCTAGGTTCTTCGACAGGTTGTTCCAATCGTGCCCTAAGGTTTTCTTCGACAGGCTGTTGAGCCTGGTTAATGGTGGTTTCTTCCTCTAAAAATATCCCCTGATTTCCCCTTATTTGCGCCCTTTGGGGCTGTCGAATAGGTTCGGGTACTCCAAAGAAGTCAGCCAAACGCGTCATTTGCGCTGTTACTTGCTGATTCGATTGAGTAGTGTTTTGTATTAGAGGGTTTAGCACTGTACTCAAAGTTTGTGCCAACATTTGCACCATATCATGGTTGCTTTCGTCCATCTGTTGCCTCAAGACTGCTGTCGAGGCATTTGTGAGGCCATGGGCTACTTGGGACGTTCCTCCTAAGAGTTGGGTCCTATTTCTATTCGCCATGCCTACTCCAGAGCCTTGGAGTGGCGAAGAGGCACTCACAAAAGGGTCTGAAAAAGTGGATGCAGCATTCGTCAGGCTTGCCACTTCAGAAGTTGGCATACCATAGAATGGAATAAATCCTGGGGGAACCAAAGGCCTTGTGCCTAAATTTCCCCTTGGTGGGGGAGTTCCCAAAGGTATCCTGGGGCCTGTTAACGAAGGTATTGGCCCCGTGGTTGTGACCGACACTGCTGGTGTCGAACCAACGTTTGTCGCTTCACTTACGGTCATACTAACCGTTGCTCCCACACTCGTTTGTGGGATTTCGTTATTGTTTGGCGGATTCGCCATCTCTTCCCTTCTTCTGGCAGTATTGTTATTGTTAGTGTATATTCTACCACTTCTCAATAACATACAACTCGGAAAGATGAGATTATTTTCAACAATCAACACACAGTCCCACCGGGTGTGCCAATTTGTTTACCTTGGGTTTTGGTAAACAACCGCTGATCCTCCAAATGGTTACTTATTTGGTTACTCGCAGGATCGATCAGATTGATCCTAGGACATAGGTTGATTTTGAAGTTTGATTGAATTGGATAAGGCTTTAAATAAATTGGCTTTAAATGAATTGCATAAAGGAAAGACTTGGTAAAATAAACAAGGCTTTAAAGTAAAAGGTTCGACAAGAATGTAAAGAGGAAAGCAAGTAAATTTCTGGAAAAGTAAATGACTTTAATTGATAAAATTGGTGTTTCACACATACATTTCTCAACAATTCTTTCTCACACGCTGGGTACTCGAATCTATATGAGTGACTTTGTATAGAATTGTGAACACACGCGAGAAACTACATGTCTACTACTATTTATACTAAAACATCCCAAGTAACCGTCGGGCAGTTACACTGCTTCGAGATCAATCCACTTGGCACGTTCTCCATGCTCGACGCCCCAGATCCTTGCACGTTTGCACGTAGTAACTGCTGGAAACCGTTTTCCCTCCAAAAGCTTTGAATTTCAAACTGCTCCACCCTGAACCGTCGAACACTTTCGTCAAGAGACATCTTCGACGAGAAACTCCTTCGACGTCGAAGGCAACCAGCCTTCTTCCTTGGAAGAAATCTTCTAAGTACTTTGCCATCTTTCGACGGGCATTTCGACAGACTTAACCAGTCGAAGACATCCTTCAGCTTTAATGGCTGACATCAATCAAAACAAAGGTGTCGAATTTAGGAGCCAACACTTGTATCGAATTATTTATTAATAATAAAAGGCATTTCTTTATTATGTTTGCTTTCCAAAATAATAAATTCCCTAGAATGGTTTATTTGTTTAATGAAATGTTAAGTGTGACTTAATCATGAGATCCCATTAAACATAAGACACTATTCTTAAAGTATCCGTAGTCAAGCTTTAATGTGAAGTGGGATAACATTAAAGCATTAAGATTATTATGAAGATAGATTGATGATCACATCTCATGGATCATAGATAAGGAGTTATCAAGTCTTGACATAGGTATGAATATTAGGAGTAATATTTATACTGGATTGACCCGCTATGAGAATACTACATAGAATGTTATGCAAAGTGTCATAAGTTATTCTCATGATGATAATGGTGTATACCACCCTTCGACCTGAAACCACTATGGACCCTAGATGTAGAGTCAAGTACTTTATTGCTGATCAAACGTCATCCGTAACTGGATGACTATAAAGACGGTTGATGGGTACTTCACAAAGCATGCTAAGGGACATGCGTGACCTAGATGGAATTTGCTCATCCTGCATAACAGGATAAATGTCTAAGGGCCCAATATTGAACTGGACAAGGGTGACACAGTGTATTCTTTGTGTTCAATATAGACATGAGGGCAAAAGGGTAATTGTACAACATAAATATTATCACGGAAAAGGTTTAGTCAGATCACATGACATTTTCGTGACTTGGGTAACAGTGATGTGTTGCTAGATACCGCTCGCTGTTTATTATATTAAATGTGTGATTTAATATAATTGCCAACGTCGCGAAAACCTACAGGGTCACACACATAAGGATAGGTTGATGAGAGATAGAATAAATAAGGAACACCGTAAGGTACGGTGCACTTAAGTGTAATACGGAAAGTGGTAAGGTACCACGTGGATAAGTGATATATGGTACATCATAAGGTATGATGTCCATAAGCTTAATTGGGCTTTTAGCTTATAGCCTTAATTGGGCTTTTAGCTTGTAGCCCACACGAGTGATTCTATAAATAGATCCCTTGTGATGAAGCAATTTCACTTGATGCAATTTCGTTTTTGATTCTCTCTCTCACTCAAGGTTTCCGTTCGTGATCAGCTAGCACTGTGACCGGAAGTGATCTATTCGTGTGGACTGAGTAGAGGCGTTGTTCTTCATCAACGCTCGTGATTACAACATCAAAGGTCTGAATCGCCACAAGAGGTAAATATTTCTATCACTGACCATGCTCATTCGTAAGGATCGCTAAAGGTAAATTTTAAATTCCGCTGCACTTTTGATTGCAATTTTCCTTCAACTATAGATCCTAACCTAGATCTGGGGGATACCCTTTAGGTAAGTAGTAATAAACTGTGAGGGAACTGTATGGCGTAGACCGATACGGTTGAAGCAGTAGCTATGTTGGTGTGACACTTTAGTATGTACCGATATCCCTTGTGGCGCAACGAGGAGAATATGGGTCTTCTAAGGGGTCATTAAGCACCAACTGAGCTTAGAACCTATAATTGACCAACTTGGCCATAGAACAGTAGCAATATGCTACACTCATTGAGACCAAAATCTCGCGATGATTCCGGCCGCAAGAAAAGGTTGCTAAACTGGAATTATGACCGATCGAGAGTGGTCAGTGATATTGAGATCCTCTAGAACCCGAATACTATTTCTAGGACAGGGTTGAACCAACTAAACTAAAAGAGGGTAATACCTAAACTCCATGTCAGCTTTAAATTTAAGGGCTATTGTGTGACTTGTGTGCCTTCAAACTTGAACTACTTGCACATTCTTGTTATCTGACAACGTGAGTTCCTTGTAGGTTTTGTTTACAGTCCTTATCCAATAATTTGGATTTATTGCAGGGTTTACTTACAGCACCTCACACTTTTGCTTAAACGTATAGCATACACATCATAACATCATGCCTTAACATTTTCTTAACCATTTCAAGGATCTCAAGGGTTTGTGATGCAGGTTATGGTAAATCAAACATCTAGCAAGAGGCAAAGGGGATTTATTTTCCTCTATCCAGTGTCGTCTAGAGATCAAAACACAATGACTTGAGTCGGTGGCTATGACCCACTCGATATGGTGAGCTTGACTCTTGAAGAATGACTCTCAACGACACGAAGCTTCTTCAATCAATCTGCAAAAAAATTATAACAGTTTCTTGTTTATCCCACGAGATCCTTGAAAACATTGCATACATATATCATACATATCATTGCATAACAGGTCTTGCAATACCGGTCTCTCATGTCCTCGCTGTTTATTTCAGCAATGGCTCTCAAACAAGACAACATAGATCTTCAAACTCAAGAAGCTCAGTTCAGGGACGTATTCCTAAACCTATCCAAGGGGCTGGAAGAGTTGAAAACACTCCTCATCGGGAACTTGGTCAAGAAAAGTCCTTAAGACAATAAGGACGAACGGCTGGAACAAATGCAATCTGAGTTAAGTGCCATGAAAACCCAGATGCTGGGGCAGATGACTCTTATCCAAGGCTTAGCTCGGGAACAAGAAGAGCTGAGAAGCATTATCATCCAGCTCCATCAAGACCGACACAACAGTATGAAGCAAACAGTCGGGGCTGAGGACCAAGTCATTGGTCAGCCTCCAAGAAGACAAGGGTCTGGTATGGTGAAGAATATACCTCTCCAAGTTGCTACTACCTCACGGGTCCAACAATAACCTTGCCATAAACAACGGGTTAATCAGAGGCCGTTTACCAAGCTCAACATACCGTTGTCCCAAGCTTTACAACACCTGTTGAGATTGAATCTGGTGACGTTGGTAGGACCTCATCTGAATCCTAAGACTTCTTCACCCAACTACAATCCTAATGCAAGGTGTGCATACCATTCTAACAGCCCGGGGCATGATACTGATGACTGTTGGAAGTTGAAGTACAAAATTCAAAACCTGATTGATGAAGTAGCATTAGAATTCACACAAGATGGTCAGGCTGAGTTCTTCTACCATCCCTCCAAGGCACGTCCTCTGAAGTGATAAGACCAGACGAGAAGACTTTTGTTCATTAGAATTTTCAATTTGTAATTTTCTTTTGATTGTTCAAACATATATTCATGTCAAACTTTGTTACTTTATCAATGCATCGCATACGTCTGTTTTGAATCAATCCATTCGTATTCACTATATTCAAATTGCTTTCATTTTTGTGATGATCAACTCTCGATTTAAAATTTCTAAGCCTTTAGAGGGAGGATGACGAAAATGATACCAAAATCTCTACAGTATACTTTTGAACAGACCCCGCTGACGATGTACAGGCATTGTTTCAAATCCTAAATAGTGGAGTTATAAGGAAGATAATCCCTCGTCAACCCCTTTGAGCCAAAGAAGTTGGAGTTTTTCTTTTCACAAATTAAAACCCTTAATTATAACCTGGGGCAGGGTAGTTTTCTCAGTTAATTCAGGTGCACAATGAATGGCATCAAAGAAGTCCTTCCGAAATAAAAGACGGTGATGGTTCCGTATAATCGTAAGGACATGCAGTCATTATCTCTCAAAAATAAAAGCCCATTAAGTTAAAACCTGTGAAGGAGACTTAAGAAAAAAACTGGGGCATCCCGCTGACTGTAATCACAAAAAGAAACAGTTCAGGCAAAAAACAGGGATAATAAAAATCAAAAGGAAAGAGATCCTGCAAACTCTCAACAAAATGACTGCCTGTTCAAAATAAATTGTCAGTATCCGAACCATCACTGGAATATCAGAGCAAAGACTCAAACGGGATCTAATGCATGATTAGCTGAGTTTAGGATCGAAGAACATCACGAAGAGCGGGTGGGTACAAATAAATTTTGAGCCTTTATCCTTTGTTTCTTAAACCGTGAACCAAGCCACGTTATAACCCTTAAAAGTCCTAGCTAAAGCATGGGTTAGTTCGAAAGTATACTGTTACAAAAGGTATCCTGACTCCTGTAGGGCTTGCTATAAAATCCTGAGTTAACATCACATTTTACAAAAATTCGCTTGTTTTATTGAAAACTGCATTTTCAAAGAACTTCAAAACAGACATAAGCTTTGCATTCTTAAAATAACATTGTTTGCGTGTGAATATTTTTTCAAACAGCAGAGAAATTCGCACGATGAATATCTAGTGAACAAAAAACCTTCTCAATAAAAGGATCACCTCAAGTGGAAAAAACACTTCCAACCAAGGGGCATGACATGATCATCGTCCATCATCTAGGGCAGTCAAGTCAAGATTCAGGGAATCTCTCAAAGATGCCAAATAGCCAGGGGCAAATCTCCATCTGAATCACTTGGGGCATTGGACATAAATTCCAGCAACAAATCTTGCATGATCAAACGAACATCTTCTGGTATTATGAAAACACAATGCTACCGACAATGAGAGCTCCCTACACTCTGAGAGCATGGACATAGTCAGAAAATACCACGCATGAATAAAGACCCGCTAGGTTGAATGGCCTAGGCAAAAATAAGGGCTTCCCGGCGAACCAAAAAGGTTTGGGCAAAAATAAGGGATGAAAACAAAAGAAGATTTATACACCCGGCAAGCTGAAAACCTGAAAAGGCGGCTTGGGCAAAAAAGGGTATCCCGGTGAACTGAAAACCCGAAAGGGCAGTCCAGGCAAAAGTTAGGTATTAAAGCGTACGACTATGTCCCATCATCTCGTCACTTGCCTACCAGAAGAAGACTTGTCATTTCAATCGAAAGATACCAATCACCTCATAGGTTGGGATAATACTCGATCCACAAGGCCTTCACAGGAACCTTCTCCCGCAGATACTGGGGCAGAAAAGTATCGAGGCAAAGCCATCGTCATATCCTTAACATGTATCCCAGTAACATTCACTCCCCACAAAGTAAGAAAAAGACAGTAATGTTAGCTCTCCCCAATTGAGACTCGCAACTGTGAATAAATCGGTAATCTTCTCCCCAAGCAGCGTTTATCTACCACCGGCACTAAAAGGTCTTAATATCCCCGGCAGAGTATAACATATCCCCAGTGGAGTTTGAAATTTTCCCCAGAGCAGTCTGAAAAAGCTTCCCCCAGTGGAGTGTGGAGAATCATCCCCAGTAGACTCTGGAAGATTGTCCCCAGTAGAGCCTAAAAGGTTATCTCCAGTGAAGTCATAATTGAAAGATCATCCCCAGCGGAGTTCATTCCTTTCACAAATAAGAATTCAATCCCCAACAGGATTCAGTATCACCAGCAACGGTAATTCATCCCCAGTTGAATTTATCAGCGGAATCCTCTACATAGCATCTCTTCCCCACAGAGTAATCTCCTCATCAGTTTATTCCCCAGCGGAGTTATCCTCTCCTGCAGGTCTATTCTCACAATCATCTTCGTTCGTCATCCCCAGCGGAAACGAAGAATTCAGTTCTTTTTCTCCAGCAGCTATCCGGGATTTATTTTCCCTAGCTAAAAACATTACATTTCCATACATCATGACACATGCATATACGTATCATACAACACAATCTCATTTATTTTTGAGAACATCATTGCTTGATACATATCATGCATTACATACAGCTAACCTTTATCTTTCAGGAAGGATGCAGTTAAATTCTCATAAAATTCAAAGCTATGAAGCTTTTTCCTCCGTCGAATTACAGACGAGTTCCTAAATCTCAGCAGAGTTTTCTCAGTTGAATTACGGGCGAGTTCTTAAATCTCGATGAAGATATTTCCCAAAGTCGAATTACTGACCAGTTCTTAAATCTCAACAGAATTATCCTTAGTTGAATTACAGACAATGTCATAAATCTCGACAAAGTTCCTTCGTCGAATTACAGACATGTTCCTAAATCTCAGCAGAGTTCCCTCAGTTGAATTACGGGCGAGTTCTTAAATCTCGATGAAGATTTTTCCCAAAGCCGAATTACTGACTAGTTCTTAAATCTCAACAGAATTATCCTCAGTTGAATTACGGACAAGGTCCTAAATCTCGACAAAGTTCCTCCGTCGAATTACAGACATGTTCCTAAATCTCAACAGAGTTTTCTCAGTTGAATTACGGACAAGTTCTTAAATCTCGATGAAGATGTTTCCCCAAGTCGAATTACTGACCAGTTCTTAAATCTCAACAGAATTATCCTTAATTGAATTACAAACAAGGTCCTAAATCTCGACAAAGTTCCTCCGTCGAATTACAGACGAGTTCCTAAATCTCAGTAGAGTTTTCTCAGTTGAATTACGGGCGAGTTCTTAAATCTCGATGAAGATGTTTCCCAAAGTCGAATTACTGACCAGTTCTTAAATCTCAACATAATTATCCTCAGTTGAATTACAGACAAGGTCCTAAATCTCGACAAAGTTCCTCCGTCGAATTACAGACATGTTCCTAAATCTCAGCAGAGTTCCCTCAGTTGAATTATGGGCGAGTTCTTAAATCTCGATGAAGATGTTTCCCCAAGTCGAATTACTGACCAGTTCTTAAATCTCAACAGAATTATCCTCAGTTGAATTACATACAAGGTCCTAAATGTCGACAAATTTCCTCCGTCGAATTACAAACATGATCCTAAATCTCAGCAGAGTTCCCTCAGTTGAATTACGGGTGAGTTCTTAAATCTCGATGAAGATGTTTCCCAAAGTCGAATTACTGACCAGTTCTTAAATCTCAACAGAATTATCCTCAGTTGAATTACAGACAAGGTCCTAAATCTCGACAAAGTTCCTCCGTCGAATTACAAACATGTTCCTAAATCTCAGCAGAGTTCCCTCAGTTGAATTACGGGCGAGTTCTTAAATCTCGATGAAGATGTTTCCCCAAGTCGAATTACTGACCAGTTCTTAAATCTCAACAGAATTATCCTCAGTTGAATTACATATAAGATCCTAAATCTCGACAAAGTTCCTCCGTCGAATTACAGACATGTTCCTAAATCTTAGCAGAGTTCCCTCAGTTGAATTACAGGAGAGTTCTTAAATCTCGATGAAGATGTTTCCCAAAGTCGAATTATTGACCAGTTCTTAAATCTCAACAGAATTATCCTCAGATGAATTACAAACAAGGTCCTAAATCTCGACAATGTTCCTCCGTCGAATTACAGACGAGTTCCTAAATCTCAGCAGAGTTTTCTCAGTTGAATTACGGACAAGTTCTTAAATCTCGATGAAGATGTTTCCTTCCAGTCGAATTACTGGCAAGTTCTTAAATCTCAATAGAGTTTTTCTCTGTTGAATTACAGACAAGGTCCTAAATCTCGATGAAGTTCCTCCATTGAATTACAGGCAGTTCCTAAATCTCAGCAGAGAAGTTTTCTCGGTTGAATTACGGGCGAGTTCTTAAATCTCGATGAAGATATTTCCCAAAGTCGAATTACTGACCAGTTCTTAAATCTCAACAGAATTATCCTCAGTCGAATTATAGACAAGGTCCTAAATCTCGACAAAGTTCCTCCTTCGAATTACAGACGAGTTCCTAAATCTTAGCAGAGTTTTCTCAGTTGAATTATGGGCGAGTTCTTAAATATCAATGAAGATGTTTCCCAAAGTCGAATTACTGACCAGTTCTTAAATCTCAACAGAATTATCTTCAGTTGAATTACGGACAAGGTCCTAAATCTCGACAATGTTCCTCCGTCGAATTACAGACATGTTCCTAAATCTCAGCAGAGTTCCCTCAGTTGAATTACGGGCGAGTTCTTAAATCTCGATGAAGATGTTTCCCCAAGTCGAATTACTGACCAGTTCTTAAATCTCAACAGAATTATCCTCAGTTGAATTACATATAAGATCCTAAATCTCGACAAAGTTCCTCCGTCGAATTACAGACATGTTCCTAAATCTCAGCAGAGTTTTCTCAGTTGAATTACGGACAAGTTCTTAAATCTCGATGAAGATGTTTCCCTCCAGTTGAATTACTGGCAAGTTCTTAAATCTCAACAGAATTATCCTCAGATGAATTACAGACAAGGTCCTAAATCTCGACAATGTTCCTTCGTCGAATTACAGACGAGTTCCTAAATCTCAGCAGAGTTTTCTCAGTTGAATTACGGACAAGTTCTTAAATCTCGATGAAGATGTTTCCTTCCAGTCGAATTACTGGCAAGTTCTTAAATCTCAATAGAGTTTTTCTCTGTTGAATTACAGACAAGGTCCTAAATCTCGACGAAGTTCCTCCATTGAATTACAGGCAGTTCCTAAATCTCAACAGAGAAGTTTTCTCGGTTGAATTACGGGCGAGTTCTTAAATCTCGATGAAGATATTTCCCAAAGTCGAATTACTGACCAGTTCTTAAATCTCAACAGAATTATCCTCAGTTGAATTACAGACAAGGTCCTAAATCTCGACAAAGTTCCTCCTTCGAATTACAGACGAGTTCCTAAATCTTAGCAGAGTTTTCTCAGTTGAATTACGGGCGAGTTCTTAAATATCAATGAAGATGTTTCCCAAAGTCGAATTACTGACCAGTTCTTAAATCTCAACAGAATTATCCTCAGTTGAATTACGGACAAGGTCCTAAATCTCGACAAAGTTCCTCCGTCGAATTACAGACATGTTCCTAAATCTCAGCAGAGTTCCCTCAGTTGAATTACGGGCGAGTTCTTACATCTCGATGAAGATGTTTCCTAAAGTCGAATTACTGACCAGTTCTTAAATCTCAACAGAATTATCCTCAGTTGAATTATAGACAAGGTCCTAAATCTCGACAATGTTCCTCCGTCAAATTACAGATGAGTTCCTAAATCTCAGCAGAGTTTTCTCAGTTGAATTACGGACAAGTTCTTAAATCTCGATGAAGATGTTTCCCTCCAGTTGAATTACTGGCAAGTTCTTAAATCTCAACAGAGTTTTTCTCAGTTGAATTACAGACAAGGTCCTAAATATCGACGAAGTTCCTCCATTGAATTACAGGCAGTTCCTAAATCTCAGCAGAGAAGTTTTCTCGGTTGAATTACGGGCGAGTTCTTAAATCTCGATGAAGATGTTTCCCCCCAGTTGAATTACGGACAAGTTCTTAAAACTCAGCAGAGATGTTCTCTCAGTTGAAGTACATGCAAGTTCCTAAATCTCAACAAAGATCAGACTTCCCCTAGCCGAATCTTCCTCAACAGTAGGTATGCAAGCTCTCGCTAAGGAATCTCTTATGCGATCGACACTCCTCCAAATGGCATCTGTAAGCCCATTCTCGACATCACAAAGCAACTACCACTTCATGCGAGTGCAAATTTCTGGGCACTCTAGTGTTCAATCATCTTCCACCTTCGGATCACGAAAGGCATAAAAGCCAATCTACATCCTCATGTTTAAGAAGACTGAACAGGGGCAGCTGTTGTACCCCAAAATTTTCCCTCCCATATTTCTCAAGACATTGCAAGAAAAATCTCCAAGTGGATCAAGGTTGCTCAAAAGTTAGTCAGACAAGCTACCTCCTAAGGCAGTCTACCCCAAATTAAGGTTTTGTGTTGCACCAAGATCCTTGTCCAAATGGCCTCAAGTGCTCCCCAATATCCTAATATGTTCTCAAGATCATCCATGTCAATTTTCAAGCCTTGCAGAGGAAGTTTGCTCAGTCAATTGCTCAAAGGTCCCAAAAATCGATTGTGCTAGGGCAAAAGTCAACAGTGACCTACAAACAATCAAACTTCAATATTTATTTGCCAACATTCTCATTTTGAAGGATATTTCATCATTTGATCAAGGGTTGATCATGATTCATCAAGGATTGCTCAAAATTCATAAAGACTCAAAAGTTGATAAATTAGGGTTTTGTAGGAAAAGTCAACTCAACTTTGACCAAGCATAACTTTCTCATACTTTATGAGAAATAACCCATACAAAACTCATTTTGAAGAGGATGCAATTCCCTGCAATCCATATTCATACCCCAAGATCAAAAAATGCACTCACAAGAAGTTATGAATTTGGACATTATAGGTCATTTTGAAAAGTCAACAAAAACACCTTTTTTGTCAAAGCTTATAACTTAAGCATGGAATATCAAAATGAGATGATACCAAAAGGGTTGGTTATAGGACATCTAAATCTTTCTAAAAAGTCCAAGTACACTTCAAAAAGTTCAAAATTGAAGAAGTTATGCATTGTTGAAGTTGGACTTGTTTGCAAAATTGCCAAAAGTCAACTATCCCCAAAACTTCAAATTTTGTCAAATGGGCCCATTCTTTTTCACTTAATTTGAGTTTGCATAGTTTCCCACGTGCTCTAACTTCAGCCATGTGTCCACATCACATTTTTATTATTTAATTTGATTTTTATTTGAATTAATATATTTTAAATCAAATAAAATCATATAAAATTTAAAACTTTGATAATACATGATCTTTTGGCTATTTCAGGCTTTGATTGCAGCTATTATCATCATCAAATTCGTATCAAATCAAATCATATGCAAAAAGATTGGAATTAGGAAAATTTGGAAAGATTTAATGGAAGAATCAAATCCACATCAAAGTCATTGATAGAGGGAGATTTGTACCAAGTTTGAAAACCTAATGCACTGAGTGATACATAAGGAAGCAAAAGCACACGAAATAAGGGTTGGCAAGTGTTGGAAGAGGCAGAACAAAAGTGAGAAAAATCACAAAAAAGCTTGAGATCAAAACCCAGGTTAGAGGTAGTTTCAGGGATCGAGACTTGTTCCAATTGCTTCCTGGACATTCACACAAGCTAATTCGATCAAAACCACGCATCCTTAGGCCTCTATACGCGCTGTAAGTCTCACGAAAACGACCCCTGTTCTTGAATCCGATTTGGTTTGTTCTTGCATCATTTGAGAAAACTAATGGCATATTCATGATCACAAGAACATTTTCAATCTTTTTGCATCATTTAATTTCACTCATATGACCTGTTTTGCAAAACGCCATGGCTAGGGTTTTGTTGCTGCTTTTACGGACTTTTGTTTCAGGTAAAATTGAGGAACACGATGGACATGGTTGTGTCCAGGAGATTGAGGCGAGCACGACCATGCCCTTGAAAGTCATTTGTATGGCTTGAGGGAGATTTTTGGACCAACCTGTGCTTTTAGCTGCGGATTCAAATCCGCAGGTATTTTTTTTACAGGCTTGAGGACAGGGATGAACTCGTGTCATCCATCTGTTGGTCCATTCAAATATTTTGCGGGCTTTTTATTTTTTCAGGCCATGTGCTTTGTTTATATATATTATGTTGTGTTATTATTATCATAACAAACAAAGCAGCGTGCTCCAGTGGTTGCCACCTAAGCCATAAGGGATCCAAATGCTGGAGGTCAGGGGTTCTATCCCTGCCTCCAACAATTTGTGTTTTCTTCATATTTTTCAGGTGATTCAATGCATGCTCAAGTTTGCAACCCACCATAGTCCTTCATCCATCCAAGCGCCAGATGGCCAAAGGCCAGATCTGGTGGTCAATGAATGTAGGTCCACCAAGAGTCTAGTCCATGCGCCCACAATGGATCACAAAAAGTCAAACGGGCTGGCCAATATTGGGCTTCAAATTGCTATCAACACCCTTCAAAAACAGGCCCAGCACATCTTTTCTCTTTTATTTGTTTTTTTATTTAATATACTTTAATTGTTTTATTTAATTTTCTAACCAATCACAAAATTCTGTTTTTATTAAATAAAATCACAAAAATATTTTTTTTATTCAATCAAATTTTAAACTTTTATTTTTTTTAATAAACTTATTAATTAATTAGGTTTTTAATTAGAAAACTTTAATTCATTTTTTGTAAATCATTAAAATTAATTAGAATTAATTAGTTTTTTTTAACATAATTTACTTAGGATTATTTCTTTCTTAAAATAATAAAAATCCAAAAAATGTCATAATTTATTTTTCATTAATTAATTTATTTTATAATTAATTTAGTAATTAATTTAGGCTTAATTTCTTTTCTTAAAATAAAAACAACAAAAACAAAAAAAAAAAGACATTTTCTTTAACCAAAAGGGTCAAAACCCTAAAATTCGCATTCGATTCAATTTCCCGCGCGCGTTACTTATTTTTATCCAATAATGTACCTGCTTCCGGATTGTAATAGTTAAATAGGACATTTAATTATTTTTATCGCATTATTTTATTTTTTAAAGGGTTTGTCTTTGGCGATGTAAATACCCGACGCCTTGTAATTTAAATTCCGCATTTTAATTCTGCAAATTATAACTGCTAGATGTTTGATAATAGGACTTGCATGACAATAATGAATGCCTAATTTAAAAAACAGTTAGATCACCCTTAACATGTAAAAAGATAAAAATAACTGAAAACGACACACTCGCACATGCGCACTCTTAGGGTACACTCCCACTTGGTTGCCTTCGGTACACGGTCATTGTGTATAGGTCGTTTTAGAGGTCGTCATCTTGTCTAAAAGATCATAGTCGCCTCGAAACAGTTGCCTCGGATATTGATGCCTCAAATAAATGATCTAAGACATTAGGGTTACCGCTAAGGCGTCCTAACATTGCTTTGGTGGCCGTAAGTCCCCCATTTGAATTGACCCTTAAACTCCAACAACGGTGCTACCTACTCACTAATAGTGGGATAGTGTTGTTGTGATCGGTGGATCTGGAACTGACTGTTTAACGCTGGTTCGCGAAATGTCGCGGAAGCAAGAGTCGCCACCGTCTTTTATTTTCTCCAAATGGAAAGGACAAAAGCACAGAAAAATTCCTTATAGAGATTGCTCTCGGTTCGGGAGGTAGATTATAGAAAGGGAAGGTGTTAGCACCCTTTCTATCCATGGTTATCCATGGGCTCTTAGATACTTGCTCATTTGTGTTTTCAAAATGGTTTGTTTGCTTTTCAATTGTGGGTTTTAAAAAGTTTCTTTGAAAATTTCAGTTCGACTCTTGTATCGGTCCTCAAGAGTGTTTGAAATGTTGCTTTCGAAAGCTTTTTGAAAAAAGTGTCGATGTGAAAAGTATTTTTTGATTTGTTTTGAAATTAGAGCAAGTATCTAGAGTCGTCTACCTACCCTAAGGAATTCGTCTGTGTAAATGTCCTTAAAGTAGTGCCATCCCACCATTGAG
This sequence comes from Vicia faba, assembly GCA_948472305.1. Classification (NCBI taxonomy): domain Eukaryota; kingdom Viridiplantae; phylum Streptophyta; class Magnoliopsida; order Fabales; family Fabaceae; genus Vicia; species Vicia faba. The sequence goes on along the minus strand of OX451740.1, from coordinate 974,433,643 downwards.
AGGTAGGTAGCACCACCGTTGGAGGTGTTCGGGTCAATTCAAAGGTTCGGGACATGGTGATCATCGGAGCAATGGGAAGACACCTTAGAAGCTACCCTCATGCCATGTTCATGGACATGAGGACTTACTAAAACGTCCTCTACTCGACGATCACCTTTCGAGGGGCAAGGCAACAGTGAGGCGTACCCTAGGGGTGGTGTGTGATTTGTGTGTCATTTTCATTTATGTTTATCTTGTTCATACATTGGTGATCTACGCGTTGCTTTTATTTTGGCATTCATTCTTTCATGCAGGTTAATTAACAGTTTAAAAGATGCGGAATTAAAAGTCCTACGCTATTACAAAGGCGCGGGTCTACATCGCCAAATTAGTCCAAGACCCGATTTGAAATAAAATAAAGTGCGAAAAATAAATATCCTAATTAGTCTATTACATGGCTTTGGGAGCATTACATTATATTCACAAAAAGAAATAAAAATGCGAAGAGAATTAAAATCGGGAATGCGAGGGCGTTGGACCCTTTTAAAGAAATTGAATTAAAATTACGAAATTAATTAAATTAAATGTGAAAGGAAGTTATTTTTGAGTTTTTTGTATTTATGGATTTTAATGAGAATTAATGGAATTAAAACCTAATTCTAACTATTTTTAATTTATTAAAAACATGTTAAAATTAAACCTAAAATTAACCTAATTATTTACATGGTAATTTATTTACAAAAATAATAATTAATAATTAATATGGAGAAAAAAAAGAAAAAAAATGGATAAAAGTATAAAACCCTAATTCTACATTTTTTAGTTTATTAAGAAAAAAAAACATTAAAATTAAACCTAGAATTAACTAAATTAATTACTACAATTTATTTACAAAGAAAACATTTAGATAAAATATGTTTTTATTTTTTTGCCTTTTCTGATTTTTATTATTTTTATGTTTTATGGAAATATATTAATTTAAAGAATTAAATTAAAACTAAGTAAAACAAATAAAATAAAAAAAAAATAAAAAGAATGAATGAAAGAAAGCAAACCCATGGGGGTGTTGTCCCCAATTTGGAGGTTTTATCCAGCAATCTGGCCCAATGTTTTAAGGCCTTGTTTGACTTTATTGGCTTGTGTGTGACACGTCTGACTTATGCACATGGTGGTCCTCAGATCAAGGCCACTGGGTTGATGCTCTGGGACAGGTGGCACGCTTGGATAGTGGGCGTATGGTAGACTTCTGAGGGGAACGCTACACGTAAACATGAAAAGAAAAATATTATGGAGAAAGGAGGGGACCTGGGAATCAAACCCAGGTCCCAGAGTTTACCAATTCAACGCTTTGCCACTTGATCCGCTTATGCGCTTTGTATATAATATAACAAGTAAACAATATAATGCAAAACAATGGTTAGTTGGATATTTCGCGCGAAATTCAAACGCGCCTGTAAGCCATGGACACGTCCTCCATCTTCCTCATGCTGCCTGCAAAATAAAAATAGATAGCGGGGGTTTTAAACCCCCACTAAGTGATAAATATGAAAATAGCGAATAGGTCCTGGTTGCTCATAAATTGAGCGCGACCTATGCAATGGATTCGTATAGAGCTTCTGATTCTAATGGCCCTGGTCTCGTGTCTCAATTTTTCCAGAACAAGGAAGCCCTAATTCGTGACCTCTGAAAACCTAGCAAGCTTCAATGGCAATTTTGCATATAGGCTATGAAAACTCAATTAAAGTATACCATTAGTTTCAGGAAAGGCATATGAGTACAAAACGACCATTAAAATGTATGAACATGGCGTATAAATCAAAGCATGAATATGGAAAAATTTAAGAACAGGGCGGCATCGTGTTACCAATTCTTGGTGTTAGAAGCAGTGGTTTTGATCCAGAAACGTTCCTTGATGCCTTGGGAGTGCAATGGAATAGTTATCTTGCTTCGAAACGTACTCTAAGGCAGTTTTCAGTTTTCAATTTTTTTCACAAAACTGCCAAAGTTGTTCTTGATGTGAGGCGCAGCTTTCAGGTTGTGTGCATTAGGTTTAGCTTCTGACTTATGTATGGGATGGATTAGGGTTGAAATTTGGATCCAAAACCTTTGCATTGATGAAAGAAATATTTGATTTTAATGGCATATTTTCAAATCTTTTCCACATGAATATCATGCCAATTTGCACCAAATCTTCCCTTTTTTGATGTGCACGAATCTTCAATGACCAATGAGAGCAAATGCTGCATAAAAAGATTCACATACATTTGTTTTAGTATTTTTTCATATTTTATTTTATTAAATGAATTAATAGTAATTAAAAATTCAAATAAAATAATAAAAATGATGAAATAAATCCCCTTTGGGCCAAATGGTCGTGCATAGTCTTTGGATGATGAATCTTGGAAGAAAATGTGGCCCATTAGCAATTTTGAGGCATTTGAAGTAAAGTTGACTTTTCAAAATTCCCAAAAATTTCCCAACTTCTACAAGGCATATCTTGCTCAATGTTTAAGCTTTGATCATGTTTTTGGACATTTTGGAAAGGTATTGAAGTCCTCTAACCAATGCCTTTGGTCCCATGTCATTTTGATTTACCAATATCAAGTTATGGTCTTTGACTTAAAGTGCCTTTTTGTTGACTTTTGAAAATGACCTATAATGTTGAAATTGATAACTTTTTGTGAGAGCATTTCTTGGACTTGAAGTGTGAAGAGGGGTTGTAGGAAATTTCTTTATCTTCAAAATGAGCTTTGGATGGAATTTTTCTGATAAACCATGTGGAAGTTATGCCTTGGTCAAGTTACAGTTGACTTTTTAACCTGTCCAAATATGGAAACTTTTGCATCTTGAGACTTTTTGAGCCACGCCTTGAGAATCATGATCAATAATTGATCAAATGATGTTTGTGGCTTCAAAATAAGATGTTGACCAAAAATTTGAACTTTTGACTGTCAAATGACCATTTTGCCCCTACAGTTGACTGTTGAGCAATTAGGGTTTTTGACTGTGCAATTTTGTGCTGTAAGTCTTGAAACTTGGAATGTGGATGCTTGACCATGTTTGTAGGCATGTGGGACTTGATTGGACCCTTGGAAACTTCAATTTCTTTGTCAGAACCAAAACCCTAGTTTTTGACTGTTAGGAGGCCCTTGAACTGTGCAACCCTTGGGGAGATTTTGAAGCTTTTGACTTGGCAAATCTTGAAGAATATGGGAGGGCAAATTTTGGGGTACAACAGTTGCCCCTGTTCAATCTTCTTAGACCTGAGGATGCAGATTGGCTGACGTGCCTTTCGTAATCCGAAGGTGGAAGATGATTGAACACTAGAGTGCCCAGAAATTTGCGCTCACATAGTAGTGTGATGATGGGAATGGGCTTATAGATGCCATTTGGAGATTGATGGATGGGATGATGGGCTTATAGATGCCATGCTGAGAGGTGATGGAAGGTGGATGGGCTTATAGATGCCATCTGGGTGTCGATCGCGTAAGAGATTCCTTAGCGAGAACTTGCGTACCTGAAAAAGAAAATGATTACCTGACCTGTTACCAGAGCTGGTCTTCAAACTCTTGGTGTAGATGTGTCCTGACTAGTTACAGGAATTGAATATGGAGCTTCAAAAAGGTGATGAATGAACCAGGGATGGTTACTACCTCAATGGGACAGTGAGAGAACCTTGGACGATTACTACCTCAACAGGAACGCTGAGAGAATCTGGGGACGATTACTACCTCAACAGGAACGCTGAGAGAATCTTGGATGTCTTCAACTGGATAAGAAACAGGGAGATCTTAGGGGCGATCTGGCTGAACCAGAGAAGGCCTTTGACTGGATAAGAAACAGTAAAATCTTAGGGTCGATTTAACTGAACCGGTCAAGGTCTTGAAATCTTCAACTGGATAAGAAACAGGGAGATCTTAGGGTCGATCTGACTGAACCAGAGAAGGCATTTGACTGGATAAGAAACAGTAAAATCTTAGGGTCGATTTAACTGAACCGGTCAAGGTCTTGAAATCTTCAACTGGATAAGAAACAGGGAGATCTTAGGGTCGATCTGACTGAACCAGAGAAGGCCTTTGACTGGATAAGAAACAGTAAAATCTTAGGGTCGATTTAACTGAACCGGTCAAGGTCTTGAAATCTTCAACTGTATAAGAAACAGGGAGATCTTAGGGTCGATCTGACTGAACCAGAGAAGGCCTTTGACTGGATAAGAAACAGTAAAATCTTAGGGTCGATTTAACTGAACCGGTCAAGGTCTTGAAATATAGTTGAGAACTTAACTGGATCCTTCCTGAAAGGTAAAGGTCAGTCATATGCAATGCATGATATGGATCAAGCAATGATGTTCTCAACGTAAATGAGATTTGTAAGGTATGATGCGTATATGCATGCTATAATGTATGGAAATGTGATGTTTATGAACGTATGCTTTTTTTCGTCTAGGAAAGTAAATCCTTGACGGGTGCCGGGAGGTCACTCCTGGGCTGATGTTGAAGAATAGATCTTTGCTTCCGCTGGGGATGATAGTTGCAAGAATACCGGTAGGAGAAGATGACTCCGTTGGGGAATAAACTTGGCGAATGGATTACTCTGCGGGGAGAAAAGTACTCTAGTGATCTTGCTGGGGAACAATACTCTGTGGGGAGAGAAGTACTTTGCTGAAATGTTGATGGTAACTTCGTTGGGGATACCATTGTTGTGTTGGAAGTGTTAATAGACTTCACTGGGGAACAATACTCTGTGGGGAGAAAGGTACTTTGCTGAAATGTTGATGGTAACTTCACTGGGGATACCATTGTTGTGTTGGAAGTGTTAGTAGACTTCGCTGGGGATAAGGAGACTTCGAAGAGGACGATCTTTCCGTGGCTTTTGGCTGAGGATAACCCAGTTATATCCTGGTAGGGAAATAACCTTTGAATAAAGCCGGGAGACGCGTCCGTGCTCTGCGGGGGATAAGCTTCCAGAATCTACTGGGGATAAGCTTACTGCTTGGGGAGATGGATTCCAACTTTCCTGGGGAAACTGGATTGGACTCTCCTGGGGAAGTTTTGAACTATATTTTTTGTAAGCTGAAAGAGGGAACTTATGTAGGGTTGCCTGCTGATGAGCTCGTGTAAAACCGCATCTTGGAAAGAAGGACACCTGTGTAGGGTTACCTTGAGGTTGGGTTCGTGTGGAGCTGCATTTGGAGTTGAAGGAAACCTGTGTAGGGTTTATTGACAATGAGTCCGTATAAAACTGCATCCTTGAAAATAGAGGACCTGTGTAGGGTTTCTAAGTGACGAGTCCGTGTAAAACTGCATCCTTGAAAATAGAGGACCTGTGTAGGGTTTCTGGGTGACGAGTCCGTGTAAAACTACATCTGGAGTTTTGAGAAGGAAACCTGTGTAGGGTTTACTGATGACGAATCCGTGTAAAACCACGTCTGGAAAGAGATAACCTGTGTAGGGTTACTTCGGGATAAGTTCGTGTAAAACTTCTGGAGGAACCGGGGTAAGGTTACTGCAGGGCAAGTTCGTGTAAAACTTCTTGATGAACCGGGGTAAGGTTATCTTTGAGGTAAGTCCGTGTAAGACTTTGGGAGGAACCGGTGTAGGGTCGCCTGGAGATAAGCCCGTGTAAGACTTTTTCTGAAAGAAAAGGAACCGGTGTAGGGTTACTTTAATGGTAAGTCCGTGTGAGACTTTGTCTGAAAGTTGAGAAGGAACCGGTGTAGGGTTGCCCGATGATGATCAAGTGGATGATTGTCCAGTTTGGTTCCGGATGTTAACCCACGATCTGGAATTTGTAAAGGCAGATGGTAATCATCTTTGTATTAACCTTTCCTTGGTACTTTGGTTGATAGAGCAACTGGATCGCCTGGACGACTCATTATTGCCCCTGTTTCTGAGGTGAGGAGAAAAGATACCTGGTGGAGGTGCTGGATGACTGCCGATTGACAAATCTTCCCTTTGGTAGGCAAGTGACGAGATGCCGGGACATAGTCGTACGCTCTTTATCCCTAACTTTTGCCTGGACTGCCCTTTCGGGTTTTCAGTCCACCGGGATACCCATTTTTGCCCAAGCCGCCTTTTCAGGTTTTCGACTTGCCGGGTGTACATATTTTTTTTTCCATTTCATCTCTTATTTTTGCCCGAACCCTTTTGGTTCGCCGGGAAGCCCTAATTTTTGCCTAGGTATGTCAACCTAGCGGGTCTTTTATCGTGCGTAGTATTTTTCGACTATGTCCACGCTCTTAGAATGCAGGGAGGTTCCCCTGGCTGCTTGTGTTGCCATGCCACCAGAAGATCTTTGTTTGATCGTCCAATGCCCCAAGTGACTTAGACGGAGATTTGCCCCAGATAATAGACCATGGTCATGTCTGCCCCTTGATTGGAAGTGCTTTTGTTCACCAGATATTCTTCGTGCGAATTTTCCTGATGTTTAAACAAAAAGTCATATGCAAACAATGTTATATCAAAAATGCAAAGCTTATGTCTGTCTTGAAGTTTTTTGCGAAAATGCATTTTTCAGTAAAACAAGCAAATTTTGTAAAATGTGATGTCAACTCAATATTTTATAGCAAGCCTTAAGGAGTCAGGATACCTTTGGTAACAGTATGCTTTCGAACTAACCCATGCTTCAGCTAGGACTTCTTAAGGGTTATAACGTGGCCTGGTTCACGGTTTAAGAAACAAAGGATAAAGGCTCAAATTATATTGTACCCACCCGTTCTTCGTGATGTTCTTCAAACCTAAACTCAACTAATCGTGCATTAGATTTTGTTTGAGTCTTTGCTTTGATATACCAGTGATGATTCGGATATCGACAATTTATTTTGAATAGGCAGTCATTTCTTTTTGTTGAGGGTTTGTGTGACCTCTTTTTTGATTTTATTATCCTTATTTTTTGCCTGAACTGTTTCTTTTGTGATTACAGTCAGTGGGATGCCCCAGTTTTGTAAGTCTCCTGCATAGGTTTTGACTTAATGGGCTTTTTGATTTTGGTAATGACTGCCTGTTTTTTATGGTTATTTGGAACCATCACTGTCTTTTGTATTGTGAGGACCTCTTTGGTGCTATTCGTTGTGCACTTGGATCAGCTGAGAGAACTACCCTGCCCCGGGTTATGATTAAGGGTTTTAAATTTCGAAAAGAAAAACTCCTACTTCTTTGGCTCAGAGGGGTTGACGAGGGATTATCTTCCTTATAACTCCAGTGTTTAGGAATTAAAACAATGCCTGTACCTCATCAGCGGGGTCTGTTCAAAAGCATACTGTAAAGATCGTGGTATCGTTTTCGTCATCCTCCCTCAAGAGGCTTAGATTTATTAATTGAGCGTTGATCATCACAAGAATATGAAACAACTTTAAGTATAGTAAACATAATTAATTCAAGACGGACATGTGTAATGCATTCATGAAATAAAGAGTTTAACATGACAATTGTTTGTTTGAACAAGAAAAGAAAAATACAACTTGAATTCAAATGAACAAAAAATCTCTCAATCTTAGCCATGCTTTGGCAAAGGAGCAGTGGTCACAATGGGAGTCTCAGCTGGCTCGAATTCGATCTCCTTAGCATCGATCATATTCTGGATCTTATACTTCAGCGCCCAACAGTCCTCAGTATCGTGCCCCGGGCTATCAGAATGATAAGCACACCTCGCCTCTGGATTGTAGTTTGGAGAGGAGGTCTTGGGATTTGCAGGAGGGTTGATCACCGCAATCAGGTTCATTTTCAACATGTGCTGTAATGCTTGTAACCACGACATGTTGATGTTGGTGAATTGTCTTTTTGGCTCGTCCGGCTTTCGCTGATTTCCCTTTTGTGGTTGTCGGCGTGGTGCAGAACCAGAGATCATGACTGCCCCTGCCTGTTGGTCACGACGATTCTTTTGACCGTATGCAGCATTAGACTCTTTCTTGCCCATGTGAGGCTTTTGGTGAGTACCCGAAGGTGTGGCCTCCTGAATCTTCCCACTCTTGATACCAGCTTCAACTCTTTCCCCAGTCAGAATGAGGTCGTGAAATCCTGCAGATGAATTACCAATGAGATGATGGAAGAACGGCCCGGACAGGGTCCCCAAGAACATATCAACGAGTTCCCAGTCAGTTAGTGGTGGCTGCACCCTGCCAGCCAGGTCCCTCCACTTCTGTGCATACTCTTTAAAACCTTCGCTTGATCCTAGCGACATACCCTGGAGTTGGGTACGTGTAGGAGCAAGGTCGGCATTATATTGGTACTGCTTGTAAAAAGCGGTAGCCAACTCCTCCCAGTTACGAACTTTGGTTCCATCCAGCTGATAGAACCATTCGAGATGAGTCCCTAAAAGACTCTCCTGGAAGAAGTGGATCCACAAGTTCTTATCCACAGTGTATGGTTGAATCTTCCGCACGTAAGATCTGAGATGCAGCCTGGGACAGGATGCCCCATCATACTTAGCAAAAGAAGGAACCTTGAATTTGTGTGGGATCACCACACCAGAAGATAGACCCAGGTCTCTGAAATCCAACCCAGGCACTTGTTGAATTTCCATGGCATTCAGACGATGCTCTAGTTGCTTGTACCGGTCCTCGGTTGGAGGGTACTGCTCGTCATCAGTCTCGTTGTCGGAGACCTCTGGACTAGGAACCTCTCTCCCTTGGGGACTGCCTTCCCCCACAGATGGAGTAGTCCTCTCAGCTTCATTCTGCAATGTGTTCCCAGATCTGCGTCTAGGGTTAAATAAAACAGTCCTCTTCTTCTTCTTCTTCTGAATCAGAGTCTTCAATTCCTTTTGACCCTGGGCTAGGCTCACAATCAACTCCTGGAATTGGGCATTCTGGGCCTGGAGGGCCTTGATAGACATCTCGGTTGATGATGAGTCAGGATTCATGATGCTGAAATAAACAGCGAAGAACAGTAAGCAACCTTAAAAGAAGAAAACCTGCTATGCACATGATGAATGATATGTGTTTATGCAATGAATTCAAGGGTTTGAAATTCAAATTTGTTGTAGACAAACAAGGGAACACACGTTATCATTAAGGAAATAAATGTTCAGTACATCAAAGCCTTATGGGCACATATTACAAAGCAAATCAATCCAAAAAGACACTACGCATCCTCTTTGGAGCTATGTAGGTGTTGAGATTCCTCTCCTCATGCAATAGGCGGGTGAGCTCCAAGACCTTCCTTTCACTAGCATGTAGACTGGTCTCAAGAGAATTCTGTTCTTCCTTAAGCTAGATCCAGCTCTTCTGCATCTCTTCCCAGGATGTGGGCATGTCAGGATGTTGAATGGTGTAGGACACCTCTCCTTCCCAGACTGGCTCTTTGATCACAGGGAGCACACGAGGATAAGGCATTACTAACTTTTGGGAGCGGGCGCGTACCCACTTGAGATAAGGTTCCAACGGGATGGAGTTCCTGTGCCCCAGTGTCTTGCTGTCTATCCTACTTGGCATCCTCTAAGCTCTGATAAATCTCTGGCAAAGTCCTTGTGCATCATTGTCGAAGTCAAAAACTATGTTAGGAATTAACATGTCATGAGGACCATCCCTCCGGGCGTAACCAAACTGTCTCCAAGCCAGGCATGGGTTGTAAGTAATACCTCCTCTGATTCCAAGTAAAGGAACATTGGGGTACTCCCTGCAACGATCAACGATAGTGACATCCTCTCTGGACCGAGGGCACCAATGTATATCTGCATGTGTAAGAGTCATCAATCGTTGTGACCATCTCAAACCCCGCTCGTTCTTCAAAGCTGATTGTGGAAGGTGCGAAATAAACCACCTTCCCAGGAGGGGAGTGCAACACATAAGGACACCTCTTTTTCTCATGGTTCGAGTGTAACATGAGTGAAGGATGTCCCCCAGTAACGTAGGTATAGGATTCCTGGACATGAAGATCTGGACAGCACTGATATCTATAAGCTGATCTGGGTTAGGGAACAACACCAAACCATAGACAAGGAGGGCCGCAACCTCTTCAAAAGCTTGTAAGTCAAGGGAGTTCCAACATTCATGGGCCTTTTCAAACAGGAACCTGGCTAAGAACCCTTTGATACCACTTCTAACTTCCCAATGTCCCTTGAGGTCAGATGATTGTAGGTGTAAGGCTTTAGCAATCTCTTCAAGTTTGGGTTCCTTTTCCGTACCGTTGTAGGGTAGTTGATCAAGGATAGGGATCTTCAAGAGCCGGGAGAACTCCTCCAATGTAGGTACCAGCTGATAATCCAGGAAAGTGAAACAGTGATGCAGAGGGTCAAAGAATTGGAACAGGACCTTTATCATATCTTTCTCAATGTTGGTATTGACCAAGCTGATGAGTCTTCCATGTCTTTCACTGAATGAAGAGCTCTCGGGAATCCTGGATATAAGCTCTTTAAGCTGGGGAGGGATCCTTACAAGGCTGATTTGAATTGTCTTTCTGCGAACAGTTTCCATGTCCTACAAAACAAGAACAAAGATGAAGATTCGAACCCCTGAAATGGTTAGCCAATGCATATGATGCTGTATGATGTCATGATGCTATGATTAAACATACCACAAATATTTACAAAGGCAAACATGTAAGGCACACAAGTCACACAAGACAACCCCTTAGAGTTTAGGCCAGCATGGGGTCTAGGTATTACCCTCTTGAAGTTGGTGGGCTCAACCTGTCCTATTAGAAGTAATCGGGTTCTAAGGGTCCCAATATCACCAGATTGCTTTCATTGTTCATCGTTTCGATTTAGCCACTAAACTGGCGACCGAAATATTCAAGGAAAGCAACCCTCAATTGAGTGTAGTATCGAGTATCAACCAACCTCGGACTGCACCAAAGTCAGTTATCTCACTACCCTAAAGAGGCCAAGATAGTTCAATTAAGGTTCCTAAGGTCAGTTGATGCTTTACGACACCACGCGGAGGCCCCGTACTCTCCTTGACTGAACTCAAGGGTTACCCGTACACACCAAAGTGCCACATCAACGTAGCAGACTGTTTCAACCATGTCGGTATACCCCGCACAGTTCCCTCACAGCCTTGTTGCTACTTTCTAAGAAGGTATCCCCCAGATCCGGGTTAGGATCTATAGAACTCCCAAGACAGTCCCACAATTTAAAGCAGGCAAATCAATACAATTGAAAACACAGTTATGAACTAATCCTAAGGTACACCTCACTTTATAAAATATTTCCCCAGCAGAGTCGCCAGTTCTGTGATCGGTGGATCTGAAACTGACTGTTTAACGTTGGTTCGCGAAATGTCGCGGAAGCAAGAGTCACCACCGTCTTTTATTTTCTCCAAATGGAAAGGACAGAAGCACAGAAAAATTCCTTATAGAGATTGCTCTCGGTTCGGGAGGTAGATTATAGAAAGGGAAGGTGTTAGCACCCTTTCTATCCATGCTTATTCATGGGCTCTTAGATACTTGCTCATTTGTGTTTTCAAAATGGTTTGTTTGCTTTTCAACTGTGGGTTTTAAAAATTTTCTTTGAAAATTTCAGTTCGACTCTTGTATCGGTCCTCAAGAGTGTTTGAAAAGTTGCTTTCGAAAGCTTTTTGAAAAAAGTGTCGATGTGAAAAGTATTTTTTGATTTGTTTTGAAATTAGAGCAAGTATCTAGAGTCGTCTACCTACCCTAAGGAATTCGTCTGTGTAAATGTCCTTAAAGTAGTGCCATCCCACCATTGAGAGGTAGGTAGCACCACCGTTGGAGGTGTTCGGGTCAATTCGAAGGTTCGGGACATGGTGATCACCGGAGCAATAGGAAGACACCTTAGAAGCTACCCTCATGCCATGTTCATGGACATGAGGACTTACTAAAACGTCCTCTACTCGACGATCACCTTTCGAGGGGCAAGGCAACAGTGAGGCGTACCCTAGGGGTGGTGTGTGATTTGTGTGTCATTTTCATTTATGTTTATCTTGTTCATACATTGGTGATCTACGCGTTGCTTTTATTTTGGCATTCATTCTTTCATGCAGGTTAATTAACAGTTTAAAAGATGCGGAATTAAAAGTCCTACGCTATTATAAAGGCGCGGGTCTACATCGCCAAATTAGTCCAAGACCCGATTTGAAATAAAATAAAGTGCGAAAAATAAATATCCTAATTAGTCTATTACATGGCTTTGGGAGCATTACATTATATTCACAAAAAGAAATAAAAATGCGAAGAGAATTAAAATCGGGAATGCGAGGGCGTTGGACCCTTTTAAATAAATTGAATTAAAATTACGAAATTAATTAAATTAAATGTGAAAGGAAGTTATTTTTGAGTTTTTTGTATTTATGGATTTTAATGAGAATTAATGGAATTAAAACCTAATTCTAACTATTTTTAATTTATTAAAAACATGTTAAAATTGAACCTAAAATTAACCTAAAATTGAACCTAGGTTTAATTTACATGGTAATTTATTTACAAAAATAATAATTAATAATTAATATGGTGAAAAAAAATAAAAAAAATGGATAAAAGTATAAAACCCTAATTCTACATTTTTTAGTTTATTAAGAAAAAAAAACATTAAAATTAAACCTAGAATTAACTAAATTAATTACTACAATTTATTTACAAAGAAAACATTTAGATAAAATATGTTTTTATTTTTTTGCCTTTTCTGATTTTTATTATTTTTATGTTTTATGGAAATATATTAATTTAAAGAATTAAATTAAAACTAAGTAAAACAAATAAAATAAAAATAAATAAAAAGAATGAATGAAAGAAAGCAAACCCATAGGAGTGTTGTCCCCAATTTGGAGGTTTTATCCAGCAATCTGGCCCAATGTTTTAAGGCCTTGTTTGACTTTATTGGCTTGTGTGTGACACGTCTGACTTATGCACATGGTGGTCCTCAGATCAAGGCCACTAGGTTGATGCTCTGGGACAGGTGGCACGCTTGGATAGTGGGCGTATGGTAGACTTCTGAGGGGAACGCTACACGTAAACATGAAAAGAAAAATATTATGGAGAAAAGATGGGACCTGGGAATCGAACCCAGGTCCCAGAGTTTACCAATTCAACGCTTTGCCACTTGATCCGCTTATGCGCTTTGTATATAATATAACAAGTAAACAATATAATGCAAAACAATGGTTAGTGGGATATTTCGCGCGAAATTCAAACGCGCCTGTAAGCCATTGACACGTCCTCCATCTTCCTCATGCTGCCTACAAAATAAAAAGAGATAGCGGGGGTTTAAACCCCCACTAAGTGATAAATATGAAAATAGCGAATAGGCCCTGGTTGCTCATAAATTGAGCGTGACCTATGCAATGGATTCGTATGGAGCTTCTGATTCTAATGGCCCTGGTCGCGTGTCTCAATTTTTCCAGAACAAGGAAGCCCTAATTCGTGACCTCTGAAAACCTAGCAAGCTTCAATGGCAATTTTGCATATAGGCTATGAAAACTCAATTAAAGTATACCATTAGTTTCAGGAAAGGCATATGAGTACAAAACGACCATTAAAATGTATGAACATGGCGTATAAATCAAAGCATGAATATGGAAAAATTTAAGAACAGGGCGGCATCGTGTTACCAATTCCTGGTGTTAGAAGCAGTGGTTTTGATCCAGAAACGTTCCTTGATGCCTTGGGAGTGCAATGGAATAGTTATCTTGCTTCGAAACGTACTCTAAGGCAGTTTTCAATTTTCAATTTTTTTCACAAAACTGCCAAAGTTGTTCTTGATGTGAGGCGCAACTTTCAGGTTGTGTGCATTAGGTTTAGCTTCTGACTTATGTATGGGATGGATTAGGGTTGAAATTTGGATCCAAAACCTTTGCATTGATGAAAGAAATATTTGATTTTAATGGCATATTTTCAAATCTTTTCCACATGAATATCATGCCAATTTGCACCAAATCTTCCCTTTTTTGATGTGCACGAATCTTCAATGACCAATGAGAGCAAATGCTGCATAAAAAGATTCACATACATTTGTTTTAGTATTTTTTCATATTTGATTTTATTAAATGAATTAATAGTAATTAAACATTCAAATAAAATAATAAAAATGATGAAATAAATCCCCTTTGGGCCAAATGGTCGTGCATAGTCTTTGGATGATGAATCTTGGAAGAAAATGTGGCCCATTAGCAATTTTGAGGCATTTGAAGTAAAGTTGACTTTTCGAAATTCCCAAAAATTTCCCAACTTCTACAAGGCATATCTTGCTCAATGTTTAAGCTTTGATCATGTTTTTGGACATTTTGGAAAGGTCTTGAAGTCCTCTAACCAATGCCTTTGGTCCCATGTCATTTTGATTTATCAATCTCAAGTTATGGTCTTTGACTTAAAGTGCCTTTTTGTTGACTTTTGAAAATGACCTATAATGTTGAAATTTATAACTTTTTGTGAGAGCATTTCTTGGACTTGAAGTGTGAAGAGGGGTTGTAGGAAATGTCTTTCTCTTCAAAATGAGCTTTGGATGGAATTTTTCTGATAAACCATGTGGAAGTTATGCCTTGGTCAAGTTATAGTTGACTTTTTCAACTGTCCAAATATGGAAACTTTTGCATCTTGAGACTTTTTGAGCCATGCCTTGAGAATCATGATCAAGAATTGATCAAATGATGTTTGTGGCTTCAAAATAAGATGTTGACCAAAAATTTGAACTTTTGACTGTCAAATGACCATTTTGCCTCTATAGTTGACTGTTGAGCAATTAGGGTTTTTGACTGTGCAATTTTGTGCTGTAAGTCTTGAAACTTGGCATGTGGATGCTTGACCATGTTTGTAGGCATGTGGGACTTGATTGGACCCTTGGAAACTTCAATTTCTTTGTCAGAACCAAAACCCTAGTTTTTGACTGTTAGGAGGCCCTTGAACTGTGCAACCCTTGGGGAGATTTTGAAGCTTTTGACTTGGCAAATCTTGAAGAATATGGGAGGGCAAATTTTGGGGTACAACAGTTGTCTAAAGGAAACAAATACAGAACGATTCTTTTTTCGAGTAGGTAGATTAGTTCTTAAGTACTTGCTCATTCAAAACAAAACTTTTTCACACTTACACTCCTTTATAAACAAAGTTTTCAAAAACACTTCATTACACTCTTGAAGACAGACGGAAGAGTTAAATCAAAGTTAAAACAAAAACTTTTCAAAACCCACAAGCACAAAGAAAACAATTTTGAAAATGATGAGCAAGTACCTAAGAGCCCGTAGATAACTACGGATAGAAAGGTTGATAATACCTTCCCTTTCTATAATCTACCCCCCGTACCTAGAAAATCTCGAAAAAGGAATTTTTCTGTGCTTTTGTCCTTTCCTTGTTGGATAAAATAAAAGTCGGTGGCGACTCTTGCTTACTGTGACATTTTGCAAATACAAACGTAAAACGCAAACCAGCATTCCAAAAACAGTCAGTTCTTCCCACCGTATCACACAAGATATGCTGAATTTGGCCAAAATAATCAATTTGCACTTGTGATAAATCGATTAGATCATTTGAAAACTTAAAAATTAGAATGTTCGAGCTCACCACAATGGCTAGTTGGGTGACTAATTACGGTAATTGATGCTTGCAACTACTAATTCTCAATTTTTATTGTTTCTAATTGATTGACACATTTTCCTAATCGATTAGGCATAAACTACAAATAGAGGTATCTTCCCAATCTTATCATATCATCATTTTCTCACTTGTTCATTGTTGTTGCAGTAAAGCGGCAAGCAAAAAGTAAGTTATTAATTTATCGGGTGATATTTATGTTATATCGTATCGTGTCCACAGAGATTGGTTATTGATTCGTCATTCAAAAAATTATTGTTAATGAGTTTGGGGTTGAATGGGTTTTGTAAAGAAAATTTTATTAATAGAAAATGAATGTATAAAAGGAAAAACTAAGGAAGAACTTATCAGGTATACATATATACTACTTCTCACTGACTTAAACCTATCGACCTGTTACACTCAACCTAACATTACTCATCAATGTCACTACGTATCACTCACAACCTAAGTCATTTCTAACCCAAATTAAGAGGCCTACTGCATCACCTCAGTAGCAATCTCTCAACCACCACGACAATAGAAGAGTCAATTACGCTCGTATATGTCAACGATCTCTCAGAGAGACACAAACAACACATAGGATTTAAGCTCTGATACCCAAGTAGATTGTCAGCTCTAAATCTATCTCTAGAGTTCAGAAACTAACAGATTAATCATCCTAGATAAGAACCTAAGCAGTATATGTTTATAACAACTCAAATCCCTAGCATAGAGCAAAAATCTAGGACAACAATCCACAAAGATTCATAAAGCAAGTTTTATATAATGCCAAGGGAAACAAATATACATTAGATCAAATAAAATATACATATAAACCCAACCATAGAAGATTACACAAAGAGGAAGAGAGATGAACTACAGATCTACCAGTTTGTCAGCGTCGATCGAAGAGCAATCCACCCCAGATCATTCGTATGCAAGCTCCATAGTTATTATCTAAGCTAATCCTAAAAAAATTTATAAGTTGATGGAGTTGGGAGCAAAAAATTCCCCAAAACCATCCCTAAAAAGTGACTGAAAATGAAAATATAAAACAAATCTCAGCATCGCGCGCTAAGCGGCCTCAGCGCGCTAAGCGGGATGCGCGTTATTTACACATTAAACTGACCTAAATTGCGCTAAGCACACTATCCGCGCTAAGCGGGCTTCAAACCGTTGGTTCTGCCAAAACAGTAAAATGCAACAGTGCGCTACAAAATACGCTGAGCGCCACTCGTGCTTAGCGGCCTCCTGCACACTAAGTTGACTCTCCTGGACAACAAGTCCCAAAATTGATCTTTTATTCCAAAAATGCGCATTCGGAGTCGTGCCTTCGACACCTTATTACTCAATGTTCCAAAATGCAACAAATACCTACAAAATAAATGGAAAAACATCAAACGGTACACTATGTACACAAAAAACATAAATAAATATATACTAAATGTATGTACACAAAAGTCGGGGTTATTCAACGATATTAATAATAAAGAGTCGGTAAGTGAAACAAAAATTATATACAAAAATAACTATAATTTTCACTTATCATTCATTGCATTAGAAACACATTATCTCTCTCACTCATCATCATCACCTCAAAATGGCTCCAAAAAGAACTTGTTCTTCCCAACCTTCATTCTCATACTTCTCCGAAGATTTCTCCTCTCAAGCTCAAGAAACCAACTTAAAGCTCTACTACTATAATAGATAACTTTTTTCATCTCACTATCTATATGAAAATCTCTTCAAAAATTGCTCCTTCATTGAAATATTCACTACTGCAAGGCCGAGGAGTTTTATTTTTGAAAAACCTCAAAAGAGGTACCCAAAATCAGTAAGAATTTTCTATGTAAATCTCTCATGCACTGATGGAATCATCATCTCTAAAGTCAAGAAATATACCATCACTTTGTCTCTTGATGATTTTGCTCAAGTATGCAACATATAATTCATAGAGCAAGAGCATAATCAAATGGATTTTGAAGGTAACAAATTTAACTTTGGAACACTTGCCTAATCTCTTCTCATTGATCACACTTTCATATTTCCAACTACATTCAATGTTGGACCCATTCACACTAACAATATAATGGTTCACCATATAATGACTCGTGTGTTATTCCCAAGAAAAGGTAACCACAACAATTTCCAAAAATCAGACATCCATGTTGTTTGGTTCTTGGAAAACCAAGTCATGAAAAATTGGGCAGATGTTATTCTTCACCATATTTTGGATATAAAAAGGAAAATATCATCCTACCCTATGTCAAACTAATAACCAAAATCCTAAACCACTTCGACTATGATTTTGGAGAAGAATAACATATCTATTTACATACAAAGATAGGTCAACCATTCATAAGAAAGATGGGATATGCAATTCAAGAAGGATAATTTGTCCCTTGTCAACTAAGAAGAGAAAGGTAGATAAGTAGCACACATACATCCCCCCTTAATGAAATTTATGATAAGAAAAGGAAGATGGATGTAAAAATCAACAAACCCATTGAGAAAATGGCCAAAAACAAACTTATCTCTCCAACAGTTTATAACAAGGATGATGATGTTGAGATAAATTAAGTGTTTCTTAGATGTTTTATTCTTATTATGTGTATTTCCTCATTGTAATTTTGAAGCAAATTCCCTTCAATATTTTTAGTTTCCTCAATTTAGTTTTATACTAAGAAGGCCGACCATATAAGTGATTTATCTATTACGGAGTGTAATGGAGTAGTATCGGATGGACCAACAAGACTAGCACTTAATTTTTATTTACTTGTAGAAGGCGTATGATAGAGTGTCTGGAGATATTTTGTGGAAAGATCTAGAGAATAAAGGGTATAGGATTGCATATATTTGAGCTATCTAAGATACCTATGAGGGGTATCAACTAGTGTTCAGACATAGGGTGGAGAGACATACGATTTTTCCATTACAATTGGTTTGCATCAAGGGCCAGCCCTAAGCTCTTACCTTTTTAACTTAATTTTGGATGTACTTAAGGAACACATCCAAGAGCTAGCACCGATATGCATATTTTTTTGCAGATGATAAAGCCCTTCTTGGAGAGTTTGAGGAGTTAAATGAAAGGTTGGAAACTTGGAGACGAGCTTTAGAAACACATGGTTTCGCTTAAGCAAAAGTAAGACAAAGTATATGATGGAATTCAAGTTCAAAAAAAGAATAAGTTTTTCTAGCTTATAGGTAAAATTTGGAGACTATAATATCCCTCAAGTCACATGGTTTTCATATCTTGGGTCCGTAATACAAAATAATGGAGAAATAGAAAGGGATGCAAACCATCGAATTCAAGTTGGATGGTTAAAATGGAGAAATACATCAGGTGTTTTATATGATAAAAAGGTACCACTAAAGTTTAAGGGAAATTTTTATCGAATTGCGGTAAGACCCGTGATTTTGTACAGGACAAAATATTGGACGGTTAAGAATCAACACGAGAATAAAGTAAGTGTGCCAGAAATGAGGATGTTACGGTGGATGTGCAGTAAGACTTGACAGGATAAAATTAGAAATGGAATTATTAGATAGTGTCATGGTAATGCCTATATTAGAGAAGATGATGGAAAATAGACTTAGGTGGTTAGGCATGTAGAGAGAAGACCTTTAGATTTTTTAGTAAGGAGAGTAGACCAAATGGAGAGAAGGAAAACAATTCGAGGAAGAATAAGACCTAAAAAGACTATGAGATAAGTTATTAAGAAAGATCTTTATATTAATTATTTTGATAGAAGCATGGTCCTTGGTAGAACATTATGGTGAAAGTTGACCCATGTAGCCGTCCCTACCTAGTGTTAAATAATATGAGTACTTGTTTTTCCTTCACTAAATTTCTCGTGTTTGCATATTTATTTGTCACAATGCATCTTTACCCGACTTTTTAATTTTGAAAAAGAGGGAGAAGTATAATCTAATAGGGAGTAAGGATTACTCTCTATCTAACTCAGGAAGAGTTTAACCACTCCAAACATATATGTGTTATTTTTATTTTACCACCTCCCTTAAGAGATGTGTTGTCGTCATCAAAAAGGAGGAGAACATGGAACCTTATTTTGCAAGTAATATACTTTTAACAAGGACATTAACTTTTGATTATGATAACTAATGTATACTAAAAAGTCAAGCATAAGTGGTTAAATGAGTAAAGATGCAATCTCAAGTACAAGGATTTGATGGACTTGACTATCCAATGATGGTAATCAAATGGAATGTAACTTATTCCTTATCTCAAGCTAATCAAGCAAGTGTCTCCAAAAGATAAAGCATTTGTCAAAGCCCGGAAGTGTTAAGGACCCTCCTAATTAAGTAGTGAGCGAACAAATTGTAATGAAAATAGATTTATCATAAAAGTTCATGGCTAAAGCGCACACACACTAAAATACATTTCCAACATGTTTTCACCAAAGAAAATATTTTCAAAAACATCTTCAAGTTGTGCCAAATGAATTAGGAGTTGTCAAAATAGCTATAGGGAAAATTTTAACTTATTTTATCGATTATCACTTTTGTCCAATCAGTTAGCTTAGTTCAAAATTGAGTCCCAAGCGATTAGGAAAACGCCTTAATGATGTGTGATAAGTGCAAATTGTATCTATTTTTGTATATACTTTTTGTTGCTTTTATCGACTTTTTGTTGTTAATATCGTTGAATAATTCCCTATTTTTTGTATAATTATGTATAAATTATATTTAATCGAGTTTTTGTGTATTTGTGTATCGTTTGATGGTTTTCCATTCATTTTATAGATATTGATGCGTATTTGGAGCATGAGCAATAAAGTGTCGAAGAAACAGTTTCAAACGCGCAATTTTGAGAAACTCGTCAACAAATAAGGCTCAAAATCAAACAATAAATAATAAATTTGGCTGATATTTAGGCATTGTTAGATAGATAATTGAATAATCTTTCCAACTCTTCAAACCGGGCATAAATCGGAGTTACAGTTCTTAAGTTATGGCGAAAGTAAAAAAGCTGATTTTTTTTCTCATGACAGTAGAGTGTGCTTAGCGGGATTTTGCCGCAGAGCGCGGTCCCCTGGACAAAATTACGTTAAAAGGGGCAAAAAACACATTTTTTTAGGTTATATTTTGGGGTATTTGTTCTCAACTCATCAAACCTTCATTTTTTTGGTAGAAAGAGCTTAGGAAACAACTTCAGAGCTTGCATATGGATGATCCAGGGTGGATTGATCATCAATCGACGCTGACAAACTGAGAGATTTTTGGTTCATTTCTCTTCCTTTTTGTGTATTTATCTTTGGTTGGGTTTTGTATATGATTTTACTTTGAACTCATGTATATTTGTCGTCCGTGAAGTTATATTTAATTTGCTTTACAAATATGTATAGATTATTATCTTGGATTTTTTCTCTGTGCTCGGGGTTTGGATTGTTATAGATATATACTGCTCAAATCCTTATCTAGGATGATTATCTGTTCGTTTTGTGATTTTAGAGATGAATTTAGAGCTAACAATCTTTATGGGTGTCAAAGCTTAATGCTTCTGTGTTGGTTATGTCGGTTGACAGATCATCGATATAAGTAATATGGATGTCTGATGTGTTGTTAAGGTTGGATGAGAGATCGTTATCGAGATGATATAGTAGTTATCTCTACTTTGGGTTAGAAATAACTTAGGTAGTGAACGATGCTAGATGACTCTGAGGAGTATTGTAGGTTGATAGTAATTGATCGATAAGTTTAGGTTTGTGAGAAGCAGATTATATGTATGTTTGATAAGTTTCTTATCTCTAGAGAATGAATTCTTTCCTGTTCATATTTACTTTTATGTTTTTATGTTTTACCAATTCAATCCAAACTCATTAACAAGAGATTTGTCGAACAACATTTCAATTCACCAATCTCTGTGGACACGATACGATATAACCTATATCAACCGGTAAAAATAATACTTTACTTTTTGTCTGCCGCTCGACATCAACAACCAAATGGCGTTGTTGGCGGAGATTGGTGTTTATTGTTTTTAATTATGATAATTTCTTTGTTTTTTAGTTTTGTAATTAATATATATGTTGTTTAGAATGTGTACATAAACTTGTCTATTTTTACTTGTACATGTTTTGTGTTTACTTTCCGTACTTGTGCATATATGTGTTTTTCTTTGTTTTCACGTATTACTGTGAATTGTCTCGTTTTCGTAACGTTTATTGTGTGGATGTTATGAGACTTTCTTTAGGTTTGCGCGGTGTGACAATACCATGGCATGACAAGAGGAGATTACTAGCTCGCACAATAAAGGTGTCGAGCTTATGACGTAAAATAAGCATGTTTTGTTTGTATTCATTTATGTATATCTTGATTTGTGTTTTAACAAGTTGAAATTGGACTTGTTTTAAATTTTCAAATTTTCACTTTTCAACTTGTTAATTCACCTTCACCCGTTAGTTTTGTTATGTCAATTTGTGTTTTTCTGCAAGCTTATTGTGTTTAGCTCGTGGAACTGTATTTGTATATTGTAAATATTGTACATATGTTTGAGATTGTGTAGGTGAATATGGAGGCCACACTGCTGTCAGCTGGACTAATTTTTGTTGTTCTAGTGTAGCGCACTTAGCGCGCTTGACCGCGCCTAGCGCGCTCTCCTGTGTTGCGCGATTGAAGTTTTTTTTAGTTTTCGCTTGGCTTTCATTTTTCCCACTTCCACCTAGGCTTTAAATAGTAAATAATATTAGTATAAAATTAATTCTTTTGTTGTTGTTTGGACTCAATTTTGGTTCGATAGCTTGAAGTCGCTTTTGGTGATTTTCCAAGTTTGAGTGTTTCAACTTGCGAATGCATGGTAATTATTTTGTTAAAGTTTTTTACACATTCTAGGTATGTGTTTATCGCTTTCTATATTTTAGCATATTCATGATACTTAGACTTTTTAAATTTTTTATGTCACTCATTCTTTTATATACTTGTTTATTTGTGAATCACTTTAGTTGTTACCCTTTTTTCGAGGTAGCTTTCCATTGTTCACATATGCTGGAGACCACAACTCTTGTTTTAACTGGATTTTATTATGCTTAATATTTTAGTTTGTGTTGATTGTATGAAAGCTTGAACATGATCAAGGCAATTTTTGTTCCATTTTGAGCACAACTACCCCTTGGCCAAATAGTCAATTCACCTTGTGAGTATGTGATCATTAGTAACCCCTTTTGACTCTTTTTATCAATATCCATGTTGTTTTTTCTAAATGCTTGTCTATGAGTGTTTGGTAACGGAATTGGTGCTGTAATTATCTTTCCTCAAGGTTTCCATACACCCTTCACTGCCAGACTTTGCTTTGACTGCATCAATAATATGGTTGATTATGAAGCGTGCATCCTGGGTGTGATACAGTGGGAGAACTGACTTGAGGGTTTTGCGTTTTATTGCAAAATGTTGCGGTTAGAAAGAGTCGCCACTGACTTTTCTTTTATCCAAAAGGAAAGGGGAAAAAGCACAGGAAAGACCTTTGAGATGTTTTCTTGAGTTCGGGGGGTAGATTATGAAAAGGGAAGATATTAGCACCCTTTTCATCCATGGTTTTCCATGGGCTCTTAGTTACTTGCTAGATCACTTTCTTTTGTTGTTTGAAAATGTGTTTGGTGTGGTTTTGAAAGTATTTTGCAAAAGAGGTCATTCGTTTAGGCAATCTTTGTAAAGATTCTCGTTCGTAAGAATGTATACAAAGATATTTCTCTTTTGAAAATGTTTTCAATGTTTGTAAGATGTTTTTGAAATTTGCGTGTTTGTTTTGAAAATAGCAAGGATAGTTGTTTGAAAATAGAGCAAGTAACTAGAAGTAATCTGCCTACTCAAATGTCTTTCTTATGCATTTTCTATTCCTTTGACATTGTTGTCTTACCATTGATTTGGTAAGCAACCCTATCTTTGGATGTAAACGGGACGGACGTGGGTAATTGTATAACCATGATTAGCAATGTTGCAAAGTATCTTAGCATTTTGAGGGACCAAGATAATTTTGTAAGGCAACTTAGAATAGCGTCATCGAGGGACTATGATCTTATACTTGTTTGTTCTGCCAAGATACTTCGCATGCGTAATATGGCCATTTTTTGTATAAGGAAACCAAGTGGAGAAACCCTAAGGATGCTTGTGTGCAAGGGTGTTATTTTCATGCTTTGTTTTATCTTTCATTTAGGGTTTTCTATTTGCTTTGTTTTGATCTTATCATACAAACCCTAATTACTAATCATGGCATGTAAAGCGGTAAATTGCATAATATAAAGATTACTAAGCTATTACAACAATTTTATGGGAGGGGGGATACAAATTTAAATGTGGATTTGTAAGAATGTAAACCTAAATAAATTATTACAACCAAATCGAATTTGTAGGAATATTAGAATAAATAATATACAATATTTAAATATGCAATATTATGTACATGCAAGAAAAATATTTTGTTTTATTTTCATGTGAAAAGAAATTTAAACCTAAAAATATAAGGAAAAGAAATTAATTCTTGAAAGAAAGGTTAACCCTAATTTCTATTTTAAAAGAAGATAAAGTTCTTATATACTATTTTTTATGTATTTTTTTATGTTAAAATAATAAATAATATTGTATAAAAATATAAAGTTTTATATGCAAAAATAAATATTTATAAGTATGGGATGAAAAGGAAATAAATAAATTATAATAAACATATTTTAATTATATTTTACAAGTTTATTAAGAAAATAAATGATATATATTAAAGATAAAATATATTTTTATGTGAAAAATAAAATAAAATAAAATGCAATATTATCAAAATTATATTTTTTAGGATTTTTATGCATTAAAGAAAGTATTAATAAACAAAATGAAAAAAAATAAAAATAAAAATAAAAAATAAATAAAAATGTATGGAAAATAATGGGCCAGGGGGTGTAGCAAGCAAAGTGGAGACAATATGTTTAGCAAAAAAGCTATGGCCTAACTATGGAGGCCCATCCTGCAAAAAAGACAACAAAATAAAAAAAATGGAAAAAATGTGAGAAGCAAAAGGTACCGCCAGGGTTCGAATCCAGAATATGGGTCTCACCAGCGTGCTACCTTGCCACTGGGGTGGCTATACATCCGTTGATTTAAGTGAAACGAAAATAACATAACATGAACAAGGTCCTTGCCATGTACTTCATCTTCTTCCCCAAGCTGGCCAGATGTCCTGTAACTTGCTTATCTCTCCATGAAATGAAAACTCATAACATGAAAATTGTAGCATTTTGTCTCACGATTCTAACCATATAAATCATGTAAGCTAGCAATCAAATATCAAAAAGAATTTTAAAAGCCCTAAATTTAAACCTAAATTTTTCAGAATCTTCAAGTTCAAAATTCTCTCAACTCAGGCCAAATAAATGCAAGATAAATGCATGTACAACTTCGTTGTAATGAGGACTACATTGTTTATTCACAAATTATGGCCAATGGTTGCCTGTATAAAGAGATAAAAGTTGGTATTTTTACCTCTTTCAGTTGAAATCATGGATGGAGTTGGAGTGATTTTTATGGAGGCCTGATGATTGCTTGAGCTTGCATGAACCTCCCTGAGTGTATTCCAACCTTTGCCTTGCTTTGAAAGTGTCTGAAACTCTCTGGCCAAGTCAACCTGCAAGCTTTGAAAGAAAAAATGGCAGATGATGGAGAAGGGGTTACAATATAAGGATGAGGGTCTGGACCAGTTAGATATCAAGTAGGTAAGGTGTTTTGATGATCAAGACTTGAAACGCACGAGCCAAATGAGAGATTGGTATGCTTATGCAAAAACTGCAAGTCTTGACAGTTTTCTGGTGTTTTTGAGTTTTTGAGTGTTTGAGGCTTCTAGTAATCGTGTGTTATGTTTCAATGTCTTTGTATATTAGTATAGAATCAATTTTTTTGTCAACTCTCCAACAGATTTGCAAGTTATAGGCTTTTGGCACACTTTCTTGCTTTTGAAGCAAAGTGAAGGGACAAGGCTTAACATGCTTGTACTGGCTTGCTTATGATTGGTATATACTTGTACCATTTTCTTTAGGCCTGTAAGACTTATATGTGCAAAGGAGACAGGTTCAATGCTCAATAATTGGAAAGTGGCAAAAGTTGAGCTTTTTCAAAATGGCAATGGTCATGTTATGCCATTTATGGAATTGCAACTTGGGTAATGGATCAAAGGCTTGGATCAAAGCTTTTTCAACTGAGTAAGAATTAAATTAAGGAGTAAGAAACAAGTTTGGGACCTGTAAAGCATGGATTAGACAACATAGGTACTGATTGGAACTTTGTTCTTCATGAAATGGCTTGAACCAAAAGTAAGAAATTGCCAACTTCATCTCTTCGATTCTCCCTACTCAAAAATGATCTTGAGGAGTTCTTGGACATTTTGGAAAGCTTGAAATGTTATCTATAACTCATCTTTGAAATGAATTCAAGATACCTCTTGGAACTAGGTGAAAAATTTCCATGAAGTTGTGTCCAAAACCTGCCTAAATTAGGGCAAAAATTCACTAAGTTACTTAGTTCATGAGCATGTATTCATAAATTTATATCTTGAGATCCAAGCATCTTTAGGGAAAAGTGTGTGAAGAAAAGTTGTATATTTAATGGAGGTTTACAAATTTCATGTTGGGAACTTTCTTTGAATCATTATGCATCATGGTGAAAAAATGGCCTAAATTTGAGAAAAAAATAAGAAATTTTCTATACTTAGAAAATTTTCTAAGTTAAGAAAATTTTCAAATTTAAACCCTAATCTTAAAACTTGGATTTCTTGATGAAAAAGCTTCAAATTTTGACTTGTTTTTATGAATTGTGACCCTTGGCACTTTATTTTGACCAAAAAGTCAAAGTTTGACTTTTTAGTGTATAGTTGACTTTTGATCAGTTGGCTGCAAATTTCATCTGTCAATCCAATGAAATTGCAATGTTTTGAACCATGCTATTAGATCAAGATTATGCAATTGAATCCTTGAAATCATGTTTTAACTCAATTGGTCATTTTCTAGGTCAAAAACCAGAAATTGCCCTTCCTCAATCAAAACCCTAATTTTTGACCATTTTGCCCTTTTGGTGATTTGATCAAATTTCTTGAGGAATTGTGATCCAAACTTGACCAAATGATATATATAAGCTTAATATGTTGATGTGGATAAAAAATTATGAAGTTTGACTGTAAATTGGCCATGGTTGACTTTTTTCCCAATACAGCTGATTTTTTGGTCAACTGTCCAATTGACTGATCAAAATGTGGTTCAAAGCTTGAAACTTGTCCTGAGTGATCTTAGCGATCCATAATGATGTTTGAAAGTCACATGAAGCATTGATAGTTCAAAAATCCTTGTGCAAACTCAAACCCTAATTTTGGGTCATCAGTGCATGATGAGATGCCTTGAGCTGACCAAACCCTAATCCAGTCTTGAGTCAAAGAAATCTTATGAGAAAAGTCTTGATAAATGAGAGGGAAAATTTTGGGGTACAACAACTGCCCCTATTCAATCTTCTAAACCCGAAGAGTTAGATTGGCGAGATTTGTCATTCCTGACTCGAAGGTGAGAGAATGATTGGACACTAGAGTGCCCAGAAATTTGCACTCGATGATGTATAGTTGAGAGAATGGGCTTAAAGATGCCATTTAGAGAAGTGATAGAGTCTTGTTGGAGATGGGCTTGTAGATTCCATCCAAAAATATTTGTTGAATTGTAAGTTGTAAGAATCTGAATGAGTAACAGAATGGCATATGTGTCTGGAGTGTATCTGTATTATATCTGAACTTGAATATCTGAATGAGCATCAGAAAGGCATCTGTGTATGGAGCATATATGTACTGTATCTGAAGGTTGAATCTGAATGGGTAACAGAATGGCATCCGTGTCTGGAGCGTATCTGTACTGTATCTGAATATGAATCTGAATGATTATCATGATGGCATCCTTGTCTGGAGCGTATCTGTATTGTATTTGAATCTGAATGAGTATTAGAATGGCATCCGTGTCTGGAGCGTATCTGTATTGTATCATGATTGCACCTTGTTAATGGTAGCTGTTAATCTTATCCTGAAAAGGGTAAAATGTTATCTGAAACACAAAATTACGTGTTATGAAATGTATGGTGCAATATTTGTTTTATCAATGTTTATAATATATGGATGTAATGTATGCGCATGTAAGTTGATTTACTGTATTGTTGTTTGATTGAGGAAAATAAATCCTTGAACGCTGATGTAGATTCTTCATGTCTTGAAGTTGAAGTACTGACAAAATTCTGTTGTGAGAGTAATGCCATATACTGCTTGAGAAAATCTGAGAAATTTGACGATCTCTACTGGGGATTAATAATTTGAAGTTTTAGTTCCGCTGGGGATCTAAATGACGTACTGTGGGGATTGCCTTATGGAATAGCCTAGAGACGTTTTCCTGCTCTTTCAACCTATCAGTAATTGTCTTTCGCATTTTGTTTATTTGTAAACGGTAATTATGTTCAAATGCATATGTTCATTAATGAATCATTGGACGTTTTTGCAAATAAAACACAAGTGTAAAAAAAAGACAAATAGTTGTCTGTACTTTCAAAGAGATATCTTTGTATTTAACTTTGAATAAGTATTTTGTACAAAGGAGACAATTCTTCTAGTAAGAGAATGATGCCATAAAAAGCAAGAAAAACTTTATACAAAGAAAGATAGCTATGTGTAATAATCCCATGGGGTTTCCATTCTACTATAGCCTTCGTATCTCCGAATATCTTGTCTATTTGTTGCTTCGTCCGAAGATGATTGAATTGATCAGAAACTCTGAGCTTGTCAGTGGAAGTCAATAGGTTGTCCATAAAGTGATCCGACCGGACATAGTCATACGCTTTAATTCCCTAACTTTTGCTTGGACCGCCCTCTCGGGTTTTCAGTCCACCGGGAAACCCTTTTTTGGCCAAGCCTCCCTTTCGGGTTTTCAACTTGCCAGGTGTACAGATTTTTTTATATTTTATTCCTAATTTTTGCCCGAACCTTTTTGGTTCGCCGGGATGCCCTTTTTTGCCTAGGTGTGTCAACCTAGCGGGTCTCCCATGCGTAGTATCTTTTGACTATGTCCGTGTTCGCAGGGTGTGGCAGGTCGTCACCGTCCATGGTGGTTAAGATCAATGCCCACCAGAGAAGATGTTCTTGATTACAAATGGTCCTTCATAGGTAGGGGTCC
Organism: Vicia faba; assembly: GCA_948472305.1. Classification (NCBI taxonomy): domain Eukaryota; kingdom Viridiplantae; phylum Streptophyta; class Magnoliopsida; order Fabales; family Fabaceae; genus Vicia; species Vicia faba. The sequence goes on along the minus strand of OX451740.1, from coordinate 974,405,025 downwards.
ATTTGCCCCTGGGATCGCTTTGTGGTAAGATAATGCGTTTGATCACTAGATCTCCAACTTGATATACTTGGCGTCTGACTTTCTTGTTGAAAGCCTCGATCATCCGTTTTTGATACATCTGACCATGGCAAACAACAATAAGTCTTTTTTCATCAATTAAGTTCAATTGATCAAGTCGAGTCTGGATCCAATCGTCCTCACTTAAACCTGCATCCCTCATAATCCTCAAAGAGGGGATCTGAACCTCAATAGGCAAGATAGCCTCCATGCCGTAAACCAAAGAATAGGGTGTTGCCCCAGTTGATGTGTGAGCCGTGGTACGATACCCGTAGAGAGAAAATGGTAGCATTTCATGCCAGTCCTTGTAGGTGACTGTCATTTTCTGTATGATCTTTTTAATGTTTTTATTTGCAGCTTCGATGGCACCATTCATCTTTGGCTGATAGGGGGACGAATTGTGATGCTGAATCTTGAACTGCTCGCACAAGGCGGTGATTATAGTATTGTTAAGATTTGTACCATTGTCCGTGATGATCCTCTCCGGGATACCGTACCGGCAAATAATATTTTGCTTGATGAAGCGGGCAACAACATTCGTAGTAACAGATGCGAAGGAAGCTGCTTCGACCCACTTTGTAAAATAGTCAATGGCCACTAGAATGAAGCGGTGTCCATTGGAGGCTGTAGGCTTGATCTCCCCAATCATATCGATTCCCCACATAGAAAAGGGCCAAGGAACCGTTAATACATTCAGAGGAACCAGAGGTATGTGCACCTTGTCAGCATAAATTTGACACTTATGACAGGTTCAAGAGTTTTGATAGCAGTCTGCTTCCATGGTAGACCAATAATATCCTGCCCGTAGGATTTTCTTCGCCATCGTATGCCCACTGGAGTGAGTGCCAAAAGTACCTTCATGTAATTCAGCCATGATCTTTTCAGCCTCAATCTTATCCATACACTAGAGCAGAATGGAGTCATGATTGCGTTTGTATAGGATGCCATTACTCAGGAAGAACTTAGCAGAGAATCTCCTTAAGAACTTTTTATCATTGATTGAAGCTCCTTCTGGATATTCTTGAGCCTCGAGATACCTCTTGACTTCATGAAACCAAGGTTGGTCCACTACCTCTTCAGTGTTAATCTCGTGACAGTGTGCTGGTTCATCCATTCGTTCAATGGTGATTTGGGGAGCCTCGTTATCCCAATTAAGTTTAAACATAGATGAAATTATGGCTAGAGCGTCTACTAGCTGATTTTCTTCTCGTGGGAAGTGCTCGAAGGTGATCTCATCAAAATGTGGAAGCAATGTCAAAACACGTTCTTTGAAAGGGATAAGATTTGGGTGCTTAGTATCCCAATCTCCTTTGATCTAGCTGATGACCAAAGTTGAATCTTCGAATACATCTAAGGATTTGATTCCCAAATCTATGGCAGCCCTGAAACCAAAGATGCATGCTTCGTATTCTGCCATGTTGTTCATACAGTTGAAGCAAAGTCTGGAAGTAAAGGGAGTATGACACCCTTCCGGAGATATGAGTATAGCACTGATACCATTACCGAGTGAATTGGATGCCCCATCAAAGAACAGGGTCCATTGGGATCCTTGTTCAGGTCTGTCATATGGTCTGATTTCTTCACAGTTGTCTAATGTCATGATGTCTTCATCCGGGAATTCAAATTTCATGGACTGATAATCTTCTACAGCTTGATGAGCAAGATGATCAGCTAGCACACTGCCCTTTATAGCTTTATGGGTAGTGTACTGTATGTCATATTATGTTAGGATCATCTGCCATCTAGCTATCCTCCCAGATAGAGCAGGCTTTTCGAAGATGTACTTTATCAGATCCATCTTAGATATCAACAAAGTAGTATGAGTCAAGATATATTGTCTTAGCCGGCGAGCAGCCCATGCTAGAGCACAAAAAGTTTTCTCGAGCAGTGAATATCTGGTTTCACAGTCGGTAAACTTTTTTCTCAGGTAGTAAATAACGTGCTCTTTTCGGCCATACTCATCATGCTACCCCAATACACACCCCAATGAGTTCTTTAAAACGGTCAGATACATGATCAGTGGTCTTCCCTCGACTGGTGGCATCAAAACAGGAGGCTCTTGTAAGTACTCTTTGATCTTGTCAAAAGCAATTTGGCATTCATCATTCCATCCGACTACTTGATCTTTCTTCAATAGTTTGATGATTGACTCACAAGTAGCTGTCAGGTGAGAAATGAATCTGGCAATATAGTTCAGGCGTCCCAAGAATCCTCTGACTTCTTTCTCAGTACGAGGAGCAGGCATTTCTTGTATCGCTTTAACCTTGGCAGGATTAACCTCGATACCTTTGTTGCTAACAACAAAGCCTAGGAGTTTACTGGACCGCACCCCGAATGTGCACTTGTTTGGATTCAACCTTAGTTTATACTCCTTCAATCTCTTAAACAACTTTTGTAGGTGATCAAGGTGCTCCTCTTCAGTTTGTGATCGAGCTATCATATCGTCTACGTAGACCTCTATTTCATGATGTATCATGTCATGAAACAAAGCTACCATGGTACGCTGATAGGTTGCCCCAACATTCTTCAGTCCGAATGGCATCACTTTGTAGCAGAATGTGCCCCACTGTGTGACAAATGTAGTTTTCTCCATGTCCCCAGGTGCCATTTTGATTTGGTTATAACCTGAGAATCCGTCCATGAAGGAAAATACTTTGTGCTGGGCCGTATTGTCAACCAGGATATCAATGCGGGGAAGTGGAAAATCATCTTTAGGGCTGGCCCTATTTAAATCTCGATAATCCATGCACATTCGTACTTTGCCGTCCTTTTTAGGCACGGGGACAATGTTGGCAACCCATTGAGGATAAGAAGTGACGGCCAAGAATCCATCATTTAATTGTTTCATGACTTCCGCTTTGATCTTCTCTGACATGTCAGGTCTCATGCGGCGAACTTTTTGTTTTACTGGTGGACAGTCTTCTCTTGTGGGTAGACGATGTACCACGATGTCTGTATCAAGTCCTGGCATGTCTTCGTATGACCAGGCAAAGATCTCAACATAATCATGCAATAGCTGAATTAGACGCTCCTTGACACTCGGCTCTAGATTGGAACCCACCTTAATTTCCTTTTTATCCTCCTTGGAACCCAAGTTGATTGTATCCACCGGTTCCTCATGAGGCTGGATAGCTCTTTCCTCTTGTTGTAGTAGTCTGGCCAATTCCCTTGGTACTTCACAATCTTCCTCACCTTCGTCTTCGGCTTGGTAGATTAGATCTTCAGAGTCACTAAAGGCCATAGCAGTATCGTTACCCACGGGATCCGGAATGGAGGGGTACCTGCATTTGTGAGTGTGGGTGTGTGTAAGGGTATAGCCATCTTTAAACAATAAAATGTAAAAGAAAGACAATGAGCACAAAAGGTTTGTATATGAAAAAACATCCATGATTCATTGAATGTCATATGAAGATGAAATAAAAACCCTTACAAATGGACCATTGCGTCTCGGGTAAGACACAAGGTTTTAAATGTGCGAATTGTTTGTGAATATTACAAGTCCAACAGAAATGTAAAAGATAAATTACTGAGATATGAAAGTTATTGGGACAAAGTCGCTGGCTTCCCAATTGTGAAGTCCTTCGTTGACAGTAGGAAATATCAAATCCTCCAAGCTGCAATCTTCTTCACCATCTTCCACGGTGTTGACCTCTCGGTTGCTAATCTTCAGAGGTGGCCCTCCAGCATGGGCACGACGCACAGCCTTCTAAGCATTTGAAGTAAACCCTAAGCCAAACTTGTCAGATTTATACGTAATGTCTGGAAGTTGCCCCCAGATGGTGCATTCACCCTCCTCTACTACTGCCTTGGCGTCCTTTAGAGATGACATCCGAAGCAGAAGTCTTGTGGTCTTAGGGATCTGGGATGTCGTCTTGGTTACTGCTACCTCTTGAGAGACTTCTTCGAAATGTTGAAAAGGAGTATCAATGAACTCGCCATCCAACTCCACATACCGAAAAGAATTTAGGTGGATAATCATGTACTCTTCCTCTCCGTGGACAGTGATAATATTTCCATGGACCGGGTATTTCAGCATCTGGTGTAGTGTAGAGGTAATAGCACCGACATTATGGATCCAGGGCCGTCCTAGCAGACAGGAGTAAGAGGGGCGGATGTCCATTACATAGAAAGTTGAGTTGAAAGTCTGAGTTCCCACCTTTATGGGGATGTTCACCTCCCCGTGGACCATCCTCTTTGAGCCATCAAATGCTCTCACGACTATGTTACTGGGTTTCAATGTTAGTCCTTCGCAATCCAATATGTTGAGAGCTTTCTTCGGTAAAATGTTCAAAGATGAGCCAGTGTCCACCAAGACGTGGGCCAGAGTTGTTCCTCTACATTCCACAGAGACATGTAATGCCTCATTGTGCTTTCTCCCTCTTGGTGTCAAATCAACATCAGAGAAGCCTAGGCCATTATCAGCTATCAAGCTGGCCACACAATCTTGGAATTGGTCAGCAGACGTCTCTTGTGGCACATGGGCTGTCTTCAGAAACTTCACCAGAGCTTTCGCATGTGCCTCAAAACACAGCAACAATGCTAGCATGGATATTTTGGAGGGAGTTTTCCCCAACTGTTCAACCACGTCATAGTCACTCTTCTTTATTATCCCCAGGATCTCTTCCATTTCCTTCTTGAAGGTTTCGGGGATACTCAGTGGTTGAGCCTTCATCCGGACAGGCTCTTCTTGAATACTTTTTCCTCGAATTTCAGTAGTAGAAATGTTGGTAGGGATAACAACAGGGGTTGTGTCGTATTTTCCAGTAGGAGCACTTGCAAATATGATTATTGGTATGGAGGTAACCTTTGGAACAGCCACGGGTCTAAAAACTGCCTTTGGAGGGGTAATTTCTGGAGAGAAGATTCTACCGCTACGGGTAATCTTACTGGTTCTGGAAATGTTTCTAATGTCGGAGTCTTCTTCTTCGGAGCTCATCTCTTTGGCGGCCAGTCCGTCTTGTTTGATACCATGGTAGTAGATGTCTCCACCATAATTCCACGACACTGTTTTGTCTGATTCATACGGGACTGGCTCGGGAATTGTGATTATAAGAGTAGTTTTTGGAACCGATGTAATCCTAACAGGTCTTTTGGGGACCCTGGAAGGATTGGAGGAGATGGTTATGATTGAAACGTCTTCAATAGGAACAGGTGAAACGGGAGCATTTTCAAACAGAATCTCTTGGTTGTCTATCAAGCATTGAATACCTGTCTTCAACAAAGGGCAAACAGTTGGTGAGGATAAGCAAAGATGGAAGTCTTCATTACAACCTGGGAATACACCAACTTTCAACAAGTTTATCTTAATGATTGGGAGCGGAGTCAAGAGTTCATCAACTGTGGTAACAAACAAATCTTCTTCGATAGCATTGGTGTTGTGACCATGCCTAGGCATAGGAGCGGAAATGAAATTTGGTTTCTCGGGCGCATCAAACTCAATATCTTTTGCATCTATAAGGTCTTGAATTTTTTTTTCAAAGCCCAACAGCTGTTAGTGTCGTGACCCGGACTTTCGGAATGATATGCACATCTGGCATTTGGGTGATAATAAGGGGACGCAGTGTTGGGATTCTTTGGAGCTTCCTTTAAAGTTGCTAGATTATATTTCAAAAGATGTGGTAAAACCTGGGCTAGAGTCATATTAATTCTGGTGAATTACCGGACTGGCCTTTCCACCCTCGGTTGGTTACTTCTTGGTTGATCAAATGTAGGCTTTGGGATCATAACGGCCCCTACCATTCGTCGGTGTTTAGCTCTCCCTTGATTCCTTTGTGGATAAACAACAAATACCTCCTTCTTCCCAGTGAAAGGCTTTCTCACAGCTGTAGAGGCGGGCGAATCCTTCTGAATCTTTCCACTTTTTATGCCAGCTTCCACTCTCTCTCCGGTTAATATTAACTTAGTAAACCCAGCAGATGAGCTCCCAATCAAATGGTTGAAGAAAGGGCCAGATAGAGTGCCTAAGAACATATCCACCAACTCCATTTCAGACAGATGGGGTTTCACTCTCCCAGCTAGATTTCTCCATTTCTGCGCGTAATCTTTGAAACCCTCATTTGAAGCCATAGCCATGCTCTGAAGTTGAGTACGGATAGGCGCCAAATCTGCATTATACTGGTATTGTTTAAGAAAGTTGCGGCAAGGTCTTCCCAGTTGTGGACGTCGGACCTTTCTAATTGGTAAAACCAATCGAGTCGTGTTCCAGATAGGCTATCTTGGAAAAAATGCACCCACGGGTCTTTATCGGCAGAGTGCGGTTGAATCTTTCTCACATATGATCAGAGGTGCATCTTAGGACATGACACCCCATCATATTTTGCAAACAAAGGCAGTTTCAACTTTGGTGGGATCACAATTCCTGATACTATCCCCAATTCTTCAAAGTCTAGACTTGGTACCCTATGTATTTCCATAGGGCTCAAACGCTCTTCAAGATGTCTGTACTTATCATCCGCTGGAGGATACTGTTCCTCAGAGTTGTCTTCCCCTTCTTCCTCCTCTTCATATTCTGACGGAACTGCTGTTTCTTTTCCTTTCCCTTCTCCTTCATCAGATGTTACTGTGAAATTCAAGGTTCTTCTAGTTTTTCCTTGAAACCATCTCCCCATGATTACAACACCAGTTGGTTTCTTCTCTTTCTTCTTTTTCTCTTTGGCCAACAGAGTATTCAACTCCTCTTGTCCTTTGGCCAGGGTTGTGAGTAATTGTTGAAACTACATGTTTTGAGCCTGAAGATCTTTTACTGTCTGTTCGAGATCCATCTTACTGAAATAAACAGTAGAGAGATGAGGAAACTTGTTGAAAAAGACCTATTTATGTTATGATGAATGATATGTACACATGCAATGCTTTCAAGGATTTAAAAATTCAAATTCATTTTAAACAAAAATAAACACACGTTATATTAATAAAATAAAGTTTGAGTACATCAATGCCCCTCGGGAAAAATAATACAACACTCTAAGATAAAAAAGTAGTGCGCATCCTCTTTGGTGCTATGTAGGCATTTAGAGTCTGCTCCTTATGAAGTAGCCTAGTGAGTTCCAAAACCTTCTTCTCGCTTGCGTAGAATTGGGCTTCGAAAGTATCTCGCTCTCCTTTGAGTTGTATCCAATCCCTTTGTAGGTCTTCAAGAGATGTGGGCATATCAGGGTGTAGGATAGTGTATGGAACTTCTCCTTCCTTAACAGGCTCAAAGATTACTGGGAGAATGGAAGGATAAGGCATCATAAGACTTTGAGCGCGGGTTCTTACCCACTTAAGGTAAGGCTCAAGAGGGATGGAATTATTGTGTCCCAAAGTCTTGATATCCACCTTTTTTAGCATCCTCCAAGCTCAGATAAATCTCTGGCGAAGACCTTGATTGTCGTTGTCGTAGTCGAATACCAAACCTTGAATCAACATCTCGTGCGGGCCATCCCTTCGGGCATAACCAAACTGTCTTAGAGCTAAACATGGGTTGTAGGTGATGCCTCCCCTAATGCCATGTAGAGTGACATTAGGGAATTCCCCACAATGGTCAACAATGATAACATTCTCTTTGGATCGAGAGCACCAATGAATATCTGAATGTTTGAGCGTCATTAACCATTGTGACCACCTTAATCCTTGCTCATTTTTTAAGACTGATTGAGGAAGATGAGAGATAAACCATCTTGCCAGGAGAGGAGTGTAACACATAAGGACACCTATTTTCCTCATTGTGCGATTGTGAAAAGAGTGTAGGATATCCCCTAGCAAAGTAGGCACCAAATTGCGTGATATGAAGATTTTGACAGTACTCACATCTATGAGTTGGTCAGGATTAGGAAACAAGACCATCCCATAGATAAGAAGAGCCACAATTTCCTCAAATGTTTGCAAGTCTAAGGAATTCCAACAGCTTTGGGCCTTCTCAAACAGAAACTTTGCTAAGAAGCCTTTGACACCACTTCTAGTTTCCCAATGGGTTGTGACATCAGATGAGTGCAAGTGTAGAGCTTGAGCAATCTCTTCTGGCTTTGGATCTCTTTCCGTACCGTTGAAAGGTAGTTGATTGAGAATGGGAATCCTCAAGAGTTGATAGAATTCTTCCAGAGTGGGCACAAGCTGATAGTCAGGAAATATGAAGCAATGATGTAAAGGGTCAAAGAACTGGAAGAGCACCTTTATCATATCCTCCTCTGTGTTAGATGTGACCAAGCTCAGTAGACGGCCATGCCTCTCGGTGAATGGAGAGTTCTCAGGGATCCTTGAAGCTAGCTCCTTGAGTTGTGGAGGAATTCTTACAAGGTTGATTTGGATAGTTTTCCTGCAGAGTGAATCCATATCCTACAATACAAGAACAAAGATGAATCTCCAAAATCCTTGAAATGGTTAGTGAATGCATATGATGTTCATGATGTCCATGATGTTATGTACAAGTATGCATATACAAGCAAAGCAAACAAGTTCTTAGTTTAGGCTTGCATGGGGTTTTTATAGGTAAGTACCCTCTTGAAGTTTAGTTGGCTCAACATGTCCTAATTATAGTAACCGGGTTCTAAGGAGCTCAATACCATTGGATTGTTTCCTTGGTCATTGTTTCAGCTCAAGCCTCTTTAATGACGACCGAAATATCCCAAGAAACCAAACCTCAATGAGTGTAGTATCGAGTATCTACCAACTTCGGACTGCACCAAAGCCGGTCATCTCACTACATCCTAAAGGCCAAGTTGGTCAAGTAAAGGGTTCTAGAAGTTTATTAGTGCTTCATGACATCACTCAGCGGCCCTGTATTCTCTTTGATTGACTCAAAGGCTACGAGTACCCACAAATATGTCACACTAACATAGCTATTTCTTAGACCATATCGGTATACCCCGCACAGTTTCCACAACATATTGCTATTTACCTATAATGTTTCACAAATCCGGGTGGAGGATTCAAACCCAAACAAAGAACCATAATGTAAAGCAAACAAGTCAAACAATGTAAGCAAATAAATGTGATCTAAACCTTAAGGTAACCCCACTTTTATAAAAATCCCCAGCAGAGTCGTCAGTTGTGTGATATGGTGGGAGAACTGACTTGAGGGTTTTGCGTTTTATCGCAAAATGTTGCGGTTAGAAATAGTCGCCACCGACTTTTCTTTTATCCAAAAGGAAAGGAGAAAAAGCACAGGAAAGACCTTTGAGATGTTTTCTTGAGTTCGGGGGTAGATTATGAAAAAGGAAGGTATTAGCACCCTTTTCATCCATGGTTTTCCATGGGATCTTAGTTACTTGCTAGATCACTTGCTTTTGTTGTTTGAAAATGTGTTTGGTGTGGTTTTGAAAGTATTTTGTAAAAGAGGCCATTCGTTTAGGCAATCTTTGTAATAATTCTCATTCGTAAGAATGTATACAAAGATATTTCTCTTTTGAAAATGTTTTCAATGTTTGTAAGATGTTTTTGAAATATGTGTGTTTATTTTGAAAATAGCAAGGATAGTTGTTTGAAAATAGAGAAAGTAACTAGAAGTAATCTGCCTACTCAAGTGTCTTTCTTATGCATTTTCTATTCCTTTGACATTGTTGTCTTACCATTGATTTGGTAAGCAACCCTATCTTTGGATGTAAACGGGACGGGCGTGGGTCATTGTATAACCATGATTAGCAATGTTGCAAAGTATCTTTGCATTTTGAGGGACCAAGATCATTTTGTAAGACAACTTAGAATAACGTCATCGAGGGACTATGATCTTATACTTGTTTGTTTTACCAAGATACTTCACATGCGTAATATGGCCATTTTTTGTATAAGGCAACCAAGTGGAGAAACCCTAAGGATGCTTGTGTGCAAGGGTGTTATTTTCATGCTTTGTTTTGTCTTTCATTTAGGGTTTTCTATTTGCTTTGTTTTGATCTTATCATACAAACCCTAATTACTAACCATGGCATGTAAAGCGGTAAATTGCGTAATGTAAAGATTACTAAGCTATTACAACAATTTTATGGGAGGGGGGAATACAAATTTAAATGGGGATTTGCAAGAATGTAAACCTAAATAAATTATTACAACCAAATCGAATTTGTAGGAATATTAGAATAAATAATATACAATATTTAAATATGCAATATTATGTACATGCAAGAAAAAGATTTTGTTTTGTTTTCATGTGAAAAGAAATTTAAACCTAAAAATATAAGGAAAAGAAATTAATTCTTGAAAGAAAGGTTAACCCTAATTTCTATTTTAAAAGAAGATAAAGTTCTTATATACTATTTTTTATGTATTTTTTTATGTTAAAATAATAAATAATATTGTATAAAAATATAAAGTTTTATATGCAAAAATAAATATTTATAAGTATGGGGTGAAAAGGAAATAAATAAATTATATTAAACATATTTTAATTATATTTTACAAGTTTATTTAGAAAATAAATAATATATATTAAAGATAAAATATATTTTTATGTGAAAAATAAAATAAAATAAAATGCAATATTATCAAAATTATATTTTTTAGGATTTTTATGCATTAAAGAAAGTATTAATAAACAAAATGAAAAAAAAAACAAATAACAAATAAATAAATAAAAATGTATGGAAAATAATGGGCCGTGGGGTGTAGCAAGCAAACTGGAGACAGTATGTTTAGCAAAAAAGCTATGGCCCAACTATGGAGGCCTATCCTGCAAAAAAGACAACAAAACAAAAAAATGGAAAAAATGTGAGAAGCAAAAGGTAGCGCCAGGGTTCGAACCCAGGACATGGGTCTCACCAGCGTGCTACCTTGCCACTGGGGTAGCTATACATCCGTTGATTTTAGTGAAACAAAAATAACATAACATTAACAAGGTCCTTGCCCTGTACTTCATCTTCTTCTCCAAGCTGGCCAGATGTCCTGTAACTTGCTTATCTCTCCATGAAAATGAAAATTCATAACATGAAAACTGTAGCATTTTGTCTCACGATTCTAACCATATAAATCATGTAAGCTAACAATCAAAGATCAGAAAGAATTTTAAAAGCCCAAAATTTAAACCTAAATTTTTCAAAATCTTCATGTTAAAAATTCTCTCAACTCAGGCCAAATAAATGCAAGATAAATGTATGTACAGCTTCGTTGTAATGAGGACTACATTGTTTATTCACAAATCGTGGCTAATGGTTGCCTGTATAAAGAGATAAAAGTTGAGATTTTTACCTCTTTCAGTTGAAATCGTGGATGGAGTTGGAGTGATTTTTATGGAGGCCTGATGATTGCTTTAGCTTGCTTGAACCTCCCTGAGTGTATTCCAACCCTTGTCTTGCTTTGAAAGTGTCTGAAACTCTTTGGCCAAGTCAACCTGCAAGCTTTGAAAGAAAAAATGGCAGATGATGGAGAGGGGGTTACAGTACAGGGATGAGGGTCTGGATCAATTAGATATCAAGTAGGTAAGGTGTTTTGATGATCAAGACTTGAAACGCACGAGCCAAATGAGAGGTTGGTATGCTTATGCAAAAACTGCAAGTCTTGGCAGTTTTCTAGTGTTTTTGAGTTTTTGAGTGTTTGAGGCTTCTAGTAATCATGTGTTATGTTTCAATGTCTTTGTATATTAGTATAGAATCAGTTTTTTTGTCAACTCTCCAACAGATTTTCAAGTTATAGGCTTTTGCACACTTTCTTGCTTTTGAAGCAAAGTGAAGGGACAAGGCTTAACATGCTTGTACTGGATTGCTTAGGGTTGGTATATACTTGTACCATTTGCTTTAGGCTTGTAAGACTTATATGTGCAAAGGAGAAAGGTTCAATGCTCAAGAATTGGAAAGTGGCAAAAGTTGAGTTTTTCAAAATGGCAATGGTCACTTTATGCCATTTATGGAATTGCAACTTGGGTAATGGCTCAAAGCCTTGGATCAAAGCTTTGTAAACTGAGTAAGCATTAAATTAAGGAGTAAGAAACAAGTTTGGGACCTGTAAATCATGGATTAAGCAGCATAGGTATTGATTGGAACTTTGTTCTTCATGAAATGGCTTGAACCAAAAGTGAGAAATTGCCAACTTCATCTCTTCGATTCTCCCTACTCAAAAATGATCTTGAGGAGTTCTTGGATATATTGGAACTCTTGAAATGTTCGCTATAACTCATATTTGAAATGAATTTCAAGATACCTCTTGTAACTATGAGAAAAATTACCATGAAGTTGGGTCCAAAACCTGCCTAAATTAGGGCAAAAATTCACTAAGTTACTTAGTTCATGAGCATGTATTCATAAATTTATATCTTGAGAACCAAGCATCTTTAGGGAGAAGTGTGTGAAGCAAAGTTGTAGATTTCATGGAGGTCTACAACTTTCATGTTGGGAACTTTCTCTGAATCATTATGCATCATGGTGAAAAAATGGCCTAAAGTTGAGAAAAAATAAGATTTTCTATACTTAGAAAATTTTCTAAGTTAAGAAAATTTTCAAATTTAAACCCTAATCTTCAAACTTGGATTTATTGATGAACAAGCTTCAAATTTTGACATGTATTTATGAATTGTGACCCTTGGCACTTGATTTTGACCAAAAAGACAGAGTTTGACTTTTCAGTGTATAGTTGACTTTTGATTAGTTGGCTGCAAATTTCATCTGTCAATTCAATGAAATTGCAATGTTTTGAACCATGATATTAGATAAAGATGATGCAATTGAATCCTTGAAATCATGTTTTAACTCAATTGGTAATTTGCTAGGTCAAAAACCAGAAATTGCCCTTCCTCAGTCAAAACCCTAATTTTTGACCATTTTGCCCTTTTGGTGATTTGATCAAATTTCTTGAGGAATTGTGATCCAAACTTGACCAAATGATATATATAATCTTAATATGTTGATGTGGATCAAAAATTATGAAGTTTGACTGTAAATTGGCCATGGTTGACTTTTTTCCCAATACAACTGATTTTTAGGTTAACTGTCCAATTGACTGATCAAAATGTGGTTCAAAGCTTGAAACTTGTCCTGAGTGATCTTAGGAATCCATAATGATATTTGAAAGTCACATGAAGCATTGATAGTTCAAAAATACTTGTGCAAACTCAAACCCTAATTTTGGGTCATCAGTGCATGATGAGATGCCTTGAGCTGACCAAACCCTAATCCAGTCTTGAGTCAAATAAATCTTATGAGAAAAGTCTTGATAAATAAGAGGGAAAATTTTGGGGTACAACACTGGGTATTAAAGTTTCCATTGACCTGAGAATCAAATTCCTGAGCGTATATGGGGATTCATCCTTAGTAATCAGTCAGTTCAAATGAGAATGGGATACGAAGCATCTGAATCTTATCCCTTACCCAGAACATGTCCTAACCTTGATTTCGTACTTTGAAGAGATCACTTTTGAGCATATCCCAAGAGAAGAAAATCAGTTAGCAGACGCCTTATCTACCATGTCATTCATGTTCAAACTCAGATGGGACAAGGAGCTCCTAAAGTTACCATTGAAAGATTCGACGAACCGACACACTGCTATGAAATTGATACTAATGGAGTAGAAGAAAAACCTTGGTTTCATGAAGTAAAAAGGTGCCTTGAAGCTCAAGAATACCCTGAAGGGGCATCGATCAATGACAAGAAATTTCTATGGAGGTTCTTGGCTAAGTTCTTCTTGAGCAATAGAATTTTATACAAGCGTAATCATGGTTCAACTCTATGTCGTTATATGGACAAGAAGGAAGCAGATAAAATTATGGAGGATATGCACGAAGGCATATTTTGGTAGTCACTCTAATGGGCATACTATGGATAAGAAAATCTTGAGAGTAGGTTACTATTGGTCGACTATGGAAACCGACTGTCACCACCACTCGAGAACTTATAATAAGTGCCAGATCTATGCTAATAAAGTTCATGTGCCTCTGGTACCTTTGAATGTCATGACTGCTCTATGGTCATTCACAATGTGGAGAATTAATATGATCGGAGAAATCAAGCCTACTGCTTCTAACGGACATAGTTTCATTCTCGTTGCCATTGACTACTTCATAAAATAGGTTGAAGCATCCTCATTCTCCTCTGTCACTAAGAATGTGGTAGCTCGATACGTTAAGCATAACCTCATCTGTAGGTATGGTATCCTCAAGAGAATCATCACAGCTAATGGTACAAACCTCAACAATACTATGATCGCTGAACTCTGCACGTAATTCAAGAACAAGCGCCATAACTCTTCTCTGTATCGACCAAAGATGAATGGCGCAATGGAAGCCGCCAACAAGAATGTTAAGAAGATTATACAGAAGATGGTTGTGACTTACAAAGACTGGTACAAGATGTTACCATTTGTTCTTCATGGCTATCGCACTTCAGCGCAAACATCAACTGAGGCAACCTCATTCTCTCTGGTCTATGGCATGGAAGTTGTCTTACCTGTCGAGATTCAGATTCCTTCTCTGAGGATTATGAAAGACACAGACTTAGACAAAGACGAGTGAATTCAGACTAGACTAGACCAGTTGAATCTGATTGACGAAAAGAGGTTGCGACTGTCTGTTATGGTCAGATGTATCAGAAATGTATGATCAAGGCGTTCAACAAGAAAATCAAGAATCAGGTATATCAGGCTGGTGACTTGGTAATAAAGCACATCATTCTACCGCAAGGTGATCCCAATGGAAAACAGACGCCCACCTATAAAGGGCCATTTGTTGTCAAGAAGGTGTTTTCGGGTGGTGCTATGATACTAACCACCATGGATGGGGAAGTTTCTTGCACACTGTGAACACGGACATAGTCAAAAGATACTACGCATGAAAACGACCCGCTAGGTTGACTTTCCTAGGAAAAAATAAGGGCATCCTGGTGAACCAAAAGGGTTCAGGAAAAAATTAGGGATATATATAAAAGATTGTACACCCGACAAGTCGAAAACCTGAAAAGGCGGCTTGGGCAAGAAAGGGTATCTTGGTGGACTGAAAACCCGAAAGGGCGGTCCAGTCAAAAGTTAGGGATTAAAAGCGTACGAATATGTCCCGTTGAATCACTTACTGCAAGCTTTGTTACCAAAGTTAAAGGATCAGTTCAGTAAACTTCTTCCAACAACAAGGGATGAGATGTTCGTGACATAGGGGAAATAGCAGATTTGGAACCCAACGAGATCATTTCCACATAGCTATATGTTTTGTTTTCACTTTGTACTCTTTTTATTTCACGACAATTTCCTCTTACTAAGATTTATGTCTCTGTGTACAAAATCGTCTGTTTATAAGAAATTATCAATGCAAGTACACCTTAAAATTCAAACTTTCTGTCTTTTTTATTTTTCTTGTTTTTTTTGCAAAAACGTCCAATGACTAAAATTAAATGAATAGATGCATATGAGCACGATTAATTGTTAACAAATATATGCATAAAAATAGGAATAAGCATTTACTAAGGACTCTAGGAGTTGGGGTAACGTTCAAGCCGTCTTCAAATCCCCACAGAGCTACTTCCATGAGATTATCCCCACAAAGTAATCTTCACAAATTCATCTTCAATAAAGATACATTCCCCGCAATTTCCCTGACAGATCTTTCCCAGCAATATCACCAATCTATGGAGTTTCAATCAATACAGTTCATGGAAATTCTCTTTCCCAGCTGAGCTTATTCCTCCATAACTGTAAAACCTACTGCGGATTTCTTATCTCCAACAGAGCTTGTTTCATAAACAGAGTATTTCTCCGTCAAACAAGGTTTATTTCCCCAGCAGGGTTTATTTCCCCAACAGATTATAGTTCCCCTAACTTAAATCTATTTCTCGAATGGCTATGAATCACCGACAAAATTCCTTCCCAGTGAAGTCGCCACTATCCCCAGAGAGTTGCTACAAAACTTGGAATCATACCAGATATCAGTCAACTTTATCCTAACCAGATGAGTCGAAAGGTTATCCATCTCTTTTATCCCCAGTCAGGGTATATAAGAATTATCCTCCCCAGACGAGTCGGAAGGTTATCCATCTCTTTTATCCCCAGTCAGGGTATATAAAAATAAAACTCCCCAGTTGAGAGATGATCGACTAATGTTCCTAAACTCTTCTCTTCAAACAGAAGTTGAAATTCCCCAGTGGAGTTTCCTCAAACAGTAAACAGGAATCCCCAGCAGAATCATTCTAGACAAGGTCGAAGATAACACGTTTTCTTCATCCCTAGCACCAGTTGGGGATTCATTTTCCCCGCAAATTGTCATATGAAACTATTGATACACTTCCAATAACATTTCACATTCAGACGTCATTTATAGCATATGCATACGAAACACATATGGCACATTCTCATTTATTTTGAGAACATCATTATGCAATGCATTTCATACATCATGACATTGCATACAACTAACTCTTTATCTTTTCAGGTAGAGTTCGCAAACAAAATAATATCATCAACAATTCTCAATTGGGTCCATGATTAATTCCTGAAACAATACGAGGCAACTACCTCTACGGCCAACAAAAAGTAGGTTCCAGATTAATTCTCGAAACAAGACGGTGAAACTATTTATACAACCAAACAAAGATTAACTCCCGAAACAAGACGGGGAAACTATATTTCTTTATGGTCATATGAAGATCAATTCCCGAAACAAGACGGGGTGACTATCTTTATCACCAACTGGTATGAACTCCCGAAATAGGACAGGTTTACCAACAAAAACAAATTGTAGATCAATTCCCAAAATAGGACGGGGTGACTATCTACATGACGAACACTTCCTTCAAAGACTTTTTTTGGCTAAGATTAAATAAACCATAAATTTATTATGATACTTCTCCCAGTTAGAGACGGACGCAAACATCTTCTGGCTCAGATTAAATCAAACTTAGATTTATTATGATACTTCTTCCAGTAGACTTTTTCTGGCTCAGATTAAATCAATCATAGATTTATTCTGATACTTCTCCTAGTTAAAGACGGATGCAAACATCTTCTGGCTCAGATTAAATAAAGCATAGATTTATTCTGATACTTCTTCCAGTAGACATTTTCTGGCTCAGATTAAATCAACCATAGATTTATTTTGATACTTCTTCCAGTAGATATTTTCTGGCTCAGTTTAAATCGAGCGTAGATTTATTCTGATACTTCTTCCAGTTGAAGTCGAGCACAGACTTAGTATAAGTTCTATCCACAATTACTTTGTATGGCATCTATAAGCCCATCTCTGACAACTCTCCATCATCTCTCCAAATGGTATCTTTAAGCCCATTCCCGGTATAATCAACCAATGACGTTACTTCGTTCACCGACTATGCAAATTTCTGGGCACTTAAGTGTTCAATCATCTTTTACCTTCAAGTCACGAATGGCGGACATGTCAATCTAACTCTTAAAGTTTAAGAATATTGAACATGGGAAGCTATTGTACCCCAAAATGTTCCCTCCCATTTTCTATACAATTTGATTCAAGATACCTTATCATGCTCCTAAAGTTCTCAAGTACTCAATACTACTCAAAAAGTTGATCAGACAAACTCACCTCCAAAGCAAGGGTCTTCAAATAGGGTTTGGTGTTTCTCAAAGAATATTGGTATGCAAGGGTCTCAAATGACTTTCATGGTTCATCATAGGTCCTCAACAATTCTTATGTCAAGTTTCAAGCCTTGCATCACAAGTTTGCTCAGTCAATTGCTTAGATGACTGAAAATCAACTGTATTGCGTAAAAAGTCAATTATGGTCAACATACAATCAAACTTCAAGATTTTTTGTCAACATTAATTTTTTTAGGTGATATGCATTATTTTATCAAATTTTGACCATGATTCCTCAAGGAAAGCCCTCAACTCATTAAAGGTCGGAAAATTGTCAAATTAGGGTTTTGATTGAAGATGACTGATCATTGACTTTTGACCTAGTGCATGACTTAATAGTTTGAAGTATGATCTCAAGGACTCAAATAAAACATCTTGACATAAGTAAATGGCTCAAGACATTTCCAAATATGTAAGTTATTGACAGTTGAAAATTTGAATTAATTGATAAAAGCCAACAGTTACAAAAGTGAAACTTTGACTTTTGATCAACATTGGAATTCAAAAATCAAGAATCATCAATTTATTCAAAGCTATAAAACATGATTATAAAAAATCAAGAAATTCAACAAAAGTCAAAAGTCAATATTTTCAAACACTTAGAAAAAAATTCAAGTGTTTTGTACCTAAAAAACCCTAACTTCACAAGCAAGTTTCCTCAAGATACAAGTTGATTCAAGGAAAACTTTCAACAGAAATTTTAGGGATTGATGAATTCTACAACTTTGATAGTGTTGGGCGATCCTCAAAAATTGATTAATTTAAGAGATATGAGCCCATGAAGTTCTGATTATTTTTACCCAACACTTAGAAAAAAATTCTAAGTGTTTTGTTCTTAACAAAGTCACTACTTTATGGCCATTTTTCACTAAGATCCAAATTGATTTGGCAAAAACTCAAAACATGAAAGTTGTATATCTTGATTCAAGATTTCCAAAATGTCCAAGAACATATTTTTATCATACTTGAGATAGGACATTCGAAGATATAAAGTTGGGCATCCATTCTTGAATTTCAAGTCATTTTGTGAAGAACTCAAGAGCAAATCTCATAACCTTATCATTCAATCTCACTTTTCAGGCCATGTTACTTCTAAATATCCACATAATCAAAGATTTACACAAAATTATGGTGCATTACACAAATATTTAAAGCTTTATCCACTTGATCATACCATTTTTAGATGAAATTGCAAAAAGCTCCATATCCATTTGCATAAAGATCACTTTAATCACAAAGTCCACTCCTTGAGCCTCTAACTTATTTCTTCTGATCACACTCAACATGAATGCTCAGAAGCAATATCTCTAAGCCTACCAACCACGTTATTGATGCAATGGAACAACGATTTTCACACAAACTTGGTTGTTTCACCTCAACCAAACCAAAACTCTATCACTTGCAAACCTGGCCATCTCATTATCTCTAACATTTTTCTATAAATATAGAGCTCATTTGCAAGCCATAGCACGATGAGACAAGCCCTATAACCCTCTCAAACTCTCCCAAATTAGAATTGGCTTCAAAAACTCCATTTTTGAGCTTTGAAGTCCAAATCTGCGAATCGCTCAAACCTTGAAACTTTTGTCCAAACCAAATACCCAAACACTTCATATACATCATATATAGTTAATCCAAACACATGTTTCATCACTGTAACATCATCTTCAACATCCACCATTTTCAAAATCCGAATTTACAACTTGACTTGAGTAGACTGCTCCAGACCCTCTCAAGGCAAAGTAAGAGTTGCAACATACTCACCAATGTCCAAGGAAGTTAAAGCGAGCATCACATTACTTCTGGAAGTCGTGTAGAGGATATTGAATTTTTGCATCAAGAGGTAAGTTTTTCAAACTTTGAAATCTCTGTACAAGCATCATTTGCATTTATTTTCTAAAGGAAAAATGTAGATATCATGCTTATGAAGCTAACCATATCTTTAGTTTTCATTTTAATTGACTGTGGGATGAGAACTTTGAAACTGACTTTTCTGAACACTTAGATTTTCGTTTGGTACCAATAGAAAATTCATGAAAATATTTGAGTTATAGCTTCATAAAATAATACCATTAGATTCCTTGCGAAATTATAAGTAAGTTTGATTTTTATATTTTTAAGAATGGTTGAGAAATGAGGAAGTTAGAATTTTTGAAAAAATGGAAATTATATGTTGTTATTGTTACTGCTAGCGCTCGAAGGAGGAAGAAAAAGGAAATGGCATTTTTAAATTTTCAAAATTGAGTTCATATTATATTTAATGATTATTGTTTTACAATTGGATGTAACAGCCATCCCAGTGGCAAGCAGCACGCGTTTCATGTCACTTTCACCTTAAGGGCGCAGGTTCAAACCATAGTGAATCCCCTTTTTGCATTTTTTCATATTTTTTCTGTTGTGACTTTCTGAAGTGTTTTTCAGATATATTTATACTAAGGCACTACCTTAAAAAATTCACGCACGTGGCCTGGTGGTAAGATTTTGAAACTGACCTTAAGGACCTGAGTTCAAGCCTTGGTGGAAGCAAACTTAATTGTTTATCACTTGTTTTTCTTGGTTTTATATCAAACTTCAAACTTTTTTTTGACCAATCAAAATTTCTCCTTTTAAGATGATTTTTTGCACACTTCTTATTTATCTACTCTATTTTATTAATATAAAAAAATATCACAAAAAATATTTTTATTTCATTATTTTTTTTAATTAAATCAAGATATTACTTTTTAGGGTTTTATAAAGAGATTTTTTATGATCTTTTGATCAAATTTTCAACTTTACTCACCAAGCTTGATTTTACTATGATAAGTCTTGATTATCATGAGATATATTGACACTTGAGTAAGCATTTCATGATAGCTTGAGCCTTCTTAGGATTTTTCTCAACCAAATTAACATTGGAGCATGAAATATGTACAAAAATCAAAAGATATGCTCCATGACTTTCATCTTGATTGTGATGCATACACTTATTTCAAACATACCAACTCAGACCATTTTTTTATACAAAGAACACAAGAACATTAAAAAAAATTATTTTTCCTTATTTATTATTTACATTCTTAGATAAATTTTATAGGTTGCAACCATTGATGTAATAGATAAAATAGGGTTTACTTTACTTTTTTCGTCCCCATTCATAAATTTGCACCCCCATTCCCGAAGCCTTGTAATAGCGTAGAACATTTAATTTCCGCAATTTACTAATTTCCTTATTACTGTTAGTTTAATAGGATTGTATGGAAAGACATAAAAGCAAACGTTAGAAAACCTAATCTTAAGACAAATACTTGAAATAAAAACACTTCGCACACACGTACCTCTAGAGTAACCTCACTTGTTGCCTCAGATTTAAACAATCATGTGCCTCGAACGTGAGATGCTTTAGCAAATACTCCCAGTTAAAAGATCGTAGTCCCTCGATGACCATTTAATATTGCCTTAGGTAAATAATCTTGGTCCCTTACGATAATTGCTAAAGCGTCTTACAAGTTTCCTTCTATGATTGTACGATGATCCGTGACTGTCCCTCACATTCAATGATAGGGCTTCCTACTAACTAATGGTAGGATAGTACTATCTAAAGGAGGAGGAAAAGAACAAATATTTTTTGAGTAGGTAGATCGCTCGTAATCGTTTGCTCACAAACTAAAACAATTTCCACACTTCACACTTTCAAAACAACTACTTTCAAAATGCTTTATAAACACTCTTCAGGACTGATACAAGGGTTATTATTAATCAAATTGCCTTATATTAGAATTTTCAAAAAACACTTTCAAAAACAATACTTACTTTCAACAAATATTTTCAAAAACAAACATTTTGTATACATTCCCCACGATACGAAAATCTTTACAAAATTGTCGCACTTAGACATTTTCAAAATATTTTCAAAAATACACAAACACAAAACATTTTCAATCAAAGTGAACTAGCAAATAAGAGCTCGTAGATAACTACGGATGAAAAGGGTGATAACACCTTCCCTTTTCATGACCTATCCCCCGAAGTCAAGAAAAATCTCAAAGGTATTTTTTGTTCTTTTCACCCTTTCCTTTATTGGATAAAAGAAAAGTCAGTGGCGACTCTTGCTATCCGCAATATTTACGATAAAATACAAAACCAAAAGTCAATTCTCCCATCGTATTACACTGTGTAATTTATTTTTGGAAAGATTTATTTTGTTTCATTATCTACAAGATTTATTTTGGAAATATTTTTATTAAAAGATTTATTTTGTTCAAGGTTGGATATGTTATGGATTTCTTTGTGAAAACCTAATAGGTCTGATGGTTGAATTTGCCCTATATAAATAGAGAAAACATGTGGTTATCACATGAATTTTTTGTGGATGTTTTGCTAATTGAGAAACAACGCATGTCTTGGTTGTGTTCAACTCTATCATGTTCTATTTTGTATCATTTTTTTAGAGACATGGTTATGGTTTTCTTTCGTGAAGTTTATCATATTCTTATTACTAAAAATTTATGAACACTTGAGAGTATATGAATGAAAGTGAAGTGATCTTATATTCAGGAGGAGACTGAGTTGAAATTCACATATAAGATCATCATATACTATTTACTATTTATTATTAGTGAATTTCATTTCAAATGTATTATTGTCTTTCAAAGGTATGTGACAAATGCATTGAGAATCCTACAAATCATGTGAGCCAATAACAGTTTGAGTGTCTATGGCCTTCTCTCAGAGTGTTTTTGCTGCTCAGTGGAGATTGATGTTATCTTTGCAGGTATTTGGTTAAAGGGATCTAGCCGGTGTTTCTTTATGGTACTTCATGATTTTTACCTCTTTTTGGTTTTTGTCTTCTGTTTTGATTTTTGTTGTTGTTTTCTTTAATGTTGTTTTGGTTTAGTTGTTGATTTGGTCTTATTCGTATGTATTACTGAATGTTTCGGTATTCTTTGTGTTATCTCCATTTTCTTGTATTTATACCCTAAATATTTAGTGTTTCATATATATATATATATATATATATATATATATATATATATATATATATATATATATATATATATATATATATATATATATATATATATATATATATATATATATATATATATATATATATATATATATATATATATATATATATATATATATATATATATATATATATATATATATATATATATATATATATATATATATATATATATATATATATATATATATATATATATATATATATATATATATATCAAACTTAATTAATAATTTCTTGTAACCTCTAATTTATTACTTTGTTTAATCATTGATCTATTATTTTAAATCATTTTATCTCACATTTATTTAAAATTGTGTGACATCTAGTTTTTAATCAAACAATTTCAGTAATACTTTTTATTTATACTAATATTTTATTTTTCTTTCTAATATTCAATGTAAGATTTAGATAAATATCCATTATCTCACAACTTAATTAAACTCTATCAACATTTTGGTTAAGACTTTGTGACAAACTATGTTTCTATGTCTAAAAATGATTGATGCATTTGGAATATTTAAAAAGTTACTTAAGTTACTCACCTCACTTGTTTTTAAAAAAAATAATTATGTTTAAATTTTTGGATTTCTTGTTTGTTGAAGTCAATGTGTATGTTAGTTATTAGGTGGTTTTGAATGGAAGTTTCTTTAGTTACATTTTCTTCTTCTTTTTTGTTACTATATGTGGGTGGAAATTTGATCACCAACCCATTTATCTTATCACCTAGTAATTTGTAAAAAAAACAAAAAAAAAAACAAGGAAAGTTTATTTGAGTTTTCTATATTATCTTTATTCCACCATTTCATATTCAAATGTTGGACTTGTTGTGCAAATGGGAGGACCATACATTAAATCTTTAATTAACTATATATGCTCAAGACAAAACTTCATTATGCCCAATGTGGAAATCTTCACTATAGTATTTTATGTTTTTATGTTTCCTACAAATCCAACCTCTCATGGATTTTCACGCTATCTAATAGTGGGGTCAACCTCACATATAAATAATTTTCAATTTAGCTATCTATTAGTTGGGTCAGTCAATCTCACATAAAAATAATTTTCAATTTAGTGTTATAACGTTATTATGATGTTGAGTTTTTTATTTATGTTCATCTTTTATCTTTTTAAAATGTTCAACATTAGTTATTCTATTATTTAATATTACATATCGAAGTGTATAAACGAGAACTGAACATATATTTAATGAAAGATAAAATACAAAAAAGTATACCAATTTCTTTTTCATACCTATGTTAGCGTTTTTGAAAATGTCTAAAGCTTAACTTTATATTGTCTCTACTATAGTGATGCATTTTATAGCGTTAATAAACGCTACTAAAATAAATAAATAAGTGCTAGAGAAAAATTTCTTGCTTAGTGTTTTAAAAAAAAACTGGTTCACTTATTTAAATTTAAGTGACTAGACTTGAATTCAAATTTTTAAGTTGAGTCTATTTAACTAAAATCTTTGTTAAACTTGTTAAATATTATGTTTTGATCTCAATCTTAAAAGTAAGTTTCAAGAGTGAAATTGACCTCATAAATTTATATATATTTGACAGTTTGAGAATCTAAATAATGTAGAATTTTAAATAAATTCGAACAACATAATTGGAGTTTTTAATCTGACTATGTTATTATGTTAAATATATTTGAATCTCAATTCGAAAAATTATTTTAAAAAAATAATATAACTCTTACAAATTTATATATTTGACAGTCCAAAAATTTTAATAGTGTGAAAATTCAAACATACTTCATCTACATAATTAACAATTTCAACAAAACTCAACTACTTTTATCCTAAATACTAGTATCATTTTATTTAATCTTAATCATAGAGCCTACAATGAGTACAAAAAAATAATAATCATAGAACCAATAAATTATTAAAGTTGAATTTTTAAGATAAATAAAGCGCTATGTTTTAATACATTTTAGTTTTGATTGAGGGTTTAATTTATATGTATTGATAGTGTAAAATTATTTTACACTGTCATTCAATAAAAAAATTAATAATATATCTTATTATTAAAAGAATTTTAAAATTAAAATATAATTTATTCTGATACAAATAAAAATATAGTATGAATTAATTTCAACGATAAATTATACAAAGAAGTTTGACTAAAAAATATTCACTTTACATATATAATTAAAAAAATTAAATATCATTGCTAAAATTAATAAATAAATACAATCTCAATCCTTTATACTTGTATTTGTGAAAAGAAATTGGTTTTGATAAAAAAAACAAATAAATTATACTACTATTTAAAACATTAAAATCATTAAGTACTAAATATAATGTTAGTTCTTATATAACCTTAAATTTTTTATTAATCCTATAAAAATATTTCTTCTACAGTTATTTTTGTCATTAAATTTTAACTGTATAAAACAAAATAAATTAAAATGTTCTTTAAGTAATTTTTTTTAATAAGACTCTCATATATTAAAAGAAAAAGTGTTACACCAAAAAAGGGAAACAAAATCACCCCATCAAAAATAAAAGAACCTAAAGAAAAGTAAGTTTAACCTATTTTTTACAAAATCACTACGAATCTCATTAGGAATGAAGTCAAAAACTATTCTAGAAAAGGTGTTGAGACTTATATTTATAAAAAAATTCACACACGAATTTTCTAAGCTCACTGGGGACCAAGGAGGGGTTGGAGAAGGCTTTGACTACTAGATTACAATCAGCCTCAATCTAAAGCATGTTTCAACCCCACTCAAGAGCTAGATCAATAGCCGTAATAACCGCGGTAAACTCCGCAACTAAACAAAGGGGATAGTAAGTGTATATGCGAACGCAAGAAGAAAATCACCACGCTCATTTCTGAAGATTCTGCCACAACCGCTAGTATTGAGAACCAGATCATACGCACCAACGCGGTTACATTTGATCCAACCCAAAGAAGGAGGAGCCAAAGAACTTCTTTAATAGTGGGAGCCCTATGAGGGCGAATAGACACACCAAAAGCTTTAATAATCACAAAATCAGAGATAGACGTTGTCGAACAATTTAGAGAATTATTACCAACCAACTGAACTTGAGAAGAAATCCAATTGACAACTTTACGTAAATTGGGCTTGATATTGTTGTGTTTTTTATTATTCCTAGCTGTCCAAATATGAATGATAATGTAAATAAGAGTAGCATTGGAAATCATACCCGCTTGCGAGGAATGGTGACTGTTACACAGCTTAGCCCAATCGGGAAGCAAATGAAGAGTGAAAGATAAACTGGTTTTCCTTTTAATCCATTGCCAAAGCGCAGCCGCGAACTTGCAATGAAAGAGGAAGTGTGAGGGTTTCTCAATCTCTGAATGACAAAGGCCACAAACAGAGGCCAAGGATTTCCCACGCGACATAGCCAGACTATCAGTGGAGACCTTATCATGAAAAAGTCTCCAAGCTAACATGGATTTTCTAGGAGGGATACTACCGCACCATATGAGCTTCGCCCAAGGAGGTTTAGACCGAAGACCGTCTTTAGAAGTATAGGCATCTTTTAAAGAAATAACTCCATAAATATTATGCTTCCAAATCAAAGTATATGTGTCGACTGAAATTTTGACTTCGTGGGTTTTAGCTTAAATGATATATTTTAGAGAATATAGTTCGAAAGAAAGAATAGAGAAGTTTGTGTGAAGCTTTCGATGGGAGAAGAGAGAATAAAAGCTTTGTTTTTGCTAAGTGTTGGCAAAAGGTTCATACGTGAATCATTGAGATTTCAAGTTATTCGAAATATCATTAAGCATATTTCGACCGTCACATTTGACGCTTCGAAGACAAAGAGTTTTCAAATTCAAAAATTTGATCTTATCAAAAGTAATGCGTGGAGGCATATGATTCGAAGGCGCATGCATATGTCGAACGTGTCAACATCTTATTTAGAGATTGTTTGGTCAAAATTAGTATAAATAAGGGTCTTAGTGTTAGGATTCAGTGTGTTGACATCTTTGTACAAAATACTCAAAATTACTCAAAGTACCAGCGTTACAAAAGCGAGTTTGAGAGAATGTATGTATGATGCACCAATTTTATATTTATTTTTATCCAACTTTAATTGAAATCTTTATAAATTCCTTTAAATTTCAATCAAAATATCTTTACATTCCAGTTTTTTGTTTAAAAGCATTACTTTACTATTTACGAAGTTAGAATTGAAATAATATTTGTCTAAAAGAATGAAGATGTTATCGAAAATATTCTTTGTTTTAGAAATAGAAGTTTTGAATGAGAACACATGTACTTAGGATCAATCTGGTCGATCCTGCAAATTATCAACTTTTATTCAATTTGGAAGACCAGCGGTTGTTTACTAAATTTCACAGTAAACAAATTGGAACACCTGATGGGACTTGTGTTCAATTTTTCTGTTATTTTCCTATTCCAAATAAAAAGTTTTTGGAAAATCGTCGTTATCTTTCTGTATTTTTATGCATTACATGAGACTTAGAAGTGGTAAATTAGCTACAAACAATATGGAATTATACAAAAGAAAGTACGTTAGGAAAATGGCAAATCCAGGCCAGGAAAGTAATCAAAATCCTCCTAACAATGACGAAGTACCACCCCCAGTCACTTCGACATGGGGAAATACGGTTTATGTGCCTTCTTATGAGGCTATACCATCATCAACAAGTTCGACTCCAACGCTGTCGAACGCTTATACCGGCCCTCTTTTAACTTATATAGGCCCTCAGGGTTCACAAGGAACCCTGTAACGCCCGTAATTTAATTAATTATTTAATTAAATTATTTTTGGAATAATTGATGTGTTGTGAATAGTTGGATTCATTTATTTTATTAAGTTGTGGAATAATATGAGAAGGATTATATTATTTGATGTGGACTTGTTTTAAAAGATAGAAGTAGTAATCAAGGGGGTGTAGTAGTCTTGAGCCCATTAAGGTATTTTGAGTATAATAGGGTTATTTTATTATTGTTAGAAATAATAGAAAAGAAGAAGCAGTAAGAAGAATAAGGGTTGGAAAGAAGAACGTGAATGTTGGAAAAGAGAAAAGAGGCAGAACGAAAATTCAACCGGAAAAGTTATAGAGCAACCTTCAATCCAAGGTAAGGGTGGGGTTCTGACTCTATATTAGGGTTCATGATAATTGGTATATAGGGTTAGAGGTGAAAGATTGTTTGGTTTATGACTGAATTGTATATGTTGTTGTATGATGAGAATTGATGATTGAAAGATGAATAACGATGTCCCAATACTGTATATTTGATGTAGAATTATAGGGTAATTATAATTGATAATTTTCTATGATTAGAAGATGTTTTTAGGGCCTAAAGTATGGAACCCGTAGTGAAAAAGCAGAGAAAAAATCGCAGAAAATATCCATGACAGAGAAGTATGTGTCGACCCCAAATGTTACGTGTCGATACAAGAATGCTGTTAGACTCAATATGAGTCAACTCGAAGGAGTCATGTGTCGGTACATGAGGGCTTTCAGACTCAGTATGAGTCGATACATAGGATCATGTTTCGATACATGCAGTGTTGCAGACTCAGGATGAGTCGATGCAAGAGAGTTTGCATCGACTCATGTAGCATATTCAGTTCAGTACGCGTCGACCCAAGGCGTTATGCGTCGATCCATGTTGTCTGGTTTTTGACAGAACCGTTTGGAAAAGGCTGTAACTTGAGTTTTCGGACTCCATTTGAGGTGCCGTTTGAAGTGTTGAATAGCTAACGCGATGAGCTTCATTCTTAAGGATTAAAATGAATAATAAGAAGGATAATCCTAGTATAAAAATTAGGACTATAGTTAATTCCCGCGTTAATCGCTATGTTGATTTTTATGAAGAATGATGAGGATGAGATGTTTATAGATTGATGTTTGGTTTGTAATTGTAGGATTAATGATGATACTGGTGTAGCATTACAGAATAGTAATATGAAGAGGTTTGGTAATTTAGAAGTAAGCCTTAGTTGATTAATTAGTTATAGGCAATATCATGTTGTCGGCCTATGGCCAACGTTGCGAGATTGACGAATTACTGTTGTATTGTTGTTGTGGTTGATTTGCTGTGAATTATGATGTATAAATGATGTTTGATGAATTAGGATGTATAAATAATGTTTGACGGATTATGATGATAAATGATGCTGATGAATGATGTTTAATGAAAGATGTTGAGATGCCTCTAATAATTGGTAGTTATTAAGATGTAGGCTTATGGACAACGATGATGTTTGTGTTGAGGTGTTGTTAATTATGGTGTTGTCATTACATTCATGATTGTGTCGCATACATTGCATTTCAATATGGAGCTTATGCTCGTTAAGATGGCCTGTATTGGCGAATTTTAAAATGAAGGCTTATGCCTTGTTGATGCCTCTATTTATTGGCAGATTTTTAAGATGGGAGTTCTGCTCCAATGGTACCACATGCATTTGCATATATTGAGTCGCATTATATGATTGCATAAAGAAGTTGTGTATTAATGTTGTGAATGTGTATTATTGTTGCGATTATTGTTGATTATAAGATGAGAAGTTGTGATGTTATGTGATCTAATTTAATATATTAATTATCATACGCTTTATTATATTGTTAGATATCTCACCCCTTCTATTTGAATGTTACCCTTTGTTTACCTTGGGATTTGGTAAACAACCGCTGATCCTCCAAATGGTTACTTATTTGGTTACTCGCAGGATCGATCAGATTGATCCTATGGACATAGGTTGATTTTGAAGTTTAATTAATGTGGATAAGGCTTTAAGTAAATTGTTTAAAGTAAATTGCATAAAGGAAAAGGCTTGGTAAAATAACGAGGCTTGAATGTAAAGGTTCGACAGGAATCTTAAAGGGAAAAAGCATGTAAAATACTGGAAAAGTAAATGACTTGAATTGATAAATTGGTGTTTCACACATACATTTCTCAACAATTCGTTCGCTCACACTGGGTACTTGAATCTAAATGAGTGACTATGTATCTATTGTGAACACACGCGAGAAACTACACGTCTACTCCTATTTATACAAAAACATTCCAAGTAACCGTCGGGCAGTTACACTGCTTCGAGATCAAGCCACTTGTCACGTTCTCCATGTTCGACGCTCCAGATCCTTGCACGTTCGCACGTAGTAACTGCTGGAAACCGTTTTCCCTCCAAAGCTTTGAATTTCAAACTGCTCCACTCTGGACCATCGAACACGTTCGTCAAGAGACGTCTTCGACGAAAACTCCTTCGACGTCGAAGGCAATCAGCCTTCTTCCTTGGAAGAAATCTTCTAAGTATTTGGCCATCTTTCGACAGGCACTTCGACAGGCTTAGCCAGTCGAAAGCATCTTTCAGCTTTTAATGGCTGCCATCAATCAAAACAAAGGTGTCGAATTTAGGAGCCAACAAATTGCCCCCCAAGAATGCCTTATTTCGACTCTGAAAGAAAAAGGCATTCTTTGAAAACGCCATTCGACACCTATTTTTCCACGCTTAGTCACAAGTTAACTTGTGCACTTTTTGTTGCTTTTTACCAACTATTGGCAATCCCAAGAAACCATCATTGATTTGATCCTAGGACGTCACTATCAGTACGGCGTGCAGAACCAAAACATCACTTCATAATTTGTCATTATGACAAATTCAAAAAACGAGGACGCACGCTGCGTCTCTCTGTTTCTGCAGAAACGGCCAAAACAACAGGATGCTGCCACGCGTCCCACTACTCCCTGCAGCATTAAATGACATTTAATGCCCTCGTTATTGGGAATTTCTCCCACTACTATAAATAGTAGTGAATATCCCATTGTGGGACTTTTCACGCAAACCATCTCTCAAACTCCCTTGCTTTCTTGCAAACTTGTTTCTCTTTGCAGAAAAACTCTTCCCTTTTCAACTTCATCTTCATCTTCAACAATGGCTTCTGCTTCAACTGCCCCCAAGACTAACGCACCAACTGAACAACTTGCTAAGCCCAAGGTTTTTGTAACCGCTCCGGTAGTGAACGCTACAGGGAAACGAAGGGTCCCTGAACCATCTGACATCTCCGTTCGTGATGCTTACTCGCGTCACTTGATGATTCCGGTTGGATACTCCAACCAAATCTTCGCAATGGCTGGACCCATGAACCCCAGCATCTCTGAAGCTCTGAAGATCAAGAGCTACTTTCCCATCGTCGAGAAACTCAAGCCAGTAGCTTGTGCTAAGAAGGATCCAGAAGACAACGAAGACCCCACACACGAGAAGATCGACCTTCGTTTCTTCAACAGAAGTGTTAGAGTTTTTAGGTCTTGCCCTAATCTCACCCAGGACTATGTTGCTTGGCTAACAAAGCTGGAAAAACATCAAACTCCAGTCTGGAAGGAGATGGGCATCTTTGACCTAATAATGCTGTCGAAGACAGGTTTAAACTACTCCCCAGAGATGCTTATAGCTTCGATGCTGTTCTGGGATAACTCTCACTTCACCTTTCACCTCCCATGTGGGATGTTAACTCCCACACTCTTCGACGTAGCAGCCATCACTGGCCTTCGACCAACCGGAGATTACTTCGACCCGGAAGAGATGTCGGAGGACCAAATTGGCTTTTCTGAGACGAAGCCAACATTCACCACCTTTATCAACCACTTTCATGACAAGTCGACAGACACAGTGTCCGACGTTGAACACATAGCGTTTCTAGCCTTATGGCTAACTCGCTTCGTGTTCTGTTCGAAGTCTCTGCAAGTGACCAAAAAGATGGTCACTCTGGCCACCCAATTACATCACCGCCAGAACATCTGTCTGGCAGAACTGATTCTGGCCAGTCTTTATGACTCAATCAGCAATGGGGTTACTCTTTTGAAGCATATCGAAGATAGGAACAGTCTGTTACTCGCTGGGCCTTTCTGGCTACTTCAACTGTGGCTTAACGCCACTTTCGAGTCTTTCTTACCCAAGAAGACTCAGATAAACGAACAAGCCCCAGCGATAGCTAACAGACGTATCGAAGGGATTAGGCTGGCTCTACTGACACCTGTGGAAGATGGGCTAGAGTTCCAACAAACCTTCACTAACTTCGTGCTGATGTTCGCTCGAAGGAAGGAATTCGTTTCAACTATGGCTCCATTTGCACAACGAAAGGTGGGGCCAGCATGGTTTACAAGGCCACATCCCAAGGAGTCGAGTGGTCCCAACGTCGATGAGCACTCTGTACTCTGGGAGGCATTCCTTACTCCAAGGATTATGCCTCTTCGATTTAAGAGTTCTAAGACTCATCTGAGTCTGCTGGCCTATCAACCAAACCTGGTATCTCGCCAGTTTGGTATCATCCAAACCTTGCCTTCTCCCATTTTTCCAAGAGAGAAGTCAATGTTGTACTTCTGCAACGATTATACAGAAGAAGCTGCTACCAGGCATATCGGAAGATATGCTGGTCGAACCATCCTCTCGCTGTTCAACTACCAGCTTAACTTCCTTTGTTCGCCATCTTTTGAAGAATGGTGGAGAAGCTATTACGCTGAGTACTTCTTCGACGAGAAGGACTTCATAGCAGAGTTGCAGAAGTCTTTTGTCCTTGTGTTTGACAAAGTAAAGAAATGTAAGTTCATACTCTCACATTGCTCTTTATCTTTCTCTTCGACTGTTAGCTTGTTAACTTTCCTTTTCGCTTCCAGTTGTTCGAAAACCCTTGGTCAAGAAGGCCACAGGAGGCCCACAAGGAGGGGTCCCTTCGACAAAACCTCCACCGCCGGCGAAGACTATAGCGCCGGCGAAGACAACAGGCAACCAACAGGGGGAAGGCTCCTCGAGGAGGCCTCCTGCATCGGTAACCAGATTTTCTTCATTTTCATTCTGGCTTTCGATTTTTTATTTTCGACGCTCAAATTCAATCGAATTTCCTATTGGTTTTATAGGCCCCTTCGCCCAAGAAAAGGGCAGCATTTGTGATCGAATCGGGGAGTGATGACGAAAGTGATTCTCCTCCTTCTCCCTTAAAGAGGCGAAAGTTAACAAAGGACGCTTCTGTTCCTACTCCAACTCCTGAAGGTCGAACCGTCAGAATAAAAGTTGGTGTGAGAAAGCCTAGGCCACCTGCAGTGGTCATCGAAGAACCAACTGAGGAGGAACTGAACGCTCTAGTTACCCAGCCTGTCGAAAGTGATAATTCCAGCCCTGGGGCTGAAGCCAATCCACAGGTAATCTATTGGACCCTTCTTATAACTTAGGCATAAATACCAGTATTTGATTATATCTCTTTCGACATCTGAAGATTTGTCTTCTTCCTCTTTTTCAGGAAACTACTGGAAGTTCCCCACCAAGGACTTCAGAAACTCTGGAATCTGCTGACCTTAGCAGGCCTCAGGTGCAAGATTTGGGCAATGACGAAGCCCACACTGAGCATGAGGCCAATGCTGAAACAGTGGAGAAGACAACTGAAGAACCTATGGCGGAGGAAACACAGCCAGAAACGGTTCCTGTGGTGGTCTTGTCGTCAGAAGAGAATCCTGAAGGAAGAGACCAAGGCAATGGTGAAGAGAATCAAGATGCCATTGACGAAGAGCATGAAGGTGGTACTGGCGAAGAACACCAGGATGACGTCAGCGAAGAAACACAGAATGACGCTGGCGAAAGACCCCAAGGTGAAGTTAACGAAGAACCACGAGTCGACGCTAGTACCGCCTCAGTTCAAGTCGAAGAGCAACCAAACGAGGCACTCAGCAATCAACAGCCTCAAGTTCAAGATCATACTGTGGCAAAGGTCACTTCCTCAAAGCACAGGTCGAAAGAGGACTTGGAAATCTTGAAACAAACTGACCCTGTCAGTTACCTTAATGCAATCGTTGAGAGTAAGAGTTCTTCCGACACCAGTCAGGAAATTCCTACTCTGTCGGGGAAATCTACTGAGACTTCTCCTCTTGATGATGCATTGGCGAAGGTCAAGGCCCAGTTCTTCAAGAGAGATTTAATGAAGGCTTTAGAGGGGGACCCCACTGCTCCATCTTGCTTAAAAGGGGTTTTGAATGCTGTTGATTTCGATGCTGCAGCCCCAGAAATCTCAGACTTAATCATGGAATTACATTCTATGATTGACCAAGTCTCAGCGGATTACCGGCGCCAACGAACTTTTAACAGTCAGCTCGAAACGCTGCATGGCAGGAGCTTATCTGCATGGACTGCCGTCTCAAGTTCGACTTCTCGAATTGCCGAGTTGTCGAAACAGAAAGCGTCTGCACAGGAAAGGTTCGATGCTATTGAGCGAGAGAATGTCTCCTTCCGAGCACAAATTGCAGAGATAGAGGCGAAGATAAACGCCAACACTGTGCTCCAAGGGGAAATTCTTTCGACCATCCCAGACACTGAGAACGAGACTGAGATCAAGCAAGGCCTGGAGTTCGCTGAGAGGGCCCAAAGCCTCGACGCTCAAATTGCCAAACTGGAGCAAGAAAAATCTTGGTGCAAGAAGAGGTTGGATTTGCAGCATGCCAAGTATCTTCGACTGAAGAATTCTCTTTCTTTTTGATTCTCTTTTGTAACCATCTTCTGTGATCGCTTTCGACGACAATTGCCATTTTGGCAGAAATTAATAAAAATTTCCATTTTGGCATTTTTACGGTTAATTTAGTTTATTATTTTATTTTTATCTCTTGAAGTATAGGCTTATATTTTTTCAAATATTTACCATTTACTCTCAAGAGCCTTTTATCACCACTTATCTCTTCGACTTCATAGGCTCCACCAGAAAAAGTTTGGATAACTCTGAAGGGTCCTTCCCATTTGGGTGACCATTTCCCCATGCTTCGATCCCGTCGATCCATGGGAAGAATTACCTTCCAAACTAAATCTTCAGGCAAAAATACCTTAGGTTTTACCTTTCTATTATAAGAGTCTTCGACTCTTTTCTTCTGAAGCCTGAGTAAGTCGAGAGCGTGTAATCTCTCTTCGTCTAAATCCACCAGTTCATCTAACATCATATTCCAATAAACCTCAGAAGGAATATCATAATGCCTCTGAACTCTTGCAGATTGAAGACAAATTTCTGCTGGCAATACTGCATCATGACCAAAAGTTAGCCTATATGGTGTTGTACCGGTGGCCTCTTTTGGGGACGTTCGACAAGCCCATAAAATCTGGTCTAACGTCTTATGCCAATTCTTTGGTTTCTTCCCAACATGTTTCTTTATCAAGCCAATTACCACTTTGTTAGCTGCTTCGACTTGACCATTCGCCTGTGCATAGTAAGGCGTGGATGTTAGGAGTTTGAAACCTGTTTCCTGAGCAAATTCCTGCATCTTTCGACCAGTGAAAACTGAACCTTGATCAGTTGTTATTGTCTCAGGGATTCCATACCTAAAAATAATGTTCTTTTGAATGAATTCAATGACATTTTCTTGGTCCACATTGACTAAAGGGACTGCTTCAATCCACTTAGTAAAATAATCAATGCCTACCAATATGTATTTCTGACTCTTTGATGATGCTGGTCGAATCTCTCCAATAAGATCCAACGCCCATCCTCGAAAGGGCCAAGGCTTCACTATCGAGTGAAGTTCGCTTGCTGGTACATGCTGGATGCCTGTATGAACTTGACACTCTTGGCAACCTTTGGCGAACTCAACACAATCTTTCAGCATAGTGGGCCAATATAGTCCTTGTCGAAACAACAACCATTTCATCTTATGGCCTGCTTGGTGAGCCCCACATGCCCCAGCATGCGTAGTCGAAAGGGCTATGTATGCTTCAGTTTCACTTAAACATTTCAGCAACACCCCTTCAGGCGTCTTCTTGAATAACTCATTACCCATGAGTACAAAACTCAACGCCCTGTATTTTGTCTTTCGTTCTGTCGGAGCTCCTGGATTTTGAAGATAATCCACAATAGGTTTCCTCCAATCCTGGTCTGACAAATTATCAATGAACGAAATCTCGAAGTTTGAGTGATCAGCATATCCTAACCTTGTTGATTCCAAGTCTGTTGGTGATAGACAAGTTGCTCTTATCTTCTCTCGAACTTCGATTGCTCTTTGTAATCTCGTTTTTGAAATTTTATACCCAGATGCAATATGTGCCAAGTCATTGGCTATTTGATTTTCGACTCTGGGTATGTGTCGAATATTGACACTTTCAAATTTTTTCAACAAACGATTTGCTATCACAAAGTACATAATGAGATTCTCTCTTATGCATTTATACTCCTTCGTGACTTGCTTGATGACTAACTCTGAGTCTCCCACTATTTCGACTCGAGTTGCCCCCAATTCCAACAATATTTCAAGGCCAGTAATTAGAGCTTCATACTCAGCCTCATTGTTCGAACAAGAACCTTCGATTTGGTACTTGAATGTTGTTGGAATTTTATCTGGAGAAATAATCAAGACTCCTACTCCTGTTCCATTTTTATGGCTGGAACCATCGAAGTAGAATTTCCAAGGTTCTATCTCCACATAGTTAATATCCTCGACTTGAATAGAGTGGTCGACTATGAAGTCTGCAACCACTTGTCCTTTTACTGCCTTAAGAGGCATAAAGGTCAAGGAGTATTCAGTCAATGCTAATGCCCACTTGCCAATTCGACTATGCAAGATAGGTTTCGACAACATATATTTGAAAACATCAAAATGAGACGAAACATAAACATCAACTGGTTTTATATATTGTTTGAGCTTTGTACAAGAGAAATACAGACATAGACACAATTTTTCAACTTCGCTATATCTAGTTTCTGCATCGTTCAAAACTCGACTGAGATAATAAATGGGTCTTTCGACTCCACTCTCATCCTCTTGGGCTAACATACTTCCCAGAGTTTTGTCAGATGCAGCTATGTACAATCTCATACTCCTATTGCTACAAGGAGGCACCAAAATAGGTGGCTTAGTGAGGTACCCTTTGATTTTGTCGAAAGCTTCTTGTTGCTCTTGCCCCCATTCGAACCCCTCCTTATTCAGTCGAAGTAAGGGTGAAAAGGCCTGAGCTTTCCCACTTAGGTTAGATATAAACCTTCTCAAGAAATTTATCTTGCCTAAGAGAGATTGCAATTCCTTCTTATTCGATGGCGCTTTCGCTTCCAAAATTGCCTTCGTCTTGTTCTGATTGATTTCGATTCCTTTCTTGTGGACAACGAAACCCAAGAAATCTCCAGCTTTTACACAGAACGCACACTTCAAAGGGTTCATCTTCAGACCATGTTCTCTCATTCTTTCGAATGATTGTCGAAGGTGGTCAATGTGACTCTTCCTGGAAACAGATTTTATAACAATATCATCAATATAAACTTGCATAAACGTGTTAATAAAATCATGGAAGATAGTATTCATTGCTCGCTGGTACGTTGCCCCAGCGTTCTTTAGGCCAAAAGGCATCACTACCCATTCGTAAGTGCCTAAGGCCCCAGGGCATCGAAAAGCTGTTTTCGACACATCCTCTTCAGCAATGAAAATTTGATTATATCCTGAATAACCATCGAGCATACTCAGGTATTCGTAGCCAGCGGCAGAATCGACTAGCATTTCCGCCACAGGCATAGGATATTCATCTTTGGGGGTGGCAGCATTCAGATCTCTGAAATCTATGCACACCCTTAATGTGCCATTTTTCTTAATTACTGGCACAATATTTGCAATCCATTCGACATACCTTGTAACACGGATGAATTTGCATTTCAGAAGTCTTTCGACCTCCGTTTTGATCTTCGACAAAATTTCTGGAGCGAAGCGTCTTGGATTTTGCTTGATTGGCTTCTTTCCAGGTTTGATTGGCAACTGAAGTTCTACCAATCCCCTGTCGAGACCAGGCATTTCGTCATAATCCCATGCAAAACAGTCTTTAAACTCTTTCAGCAATTGGATTACTTCCAACCTAAGTTCTGGATCAATTTTGGCGCTGATGTAAGTTGGCCTATTCTCCGATCCTTCGCCCAAGTTGATTTCTTCTAAAGGGTCTTGTGCTAACATCTTAATGTTGTTCGCCAAGGGATCCTTTTCGAAGCCCAAAGGCTCATCGTCGTAGATCGCGTCGAGCCTCTGTTCCTGCATTTCGTCTGGCATGATATCAGGAGGTCTTGGATCGAAATCCTTTCCTGGGCCAACAGCAGATAATTGTTGATCATTGGCCTGTGTGGCCATGTACTTTACTTCGGCTTCGAGAGCCGTTATCATCTTGGTTTCAGCCACATAGGCCGAAATTCGCTTCAGAGATTGTGACTCAGTCATTATCACTGAATTCACTTCCCCAACCAGTTGGTTGGATACCAGTTAGCCCACTGAATTCTATGTGGGACACGTCCTCTCTGTCCCATTGGAACCCATGCTAAGGATGCAGGTATAGGGAACAGAAGGTGTTTGGCGCTGGCGCCATGTCGAAATCAGGAGCTGGACATGGCCCTATGTGAGCCAAGTTTTTGTCGAAATCTGTTACACCCAAGTGGTTTACTTCGCCAAGGTAGTAACTCTGATCAGCCTCTATGTTTTCGACCAACCCATC
Source organism: Vicia faba (assembly GCA_948472305.1). Taxonomy (NCBI): domain Eukaryota; kingdom Viridiplantae; phylum Streptophyta; class Magnoliopsida; order Fabales; family Fabaceae; genus Vicia; species Vicia faba. The sequence goes on along the minus strand of OX451740.1, from coordinate 974,367,039 downwards.
TGGGCGCCATAGAAGCAGTCTTTGATGCATCGATGAAGGCACAGCACCTACACCATGTATCCACTCACGACCTAACAAAAGGTTGTAGTTAGGTTTGGCTGAAATGACCATGAACATTGTTGGTCGAAGGATCGACCCAACTTTTATATCGAGCTGGATCACTCCCATGGTGGTCCCAATGCCTCCCTCATAGTTGGATAGGACCATATTGTGAGGTTTAATTTCTTCATCCCTTTTGCCAATCTTTATTAGCACAGAATGAGGGATAATATTGATAGTGGCCCCACAGTCGACCAATATCTTGTTCACAGTGGTCTCTTCGAGCTTGGCCCTTATGAACAAAGGTTTGAGGTGATTCTTCATCGCCTCTGTGGGTGGCTCGAAGAAGCCATTTTGTTCTTCTGTAGTGCCATTGTCCATGACAAAATAGCACACTGGCCTGTGTCTGGCCATTTCTTGCTCCATCTCCCAGTCACTGGTTTCGACTTCTACTTGTCGATTGAATTCCCTGGGCAGCATTGAAACAACGTTCACCATTATATCCAGAGTGTCGTCAGACTCAGCATCATCTTCGTCTTCGACCTCGCTCTGGTTAGGCCAAACTAGCCTGTTGGTGACTGGTTCTCTCTCAAGAGGCTTTCTTTGTTTCCTTTGAGGCACATTCGAACTAGTCTCAGCCTTAGGTTCATTGGCAGCCTCCCTTTCAGCTTTTCGCCTTCTTTGATATCTCCTCCATTGGGATCTCGACATAGGATTTTTTCCCTTGTAGTTGCTGGACACTTGAGCAACCTTGGGTGCAGCAACTTGAGGATCTTTCTTCTGAATTAAAGAGGAACCTCTTGGCACTTCGAAAGAATGCCATTTCTCTTCACTTGGCCTTTTCCGGCCAGATGTTTTGTACCAAGTGTCTACTGGTACATTTGTTGGAGGCCTAAAAGTCAAAGGCCTCTTGTCTTGATTAGAACCCCTTCTGGGATCATGTCGAAGGTCAGAATTCTCCCTTCTCTTGTTCGCTGCCCTCACTCCTTGTATGTGTTCAGCAGCTTTTTTATCAAAGATAGAACTGCATCTTGGACACAGCATAACCTCTGATTTCTTCTTCTGGCATCTTTGTAAAAAATCTGCCAAGTTTTCGTTTTCCTTAGGGAAAGCCGTTTTATTTGCCTGCTCTTGCCTTATGGCTTCTTCTGAAGTTTTAGGGTCAGAAAGTTCAACCATGTTGATGTTCATGGTATCCTTAGTAGCAAGAGTTAGTTGTTTCATTTGTGTTTCCAGTTTCTCCGTCTGGCCTTGTACAGTGGCCAATTGGGAACTGGGCTTTGGTCCAGTTTTTTGTGCTTCAGCAGTCTTCGACTTTGGATCTTCGACCGCTTTCTGGACAGCCTCAATTGTCTTCCTGGATAAGTTTCCAGAAAAACTGCCAAAGATTGGCATGTTGATGTGGTCCTTAGAGACTTCGACCATGTTAATGCCTGGCTTCTTCGACTGGATCTTGGTAGCCTCTATCATGTTCACCTCAGAGGGTTCTGCATAGTGGGCTTCAGCCTTCATTGGATTGGAGTCGACAGCCATGGGGGATTTGTCAGCAAACTTTAATCTCCCTTCCTCAATAGCGTCCTGGACAAGATTCCTGAAAAGAAAACATTGAGAAGTTTTATGGCCCAGAAAATTGTGATATTTGCAAAAACCTCTCTTCTTTCTTTGATCAAGAGGAGGCACTTTTACCCCAGGGGGTACTATCATTTGGCCATCTTTAACTAGTAAGTCGAATATTTCATCACATTTTGTGATGTCAAAACTATAAGTCTTTTTTGGGAACCTATCATTGGTCTTGTCTGGACCAATGGGATTTTTCCCATTTGAGGGGACTAATTGTTTACAAGAGTATGGAGGCCCTTGTTTTAGTTCTGCTAAATCGACTTCTCCTTCTTCGACAGCTAACGTATCGTCGAAGGATTCTAGCTCTTCGTCATCCATCTCAACGTAAGCTATTCTCTCTCTCTTGTGAGTTTTTGTTGCCTTAGCTTTTTCAGCTTTAAGGCGTTCGACTTGTCGAACTCTATCGGCCAGTTGGGCCATGTCTCTTAGGTACTGGGTATCTAGCTTCTTCCTAATGGAATAGTCTAAACCGCCCGCTGCCATTTCGACCAGCTCATGTTCTGGTACTTGTGTAAAACATCTCGCCTTAAGCAACCTAAACCTATTCAGATATTCATCTATAGGTTCAGTGAAACGTCTCTTCACACTCGCCAGTTCTTTCAGGCTTATCTTGGTTTGCCCCATATAGAATTGTTCATGGAACAATCTTTCCAATTGGGTCCAATGGTGGATCGAATTGGGGGGTAGAGTTGTAAACCAAGTAAAAGCGTTCTTGGTTAAGGAACTTGGGAAGTATTTGATTCTTAGGTTTTCATTATTTGAAATGTCTCCTGCTTCGATCAAATACCTAGCCACATGTTCGACAGTAGATTCTGTCGTGTCCCCAGAGAACTTAGTAAACTTGGGGACTTTGGTTCTAGGGGGTAAGTCAGTTTGTAACACATATTCTGACAAAGGAGAAGTAAAGTTGGGCCTTCGAAAGCCCATGTTCATCCCATTCTAAGTCATGATCCTTTCGATCATGGTTGCCAGATTGTTTTCCAACCCCATGTTTTGGTATTGGACATGCTGAACCACTTCGTCAGCATTTTGGTTTCTGTTAACTAACCTAACCTCTGGGGCTATTACCCTAGGTTCTTCGACAGGTTGTTCTACAGGCTGTTGGGCCTGATTAATGGTGGTTTCTTCCTCTACAAATATCCCCTGATTTCCTCTTATTTGCGCCCTTTGGGGCTGTCGAATAGGTGGGGGTACTCCAAAGAAGTCAGCCAAACGCGTCATTTGCGCTGTAACTTGCTGATTCGACTGAGTAGTATTTTGTATTAGAGGATTTAGCACTGTACTCAAAGTTTGTGCCAACATTTGCACCATATCATGGTTGCTTTCGTCCATCTGTTGCCTCAAGACTGCTGTCGAGGCATTTGTAAGGCCATGGGCTACTTGGGACGTCCCTCCTAAGAGTTGGGTCCTATTTCTATTCGCCATGCCTACTCCAGAGCCTTGGAGTGGCGAAGTGGCACTCACGAAAGGTTCTGAATAAGTGGACGCAGCATTCGTCAGGCTTGCCAATTCAGAAGTTGGCATACCATAGAATGGAATAAATCCTGGGGGAACCACTGGCCTTGGGCCAGTATTTCCCCTTGGAGGGGGGGTTCCCAAAGGCATTCTGGGGCCTGTTAACGAAGTTATTGGCCCCGTAGTTGTGACTGACACTGCTGGCATCGAACCAACATTCGTCGCTTCACTAACGGTCATATTAACCGTTGCTCCCACACTTGGTGGTGGAATTTCATTATTGTTTGGCGGATTCGCCATCTCTTCCCTTCTTCTGGTAGTATTATTATCGTTGGTGTATATTCTCCCACTCCTCAATAACATACAACTCGAAAAGATGAGATTTTTTCAACAAACAACACACAGTCCCACCAGGTGTGCCAATTTGTTTACCTTGGGATTTGGTAAACAACCGCTGATCCTCCAAATGGTTACTTATTTGGTTACTCGCAGGATCGATCAGATTGATCCTATGGACATAGGTTGATTTTGAAGTTTAATTAATGTGGATAAGGCTTTAAGTAAATTGTTTAAAGTAAATTGCATAAAGGAAAAGGCTTGGTAAAATAACGAGGCTTGAATGTAAAGGTTCGACAGGAATCTTAAAGGGAAAAAGCATGTAAAATACTGGAAAAGTAAATGACTTGAATTGATAAATTGGTGTTTCACACATACATTTCTCAACAATTCGTTCGCTCACACTGGGTACTTGAATCTAAATGAGTGACTATGTATCTATTGTGAACACACGCGAGAAACTACACGTCTACTCCTATTTATACAAAAACATTCCAAGTAACCGTCGGGCAGTTACACTGCTTCGAGATCAAGCCACTTGTCACGTTCTCCATGTTCGACGCTCCAGATCCTTGCACGTTCGCACGTAGTAACTGCTGGAAACCGTTTTCCCTCCAAAGCTTTGAATTTCAAACTGCTCCACTCTGGACCATCGAACACGTTCGTCAAGAGACGTCTTCGACGAAAACTCCTTCGACGTCGAAGGCAATCAGCCTTCTTCCTTGGAAGAAATCTTCTAAGTATTTGGCCATCTTTCGACAGGCACTTCGACAGGCTTAGCCAGTCGAAAGCATCTTTCAGCTTTTAATGGCTGCCATCAATCAAAACAAAGGTGTCGAATTTAGGAGCCAACACCCTTACGTTGGTAATGTGTAGGTAATCGAGAGTGGAGGTTGTATACCTTCGGTAGTTCGAGTCTGTGTCATTGCTCTGATATGTAACACTCGGGGGATGAACGCTTGTTGCTTTTGATTATTGATTATTCAGTTGTTGAACTTCAAGTTGATTATTATTAAACTTGTGTTATTTTATGGTTATTGTAACGATGCTAAAGATGTTATTAAGAATTCCGCTGCGTAGATGTTTAAATTGTTGAATTATTTAATTAAATTATTATGCTGATGGTTCATCCTAAGTTTTAAAGTGTTATGTATCCACGTTGAACACAATTAGTTTTTAATGATGAATTTGTGGCATCCTAATTTGTTTGCATGAATGATTTTATAACTCTGATTTATTTATATAATTGCCGGGTAGAATTGGGGTATTAAAAGTTGGTATTAGAGCAAAAGGTTGGTCCGACCTTGTTGTCGAGTCATAGTTGTCTAACAATCGAGTATTGTTAATTCGAGTTCTAACTGTTGTTTATGTTGTAGTGATAAGTTGAGATGGCTGGAAGGAATGATGTTGCACTTGCTGCTGCTTTAGAAGCAATGGCTCATGCGATGGAGAATCAGCCGAATGCTGACTAGAATGCTGGATCTCGTAGTTTGGCGACTTTCCAGAGAGAGAATCCGCTTACGTTCAAGGGAAAGTATGATCCTGACGGAGCATTGGATTGGTTGAAAGAGATTGAGAGGATCTTCCATGTGATGGATTTCATTCCAGCATAGAAGGTTCGGTATGGTACTCATATGCTAGCAGTCGAGGCTGATGACTAGTGGCTAGAGACTTGTCAGAGATTGGAAGCTGCAGGTGAGAATGTCACTTGGGCTGTGTTCCGTAGGGAATTTCTGAAGAAGTACTTTCCTGAAGATATCCGTGGTAAGAAGGAAATTTAATTCCTTAAGCTGAAGCAAGAGAATATGTCGGTTGTTGAGTATGTTGCCAAGTTTTCTGAGTTGTCTAAGTTTTATCCGCACTACGCTGATGTAGATGCTGAGTTTTCGAAGTGCATCAAGTTTGAGAACGGGTTGCACCCGGAGATCAAGAAGGTAGTTGGATACCAAAAGATCCGTGTCTTTTCTGATTTGATTGATAGCTACAGAATTTATGAGGAGGATAATAATGCTCATTACAAGATTATCAGTGAGAAGATGGGTAAGCACCAATTGAGTCGTGGTAAGCCTTATGATACCCCAGCTGGTAAAGGTAAATAGAAACTTGCTCAGGGTCAGAGGACTAGTGGGGGAGATGCTCCTGTTAGTATAGTTTGTTTTAAATATGGGAAACCTGGGCATAAGAGTAATGTGTGTACTACTGAAGTGGAGAGGTGTTTCCGTTGTGGTAAGAACGGAAATGTTGTATATGAGTGCAAATATAAGGATGTGATTTGTTTCAATTATAGAGAAGAATGGCATATTGGTAGTCATTGTCAGAAACCAAAGAGGGAGCAGACAAGTGGTGAAGTGTTCGCTTTGGTTCAGTATCAGACAACTGTTGAGGACAGACTTATCAGAGGTACATGTTTCATTAATAGTACTCTTTTAATTACTATTATTGATACCGGTACTACTCATTATTTTATTACTTCTGATTGTGTTGAAAGATTGGGTCTTATATTGTCTTCTTTGAATGGAGAAATGGTCATCGATACTCCAGCCAAGGGGTCGGTGACTACTTCTTTTGTGTGTGTGAAGTTTCCCTTGTAGATCTTCGACAGGGACTTTGCTATTGACTTGGTTTGTTTACCGTTAGGAGGGTTGGATTTGATTTTGGGTATGAACTGGTTAGAGCATAACTATGTTCATATTAACTGTTATGACAAGTCTGTGAGGTTTTCTACTCCTGAAGAAGAGGAATATAGTCTGTTGTCTGCTAAATAGTTGAGGAAGTTGATGCAAGAAGAGGAACATATGTTCTCGTTGATGGTTTTGCTATCTGTAGAGACTCAAGCTATAATTGAGGAATTACAGGTGGTGTGTGAATTTCCTGAAGTTTTCCCCGATGAAATTCCTGATGTACCGCTGGAGAGGGAAGTTGAATTTGTAATTGATCTTGTACCTGGTACCACACTTGTGTCTATGGCACCATACAGGATGTCTGCATCTGAATTTCCAGAGTTGAAGAAGCAATTGGAAGAGATACTTGAAAAGAAGTTTGTGAGACCAAGTGTATCGCCATGGGGAGCTCCAGTGTTGTTAGTTAAGAAGAAAGATGGAAGTATGAGGCTTTGTGTTGATTATAGGCAGTTGAATAAAGTGACAATTAAGAACAAGTATCCGCTTCCAAGAATAGATGACTTGATGGACCAATTGGTGGATGCTCGTGTGTTTAGTAAGATTGATTTGAGGTCGGTTTACCATCAGATTAAAGTGAAGGATGAAGATATCCAGAAGACGGCTTTCAGAATGGATTATGGACATTATGAGTATTCGGTGATGCCTTTTGGTGTTGCTAATGCATCGGGAGTATTCATGGAATATATGAATCTTATCTTTCATACTTATTTAGATCGGTTCATGGTGGTGTTCATTGATGATATTTTGATTTACTCTAAGTCATAAGAAGAGCATGCAGAACACTTAAGAGTGATATTGCAAGTTTTGAAAGAGAAGAAGTTGTATGCAAAGTTGTCCAAGTGTGAATTCTGGTTAAAAGAGGTTAGTTTTCTTGGTCATGTGATCTCAGGTAGTGGCATTGCTGTAGATCCATCGAAGGTTGATGTTGTGTTGCAATGGGAAACTCCAAAGTCAGCTACTGAGATTACAAGCTTTTTGGGATTAACTAGTTACTATAGAAGGTTCATCGAAGGTTTTCCTAAGTTGGCACTTCCGTTGACTAAGTTGACTTGTAAAGGTACAGCTTTTGTATGGGATGTTCAGTGCGAAGAAAGTGTTGCAGAATTGAAGAAGAGGTTGACGTCGACTCCGATTTTGACATTGTCTAATCTAGGAGAGCCTTTTGTGGTGTATTGTGATGCTTCTAAGATGGGTTTAGGAGGTGTGCTTATGCAGAATAGTAAGGTAGTTGCTTATGCGTCAAGACAGTTGAGGACTCATGAGAAGAACTATCCTACGCATGATTTAGAGCTTATTGCAGTTGTTTTTGTGTTGAAGATTTGGAGGCATTATCTTTATGGTTCTAGATTTGAAGTGTTTAGTGACCATAAGAGTTTAAAGTATTTATTCGATCAGAAGGAGCTGAATATGAGGCAACGAAGATGGTTGGAATTGTTAAAGGATTATGATTTCGGTTTGAATTATCATCCAGGAAAAGTGAATGTGGTAGCTGATGCGTTCAGTCGAAAGACTTTACATATGTCGGCAATGATGGTTAAAGAGTTGGAATTAATTGAGAAGTTCAAAGATATGAGCTTAGTTTGCGAGGTTAAACCGCGGAGTGTTATGTTAGGTATGTTGAAGATTAATAATAAATTTCATGACAGTATCAGAGAAGCTCAGAAGTTGGATGTGAAACTGGTAGATTCGATGGTTGGGATCGACCAGTCTGAGAATGATTACTTTAAGCTAGATGCGCAAGGTGTGTTGAGGTTTCGTAATCGGATTTGTATTCCTGATGATGCTGAGATGAAGAAAGTGATACTTGAAGAGAGTAACAGAAGTTAGTTGAGTATTCATCCAGGAGCTACAAAGATGTAACAAGATTTGAAAGGTTTGTTTTGGTGGCCTGGAATGAAGAGTGATGTGGCTCGGTTTGTGTATGCATGTTTGACTTGTCAGAAGTCGAAAGTTGAACTTCAGAAGCCTGTAGGATTGATGCAACCGTTAGAAGTTCCAGAATGGAAATGGGATAGCATTTCAATGGACTTTGTGACGGGGTTACCTAATACTTTAAGAGGACACGATTCGATTTGGGTGATTATTGATGGGCTTACAAAGTCGGCTCATTTTATTCCTATTAACATCAGTTTTCCAGTGTCGAAGTTGGCTGAGATTTACACCAGTGTAATCGTGAAGCTGCATGGTGTTCCTTTGTGCATTGTGTCAGATAGAGATCCAAGATTTACTTCTGATTTTTGGAAGAGTTTGCAAGAAGCGTTGGGTTCTAAGTTGAGATTGAGTTCAGCATACCATCTGTGGTACGGTGGGAGAACTGACTTGGGTGTTTTGCGTTTGATCGCAAATATTGCAGTTAGCAAGAGTCGCCACCGACTTTTCTTTTATCCAAAAGTAAAGGTGAAAAAGCACAGGAAAAACCTTTGAGATTATTTCTTGAGTTCGGGGGGTAGATTATGAAAAGGGAAGGTATTAGCACCCTTTTCATCCATGGTTTTCCATGGGCTCTTAGTTACTTGCTAGATCACTTGCTTTTGTTTGAAATTGTGCTTTGTGTGGTTTTTGAAAGTATTTTGTAAAGAGGTCATTGTTTAGGCAAACTTTGTAATGATTCTCGTTCGTAAGAATGTATACAAAGATGTTGATCTTTTGAAAATGTTTTCAAATTTGTAAGATGTTTTGAAAGTGTAGGTGTTTGTTTCGAAAATAGCAAGGATGTTTTGTTTTGAAATAGAGAAAGTAATTACGAGCATTCTACCTACTCAAAAGTCTTTCATGTTCATTTCCTCTTTCCTTTGACATTGTTATCTTACCATTGATTTGGTAAGTAACCTTATCTTTAGATGTAAACGAGACGGGCGTGGGTCATCGTATAACCATGATTAGCAATGTTGCAAGGTATCTTAGCATTCTCTTTTAGGGACTAAGATCATTTGAAAGGCAACATAGACAACGTCATCGAGGGACTATGATCTTTTGTATTTTGCTTGTTTTTGCTAAGATACCTCACATGCGTAATATGGCCATTTGTAAGGCAACCAAGTGGATTTATCCTAGGGGTGCTTGTATGCAAGTGTATTGTTTTTCATGCTTGGTTTTGTCTTTGATTAGGGTTTTCTAATTGATTGGTTTTAGTCTTTCCATACAAACCCTAATTACTAGCATTTGTATATAAAGCGATAAATTATGGAATTTAAAATTACTACGTTATTACAATACTTGTGGGAGGGGGGTGTACAAATTACAAATGGAGATTGCAATAAAATAAAGCATAATTATCTATTACAACCATATTGAATTTAGATAAATAATGTATAAAAATGATTAAATATACAAGAATGTAAATGTAAAGAAAATGGATATTTATTTGGATTTTTTAGGGAAAAGGGGTTTTGTTTTAACCTAATTAACTAAAAGAAAAAATAATTAATTAAATTAGTAAAAAGTAAAACCTAAATTTACTAGGAAAAGAATTTAAATAAAACCCTAATCTATTAATTATTTAAAATAAGAAATAAAGTTTATAAGAAGAATATTTTTGGTATTTTGGTCTTAACAATAAATTATAGTATTATAAAATATTTTTGGTCTTTTTGTATTTTAAAATAATATATTTTAAGAAAATAACTAAAACCCTAATTTTTAATTAAATTAACAAACCAATTAGTGAATAAATAAAGTATGATTAAATAAAATAATTGTTTATGTAAAAAAATAAAATAAACTATATCAAAATATAAATCTAATGTTTTTATATTTGTTCTGATTTTTTTTTAGTATTAGATAAAATATTTAAGAAAAGAAAAAAATAAAAATGAGAAAAAGAAAATAAAATGGGCCAAGGGTGTGAATAGCCAGCAAGGGGGGTCAGCAGTAAGAAAAAAATATAAGGCCCGAGGGATGAGGCCCAGCACTGCAAACAAATCAGAATATGTGAAAAATAACAAAGAAAATCCAAAAGGGTACCACTGGGGCTCGAACCCAGGTCTCTATAGTCACAGGTGCGCGCTTCTACCACTTGGGTGGCTATACATCGGTTTATTAATATCAAACCATAAATATATATGGTAAACATGTTCCTGAGGCCAACTTCATCTTCAACCTCGCGGCCATCCTGAAACTCTGTATCTCATTCAATTCTCAATAAAAATGAAAAATGTAAACATGAAACATGTAGCAAATTTCCTCACGATTTCAGAAATGCAAAGCAATAAAATTATGGATCAAAGATAAGCATGAATTTTAATGGCCCTAATCTGAACCCTAAAAATTTCAGAAACTTAAATCTTAAAATTCTCTAAGCTCAAGCAATATAAATGAAAATTATGGATATGGTTAGCTTTAGGGCAATGATATCTACATTTTTCATTCACAAATAAATCATTAATGATTCTTGAATGAAAAGTTCAAAGTTGAGATAACTTACCTTGCAAGAGGGTATCGTGTTTTGAGTTTGAGAAGCTTTTAGTGAGTTCCAATGATTCGATTAGCTTCCTCAAGTTCCCAGGAAGCTAGTGTGATGCTTAGCTTGAGCTGAAATTGCCTGAGGAGTTTGGGAGAAGTCAAGGTGCAAGGTGCTATTTTTGAAAATGGTGGATGATGATGGAGGTGTTACAGTGGTGTTGCAGGTGTTGGAATTGTTTGTGTATGTTGTTTAGAATCTTTTGAAAGTAAAAGGCTAAGAAACGCACGAGCAAATTTGGAGATTAGATTCAAAACTCAGAAATGGCAAGTTTTGAAGTATTTTTGGTGATTTTGTGTTCTTGGTGTTTTCAGGGCTTAAGCATGCGTGGGATTTGTGGCAAATAACGTGTGTATGTATAAGCAAAAGGTCTTGTGTGCTTTTGAGAGTCATAAGTACAAGTTACAAGCTAATTGTTATGTTACTTGATTTTCAAGAAAAGTGGGAAAACAAGTTTCATGAGGAAGTACAAGCACGTGCTGAGTGATTGTAAGTGTCTAAACAAACTTCTTTTGAGTTATGGGACTTGTATGATCAGAAGAAAGCAATTGCAAGGCTCTAGAATAAGTTTTATGCAAAAAGCTACTTTATCAAAATGGCATTGTGCACTTTCTTTCCAAAATGGATATAAAGCATGGTCTTGCATTGAATGCTTGAATTGAGACCTCTAACATCTGTGCAAGCAATTAATTATGGAGTGCCTAACAAGTTTAAGGCCTGCAAAGTAGAGGTTATGCAGCATAAGTTTGAATTTTGAATCTTGTTCATCACAAAATGACTTGTAATTTAAGTGTGAAAACCCTAACTTCATATCTTCGATTCTCCCTACTCAAAAATGATCTCAAGGAGTTCTTTGACATTTTGGAAAGCTTGTAATGTGATCTACAACAAATATTTGAATAACTTTTGAAAATTCCCCTTGTAACTAAATGAAAAAGTGCCATGAAGTTAGGTCAAAATCCTGACCAAATTAGGGAAAAATTTCACTAAGTGTTTTGTTTCATGACCATGTGTTCTTAAAATTATAACTTAAGATCCAAGAACTTTTGGAAGGAGTTGTGTAAGGAAATGTTGTAGATTTCATGGAGATCTACAACTTTCATGTTGAAAGTTTCTTTTGAATCATCTTGCATCATGGTGAAAATTTTGCTCAAAGTTATGAAAAAAATAAGAAATTTCCAACACTTAGAAAAATTTCTAAGTTTAGAAATTTTAACTTTTCAAAATGAAATCTTGAATTTTTGATTTCTTGATTAATAAGTTTCATATTTTGACACGCTTTTATGAATTGGGATCTTTGACATTTGATTTTGACCAAAAAGTCAAAGTTTGACTTTTCAATATACAATTGACTTTTGATCAGTTGACTGAAAATTCATCTGTCAATCCGTTGGACTTGAGCAATGTTTTGAGCTATTTCATTAGGTCAAAATTATGCAATTGGACTCTTGAGATCATTCCTTAAACCAATTGATCATTTTCTAGGTCAAAAATCAGAAATTGCCCTTTCCAAGTCAAAACCCTAATTTTGACCTTTTTGCCCTTTTGAAGATTTGATCAAATTTCTTGAGGAATTATGGTCCAAACTTGATCAAATGATACATATGAGTTTAAAATGTTGATGTGGATAAAAAATTATGAAGTTTGACTGTAAATTGGCCATAGTTGACTTTTTCCCCAATACAATTGATTTTTAGGTCAACTGCTCAATTGACTGAGCAAGTGTGATCCAAAACTTGAAACTTGACATGAGTAGTCTTAAGGGTCCATAATGATCGCAAGTGTGATCCAAAACTTGAAACTTGACATGAGTAGTCTTAAGGGTCCATAATGATCCATAATGGTCCATATGGGTCATTGTAAGTTCAAATATCCTTGTGCAATCTCAAACCCTAATTTTGGTGATCAGTGCTTAAGGAGGTGTCTTGAGTTGATCAACACTAGTGCAGTCTTGAGCCAAAGGAGATCTTGTAAGAAAATTATTGATGAATGAGAGGGAGTATTTTGGGGTACAACACCATCCTCAGACAGATGGTCAGACTAAATGAACTATTCAATCGTTGGAAGACTTGTTGAGGGCATGTGCTCTTGAGCAGAGAGGTTCGTGGGATACTTATCTTTCGTTGATAGAGTTCACCTATAATAACAATTACCATTCCAGTATCGGGATGGCACCTTTTGAAGAGTTGTATGGTTGAAGATGTAGAACTCCTTTATGTTAGCATGAATCTGGTGAAAGTGTAGTACTTGGACCTGAACTTGTTTGTGAGACTACTGAGAAGGTGAAGTTGATTCGAGAAAAGATGAAAGCTTCCCAAAGTAGACAGAAAAGTTATCATGACAAGTGAAGGAAGGACTTAGAATTTCAAGCGGGTGACCATGTATTTTTGAGAGTTTTACCTGTGACTGGTGTTGGGCGAGCATTGAAGTCTAAGAAGCTCACTTCTCGTTTTATTGGACCGTATCAGATTTCGGAGAGAGTGGGGAATGTTGCTTATAGAGTGGTTTTACTGCCTAATCTTTCGAATTTGCATAATGTGTTTCATGTGTCAAAACTCTGGAAGTATATTTCAGATCCATCTCATGTGATTCATATGGACGAGGTACAAGTACGGGATAATCTTATGGTGGAGACGATGCATGTACGGATCGCGGATCGTGAAACTAAGACGCTGAGGGGCAAAGAGATTGCTTTGGTTAAAGTGGTTTGGCTAGGGGCTGCCGGAGAAAGCATGACTTGGGAGTTGGAGAGCAAGATGTGGAACTCCTATCCTGAGTTGTTTGATTAAGAAAAAATTTTGAGGACGAAAATATTCTAAGTGGGGGAGAGTTGTAATGCCCGTAATTTAATTAATTATTTAATTAAATTATTTTTGGAATAATTGATGTGTTGTGAATAGTTGGATTCATTTATTTTATTAAGTTATGGAATAATATGAGAAGGATTATATTACTTGATGTGAGCTTATTTTAAAAGATAAAAATAGTAATCAAGGGGGTGTAGTAGTCTTGAGCCCATTAAGGTATTTTGAGTATAATAGGGTTATTTTATTATTGTTAGAAATAATAGAAAAGAAGAAGTAGTAAGAAGAATAAGGGTTGGAAAGAAGAACGTGAAAGCTGTTGGAAAAGAGAAAAGAGGCAGAAAGGAAATTCAACCGGAAAAGTTATAGAGCAACCTTCAATCCAAGGTAAGGGTGGGGTTCTGACTCTATATTAGGATTCATGATAATTGGTATATAGGGTTAGAGGTGAAAGATTGTTTGGTTTATGACTGAATTGTATATGTTGTTGTATGATGAGAATTGATGATTGGAAGATGAATAACGATGTCCCAATACTGTATATTTGATGTAGAATTATAGGGTAATTATAATTGATGATTTTCTATGATTAGAAGATATTTTTAGGGCCTAAAGTATGGAACTCGTAGTGAAAACGCAGAGAAAATCGCAGAAAATATCCATGACATAGCAGTATGTGTTGATCCCAAATGTTACGTGTCGATACAAGAATGTTGTTAGACTCAGTATGAGTCGGCACGAAGAAGTCATGTGTCGATACATGAGGACTTTCAGACTCAGGATGAGTCGATACGTAGGAGCATGTGTCAATACATGCAGTGTTGTAGACTCAGGATGAGTCGATACAAGAGAGTTTGCATCTACTCATGTAGCATATTCAGTTTAGTACGCGTTGACCCAAGGCGTTATGCGTCGATCCACGTTGTCTGATTTTTGAAAGAACCGTTTGGAAAAGGCTGTAACTTAAGTTTTCGAACTCCGTTTGAGGTGTCGTTCGAAGCGTTGAATAGCTAACGCAATGAACTTCATTCTTAAGGATTAAAATTAAGAATAGGAAGGATAATCCTAGTATCCAAATTAGGACTAGAGTTAATTCCCGCGTTAATCGCTATGTTGATTTTTGTGAAGAATGATGAGGATGAGATGTTTATAAATTGTTGTTTGGTTTGTAATAGTAGGATTAATGATGATACTGGTGTAGCATTACAAAATAATAATATGCAGAGGTTTGGTAATTTAGAAGTAAGCCTTAGTTGATTAATTAGTTATAGGCAATATCATATTGTCGGCCTATGGCCAACGTTGTGAGATTGACGAATTACTGTTGTATTGTTGTTGTGGCTGAGTTGCTGCGAATTATGATGTATAAATGATGTTTGATGAATTAGGATGTATAAATAATGTTTGACGAATTATGATGATAAATGATGCTGATGAATGATGTTTAATGAAAGATGTTGAGATGCCTCTAATAATTGGCAGCTCTTAAGATGTAGGCTTATGGCCAACGATGATGTTTGTGTTGAGATGTTGTTAATTATGGTGTTGTCATTACATTCATTATTGTGTCGCATACATTGCATTTCAAGATGGAGCTTATGCTCGTTAAGATGGTCTGTATTGGCGAATTTTAAGATGAAGGCTTATGCCTTGTTGATGCCTGTATTTATTGGCATATTTTTAAGATGGGAGTTCTGCTCCAATGGTACCACGTGCATTTGCATAGTATTGAGTCGCATTATATGATTGCATAAAGAAGTTGTGTATTGATGTTGTGAATGTGTATTATTGTTGCGATTATTATTGATTATAAGATGAGAAGTGGTGATGTTATGTGATCTAATTTAATATATTAATTATCATACGCTTTATTATATTGTTAGATATCTCACCCCTTCTGTTTGAGTGTTACCCTTACGTTGGTAACGTGCAGGTAATCGAGAGTGAAGGTTGTATACCTTCGGTAGTTCGAGTCGGTGTCATTGCTCTGATATGTAACACTCGGGGGGATGAACGCTTGATGCTTTTGATTGTTGATTATTCAGTTGTTGAACTTTAAGTTCATTATTATTAAACATGTATTGTTTTGAGGTTGATGTAATGATGCTAAATATGTTATTAAGAATTTCGTTGCGTAGATGTTTAAATTGTTGAATTATTTAATTAAAGTATTATGCTGATGGTTTATCCTAAGTTTTAAAGTGTTATGTATCCACGTTGAACGCAATGAGTTTTTAATGATGAATTTATGGTATCCAGATTCGTTTGTGTTGTACCCCAAAATTTTCCCTCCCATATTCATCAACATTTCTCTTCACAAGACTCTTGGAACTCAAGATCAAGCTAGGGTTTGCTCTGCTCAAGACACCTCTTTGCACTATTGACCTAAATTAGGGTTTGAGTTTGCACAGGGATATTTTGACCTACAATGCCCAAAGTGACTTTCATACGCCATGTTGGACCCACAAGTTTGTCCCTACCAAGTTTCAAGCCTTGATTCAAGTTTTTGCCCAATCAATTGGACAGTTGACCTAGAAATCAGCTATATTGGGGAAAAGTCAATTGTGGCCAATTGACAGTCAAACATCATGAATTTTGACCCACATCAACATTATGAACTCATATGAATCATTTGATTAAGTTTGGATCACAATTCCACAAGAAATTTGATCAGATCACCAAAAGGGCAAAATGGTCATTTTTAGGGTTTTGATTGTACAAAAGCAATTTTTGACTGTTTGACCTAGCCAATGGAAAACCAAGCTCAACCATAGACTCAAGTACTCAATGACATTTTCTTGACCCTTTCAACAAGTTCAAAAGATCTTAAATGCATAGGATTGACAGATGAATTTTTCAGTCAACTGACCAAAATTTGTCTGTACACTGAAAAGTCAAACTTTGACTTTTTGGTCAAAATCAAGTGCCAAGAGTTATTTTTTATCAAGACATGTCAAATTATGAAACTTTTTCATCAAGAAACCCAAAAACGCAAATTAGGATTTAAAATGAAAAAATTTCATAACTTAGAAATTTTCTAAGTTATGAAATTTTCTTATTTATTTCCTAACTTTGTCCCATTTTTTCACCAAAATACAAATGGATTCAAACAAAACTTGAAACATGAAAGTTGTAGTCCATCACAAAGTCTACAACTTTGGTTCATAAAGTTTTCTCAAAAGAAGCTTGAATCTCAAGTTATGAATTTTGGAACAAGGGTACCTAAAACTTTTAACTTAGAGAAATTTTGCCCTAGTTTAGGCAGGATTTTGACCCATCTTCCTAGCCATTTTTCACATAGTTACACTTGGAGTTTCAAGTTTCATTTCAAATATGGATTATAGTACATGTTACAAGCTTTCCAAATTGTCCAAGAACACCTCAAACACCCTTGTGGTTAGAGAGAATCGAATGCTTGAAGTTGGCAAAAACTCACTTTGCAACCATGGCCAATGCATGTTCATACCACTTGCAAATCTGATCTAGCTAGCTTGGTTCACAATTACAGGCCTCAAAACCAGTTTTTACTCCATAATTTAATGCATACCCATTAAGCTAAGGTATTGTCTTGGTCATTAAGGCATTATACACTAGTTTAAGCCTTAAATGGAAAAAGTAACAATGTCATTTTTGCTTAAACTTCACTTTATGTCAAAACAAGATCCTTGAGGCATGGGGCCATATCTCTGAGGCAAGGTCAAATCCACAAATTCCAGTAACCAAGGGCAAAGGATGCAGCATAATATAGGACTTGTACAGACCTGCATTGAGAGGGGACACACTCTTGCTTCAAGTAGAAGAAAACTTGCAAAACACAAGCCATCTTCCACATCTGATAAAACCAACTTACACAAACATTGTAAACAGGTTTGATACCTCCTAACAAGCCAGAAACATGACCCCTCTGCCTCTCAAAGCTCTTTGTGCACAAAATCCCCATTTTCTTGCAAAACAGGGTCAGTTCTGCATTTTGCAAGCCATCATCAAAATCCATCGTGCGTTTTGCCCAAAGATACTCCAAACACCTTCCAACCAACATACCTGAACTATCCCAGACCTCCATTGCTAGCTGTAACACCATTAACACACATTTCCATTTTTGTTTCAAAGCTTTGCAGGTTGAGTTCCCTAGCACGATTCAGGCTACTACAAAACAAGCCAAGTATTGGGAAAGCTTCCTTGGACCTCAGGCAAGCTCAAAAGAACCTCAAGCACCCTTGGAAGTTGCTGCATTGTCCAGCTCAAAGTCAACTAAAACAGGTATGTCATGAACTTCTATCTCTCTATTTAGGAATAGTTAGACTTAGGTTTGTGAATGAAAGATGTTGTACTCATAGCCCTGAAACCATACATGTGCTTAGTTTTCATTTATCTTAATCGTGCTAGGAGAATTTTGTTCATAAACTTTCTGAAAAAACTAGGTTAAGATTTGGGGCCAGAGAAATTCTCTCTGGTCTTTGAGAGTTAGCTTAAGTTTTTTATATGGTTGGATTCGTTGCTTGATGCTCTACAAGTTTCATGTTATGAGTTTTGTCAAAAAATCAAGGAATCAGGAGATAACATTTTCTGTATAAAGCGTGCGTGTTTCAGTTCTGAGGAAGAAGATGAAGTCTGATTGGGCTGGGCCTGGTCATTTTTGCTTCTAACACCCCATTTTTCAGTTTACACCCCTCTGGCCCATTTATTTGCATATTTGTCATTTTGATATTTTTATTTTTTATTCTGACTTTATTATTTTATGTCCAAATATAAAAAATGCCAAAAAAATTATATTTATATTTTTTCATATTTATTTGATATTTATTTTCATTTTACTAGTATAAATATGTAAACAATTTATATTCTTTTTATTAAAACTTAAAGAATAATGTAAAAAAATATGTTTATATTTATTTATTATTTTTATACACACACACACACACACACACACACACACACACACACACACACACACATATATATATATATATATATATATATATATATATATATATATATATATATATATATATATATATATATATATATATATATATATATATATATATATATATATATATATATATATATATATATATATATATATATATATATATATATATATATATATATATATATATATATATATATATATATATATATATATATATATATATATATATATATATATATATATATATATATATATATATATATATATATATATATATATATATATATATATATATATAAATAATTAGGACAAAAAACGCAAAAAATAATACATTTTGTTTTTATTAATATTTCATACTAAAAATACTTTTTTTAATATACTTATATTTTTGTATAAATTAATACATTATTGTATATAAATAATAAATAATACAAATTATTTGAGAAATTAGGGTTTTTTCCCTAAATAATAAATAATTGAAATTAACTTTTTTTATTTTATTTACATCTCACATTAAAAATACCTTGTCATACATAAAAACATTTTTGCATAATATGCTTTATTTAATATTTATTGTATTTATTTAGATATTGTATATTTAACATTATGCCTTGTACATTCGATTTGGTTGTAATAATTTAGAATTTGATTTCTTGCAAAATAATCCCCAATTCAAATTTGTACCCCCTCCCTATATCATGTTGTAATAGTGTAGAATTTAAATTCTCGCACCTTTAAATTATGCCATGATTAGACTTAGGGTTTTGTATACAAAAAAATCAAAGTAACAATTAGCTTGACCTAATCCAAAGATAACAATGCATGAAAAAACAAACACAATGCACACTTGCACCCCTAGGGTTACAATCCACTTGTTGCCTTCAAAAATGGGCCATGGTTGCATGTCAAGTACTTTGGTAAAACAAAAACAAAACAAAAGATCATAGTCCCTCGATGACGCTATCTGGGTTGCTTAAACAAAATGATCAAGTCCCTCAAGAAAATTGCCAAAAATACTTGACACTATTGCTATCATGGTCTATACGATGACCCGCGCCTGTCCCGTTAACATCCTAACAAAAGGTTGTTCACCAAATACAATGGTGAAACAACACTGTTAAAAGGGTTAAAAACATAAGAAAGATCTTTGAGTAAAATAGGGTAAACAACTCTTAGTTACTTGATCAAAATCTTGCAAAACATCCTTGCTATCTTCAAAATGCACTTCACAACATAAATTTCAAAGCCCTACTTTCAAACATTGGAAACTTTTCAAAAGACAAACACCTTTGTATACATTCAAACAAGAATCATTATAAAGGTTGCCTAGACAAAGGCCTCTTTTCAAAATATTTTCAAAACCACACACAAAAGCACCATTTCAAACAATTGAAAAGCAAAAGCAAGTGATCTAAAACAAGTAACTGAGAGCCCATGGAAAACCATGGATGAAAAGGGTGCTAGCACCTTCCCTTTTCATAATCTACCCCTCGAACCCAAAAACAATCTCAAAGGTCTTTCCTGTGCTTTTTTACTTTTCCTTTTGGATAAAATAAAAGTCGGTGGCGACTCTTGCTAAACCGAAACATTTGCGAACACAAACGCAAAATCCCAAGTCAGTTCTCCCACCGTATCACAGTTTTCATGAATGATTTTATAACTCTGATTAATTTATATAATTGCCGGGTAGAATTGGGGTGTTACACTGAAGGGGGGGAATTTTTTCATAGGCCTCAGGGCTCACCTGGTTTTTCTATGCCTCAAAATGGTCGTGAGCAGCCTTTATAGCATTCCGTCTTCAATTATAATGGGTTTACATAACTCTACTTCAATATATTCAGATCCTCTGGTGAACGTCACTTCTCCATTACAAGGTTCTGGATTTGTGGCTAATAGCAAGGGTCAAAACGTCCAACCATAAATCAAAGGAGTTTCATCCCAATTACCAAATTTAACGAATCAATTTGCAGCATTAATTAGGCAATAAATGGAAGATAGTAACCATGAAATAGTCCAAATGCTTTCACAAACAAGGGGTATAATCTTTAACCCTCTGACTCAAAACACTACTCAAGCGAACCAACAAATATAGGCAGGCAAATGACACGCATCGCTGATTTCTTTGATGTGCCCCAACCAACAACACATCCTCAGAGGGAGTGGGTTAGGGAAAATCAAGGGGTAATCTTAGAAAAATACCCAACAATTAATCAAGTTCAACAGTATCAAAGAAATGTACCTCGGGCGAATGTGTTAAATCAGGGAGGAATGGTCGAAATGCCTTGAGTTGCAAATGTCGAAATACCTAGGGTCAAACCTTTTAGGAAAGAACTACAAGTGTTAAGGCAACAAGAACCTAGGGTTAGGATGGTAAATAGAAACCAAAATGCCGATGAAGTTTTATACCAAGTTCGACAGGACAATATGGCAGCAGACAACAATCTGGCAGCCATGGTCGAATGAATTATGGCAGAAAACAACGTAAATATAGGCCTTACTAGACCAAATTACACTTCTCCATTATCTGAATATATTCTAAAGATTGAATTGCCTAGGGGTTGGAAAGCCCCAAAGTTCACAAAGTTCTATGGTGACACCACTGAATCAACGGTTGAACATATAGCCAGGTATCTTATCGAGGCTGGGGACATAGAGAACAATGAAAACCTAAGGATAAAATATTTTCCTTGTTCACTGACCAAAAATGTTTTCACGTGGTTTACTACCCTTGCAACAAATTCTATCCAAGATTGGACGCGTTTAGAAAGGCTATTCCTTGAACAATTTTATGTAGGTCAATCGAAGATAAGTCTTAGTGAATTGACTAGCATTAAGCGCAAGTTTAGTGAGCCAATTGATGATTATCTCAATAGATTCTGCTTGCTCAAGGCAATATATTTCATCCAAGTACCGTAACATGAATTAGTTGAGATGGCAGCAAGAGGATTGGATTTCTCCATCAGAAAGAAATCGGATCCCCATTACTTAAGGGATATGGCCTAATTTACAGATAGGGTTCGACAAGTGAAGCACTTAAAGGTAGAAAAGGCCACGAACAAAATCCATGGAAAGGAAAGAGTGGCATACGTCGAAGTAGAGGAAGATGAACAAGAAACCTATACTGAACTCCCTGACTTTGAGGAAGTTGAAGTCGATTTGGCTGAGTTAAAAAAGGGACCACCATATCCTTGTAAAGTCCTAGCCTATTCAAACAGAAAAAATCCTGTCGAGCCTGAAAAGAATGATAAATTCCCAAAAAAGACATATACCTTCGACGTCACGAAATGTGATGAAATATTCAATTTATTAGTAAAAGATGGTCAAATGATAGTACCACCTGGTTCTAAAACTCCTTTGTTAGATCAACGGAAGAAAAGACATTTTTGTAAATATCATAATTTTTTAGGGCATAAAACCTCACAATGTTTCCTTTTCAGGGATCTGATTCAAAATGCCATCAAGGAAGGAAGGCTGAAGTTTGATGACAAAACCAAGCCACAAATGAAGGTTGATACTGATCCATTAAATGTAGCAGAAACTAAATATGTTTAACCAGTTTCTATCAACGTGGTGGAGATCGTTGGAAAAGTTAATCCAAATGATGTAATAACAAAAGCTATTGAAGGCCTCTCCAACGAGCAACCTCTCAACCAGACTGTTGAAGGTCTAATGAACCATAAATTCGAAGGCAGCATTATTGAAGATGTTGCTCCAAATGTTGAAATGTTGAAGACCAATGAAGGTCTCAGAGTTAAGTTTGAGAAGATTAGGATTATTGATTGTTCTAATGTAGAAGTTAACATGGTTGATTTAAATCAGCCTGCCCCAGAAATGGAAGAAGTCGAAAGGCGTCTCCGAAGAGAAGATGTCCTGTTAAACAAAACTTACCCAAAAGCTGAAGAAAGCTTGTTGGACTATTTGGCTTGTTGCCACAAAAGAAATTTGAAGGATTCATGTGCCCAAGATGCAATATCATTTATGATTAAAAAGCAGCAGAGTTTACCAACAAACCCAACAGGCTCGAACTGGGGGCAGTTGGAGGAAGGATGATTTGATGGAGATGGTCTACCTAGGAGCTGGAAAAGTTTTGCTAGGTTTTCTTGTCCATTGCTATAGGATGAAACCAAAATTCTTAATGTGCCCTAGTTGCAGCTCTGTCTATGATCGAAAGGTGTCAAAGGAGTATGAACGAATCCATTATGCCCGAACTGTGGGTAATTGGATAAGCCAACATAGCAGTTTCACTTTTAACAAAAGGGGAGTTATAAGAAGGGATGATAGCCCACATCCTAAAGCAAGTCGAAGGGTTACCTTTAAACTCCCGGCAAATGTCCCTACTGATAAATGGACTAAGCCAAATGAAAATAGAAGAGAAAAACAAGGAAAATGGATGAGTTTCGAGCTAGGAAGAGGATCATCAATTGCTTATAGGAAAGATTTCCATATATCAAGACAACCAACATCTAGATCTGATAATTACAAGGGAAAAAAGCCAATGACCAAGACCCAGTGGCGTAGGCACCAGAGGATTAAGATGGCTCACAAGGAGTTAGCAGAAAAGGAAATAGAGGAGTCTAGCAGCAACTAATGTCCCTCAATGAAACTCTGCGGCCAGAACCTGTCATCTGGATGTTAATGAAACATCAATGAAGTCTCCACCGAATGTCTTTTATCCCGCCGAAAGGGAAAGGTAAACATCGAGAAAACCTGAAAAGGGAGAAATCACGGTCTTTCGACCGAGAGATCGGGTAAGGGAGTCTGTTACGCGAGGGGAAGGTGTTAGCACCCCCACACGCCCGTAGTACTCTACGGTATCCACTCTTGTTGTCTAATCTAATGGATGTGGTAAAAACCTATGTCTATGGCTTAAAATTGAAAAGGGAATGCATGCAAAAGAAAAAGAAAAAAAAATGTAGGGAAAATAAAAGTTGTGCTCGGTTAGGCCCTACCCAAATGCCTAGGTATCCCTTTTAAGGAATCAGAGCAGCCATAGTTCGGCTTACATATTTTAGTTGGTTTGTGTTTTTTAGTTAAGACAACAAAAACAGTCAAGATGGCAAAACATCAAATAAAACAACAAACGCATGAGATGGTAAAACATCGACTAAATAATAACAAGGTAACATGTCAAAGATGGCGAAACATCAAATAAAAAAAACGGAGGACAAAACATCACACCTAGCTATGATATTGAGAATCAAGGCAGGATAACAAACAGATGCGATGGCGAAACATTGGCTTCAAATGAATGTGCGATGGTGAAACATCGGCTAAGAGATAACAAGATATCATGGCAAAGATGGCGAAACATCGATAAAATAGATGACAAAACATCACACCTAACAATGATATTAAGAATCAAAGTAGGATAACAAACGTGTGCGATGGCGAAACATCGGCTTCAAGATAACAAGATATCATGGCAAAGATGGCGAAACATCGATAAAACAAATGACAAAACATCACACCTAACAATGATATTGAGAATCAAAGTGGGATAACAAACATGTGCGATGGAGAAACATCGGCTTCAAGATAATACAGACAAAGTAAGATTGGTTTGTATCTTTTACTTTGAAGATGGATTTGAGTTTATTAGAGGTGTCTTATGATTTGCCTAGAAAACAAGCTTTTATTTTAAGATGCAGAATGCATAGAAAGGAAAAACAACTAAGGGAAACTAACCTACTGTTATCCCTAGTGTTATCATACAATGGTTGACCCTAAGGTTAAGGATAAAGGGGAAATCCTACCCTAATTTACAAGTTAAAGGGAACTCAACAAAACTATCCTATAGGGAACATGCAATGAGAGCGAAGTTGTGATCTCAATTTCTAAATTGAGTGACTCATCGATCAACAATTAAGGAAGAAAAGCAATAAACATCCTATAGGGAACATGCAATGAGAGCGAAGTCATGATCTCAATTTCTAAATTGAGTGACTCGTCGATCAACAATTAAGGAAGAAAAGCAATAAACATCCTATAGGGAACATGCAATGAGAGTGAAGTCGTGATCTCAATTTCTAAATTGAGTGACTCATCGATCAACAATTAAGGAAGAAAAGTAATAAACATCCTATAGGGAACATGCAATGAGAGCGAAGTCATGATCTCAATATCTAAATTGAGTGACTCATCGATCAATCAATCACAACACATGCATCAGACAAAAAAAACAGAGGGCCTCCTGACATGTATCAGCAACAGAGGTCCCATCATGCAACCAGAGAACTATGCAAAATAAAATTGGGAGAAAGGAAATAGTACAATACCAAACAGATAACTATTTGTAGTAGTCAAGCAAGAATAAAAGAAATCCAGAGAAACTTCAAGCAAGCTGGTATCAGTAGACAAATTGAGTCAGGAATTACACCATCAGGATATGCCAAATACAATAGTAGTGCCAATATAATAAGTTGTGTTTCACAAATAAAGTGAAACACAGAATCCTCAGATCAAAAGTGGAAACTTTCTCAGAGTACCTCGCACATTCAACAACCAAGTTAGTATTCCATAAGGTGAATGGTGACTCACATAGGGGATGAGTGCATCTTGATGAGGTGAGAACAACATGATGACAATTATCAAACATTAGACATGACAGCTAAGAGGAAACAGGCATATGCACAATTAGGTCAAAAGAAATAGAAAAATGTTGCTCCTTTCTATCACCATATTGAGTAGACAATTGAATGTCAATCAAGGATTATAAGAGTTTGCAAATAAAGTAAACAAAGGCCATGAAGGTCAGTAACAAACACAATTTCAATCATGCATAGCTAATTCAATCACAACTTCATGAACGCAATAGGAAATGAAACCTACATAATGCATTAGATGGTTCAAAATATTCAAGTATGGGACATTGAGTAAATGGTTTGATGCTAAAATGGATAATAAGAACCAACATGATCACCAGGTTCCCAATTATAGGCCTCACTCAATTTCATTGGCCACCAAACAAATTGCAACAAGTCATGCAAACATAATTGGGTACCTTCACTTTAAAATCACATTAAAAATAGAAATAAAGATCCATAATTCAAACCAAAAAAAAAAACTTAACATCTTGGAAGTGTTTAGAAGTCATAATGCAAGCCCTAAGTTCATGAATGATTGAGGAAGAGGTCAAATGAAGTTCAAAGTTCAAGACTAGTTAGCAAAACCACCAAACTAGACAAGTTTTCAAAATAATTTGTGGAAAAATGTCAAACCAAGTCAAATAATTCAAGAAAAATGGTTTTCAAATCCCCAACACATTCATGAACCATAAACAAGACCTGAATTCCCAACAAAGTCCAAAGCACAAGGGTTTAAAAAATGAAACTTGCACCATAAGCAACAAAACCCTAATTTTAGACTTTTTATCTCAAATATTGATTAAATGAGATCAAAATTCAAACAAATCAAACAAAGGCCAACCTAATCACCAAGGAACCTTAAATGTCAGCAAAACTATTTTTTCATATTTTTTTGAATTAGGAGAAGTCAAGAAAGAAATTAATATTCAAACAAATATGCAATTAACAAATATTCACATATCAAAATAATATTTAAATCAAAAATTCAAAAAAATGGCCAACCAAAATTATATTCAAATATTAGGGCTAAAAACACACATCCCTGAATTTTGTGAATTTTTGGATAAAAGGAAAATATTAAAAACAAAAAAACAAACAATCAATAATAAAATTATTATTTAAGGGCAAGAAAATGCAAACCATAACCAAAAATCATCAAATGGTCAAAGTAAAAAATATATTCAGATTCTATGATTAAAACAAGATTACATGATTTTTTTGGGAATTTTTGAATTAATAGAAGTATTAAAAAAAAACAAATATTACAAATAACCTTTTGAAATTAAATTTTTAATCAAAAATAAGAAAATGATGAACTAAAGTCAGAATCAATTTTCACATTACTTTGTGAGTCTCAAATAATTTTTGTGGATTTTTTAGATCAATAGGACTATTAAAATAAAAATAAACTTTGAACAATTAATTAATTAAACCTATGAATTTTTTAAAACCAATCAAATTAATTTTTAAAAAAAATCCAAAAAAATATGACAAATACTAGAAAATAATATTGAACTACGGTAATTTTTTTGGAATTTTTTAATGTGTTTTGATCAGAAAACAAAATTTAAAAAAAATGTCAAATAAAACAAAAATTCAAATAAGCCAAAAAAAAAATCAAACAGACCAATCATGATGTGCCACCACATCATCTTCAACCTCTAGACATTCAAAAACGCGCACATATCTCAGGCTTGGGGTCATGTTCAGATCAGTATAACTCACTCGATTTCGCATCATTTTTCATGAAATCAAAGGCAGATCAAAGCTAGCATTTCATACTACAAATTGCAATTGGAATCAAGTCGAATCATCAACCACACTGTCTACAATCAAACCATGAATATGAACAAAAACATTCTGAATCACGAGTTTCAGAGCATCCAAACATGCATAATTCATCAAATTAAACGCTGTAAAGCTTCAGAAACATTCTATTAACATCACTGAACATGAATCCAAGCTCAAATATCTCAAAAAACAACTGCATCTCAGAAATCGAAGTTTGGAATCATTACGTCAAGGAGAAAAGTGATATACTGTCTCCTTCACTCCAGATGCAAACAAATGGTGCTAGCTTGATCTACTTGCTTTGCTGAAGCAGAATCCACAAGAATTTTGAAGAAAACACCAAGGATTTGAGAGAATCGAATCAAGTTGCAGAAGGAGAAGGAAAATTTCAGATCCGGAATTCTTGCAAATGGCGCGTTATTTTTCTCTCTCTTTGCTTGCTTTCACTTATATAGAGTTTGTAGAGAAGGATAGAAGTGGAAGTTTGTCCTTAAAGCCGTTGGAGGGTAGGATTGGGAATTTTGGCCAAAAATGAAGTGCATATTGAATCATGTGTTTTGCTCGTGCATTCTTCTGCCTTTTATTCATTTTGTGAGCCAAATGAAGTCAGAAATGCATGCTCAAAATGCCAGCCCATGATTACTTGAAATGAGAGAGTGTTGGTGAATTGGCCATTTTGAGCAAGGTTTGTATTTTTTTTATT
This sequence comes from Vicia faba, assembly GCA_948472305.1. NCBI lineage: Eukaryota > Viridiplantae > Streptophyta > Magnoliopsida > Fabales > Fabaceae > Vicia > Vicia faba. The sequence goes on along the minus strand of OX451740.1, from coordinate 974,339,634 downwards.
CAAGCAAGTTCATGAAGCACATGGGCACGAAATGGTGAGTGTAATGGGCCTCAACATGTCACAAATTTCCAATGGGCTTGACTAGAAGCAAAAGGAATGGCTAAAACTTGAGTTTGCAAGAAATGGCCATTTTGCACATTTGCCAAATTTCAATAAGAAACTTCAAAATTCCAAAACTCATAACTTGCTCATACTTTTGAATTTTGGCACAAATGAGCACAATTTGGAAAGGTATTGGAATGATCTACAAAACCTTAGTTTATAGTTTTTGCAAATTAATCCATTAAGGTTCTCAAAATTTGGCTTGAAATGCATTAATTTTAGAAAATGACTTATAATTTTGTGACTTCAAAAGACCATAACTCTTGATTCCTTGTCAATTTAGGCATGAGACCAAAAGGAGGTGAAAGATCATTCTCTTAGCTTTCCAAGCATATTTCATTTGCATCTTCTTGATCAAGGGTGAATAAAATATGATTTTTTGAAATTAGGTCTTTATTTCCCAAAATTGGTAACTTTTAGGGTTTCTTCAAGAATAAGTTTCAATCCAAACTTCAATCTCTTTGAAACAAAGACCAAAATGGACTTGAGATATGAAAAGTACATCCTTGGATTGATGGTTGACCAAAAATTCACTTGGTCAACCTTAACTTTAACTGATTTTGACCAAAATGACTATTTTGCCCTTCTGAATCAATTGATCCACTTCCCTTCAAAATGGATGATTAAAACTTCAAACATATGCTCTCCCAAACATATAGAGGCCATGTGCAAAGTTTAAATTCAAAATTCTCAATAAAACCTGATGAAAACCAAAACCCTAATTTTGGTCAACACATTAGGAGATTGATGAATCATCTTCAAAACTTCAAATCCTCTGGGTATCTTGACCAATCCCTTGTGCAAAGACTTTTTAAATACCCATGAGATATTGTAGCTCCCCAAATCAAGACTTGTATATTGGTAAATATCCTTGCTTAACAAAACCCTAATTTGATTGGTGAATCCAAGGAGTGATTCCTCTTGTAGTCAAACACAAACCTCAATCCTCTGATGATCCAAAAAGATGGATGAAGCATCTTGAGACATGCAATAACTTTTGAGCTTGAAAGAACCAAAGATTTAGATAATAATATTTTTCCTTGAGCAACTTGTCAATGCAAATAACCTTCAAGGCTTGAGGAAGACTTGACAACCAAAGTACTTTGATCCCATCACAATGTATGAATGCAATGCAATATGATATTCATGATGAAACATAAGCCAAAATCAAGAGGGTAAATTTTGGGGTGCAACACTCAACAAACATCACTGAAAAGAAACAACCTATAAAAAGAAGACTTTTTCCCCAAAGAAGGAGATAATTGGAGAAAAGGTCCAAAAATATCCAACCAATGATGATGATGTAATGACAGATGATTTTGAATCAGATGAGGAATATTTACTTAACGTTAATTGAAACATGGTGTTTGTACTTGCACATGAATATGCTCAAGTGATGGAAGTGGAGGATTATGGGGAAGTGGGTGAGGCCGAAATGGTTAGGGACAAGCCTGTGTGTTACTATATCATGAACAATGGCGCTGTGGAGGAGAAAAATTCTTTTTTTGAGCATCCTGATCAATCAATGAAGAATCACCTTAAGCCTTTATTTATAAGAGGAAAGGTAGAATGAGTTGGGATCAAAAAGATTTTGGTCGATGGTGGGGCAACAATAAATTAGATGCCTCACTTCATGTTAAAAAGAATTGGTATGTTCGACACGAACATTAAGCGACACAACATGGTGTTGTCTAACTATGAAGGGAAGATAGGCCATACATTAGGTGTGGTGCAACTAGATCTTACCGTTGGTTCGATCACCGGGATTACTATGTTCATGGTGATTTAGGAAAAGACAAATTACAACATGTTATTGGGTCGAGAGTGGATCCATGGCATATGAGCAGTCCCCTCTTAGATGCACAAAAGGATAACAATTTGGAGGGAAGATGTGATAGTTGAAAATGTTGAAGCATATGAGAGTTACTACATGGTAGAAATTAACCATGTAGATAAAATAAACTTTGGTATAAACTTGGCTAATATAGGGCCATGTAACCAGTTGGTGAAGCCTACTCACCCAACAAAATGCCCTATATTTCTTAACTTTACACCCAACTCATGGGTTCCACTGGGACAAGGAAATTATGGGGGATGTAGATAAGGTGGAAGGCATTCCAGGATTACAGCCAACTGGCTTGACTGACGAAGACATTGACCATGTCTGAGTCTGAATTTTTTGGAAAGATTTCGGCTTATCTAACCGAAAACAAACTAAGAGTGGCTTTAGAAGCCAAAGTAAAATATATAGTTATCGAAGCCAAAGATGAAGTTGTCCATGCGAAGGGGCCTGGGGGTGCACTTCAAACCAAAACCCCCAGACGGAGAAGCACATTTCGAAGGGAAAGACCAGAGGCTAGATGCAATCTATGATGAAGAGCCTTTGGGATTCGAGAAAGATCCTGTAGCAACAAATGCAAAGATGGGGATGCAATATCCACTCGAAGAAATTGATCTAGGTTATGAGTCCATCAAAAGACCCACGTACGTTAATGTTAAGGTAAGCCCAGGAGAAAAAGCAAAAGTAATCCAATTACTAAAAGAATACAAGGATTGTTTTGTTTGAGACTGTGACGAAATGTATGGTTTAAGCTAAGACTTGGTCAAACTATAGCTTCCAATCAAGGATGGCAAGAAGCCCATCAAGTAGGCTACAAGGAGGTTCACGCTAGAAGTGCTCTCAAAGATTAAGGAAGAGATCGAAAGATTCCTCCGTTACAAGTTCATCTGGGCCACAAGGTATGTCGAATAGATTGCAAACATATTTCATGTTATTAAGAAAAATGGGTCTTTGAGGGTGTGCATAAATTTTCGAAATTAAAATGCAGCAACCCCTAAATACAAATACCCAATTCTTGTGGTAGAAATGCTAATTGATTCTGCTGCAGGTTTCGAGTATCTTAGTATGCTTGATGGGTATTCTGGATATAATCAAATTTTCATCGTTGAAGAAGGTGTACCCAAAACAGCTTTTTGATGCCCTAGGGCACTAGGCACCTATGAATGGGTGGTCATGTCTTTTGGCTTAAAAAATGCAGGGGCAACTTATCAAAGGGCGATGAACTCAATATTCCATGATTTCATAGAAACATTTATGCATGTTTATATTAATGACATAGTAATAAAATGTGTGTCAGAAGAAAGTCACATGAATCACCTTCGCCAATCATTCGAAAGAATGAGGAAACATGGCTTGAAGATGAGTCCCCTCAAATGTGAATTTTTTGTGTAGGCTGGAGATTTTTTGGGTTTTGTGGTCCACAAGAAGGGTATAGAGCTTAATCAAAATAAAACGAAAGCTATTATGGAGACTAAGGAACCAACAACAAAGAAAGAATTGCAACCACTGCTTGGGAAGATAAAATTCTTGAGACGATTCATTTCAAACTTGAGTGGGTGTACTTAGGCTTTCTCTCCTCTTCTATGCTTGAAACAAGGAGAAATTGAACGGAAGCAAGAGCATCAATAAGCGTTTGACAAGATTAAGTAATACCTTGTCAACCCTCATATACTATTACTGCCTTCTAGAAAAAAGTGTATGAAATTGTATATTTTTGCGTCTGATGCAACTATAGGTAGTATGCTTGCACAGGAGGACGAGAATGGTTTCGAAAGAGCCATTTATTACCTCAGTCAAGTATTAAACGATGCAGAAACTAGATATAGTACTATAGAAAAATTATGTCTTTTCTTGTACTTCTCCTGTTCCAAACTGAAATATTATATAAAACATGTTCATGTGTATGTTTCTTCTCATTTCGATGTCATCAAACATATGCTTTCTAAGCCAACTTTGCACAGTCTAATTGGAAAATGGGAACTTTCCTTAACTGAGTATTCCTTGACTTTCTTACCTTTAAAAGCCACATTGGGAACCTACTTTTGTAGTAAATGATGGAACTGTTGTGCGCACATCTTGATTAGACGTTTTGAAAAAGTAAGTCATGATTGTTCTGACGTCATAGTAGATATTGTCTATCATGAGGTTTGTATGTTCGTCGAAACATAATTGTTTTGCAAGAAATGTATTTTTCTCTAAGAAATTCGAAACACACATTTATTGGGGGTAATTTGTTTACTAGAAATTTCGACTACATGGGTTTTAGCTGAAACGATATATTTTGGAGAATATAGTTCAAAAGAAAGAATAAAGAAGTTTGTGTGAAGCTTTCAATAGATGAAGAGCTAATAAAAGATTTATTTTTGCTAAGTGTTAGCAAAAGGTTGTACGTGAATCGTAGAGTGTTGTACCCCAATTTTCCCCCCTAAGATCCCTTCATCATACCATGTTGATTCATTCACAACAAGATCACACTAGGATTCTCGGTTCCCCTCCCTATATTTAGTTTTTCCCTTTTGAGGGATTACCAAGCACCTTGACTTATGTTCCTTTTGTGATCATGAATATTATTTTTGTCTTGATTTCTTCTTTTAACTAATAAAATGCAATGTTGGTTTGTCTTGCTTGTTATCCATGTAGGTAAAGGCAATGAGATTTAACAAGTTACCCCATGGATTCATGAGTTTATGTCCATGCCCTAGTCAATAAAGCTTTAGAAGTTTAAACCTCACCATTGGATTGGTTTTGGAAGAATTGGCATGGCAAGGTTGTTTTGGTTCATCACATTTCAAGGTTATTAGATTTGACTCAAAAGTACAAGGGGTTGATTGAAGAAGTTGTCATGATTGGACAAGGCATTGTTCCTATTGGTCACAAGAGCATATTTCTATCAATTTTCAAGATATGGAATTAGTTTTGGTGGCTAAGATATATCCTTATCATCCTCAACAACTTCTATTCACAAAGTAAGAATGTTGGTACAAGAAATTTGTTCAAGCTTGTCAAAGTTCCTCAAAGCATTATCTTGATCTAAGGAGCTAGGGTTTTGAACTTCAAAGGAATATATATTGCTCATCTTTTTGCCATTTTTGAGTTATTCTAAAGACATCCTTCTTTTCAAAGGGTAATAAACAAATCACTTCAAAAGTTCCAAGGAGTTTTCATGAGGAAGAGACTTGATGAGGAAGAAAGATTACAAGTCCTCCAGATGAATCCCCAATTTTCCATATGTGACTTCAAATGGCCATAACTTGGTCAATTTTTATAACCTTAAGTCCATTCTTTTTCCATAATGATCTTGAAGATGTGGATTTTATACCTTCTTTTATGTGCAAAGTGAGAAAATGGATGGAAGTTGCCTTAAAGATGCAAAATATTATAGGTCATTTCATGATTTTTTGCCAACTTCAACAATTCATAACTCTCTCAAATTTTGGAGATTTTGAATGATTCAAGTTTCAAAATGTCATTAAAGAGATCTAATTCATGCCATATTTTTTGGTCAAGATCAAATTCCAAGTGGAAAGCCATGTTTGGATGCAAGACATTATAGGTCATTTTTGAAGAAGAATTTGAAATATTTCTAAGTATGGAAAGTCAACATTTTTTCTTCAACTTTGACTCAATGCAACTTTCAGCTCAAGCATACATTTAACTCCATTCAATTTCCATTGCAAAGTTTATAACCTCATCTTTCTAAAGCATCAAGAATCATGCCTTAAGACCCCTTGAGCTGAGAATGCCATTGTTTCAAAAGTGGTAACTTGGAATTGAAGTTTCATTGCAAGTCAGAATTTGAATTTCATGTTACAACCTCTAAACCTCAAATTAGCACGCGTTTTGGGTCTAAACATGATTAGCCAACTTTCCCAAGTGGATTAGCGCATCAAAACGCAAGAATTGGATGAGTTTTGGTGAAGTTTGGATCACACTTCACTCGTGCATCAGGTTTGCACGAATTCCCTCCAAAACACATCATTTACTCTTCCTTTTGATCCCATTTGCTTCTCCTATAAATACATGAACTATCCCATTCATTTTCTCAAGCTTGGATAGCCAGAATCACCCTGCCAAACTTGTTCCATAACTCAGAATTCAGTAACTTAAAAATCCATTCTCAAGCCTTTTTCAATCCAATTTTTCGATCAATTCACCTTCCTTGATCTTCCCTGAAGCTAACCACATAACTACATTCAAGAATCGTGCCCTATACTGCTCCATAGAAGTCTAGTTTCAGAGCTCTGCAACTCAACTTCAATAGGTAGATTCCTTCATCAATTCTTCAAAACTCTGATATAATTGTGTTGCTTTTATTGCCCTGGTTCTAGTCGCAACACTTACCTTTTATTGGAAACACGTTTTAACCATGAAATTTCAAATCCCTTTTCAAAACTTTCCTTCCAAATTGCTTGAGCTACAGTTTATATAAATTTGGCGTGAGGGTGTGGTTGTCTTCGTCTTGAAGAAACGAAGCGAATGGCATAGGTCTGAGCTTCTGATTTTACAGTTTGAGAGACCTGCAATTCGTGTTGGTTGGAGGTTGAAGATGACCAACATGTCATCTTCCAACTAATGAAGGCGTGCCATTTGTTTTTTTTTTTAAATCTGATTTAATTAATGATTATGTACATTATTCACTAATGACTATGATATGCACAGCGCGCCCGATCCCTTGGATTTGATTACTAACGCGTTTTGACTCTCATCCAATGGTCCACATATTTTACTTTTATTTTCTTTTTCTGATTTTTATATTTTAATTGTTTTAAATTTCAAAACAAATCATAGAAAATTCATTTTCAGTCCAAAAAATCTAAAATATTATGAAAAATATTTTTTATTATTCTCTTTCTGATTTTTATTTTTTCACAATTTAATTTTGTGTTTTGGTATTTTTTTATAGATTTAAACTTTATTTGATTTGTTTTAAATGTTTAAAAATACTTTTATACATTTTTAAATTCTGAAAAATTATGGAATGATCTAATGATATTGTGACAAATATTGGTGACCTTATTTTATTTTTGTTTCTGACTTTACTAATTTTTTTAATCATTTTTTGTTTATTTTACCCATTTATTTTAATTTTAAAAATATTTTCTGACTTTAAAAAATTACCAAAAAATTTGTAAAATTATTTGAGCCCTTTTCTGATTTTTCTTTGGTCTTACTTTTTATTTCTTGATTAATTTGAACATAGTTGATATTTTTATCTTTATTTTCAATTTTTAAACCCTTTTGTGTATATTAAAATGTGATATTATTTTATGATTATTTTCTGGCTGATTTTGTGTTAAATTTTGGATCATGGACTTTATTAACATCATTGGATCCATGGTGTTGAGGCTAACTCCACAACAATCGATGAATGATTTTAATAATAGTTTGATTAAAATTTAATTCAATGTGGTTTGTATATTTTCTCCCCATCCCTCTTCATCTCATCCCTTTCTTATTGCACTAAATGTTGTTGGAACATGATCTCTATATCATGTCTAAAAAAAAATGGTGCATAGATTGCTATTGACCGACCTCAAAATAGGTGCGACTTCTATATAAATCCACTTACGATTGCTTAACATAACGCTAAATTTTGTCCCGATTCGAATAAATGATCATTCGTGGCCCAAACTTATGATTGTAAGCCCAAGTATGTTAATTTGATCTCTTTGATCCAATAACCTTGAGATTCATTGTGTGTAGGCTTTGGTTCTACCAATCCTCTAATGGATCTACAACACCTTTGGTCAACGCGGATCACTTAAACACCGTTGATCATTAAATGGCACTTGTGAGAATTCCAAATGGATGATATACTTGACAAAAAGCAAATGCAACTTGTTGTGTGGAGGATTTGGTTCTACCAATCCTCTAATGAGTTCCGAATGCAAGCTTCAAGATGGTCATCCAACTGACCACTAATTATTGATTTGTATTACTTTATGCTTTTATTCTCTTTTATGCTTTATGTACCATTTACTTGTAGCATTTACATTTCATGCCATTTTCATCTTTGCTCATTTGAGCATTTACTTTCTTGCCATTTTTACTTTGCTTACTTGAGCTTTTCTTTTCCTTTCTTAAGATACTTAATAATCAACATAAACCCTAAAAAATATTTAATGGTACTTGGACTATTTGGTTACTATCCTTGGCATTATGGAGCATGGGACTTTTCTTGGACTTAGGATTAGAAACCTTGGCCTATCTTGGAGACCTTGTGATCCTATCTGATTATTTTGTCTGGAGATCTTGAGGTTTACCTCAATACATTGGGTTGCTTCTTTGTTTTTGTGTGTAGGTTTTTGTGATTACACCATTTGCTTGTAATCAAGAATTCACCCTTATACAGCCGTTACTCTGCCCAATTTTTGTGAAGACTTAATACACTTGAAATTTGGTTCTCTCAAGAGGTCTAGTATTTTTTGATTGATTGGTTTCAATCCAAGGAATTGGAATTCTATCTTGGCTCATAATCTCAAAGTATTAGCTTCTTGTTGGTTAGATGGTTCTTATTCCTAGCTTTTACCTTATGCTTTAAGATAGTCCCTTCTTCTCCTTCCATATTCTTTAATTTCAAAAATCTTCTTCCTCCTTTTGAAAACTCTTCTTGTTTTTAAACTTGAACCATTTTCATAATAAACTTGGACTTATGTCCATGCATTTTCAAAACATTTTCATAAATAAACTCCAATCAACTTAATAATACCTTGACATTTTTTGTGAGAAGACTAAAAGTCAATCAATCTCATTTCAAACCATTTTTGCCACTTTGGCTTTTATCTTTAAACTTTTCTCAAAATATTGAACTCTTGTCAATTCTTGTAGTGATGCAAACAACTATACTTCTACAATATGTAGTGAAGAGAGATATTTTCCACTTGGGTGTTGAGTGAAGCATTGTTGATTTTAAAATCCAAGCCATATCATCCACTTTGAGATGATGCAAATTCTCCTTTCTCATAATTGTGGGTAGTAAGTATGTTTTCCACACGGACAATGACGATGATGTTTTATCTCATAAAATTAACCAACACATTTCTGTTTTAAATTCTTAAAAGAGGAACTATGTGTACCTTGATCCCCTATTGCATGAAAAGGTAGTACGTAGGCACTAAAGGTTCACAATCGCGGCGGGTGCAAAAATTATAAAATAAATATATTTCTTTTCTCATCTCCACCATCCATTTTTATACAACATTTTTTATAGCCAAAATATACAGATTTTTACAAAGAGGTTCCTGCGGAGTACCATAGATGTTTATGGTGCTAATACTTTCCCTTTGCATAACCGACCCCCTTACCTTGAATCTTTCCCCCCTCTCTTGGGTTATTCGCTCTTTTCCCATTCCTTTGGAAACAATAAAGCGCGGTGGCGATTTTTATTTTGATTTGTATAAAGTCTAGTCAACCCAATGGCTTAGTATTAAACATTTCTGCTGCTATAGAAAAATGGCGACTTTACTGGGGAAAGATTGACCTCTCACTGGTCCGTCCCTAAGTGGGTTGAGCCTATCTTTGTTTATATATGTATGTATGTTATTATTGTTTTTTGTGTTATATGTTGTATATATGTTTGTCTGGATTTTCCTGGTTTTCAGGGTGCTTGGTGATTACTCATAAGTCCTATATCCGGACTTGGGCAAACTTTAAGATAGGATGGACGGTATAGTCATGTTAACTTTGAGGGAGTAATCCCAAAAAAGGAGGCATGAGATCCCCTACTCAATGGATGCCCCTTTGACTGTAGTGTCGTTTACCGAGTAATCGGGAAGACGTACTGCTTTCGACCTGGGAGCCTGCTGAAACTGAGGACCATAGAATACCAAACCCATCTTGGCCTTTTAGGTGTAGTGCGGAAGCTATGACGGAGTAATCTGGAAATAGTTGTCACGCGATACTATGCTCAGACGAGTCTTTCTTGAGAATATTACTAATTACCGAGTTAATCGGGAAGTTGGTAATATCTGAAGGAAGGATGTAGACTCTGGGAACCTCTAGAACCTTGTTCGACAGGTGATAACTTTTAGACCAACACCTTATGGGTAGTGCCTTCGACCTCATGCTCGTGACGTTGAACCTATGAACCCTATATGTGTGATCTTGTGTGTGATTGCTGCATCATGCATCCATGCACTCATAAGCATCTTTTGAAGAAACCATATTTCAAGGGATTTAAAGGTTGACCATTTGTGAATATCTCAGGTACTTTCTAACCATGGATTCTTGAAAGAGAAAGACCGAGAAATACAGTTTCAAGGATCCCAAGATAGATGAGTTGATCAGTCTAATTCCTGAGATCGAGTGTTCTGTAGACTTTCGGAAGAAGTATGGATCCATTATTCCTCTCATGAAGCTGAAGATGAAGGAGGGTATTCTCTCGACCTTGGTCCAGCTCTATGATCCGATGTATCATTGCTTTACTTTTCCCAATTATTAGTTGATGCCCACATTGGAGGAGTATTCTTATCTATTGGATTTACCTGTTACCGATCGTGTTCCTTTTACTGGTTTGGAGGGTGAGCCAAAACCACATGAGATTGTTGCCTTGATTCATCTGGGGAAGTCTGAGGTGGAAGCCCATATGACTACTAATGGAGGGATTAAAGGATTACCAGCTCAGTTCTTATTGGAGAAATCTCGTTACTTTGCCAGAATGAAGAGTACAATTGCTTTTGAGGCCATCTTTTCTCTACTTGCTTACGGGTTGTTCTTATTTCCTAATGTGGACAAGTTTGTTGACATTAACGCTATCAGGATCTTCATGATTGGAAACCCAGTTCCTACATTGTTGGGTGATGCTTATTACTCTATTCATCTTCGGAATTCTTATCACGGGGGTATGATTATCTGTTGCATGCCCCTGTTGTACCGGTGGTTTATCTCTCATATGCCTCAGTCTGATGCTTTTTGGGATGTCAAGAAGGAACCCCGTTGGGCTCCTAAGATCATGGCACTTACTTACTCGGATATTGATTGGTATCATCGAGCTTACTAGGATATAGAGATTATTGACAGTTGTGGTAGTTTCCCCATTGTACCTCTTCTTGGTACAAATGGAGGAATTAACTATAACCCTGTTCTTGCACGGCGACAGCTTGGTTATCCGATGAGGGATAAACCAAATAGTATTCATTTGAGTAGTTTCTTTCTGAAGGAAGGAGAAGACCATAGGGAAGCTAGGGACTAGATTGCAAAGGCCTGGCGACACATTCATAAGAAGAGTAGGAAGGATTTGGGACCTAGGGGTGATGTGTCTTTGGAGCCATATCTTCAGTGGGTCCGATCGAGAGCCATTCAGTTAAAGATGCCGTATACCCGGGAGACACCCATGCCTGATCTATTTGTGAAGACTACTCCTCCCTTATTAGATGATCTAGAAGAGCTACAACTTGCTTTGGTTAGGATGCAACAGGAAAGGGATGCTTAGAAGAACCAATTCCAAACTTTAGAGAGTTCCTACAAAGCATATCTGAAGGAGAAAGACAACTTGATTGAGATCCTTGAGAGTCGAGCGGTAGAGTTTATGGAGAGGAAAGGGGATTTATTTTCTGCTAAGCCTCAATCAGGTGCTGATAACTCACTTTCTGATTCGGATGATGGGAAGGAGGTTGCCACCAGATATACGAAAGAAAACCATAGATTGAAGGCTCAGATTGCCAGGCTCACGGGGAAGCGCCAGCGTACAGAGTTATCTCCATCTATTCTATTTCTCATGGTTTCAAATTTTATTTTCATCTTGTACTTGGGATCATTGAAACTTGTAATCCATTTTGGAGTTATTATAATAAAAAATTTCAGTATTTCAAATGCGTTATTACTTTGATGTTTGCAATATGTCTATAATTCTATAAATCCCTTGAAATATTAAATAACAAAGTAAAAATAATCATGTGCATTGCATATCATGCATCATATTGCACATTTTTCTTGCATTTGTTATGCATATCCAGGTGTCTTACCAAGCTTCTTTGCTTCGTTCAGCAAGCTGACTCATCACTACAACACTTGGGCTAATTTCAGAAAGAAGATGGACAACTTAGAACAAGAGAATCGCGAGCTGCACGATGAAGTTTCTGCTTTGAAGGTCGGCATGGCCAATCTGACTACTCTGATGGAAGCTCTGGTGGCTGCTCTGAATCAGCCACCGAGTGTTCAACCTCAACCGACAAGAGCAACTACTAAAGCTCCGATTGTTCCCGTATCTGCTACTCCAGCTGTTGTTCAGAATCGCATGCCTCAAGGTTATCCATGGGGAATGCCTCCGAATTTTGCACCTGAAGCTTTCAATCTTGTTCCTCAAGATACTCCGATTGGTCAGATTATTGTTACTCCGGCACCTCTTGTGGTGCATGTTGTTCCTGCTGCACCTCCTTCGGTAAATATGGTTCATTTTGTTAATGATGATGTGTGTCGCCCTTTCCCTCCACCGAGTGAATCCTTGGGTCTTTATGACAGAATGGATGATTTTCAAGAGCAGTTTGACAAGATGCAAAGAGATATGAAGGCCCTCAGGGGAAAAGAACTATTTGGGCAGAATGTGAATGAGCTATGTTTGGTCCCGAATGTTAAGATACCTGCTAAGTTTAAGGTCCCGGAGTTTGAAAAGTATAAGGGTAACACTTGCCCTCGTGCTCATCTGGTGATGTACGTGAGGAGAATGTCTACCTATACTGATGATCAACGTCTGCTGATTCACTTTTTTCAGGATATCTTGACCGGTGTTGTGCTGAAGTGGTATATGATTTTGGACAACGCCAATATCCATACTTTTAATGATTTAAGAGAAGCATTCATCAAACAATACAAGTAAAAAGTGGACATGGCGCCTGACCGTGACCAACTCAGGGCCATGGTTCAGAAATACAGGGAATCATTCAAAGAATATGCACAGAGATGGCGTGAGATAGCCACCTAGGTGATTCCTCCTGTGATACGGTGGGAGAACTGACTAGGGTTTTGCGTTTTTTTTCGCAAATGTTTCGGTTGAGCAAGAGTCGCCACCGACTTTTTATTTTATCCTAAGGAAAGGTTAAAAAGCACAGCAAAAAACCTTTGAGATGTTTTCTTGGGTTCGGGGAGTAGATTATAGAAAGGGAAGGTATTAGCACCCTTTCTATCCATGGTTATCCATGGGCTCTTAGTTACTTGCTTAGATCAACTTGCCTTAATTTTCAATTGTTTGAAATAGTGCTTTGTGTGTGTGGGTTTTGAAAATGTTTTGAAAAGAAGCCAATGTGGTGGCAACCTTTGTAATGATCCATGTTGGGATGTATACAAAGGTGTATGTCTTTTGAAAAGGTTTTCATTGTTTTTTAAAGTTGTTTTGAAAGTGTAGTGATGTGTGGTTTGAAAAATAGGCAAGTGTTTTGTTTTGCAAGGGGGCAAGTAATCAAGAGCTATCTACCCTAAATTTCTCAAAGATCTTTGCTATGTTTTAACCCTTTTAACAATTTTGTTCCACCATTGCATTTTGTGGACAATCTTGTGTTAGGATGTGAAAGGGACGGGCGCAGGTCATCGTTTAGACCACAATTGCAATGGTGCCAAGTATCTTTGGGCAATTTTTCCTTTGAGGGACTTGATCATTTTTTAGGCAACTTTCGAAAGCGTCATCGAGGGACTATGATCATTTGAATTGTGTTTGTTTTGCCCAAAGAGACCTAACATGCAATATGACCCATTATTGAAGGCAACAAGTGGAATACCCTAGGGGTGCAAGTGTGATTAGTGTTGTCCATTTTCATGCTTGTTTATCTTGAATTTAGGTCAAACTATTTTGTTGTTTTTGATTTGCATACAAAACCCTAATTCTAACATGGCATATTTAGAAAGCATTTAAAGTGCGAAATTTAAAAGTCCTAAGTTATTACACAATGATCATGGGAATGGGGGTACAAATGTTCAAATGGGGATGAAACTTTATAGGAGGATAGCACCCAATATTTACAACCAAATTGAATTGCGCAAATATAAATGTATAAATGTGTAGGAATGGAGCAATGTATATATGAAGGTATTCTTGTGTAAGTGTATATTTTTTATTCACAAATAAAATAAAAATAATAAAAAGAAAGTTAATTTTTGAATATTTTCATGTTTAGGGTAAAAACCCTAATTTTACTAAATAAAAGGTATTAATTATTTATTATGTATTATATACAATATTTACTAATTATATACAAAAAATAAATAAAAGAGAAGTATATTTGTCAAAAAGGTATTTTTAATGTTAAATATTAATAAAAATAAAAATATATATATTTTTGGTATTTTTATCCTAAATATCCTACTAAATATGTAAATATTTATATTATATGATAAATATATTAAATATGTACAAAAATAAAATATTTAATATTTACAAAAAAAAGTATATTTTCATAAAATATTTTCAAAAGATAAAATAAAATGAAAATCAGAAAATAAAATGTATTGGTATTAATTTTAGTATTTTTAAATAAAAGATATTATGTATTATTTATGTACAAACATCAATTTAAACAAATAAATGCCTAATAAATACAAAAATGGTGTGAAAAATATTTTTTATATTTTTAATATTATGAGAAAAAATAAATAAGTCAGAAATAAAAAGAAAAGTCAAGAAAATATTTCAAATAAGCACAATGGGCCAAGGGGGTTCAAAAGTAAACATAGGGTGCAAATAAGAAGTCAACTCAGGCCCAGCCAAGAAGACTTTGTCTTCAACCTCAGAACCTGTATGAACAACAACAACACGCATTTTCTATCTCCAGATTCCTTGATCATTTGCCAAATCTTGCAACATGAAACCTGTAGAGCTTGAAGCCACGATTCTAGACATATAAAGAAATAATCTAACTCTCAGAAATGAGAGAGGATTTCTTCTCCCCCAATTCCTGACCTAGTTTTTGTTCCATGTTCAGACCTCAAATTCTCATAGCACACATAACATAAATGAAAACTAATTATATGGCCATGTTCAGGGCTATGAATGTGGCATAATTTCTTCACAAATCTAAACCTAACTATGCCTGGATAGAGAGATAAGAGTTCATGAACTTATCTGTTCAGTTGGAATCGTATCTGGTGATGGAGGTGTTTTCAATGCAAGGTGGTGATTGGTATAGCTTCCTTGATGTCCAGGGATGCTATTCCAACCTTTAGTTTGCTTTGAAACCAAGTGAATCGTGTTATGGCACTTCAACTGCAAAACAGAAAATATGAAAATGGTGATGTTAGTTAGGGATGTTACAGGTCGTGTTTAGGGCTTGGGACAGTTTCAAGGGATGGTGTGGGATGTGTTTGAATAAGTCTTAGCAAGAATGCACAAATGGAATGAACTATGGAAATCCAACTGCAGCTTATGCCCTGTTTTTGCAGTTTTATAGTGGTTCTGTGTTTGAGACTGTTTTGAACTTGGTTGGCTTGTGTTTCAGCTTAGGTTTGATGTTTAGAAAGTGTACAATAACTTTGCTTAAGGTTCTCTTGGCTGAGATGATAGTTGGTAGATGCTACGCAAGTTTTCTTCAACTTTAAGCAACAAAAGTTCAAGTTGTCTTCTAGACTGATGCATGCCCCCAATCTATGCTGCAACCTTTCCCCTTGATCAGTGTGTTATGCTTCTGAACTTGTGCCCAAAGATATGGCCTTGTACTTCTTGATTTGCAACTTTGACATAAAGTTCATCTTTTCTAAAATGGATAATTTGCTTTTTCTATTTAAGGGTTAAACTTCCATGTAATGCTTAAACACATAATGCAAGGCTTGAACACAAGGGATTTGCATTAAATTATTGAGTGCAAATGGGATATAGGACCTGTAATCAAGGAATGCAAGCTGAGTTCAAAATGGCACAAGTGTATGAACATGTAAATTGGCCCTAAACAAAGTGAGTTTTTCCCAACTTGCCAAATTCGATTCTCCCTAACCATGAGGTTGTTTGATGAGTTCTTGGACATTTTGGAAAGCTTGGAATGTGTATTACAATCCATCTTTGTAATGAAAATTGAAATTCCAAGTGTAAGTATGTAAAAAGTGGTCTTGAAGTTAGGCAAAAACCTTGCCTAAAATAGGTCAAATTTCTCTAAGTTAAGAATGGTTTGGTACCCTTGTTCCAAAAATTGTAACTTGAGCTACAAGCTTCTTTTGAGGAAACTTTGTGAATCAAAATTGTAGATTTTGCAATGGACTACAACTTTCATGTTTTGACTTTTCCTTGAATCCAAATGCATCTTGATGAGAAAGTGGGACAAAGTTAGGAAAAAATTAGGGTTTTTCATAACTTAGAAAAATTCTAAGTTATGAAAAATCTTCATTTCAAACCCTAATTTGCAATTCTTGATTTCTTGATGAACAAGTTTCATGATTTGGCTTGTTTTGATGAAAAATGGATCTTGACACTTGATTTTGACCAAAAAGTAAAAGTTTGACTTTTCAGTATACAGTCAAAATTGATCAATTGACTGGGAAATTCAACTGTCAATCTTGTGCATTTGGGATCTTTTGGACTTGTTGGGTATGTCAAGACAATTACATGGGGTCCTTGAGTCCATATGTGAGCTTGGTTTGCCATTGTCTAGGTCAAACAGTCAAAAATTGCCTTTGTGCAGTCAAAACCCTAAAAATGACCATTTTGCCCTTTTGGTGATCTGATCAAATTTCTTGTGGAATTGTGATCCAAACTTTACCAAATGGTTCATATGAGTTCATAATGTTGATGTGGGTCAATTTTCATGAGGTTTGACTGTCAATTGGCCACAGTTGACTTTTTCCCCAATATAGCTGATTTCTAGGTCAACTGTCCCATTGACTGGGCAAAGGTTGGAATCAAAGCTTGAAACTTGGTATGGATAAACTTGGGAGTCCAACATGAAGCATGAAAGTCATCTTAGGCATTTTAGGTCAAAATATCTTTGTGCAAACACAAACCCTAATTTGGGTCAACAGTGCCAAGAGAAGTCTTGCAGAGGAAACCCTAACTGGATCTTGAGCTCCAAGGGCCTTATGATGAGAAAATGTTGAGAGAATGGGAGGGCAAATTTTGGGGTACAACAGTTGCCCCTGTTCAATCTTCTTGAACCTGAAGAGTTAGATTGGCAAGTTTGCCTTTCGTGACTCGAGGGTAAAAGGAGATTGGACACTAGAGTGCCCGGAAATTTGCACTTGCATGTTGGAGTATCAGCAAATGTGATGTCGGGAATGGGCTTATAGATGTCATTTGGAGAGATGGTGGATAGGGAGATGGGCTTATATATGCCATCTGAAGGCGTGACAGAACCTTGTCGGGAATGGGCTTATAGATGCCATTTGGAAGTGTTGATCGCATAAGAGGTTCCTTAGCGATAACTTGCGCACTTTGAGAAAGACAGATGTTTTCCTGGCTTGTTACAGGTGTTGATCTTCAATCTCTTCATGCAGACATGCCCTGGCTAGATACAGGTGCCGAGTCTATAATCGGTTGCTCGCAGATATGCCCTGGCTGGATACAGGTATCGAATCTGGAATTGTTGTCTATAGATATGCCCTAGCTGGATACAGGAATCAAATCTGGAATTGTTGTCTATAGATATGCCCTGGCTGGATACAGGAATTGAATCTGGAATTGTTGTCTATAGATATGCCTTGGCTGGATACAAGAATCGAATCTTCAAACTCTTCAGATGTGCCCTGGCTGGATACAGGAATCGAATCTGGAAACTGATCACTCACAGATGTGCCCTGGCTAGATACAGGAATCGAATCTGGAATTGTGACAGTTGAAGGTAGTTGTCTTTTGGGTTGTCTTTTTCCCTGAAAAGGCAAAACATCAGTTGTATGCAATGTCATGATGTATGAAATGCATGATGTCGTGATGTTCAAAATGAGATAGTGTTGTATGCACTTTATCATGTATGTAAGCAAGATGTATGAAATGTGAAATGTTTATGAATGTACTTTCGTCTAGGAAAATAAATCCTTGACGATTGGCTGGGGAATTAAATCCTGGGCTAACGTTGAAGAGTAGAGTTCTTCGTTTCTGCTAGGGATAATGGTTGCAAGAATACACCGGTAGGAGAAGATGACTCCGTTGGGGAATAAACTTGTTGGAGAGATTACTCTGAGGGGAATACTCTGTGGGAAGAGATACTTTGCTGAAATTTTACGAGAGCTCCGCTAAGGATTTCAATGATGGACTCCGTTGGGGATACCCATGATAAACGTTGCTGGGGATTGTGTTGATAAGTTATGTTGGGGAACTTTGATGGACTCCGCTGGGGATTGGAAGAACTTCACCGAGGGCGATCTTCCGTGGTAATTAGCTGAGGATAACCCAGTTATAAGCCCTTGTGAGGAATAACTTTGAATAAAGCCTGGGAGAGACGTTTGTACTCTACAGGGGATAAGCTTCCAGAATCTACTGGGGATAAGCTTCAAGACCTGCTGGGGAATAGGGTGCCTATTGTAGGGCTGATGATAGACTAACTCTTCCTGGGGAGAGTATTGCAGAATCTGGTCTTACTTTGTGGGGAGTTGAGGCAACTTGGTCATATTCTTCAGTTGAACCTACCTTGGTACCTTGGCGGACAAAGCAACTAGACTGCGTGGACAATTCTACCTTGCCCCTGTTTCTGATGTCACCTGTAATTAGTCTTTTGTTTCGTATGCAAGTATTTATGAATTAGCAATTTAATGTCACATGCATATATCAAAAATGAACATTGGACGTTCTTCGCAAGACAAAACAGAAAGAGGAAAAACAATTGGCAATTTGTTTGGAAAAGTGAATTTGTATTGATTTTGCCTGAAAATAGGTGTTGTACCCCAAAATTTGCCCTCCCATATTCTTTAAGAAATTGCCAAGCCAAGCTGCAAAATTCCCCAAGGGTTGCACAGTCAAAGATCTCCTATACAGTCAAAATTAGGGTTTTGAGTCTGATCAAGAAAATGAAGTTTCTAAAGGTCCAATCAAGTCTCATATGCCTACAAACATGGTCAAGCATCCTCATATCAAGTTTCAAGACATTCAGCTCAAAATTGCACAGTCAAAACCCTAGATTGCACTACAGTCAACTGTAGGGGCAAAATGGTCATTTGACAGTCAAAAGTTCAAATTTTTGGTCAACATATCATTTTGAAGCCACAAACATCATTTGATCAATGCTTGATCATGATTCTCAAAGCTTGGCTCAAAAATCATCAAAATGCAAAAGTTTCCTTATTTGGACAGTTGAAAAAGTCAACTGAAATTGATCAGGGCATAACTTTCACATGGATTATCAGAAAAATTCCATCCAAATCTCATTTTGAAGAGAAAGACATTTCCTACAACTCATCTTCATACTTCAAGTCCAAGAAATGCTCTCATAAAAAGTTATCAATTTCAACATTATAGGTCATTTTCAAAAGTCAACAAAAAGGGACTTTAAGTCAAAGGCCATAACTTGAGATTGGTAAATCAAAATGACATGGGACCAAAGACATTGGTTAGAGGACTCAAAGACCTTTCCAAAATGTCCAAGAACATGAGAAAAGCTTAAAAATTGAGCAAGTTGTGCCTTGTGGAAGTTGGGAAAGTTTTGGATATTTTGAAAAGTCAACATTACTTCAAATGACCTAAAATTGCTAATGGGCCCATTTTTCTTCCATAATTCATCATTCCAAACATGTGCACGACCACTTGGCCCAAAGGGAAGTATTTTCTCATTTTTTATTTATTTATTTGAATTTTTATTTATATTAATTCATTTAAATCATTTAAATATATGAAAAATACTTAATTTAACCTAACAAATCTTTTTGCACATGTTTTAGACTCAATAATTCGTGCACATTCAAATATGGGAAGATTTGGTTTGATTGGATCCTAATTGACACAAAATTGTATGGAAAAGATTGAAAAAAGAAAGCTTGAAAATCAAATCTTCAAAACTATGAATGCAATGGATTTGATTGATTCTTTTTGACCTAATTCACTACTACATATGCCAGGATCATAACCCTAATGCAAAAAGAGGCACAGCTGCTCAAAAAGACCATTGACAAACTTGAATTTTTCTCAAAGAAACTCAAAACTGAAAATCACATTGGAGGGCGATTCAAGCTGAGATTTTCATCTCATCATCTTCCTTAGGTCTCCAGCAACGTGCCTGCATAGATTTCCAAGTCCATAACCTCCGGAATCGTTGTACAGAAGCTAGCCTTTCTCACTTTATTTTCATTGTCGTGTTTTACATTCTAGGCTCATTCATGATGTTTTGTTTATATATTCGTGATCAGTAAAGCATTTGCAAACTAACCATATACTTTGATTGTATTTTTACGCCTTGTGTACGATTTCACCATGGCCAATTGTTAGGGTTTACAGGATCCCAAATTAGGGATTGTCAAACAAGGAAAAATTGAGACTCCAAACCACCACCATCCAACTCAGCGTATGTGGACGAAGAAGAAGCAACTATCGCGCCTAATTTATTGACCCTCTAAGACCTATTCGCTATTTTCTCAAAACTGGCCTAAGAAAACATATGGAAACCGTTGTCTATGTTATTCGTATTTCAGGAAAAATAAAACACGCGAGGAAGATGACCTCGTGGCGAAACATGATAGGCCGTTTTGAATTTCGCGCGCAGACCCACTAACAATGATTATTTTCTTTTATAATATTTGTTGTTTGTATATTAATCAGAATACGCACTTGGCTCAGCTGGCAAGCAGAATTGGTGATAAAGGTACATGACCTGGGTTCGAACCCCAGGTCTACGTTATTTCCATATTATTTTCCAATTCGTCATCACATACAGGCATCATATTGAGGACCATCATGTTCCTTCATCATCTATCCATCCACGTGCCCCTGGAGATCAAATCAAAGGCATAGAGTGGAGGAACATCATAAACTCAGATCAACCTTGCTGCACGCTAGTGGGAAAGTCAAACGGACCTGAAGGTCATTGGGCCTGAATTACCAAGGCCAAACCTCCTATTTGGGGACTACCACCCCCCTAGGTTTGCATAATTTTTGCTTTCTATGTCTTTAATTCTATTTTTATTTTAAGTATCACTTGTTTAATTAATTAAATTTTTTTTTTACAAAATACAAAAACATCCCAAAAAAATCAGAAAAAGATAAAAAATATAATAAATATTTTTATTTGTAATATTTCTCATAAATAAATTTGCATGTAAATTATTTAGTTTTAAATTAGATTTGCAATTTTAATTCTTTTAATAAAAAATCTAAAAAATATAGAAATAGGTTTAATTAGTGTTGCTTTATTCCTTTTAATTTTTCTTTTTTCACAATAATATTATTTATTTTATTTATTTTCATAATTAAATTTGTGTACAAAAATTAGGGTTTAATTTAGGTTTAATTCCAATATTTTCTTAATAAATTAAAATAACGTAGAATTAGGGTTAGTAGTTAATTTTAATTAATTTTTTCTTTTTTCTATTAAATCTTAAAAATTGCATAAAAATACCAAAAAAAACAAAAACAGTTTCTCTTCTTAATTAATTAATTCATGTAATTTTAATATTTTGCAAAAGGGTCCAACGCCCTCGATTTAATTCGCGTATTTATTTTATTTTCATTATGATAATTATGTACCTCTCCCGAAGCCTTGTAATTAACTTTCTCGCCCTTTCTTTTCTTTTAATTTCTTTGTTTTTCTGTCAAATCGGGTCCTGGTTAATTTTGGCGATGTGGACCCGCGCCATTTGTAATAGCTTAGAATTTACTTTCTCGCAAATATTTTAACTGTTAATCAAAGGCATGAAAGAATGTATGGATAAAATAAAAACAAGCGTAGAACACCAATAACATGACAAGATAAATGCAAATGAAAACGACACACAAATCACACACCACCCCTAGGGTACGCCTCACTGTTGCCTTGCCTCGAAAGGTGATCGTCGAGTAGAGGATGTCTTAGTAAGTCCTCATGATCCGGGAACCTGGCATGAGGGTAGCTTCTAAGGTGTCTTCCCATTGCTCTGGTGACCACACTGTCCCTAAACTCGAATTGACCCGAACACCTCCAACGGTGGTGCTACCTATCTCTCAATGGTGGGATGGCACTACCTTAAGGACATTTACACAGCCTAATTCCTTAGGGTAGGAGGATGACTCGTAGATACTTGCTCTATTCAAAAACAAATCAAAACTCTTTTCACACCGACACTTTCAAAAAAAAAGCTTTCAAAACAATTTTTCAAACACTCTTGAGGACTGATACAAGAGTCGATCTGAAATCTTTAAACGAAACTTTTTCAAACTCACTCACAATTGAAAAGCAAACACTTTTGAAAACACAAATGAGCAAGTATCTAAGAGCCCATGGATAACCATTGATAGAAAGGGTGCTAACACCTTCCCTTTCTATAAATCTACCTCCCGAACCGAGAAACTATCTCACAAGGAATTTTGCTGTGCTTTTGTCCTGTCCATGTTGGAGAAAATAAAAGACGGTGGCGACTCTTGCTTCCGCGACATTTTGCGAACCAGTGTTAAACAGTCAGTTCCAGATCCACCGATCACAGAACTGGCGACTCTGCTGAGGACCTAAACTTAAAGTGAGGTGTACCTTAGGGATAGTTCATAACTGTGTTTTCAATTGTATTGACTCGTCTGCTTTAAATTTGTGGGTTGCATGGGAGTTACATAGATCCTAACCCGGATCTGGGGATACCCTGTTTAGGTAGCATAAGCTGTGAGGGACCTGTCCGGCGTAGACCGACACAGGTGAAGCAGTGGCTACGTTGGTGTGGCACCTTGGTCTGTACCGATATCCCTCGTGTTGAAACGGGGAGAATATGGGTCTTCCAAGGAGTCATTAAGCACCAACAGACCTTAGAACCTTAAATGACACAACTTGGCCAATAGAACAGTAGCAGTATGCTACGCCCATTGAGGCTAAACTCTCGTGATGGTTCCGGCCGCAAGAAAAGATTGCGATGCTGGAGTTATGACCGATTAAGGGTAGTCAATGATATTGGGATCCTCTAAGAACCCGGTTACTTTGATAGGACAGGTATGAACCAACCAACTTCAAGAGGGTAATACCCAGACCCCATGCTGGCCTAAACTCTAAGGGTTTCTCTTGTGTGACTTGTGTGCCTTCGTACTTGACTATCTGCATGCTTGTTACCTGACACTTGTTTCTTGCAGGTTTTAGTTTGTAGTCCTTAATTAGGACTCATAACAGGTTTTACTTGAGTTTCTTGCAGGTTTTGGCTTGTAGTCCTTAATCAGGAATCATAACAGGGTTACTCACATTACCCCATGCATACCATAACATCATACCATTGCATACATCCTAACCCATTTCAAGGATCCCAAGGGCTTGTGATGCAGGTCATGGTGAATCAACTATCCCAGCAAGGGGCAAAGAGGATTTATTTTCCTCTAGCCAAGGTTGTCAGGGGCTATGACCCACTGGATATGGTGAGCCTTTGACCCTTGACGAAGGACTCTCAACAACATGAAGTACCTTCAATCAAGTTACCAGTTTCCAAACTCTAACAAGTTTCTCTGTTTACCCCGCGAGGTCCTTGAAATCATTGCATGCATATCATACATATCATTGCATAACAGGTACCCTTTCTCTGCAGGTTACTTACCTTCTTCGCTGTTTATTTCAGCAGTCTCGTCATGAATCCTGAATCCTCAACCGAGCACACTATCAAGGCCCTCCAGGCTCAGAACGCCCAGTTCCAAGGGCTGATCATGAATTTGACCCAGGGGCAACAAGATCTGAAGGCTCTGCTCTTGAAGAAGGAAAAAAAGAAGAAGAGGACTGTTTTGTTCAGCCCTAGACGCAGATCTGGGAACACACTGCAGACGGAAACTGAGAGGACTACCCCATCTGTGAGGGAAAGCAGTCACCATGAGAGAGAGGTGCCTAGTCCAGTGGTCTCCGACAACGAGATAGATTTCAACGACGAACAATACCCCCCTGCTGACGACAAGTACAAGCAGTTGGAAGACCGTTTGAATGCTATGGAAATACAACAGGTACCTGGGCTGGATTTTGGAGATCTGGGTTTGTCTACTGGTGTGATCATCCCTCGGAAGTTCAAAGCACCATCCTTCACTAAATATGACGGGGCGTCTTGTCCCAAGCTACATCTCAGGTCTTATGTTCGGAAAATCCAACCATACTCAGCGGATAAGAACTTGTGGATCCACTTCTTCCAGGAAAGTCTTTCAGGGACTCACCTCGAATGGTTCTATCAGCTGGATGGGACCAAAGTTCGTAACTGGGAGGAGTTGGCAACTGCTTTCTATAAGCAGTATCAATATAATGCCGACCTTGCTCCTACACGTACCCAGCTCCAGGGTATGTCGTTGGGATCAAGTGAAGGTTTCAAGGAGTACGCACAAAGATGGAGAGACCTTGCTGGAAGGGTGCAGCCTCCCTTAACTGACCGGGAGCTCGTTGATATGTTCTTGGGGACCCTATCCGGGCCGTTCTTCAATCACCTCATTGGTAATTCATCTGCTGGATTTACCGACCTCATCCTGACTGGCGAAAGAATTAAAGCTGGTATCAAGAGTGGGAAAATTCAAGAGGCCACACCTTCTGATACTCACAAAAAGCCTTACACGGGAAAGAAAGAATCTAATGCTGCATACAGCCAAAAGGGTCGTCGTGACCAACATGCAGGGGCAGTCATGATCTCTGGTTCTGCACCACGCTGCCAACCACAAAAGGGAAATCAGCGAAGGCCGGAAGAGCCTAAAAGACAATTCACCAACATTAACATGCCATGGTCACAAGCATTGCAGCACATGTTGAAAATGAACCTGATTGCGGTGATTAACCCTCCTGCAAATCCTAAGACTTCCTCTCTAAGCTACAATCCAGCAGCAAGGTGTGCTTATCATTCTGATAGCCCGGGGCACGATACCGAGGATTGTTGGGCGCTGAAATACAAGATCCAGAACATGATCGATGCCAAGGAGATCGAGTTCGAGCCTGCCGAGACTCCCAACGTGATCACTGCTCCATTGCCAAAACATGGCTAGAGTCGAGAGATTTTTGTTCATTTGAATTCAAGTTGTATTTTTCTTTTCTTGTTCAGATAAACAATTATCATGTTAAACTATTTTATTTCATGAATGCATTACACATGTCTGTCTTGATTTAATTATGTTTACTATGCTTAAAACTGCTTTCATATTTTTGCGATGGTCAACTCTTAATTGAAAATTCTAAACCTCTTGAGGGAGGATGACGAAAACGATACCGCGATCATTACAATATGCTTTTGAACAGACCCCGCTGATGAGGTACAGGCATTGTTTCAATTCCTAAACACTGGAGTAATAAGGAAGATAATCCCTCGTCAACCCCTTTGAGCCAAAGAAGTAGAAGTTTTTATTTTCGAAAATCAAAACCCGTAATCAAAACCTGGGGCAGGGTAGTTCTCTCAGTTGATCCAAGTGCATAACGAATGGCACCAAAAAAGGTCCTTACAAAACAAAAGACAGTGATGGTTCAGAACAATCATAAAAACAGGCAGTCGTTATCAAAAAAAAAATCATAAATGAAAAGCCCAAGAAGTCAAAACCTATAAAAGGGACTTATGAAATCGGGGCATCCCGCTGACTGTAATTCCAAAAAGGAAACAGTTCAGGCAAAAAAAAAAGGGGGGGAAAGGGATAACAAAAATCAGACAAGAAAGAGGTCTTACAAACCCTCAACAAAAAAGGAATGACTGCCTAGTCAGAATAAATCATCAATGTCCGAACCATCACTGGAAAATCAGAGCAAGACCCAAACAAGGTCTAGCGTACGATCAACTGAGTTAGGTTTGGAGAACATCACGAAGAACGGGTGGGTACAAATAATTTGAGCCTTTATCCTTTGTTTCTTAAACTGTGAACCAGGCCACGATATAACCCTTAAAAGTCCTAGCTGAAGCATGGGTTAGTTCGAAAGCATACTGTTACGAAGGTATCCTGACTCCTGAAGGTTTGCTGTAAAATCTTGAGTTGACACCGCACTGTATTACAAAAAATGCATTTTCAAAATTCAAGACAGACATAGGCTTTTGCATTCTTAAAATAACCTTGTTTGCATATGACTATTTGTTTGAACAGCAGGGAAATTTGCACGATGAACACCTTGTGAACAGAAGTACCTCCAATCAAGGGGCACAGTAGGAGCATTGCCCATTATCTGGGGCATGGCAAAATACTTCCAACAGGGGCAACTCCCTACATTCTGAGAGCGTGGACATAGTCGAAAAAAAATACTGCGCATCATCAAAGACCCGCTAGGTTGACATACCTAGGCAAAAATAAGGGCTTCCCGGCGAACCAAAAGGGTTCGGGCAAAATAAAGGGATGAAAATGAAAAAAACCGTACACCCGGCAAGTCGAAAACCTGAAAAGGCGGCTTGGGCAAAAATGGGTATCCCGGTGGACTGAAAACCCGAAAGGGCAGTCCAGGCAAAAATTAGGGATTTAAGCGTACAACTATGTCCCGGCATCTTGTCAGTTGTCTACCCGAAGATTTGTCAATCACCCACACAGGTATCCTCTTCCCTCATCTCCGAAGCAGGGGGCAATAATGAGTTATCCAGGCAATCCAAGTGCTCTGTCAACCAAAGTACAAAGAAAAGATCAACATAAGGATGATTACCATCTACCTTTACAAATTCCAGATCATGGGTTAACATCCGAAACCAAACAGGACAATCATCCACTTAATCAAAATCATGCAACCCTACACCGGTTCCCTCTCAATTTTCAGAAGAAGTTTTACACGAACTTATCCCACAAGTAACCTAACCCCGGTTCCTCCAAAAGTCTTACATGGACCTATCTCAAGATGACCTAAACCCGGTTCATCAAGAAGTTTTTACACAAACTTATCCAAGTAACCTAACCCCGGTTCCTCCAGAAGTCTTACATGGACCTATCTCAAGATGACCTAACCCCGGTTCATCAAGAAGTTTTTACACAAACTTATCCAAGTAACCTAACCCCGGTTCCTCCAGAAGTCTTACATGGACCTATCTCAAGATGACCTAACCCCGGTTCATCAAGAAGTTTTTACACAAACTTATCCAAGTAACCTAACCCCGGTTCCTCCAGAAGTCTTACATGGACCTATCTCAAGATGACCTAACCCCAGTTCATCAAGAAGTTTTTACACAAACTTATCCAAGTAACCTAACCCCGGTTCCTCCAGAAGTCTTACATGGACCTATCTCAAGATGACCTAACCCCGGTTCATCAAGAAGTTTTTACACAAACTTATCCAAGTAACCTAACCCCGGTTCCTCCAGAAGTCTTACATGGACCTATCTCAAGATGACCTTACCTCGGTTCGTCAAGAAGTTTTACACGAACTTATCCTACGGCAACCTAACCCCGGTTCCCCCCAAAAGTCTTACATGGATTTAGCTCAAGATAACCTCACCCCGGTTCATCAAGAAGTTTTACATGAACTTACCTCACCAAACAACCCTACACCGGTTCCCTCTCTTCAAGATGCAGTTTTACATGGACTCGTCACCCAGAAACCCTACACTGGTTCTCCCTTTCCAAGAACGAAGTTTTACACGAACTCATCATCAAAGTAACCCTACCCAGGTTCCTTCTCCATTTCAGATACGGTTTTTACACGAACTCATCAGCAGGCAACCCTACACATGTGCCCTCTTTCAACTCACAAAATTACAGTCCAAAACTTCCCCAGGAAAGTCCAATCCAGTTCCTCAGGAAAGTGGAATCCATCGCCCCAAGCAGTAAGCTTATCCCCAGTAGATTCTAGAAGCTTATCCCCTCGCAAAGCACGAACGCGTCTCCCGGCTTTATTCAAAGAGTTATTTCCTTAACAGGATATAACTGGGTTATCCTCAGCCAAAAGCCACGGAAAGAGCGTCCTCAACGAAGTCTTCTTACCCCAGCGAAGTCCATCAACACTTCATATACAACAAGGGTATCATCAGCAAATTATTATCAACATTCAAAGCATCCCTCTTCCCACAGAGTATTGCTTCCCAGCATGGTCGCTAGAGTATCTTTTTTCCCTGCAGAATTTTCCATTTGCCAAGTTTATTCCGCAACGGAGTCATCTTCTCCTACCGGTATTCTTGCAGTTATCATCCCCAGCGGAAGCAAAAGCTTATTCTTCAACATCAGCCCAGGATGTGACTTCCCGGCACCCGTCAAGGATTTACTTTCCTAGGCGAAAACATGCATTCATAAAACATCACATACATCATTATAGCATGCATAGACGCATTATATCATACAAATCTCATTTATGTTGAGAACATCATTGCTTATCATGCATTGCATATGACTGACCTTTACCTTTCAGGAAAGATACAGTTGAAGTTCTCAATCATATGTCAAGACCTAGACCGGTTCAGTTAATCAATGCCAAAGATTTCTTATCCATTCCCAGGCCTTCTCTAGTCCATCTAAATCAACTCCCAACAGATTTTTCTGATGAAGACTCAGTAGAAGTTATCCCAGATGGTTCCCTCTCCGACGGTGAGTGAGGTGGTAATCCCTTTTCAGATGTTTCCCTCTCCGACGGTGAGTGAGGTGATAGTCTCCTATGGTTCCCTCTCCGACGGTGAGTGAGGTGGTAAGTCCTTTTCAGAGGTTTCCCTCTCCGACGGTGAGTGAGGTGATAGTCTCCTATGGTTCCCTCTCCGACGGTGAGTGAGGTGGTAAGTCCTTTTCAGATGTTTCCCTCTCCGACGGTGAGTGAGGTGATAGTCTCCTATGGTTCCCTCTCCGACGGTGAGTGAGGTGGTAATTCCTTTTCAGATGTTTCCCTCTCCGACGGTGAGTGAGGTGATAGTCTCCTATGGTCCCCTCTCCGACGGTGAGTGAGGTGGTAATTCCTTTTCAGATGTTTCCCTCTCCGACGGTGAGTGAGGTGATAGTCTCCTATGGTTCCCTCTCCGACGGTGAGTGAGGTGGTAATCCCTTTTCAGATGTTTCCCTCTCTGACGGTGAGTGAGGTGATAGTCTCCTATGGTTCCCTCTCCGACGGTGAGTGAGGTGGTAAGTCCTTTTCAGATGTTTCCCTCTCCGACGGTGAGTGAGGTGATAGTCTCCTATGGTTCCCTCTCCGACGGTGAGTGAGGTGGTAAGTCCTTTTCAGATGTTTCCCTCTCCGACAGTGAGTGAGGTGATAGTCTCCTATGGTTCCTTCTCCGACGGTGAGTGAGGTGATAATTCCTTTTCAGATGGTTCCCTCTCCGACAGTGAGTGAGGTGATAGTCTCTTATGGTTCCCTCTCCGACGGTGAGTGAGGTGATAATTCCTTTTCTTATGGTTCCCTCTCCGACGGCGAGTGAGGTGACAATTCCCTTTCAGATTATAATTGCCTACTGGTTCTCTTCCCGATACTGCAAAGATGGTAATTCCCGCTAAGATTTTTCTCAACGAGCGTTGTTGAAGTTAAAGTCACCCAAGGTTCTCTTACCATTCATGCTAAGGTAGTAACCATCCCTGGTTCAGTCATCATCTTTTGAAGCTCCAGACTCAGCTCCTGTAACCAGTCAGGACATATCTACGCCAAGCATCTGAAATCAGCTCCTGCAACGTGTCAGGTACTTATTTTTCTTTTGCAGGTATGCAGGTTCTCGCTAAGGAATCTCTTATGCGATCAACATCCAGATGGCATCTATAAGCCCATCATCCTACTCATCAATCTCTAAATGGCATCTATAAGCCCATTCCACCATCCCTGCTACTATGTGAGCGCAAATATTTGGGCACTCTAGTGTTCAATCATCTTCCACCCTCAGATTACGAAAGGCACGTCGGCCAATCTGCATCCTCAGGTCTAAGAAGATTGAACAGGGGCAACTGTTGTACCCCAAAATTTGCCCTCCCATATTCTTTAAGAAATTGCCAAGCCAAGCTGCAAAATTCCCCAAGGGTTGCACAGTCAAAGATCTCCTATACAGTCAAAATTAGGGTTTTGAGTCTGATCAAGAAAATGAAGTTTCTAAAGGTCCAATCAAGTCTCATATGCCTACAAACATGGTCAAGCATCCTCATATCAAGTTTCAAGACATTCAGCTCAAAATTGCACAGTCAAAACCCTAGATTGCACTACAGTCAACTGTAGGGGCAAAATGGTCATTTGATAGTCAAAAGTTCAAATTTTTGGTCAACATATCATTTTGAAGCCACAAACATCATTTGATCAATGCTTGATCATGATTCTCAAAGCTTGGCTCAAAAATCATCAAAATGCAAAAGTTTCCTTATTTGGACAGCTGAAAAAGTCAACTGAAATTGATCAGGGCATAACTTTCACATGGATTATCAGAAAAATTCCATCCAAAGCTCATTTTGAAGAGAAAGACATTTCCTACAACTCATATTCATACTTCAAGTCCAAGAAATGCTCTCACAAAAAGTTATCAATTTCAACATTATAGGTCATTTTCAAAAGTCAACAAAAAGGGACTTTAAGTCAAAGGCCATAACTTGAGATTGGTAAATCAAAATGACATGGGACCAAAGACATTGGTTAGAGGACTCAAAGACCTTTCCAAAATGTCCAAGAACATGAGAAAATCTTAAACATTGAGCAAGTTGTGCCTTGTGGAAGTTGGGAAATTTTTGGATATTTTGAAAAGTCAACATTACTTCAAATGACCTAAAATTGCTAATGGGTCCATTTTTCTTCCATAATTCATCATTCCAAACATGTGCACGACCACTTGGCCCAAAGGGAAGTATTTTCTCATTTTTTATTTATTTATTTGAATTTTTATTTATATTAATTCATTTAAATCATTTAAATATATGAAAAATACTTAATTTAACCTAACAAATCTTTTTGCACATGTTTTAGACTCAATAATTCGTGCACATTCAAATATGGGAAGATTTGGTTTGATTGGATCCTAATTGACACAAAATTGTATGGAAAAGATTGAAAAAAGAAAGCTTGAAAATCAAATCTTCAAAATTATGAATGCAATGGATTTGATTGATTCTTTTTGACCTAATTCACTACTACATATGCCAGGATCATAACCCTAATGCAAAAAGAGGCACAGCTGCTCAAAAAGACCATTGACAAACTTGAATTTTTCTCAAAGAAACTCAAAACTGAAAATCACATTGGAGGGCGATTCAAGCTGAGATTTTCATCTCATCATCTTCCTTAGGTCTCCAGCAACGTGCCTGCATAGATTTCCAAGTCCATAACCTCCGGAATCGTTGTACAGAAGCTAGCCTTTCTCACTTTATTTTCATTGTCGTGTTTTACATTCTAGGCTCATTCATGATGTTTTGTTTATATATTCGTGATCAGTAAAGCATTTGCAAACTAACCATATACTTTGATTGTATTTTTAAGCCTTGTGTACGATTTCACCATGGCCAATTGTTAGGGTTTACAGGATCCCAAATTAGGGATTGTCAAACAAGGAAAAATTGAGACTCCAAACCATCATCATCCAACTCAGCGTATGTGGACGAAGAAGAAGCAACTATCGCGCCTAATTTATTGACCCTCTAAGACCTATTCGCTATTTTCTCAAAACTGGCCTAAGAAAACATATGGAAACCGTTGCCTATGTTATTCGTATTTCAGGAAAAATAAAACACGCGAGGAAGATGACCTCGTGGCGAAACATGATAGGCCGTTTTGAATTTCGCGCGCAGACCCACTAACAATGATTATTTTCTTTTATAATATTTGTTGTTTGTATATTAATCAGAATACGCACTTGGCTCAGCTGGCAAGCAGAATTGGTGATAAAGGTACATGACCTGGGTTCGAACCCCAGGTCTACGTTATTTCCATATTATTTTCCAATTCGTCATCACATACAGGCATCATATTGAGGACCATCATGTTCCTTCATCATCTATCCATCCACGTGCCCCTGGAGATCAGATCAAAGGCATAGAGTGGAGGAACATCATAAACTCAGGTCAACCTTGCTGCACGCTAGTGGGAAAGTCAAACGGACCTGAAGGTCATTGGGCCTGAATTACCAAGGCCAAACCTCCTATTTGGGGACTACCACCCCCCTAGGTTTGCATAATTTTTGCTTTCTATGTCTTTAATTCTATTTTTATTTTAAGTATCACTTGTTTAATTAATTAAATATTTTTTTTTACAAAATACAAAAACATCCCAAAAAAATCAGAAAAAGATAAAAAATATAATAAATATTTTTATTTGTAATATTTCTCATAAATAAATTTGCATGTAAATTATTTAGTTTTAAATTAGATTTGCAATTTTAATTCTTTTAATAAAAAATCTAAAAAATATAGAAATAGGTTTAATTAGTGTTGCTTTATTCTTTTTAATTTTTCTTTTTTCACAATAATATTATTTATTTTATTTATTTTCATAATTAAATTTGTGTACAAAAATTAGGGTTTAATTTAGGTTTAATTCCAATATTTTCTTAATAAATTAAAATAACGTAGAATTAGGGTTAGTAGTTAATTTTAATTAATTTTTTCTTTTTTCTATTAAATCTTAAAAAATGCATAAAAATACCAAAAAAAACAAAAACAGTTTCTCTTCTTAATTAATTAATTCATGTAATTTTAATATTTTGCAAAAGGGTCCAACGCCCTCGATTTAATTCGCGTATTTATTTTATTTTCATTATGATAATTATGTACCTCTCCCGAAGCCTTGTAATTAACTTTCTCGCACTTTCTTTTCTTTTAATTTCTTTGTTTTTCTGTCAAATCGGGTCCTGGTTAATTTTGGCGATGTGGACCCGCGCCATTTGTAATAGCTTAGAATTTACTTTCCCGCAAATATTTTAACTGTTAATCAAAGGCATGAAAGAATGTATGGATAAAATAAAAACAAGCGTAGAACACCAATAACATGACAAGATAAATGCAAATGAAAACGACACACAAATCACACACCACCCCTAGGGTACGCCTCACTGTTGCCTTGCCTCGAAAGGTGATCGTAGAGTAGAGGATGTCTTAGTAAGTCCTCATGATCCGGGAACCTGGCATGAGGGTAGCTTCTAAGGTGTCTTCCCATTGCTCTGGTGACCACACTGTCCCTAAACTCGAATTGACCCGAACACCTCCAACGGTGGTGCTACCTATCTCTCAATGGTGGGATGGCACTACCTTAAGGACATTTACACAGCCTAATTCCTTAGGGTAGGAGGATGACTCGTAGATACTTGCTCTATTCAAAAACAAATCAAAACTCTTTTCACACCGACACTTTCAAAAAAAAAGCTTTCAAAACAATTTTTCAAACACTCTTGAGGACTGATACAAGAGTCGATCTGAAATCTTTAAACGAAACTTTTTCAAACTCACTCACAATTGAAAAGCAAACACTTTTGAAAACACAAATGAGCAAGTATCTAAGAGCCCATGGATAACCATGGATAGAAAGGGTGCTAACACCTTCCCTTTCTATAAATCTACCTCCCGAACCGAGAAACTATCTCACAAGGAATTTTGCTGTGCTTTTGTCCTGTCCATGTTGGAGAAAATAAAAGACGGTGGCGACTCTTGCTTCCGCGACATTTCGCGAACCAGTGTTAAACAGTCAGTTCCAGATCCACCGATCACAATAGGCGTTTTTGTACAAGAGGTTGACGTCCTAGTAAGAGAACGCCGCCGAGTAACATAAAGTTTATACAATTTTGAAAAGGAAACAAAACAGCTATGTGAACAAAATCCCCACTGAGTTCCAACTCTGTTATCGCCTTTATGTCTTCAAGCGTCTCATCACTTTGCTGCTTAGTTGAAGATGAAGCTGATTGATAGATGCCGAAGTCTGAGCCCGATAGTTGATGCCGAATTCTGGATGCAAGGTGATCCAATGAGACATAGTGTTACGCTTTATCCCTAACTTTTTCCTGAACCGCCCTTTCGGGTTTTTAGTCCACCGGGATACCCATTTTTGCCCAAGCCGCCTTTTCAGGTTTTCGACTTGCCGGGTGTACAGTTCTTTTCATTTCATCCCTTATTTTTTCCCGAACCCTTTTGGTTCGCCGGGAAGCCCTTATTTTTGCCTTGGTATGTCAACCTAGCGGGTCTTTAATTCATGCATAGTATCTTTTTACTATGTCTGCATTGGCGGGGTGAGGAAGATCATCACCATCCATGGTGGTTAGAATCATGGCTCCTCCGGAGAACACATGTTTAACCACAAATGGCCCTTCGTACGTAGGGGTCCATTTGCCCCTGGGATCACTTTGAGGAAGGATGATGCGTTTGATTACCAGGTCCCTAACTTGATACTCTTGTGGTCTGACTTTCTTGTTAAATGCCCTGATCATCCGTTTTTGGTACGTCTGACCATGACAGATAGCGGTGAGTCTCTTTTCATCAATTAGGTTTAATTGATCAAGTCGAGTCTGGATCCAGTCATCTTCACTCAAGTCTGCATCCTTCATTATCCGGAGAGAGGGTATCTGGACTTCAATTGGCAAGACTGCCTCCATGCCATATACCAAGGAAAAGGGTGTTGCCCCGGTTGACGTCCTTGCTGAGGTACGGTACCCATGAAGAGCAAATGGTAACATTTCGTGCCAATCTTTGTAGGTCACTGTCATCTTCTGCACAATTTTCTTGATGTTTTTATTTGCCGCTTCGACAGCTCCATTCATCTTCGGCCGGTAAGGAGAAGAGTTGTGGTGCCGTATCTTGAATTGCTTGCAGAGCTCAGTGATCATCTTGTTGTTAAGATTGGTACCATTGTCCGTAATGATTCTTTTCGGGACGCCGTACCGACAGATCAGGTTATGCCGAATGAACCGTGCCACGATGCTCTTGGTTACCGTGGCGTAGGAAGCTGCCTCAACCCACTTCGTGAAGTAATCAATTGCTACCAAGATGAAGCGATGCCCGTTGGATGCCGTCGGTCGGATCTCGCCGATCATATCAATGCCCCACATTGCAAAAGGCCAAGGTGCCGTCAGGACGTTCAGAGGAACCGGAGGGATGTGCACCTTATCAGCATAGATCTGGCATTTATGACAAGTTCGAGAATGTTGGTAACAGTCGGCTTCCATTCTGGACCAGAAATATCCTGCCCGAAGGATTTTCTTTGCCATGGTGTGTCCACTGGAATGTGTTCCGAATGTACCTTCGTGTAGTTCTACCATGATCTTTTCTGCTTCAGTCTTATCCACACAACGCAGTAAAGTTGAATCATGGTTTCGTTATTAGAGAATGCCGTTGATGAGGAAGAGTTTTGCCGCAAACCTTCTCAGGAACTTCTTGTCATTGACCGATGCGCCTTCGGGGTATTCTTGAGCTTCCAAATATCTCTTCACCTCATGATACCAGGGTTTCTCGATTACCTCTTCGGCCTCAAGATCGCAGCAGTATGCAGGTTCGTCCAATTTCCAGATAATGATCCGGGGAGCCTCGTTGTCCCATTTGACTTTGAACATTGAAGACATCGTAGCTAGTGTGTCTGCTAACTGATTCTCCTCTCTCGGGAAGTGTTCAAAAGTTATCTTTTCAAAGTGGGGAAGCAAAGTCAACACATACTCCTTGTAAGGAATAAGATTTGGGTGTTTCGTATCCCACTCGCCTTTGATCTGATTGATCACAAGAGCGGAATCTCCGAAGACACTCAGAAACTTGATCCTTAAGTCGATTGCAGCTTGAAGACCCATGATACATGCCTCATATTCTGCCATGTTGTTGGTGTAGTTGAAACACAGTCGGGCGGTGAGTGGAGTATGAGTGCCTTTGGGGGATATGATCACTACGCCGATGCCATTACCCAAAGCGTTTGAGGCTCCATCAAAATGCATAGACCATCGGGATCCTTCCTCAGGTCCTTCATCCGGTCCAGGTACTTCGCAATCAGTTACTACCATGATATCTTCGTCTGGAAATTCAAAGTTCAATGATTGGTAATCGTCCACAGGTTGGTGTGCCAAATGGTCTGCCAATACACTTCCCTTGATTGCTTTTTGAGTTGTGTACTGGATGTCATATTCTGTCAAGATCATTTGCCATCTTGCTATTCTTCCAGATAGAGCAGGCTTTTCGAATATGTACTTGATTGGATCCATCTTTGAAATCAGCAGAGTAGTGTGAGTCAGCATATACTATCTCAACCGGCGAGCCGCCCATACCAGAGCGCAACAAGTTTTCTCGAGCAGTGAGTACCGAGTCTCAAAGTCGGTAAACTTTTTGCTCAGGTAATAAATAGCGTGCTCTTTTCGGCCAGACTCGTCATGCTGCCCCAGCACACACCCCATTGAGTTGTCAAGTACTGTCAAGTATAGTATTAGAGGTCTCCCTTCCACTGGTGGCATAAGAATGGGTGGTTCTTGGAGATACTCCTTTATCTTTTCGAAAGCAGCCTGACATTCATCGTTCCAATGTACTACTTGATCTTTCTTCAGCAATTTGAAGATTGGCTCACAGGTAGCAGTT
Organism: Vicia faba; assembly: GCA_948472305.1. Taxonomy (NCBI): domain Eukaryota; kingdom Viridiplantae; phylum Streptophyta; class Magnoliopsida; order Fabales; family Fabaceae; genus Vicia; species Vicia faba. Next base: position 974,303,320 of record OX451740.1, on the reverse strand, counting down.
AGATGTGAGATGAATCGGGCAATGTAATTCAGTCGTCCTAGAAAGCCTCTGACTTCTTTCTCTGTCTTGGGAGTCGGCATCTCTTGTATGGCTTTCACCTTGGCAGGGTCCACTTGAATACCTTTATCGCTTACAATGAAACCTAGCAATTTTCCAGATCTTACCCCAAAGGTGCATTTGTTTGGGTTCAACCTCAGCTTGTACAACTTCAGTCGGTCAAATAGTTTCCGCAGATGGTCAAGGTGTTCCTCCTCAGTTTGGGACCTTGCAATCATATCATCAACGTATACTTCAATCTCATGATGGATCATATCATGAAATAAAGCAACCATGGCACGTTGGTAGGTTGCCCCAGCATTTTTCAACCCGAATGGCATGACCTTGTAGCAGAAGGTGCCCCACTGAGTAACAAAGGTAGTCTTTTCCATATCTTCAGGAGCCATCTTGATCTGATTATACCCTGAGAAGCCGTCCATGAAAGAGAAAACTTTATGTTGAGCAGTATTATCAACCAGAACGTCGATATGAGGCAGAGGGAAATCATCCTTAGGGCTAGCCCTGTTCAAATCCCTGTAGTCAACACACATTCTGACTTTACCATCTTTCTTTGGCACCGGAACCACGTTGGCCACCCATTGAGGATAAGAAGTCACTGCTAGAAACCCGGCATCAAATTGTTTCATAACCTCAGCCTTGATTTTCTCGGACATCTCTGGGCGCATGCGGCGGACCTTCTGTTTTACCGTAGGGCAGTCTTCCTTGGTAGGCAGATGATGAACTACAATGTCGGCATCCAAACCAGGCATGTCTTCGTAAGACCAAGCGAAGATTTCCATGTAATCATGTAGCATCTGAATCAATCGTTGTTTCACGCTGAGCTCCAGATTGGCACCAATCTTGACTTCTTTTCTATCTGTCTCAGTACCCAGGTTTATCGTTTCCACTGGCTCTTCATGCGGCTGAATGGCCCTCTCTTCCTGGAGTAGCAATCTTGCAAGTTCACCAGGCACTTCGCAATCATCTTCACCTTCGTCTTCGGCTAAGTTGATCGGATTTTCGAAGTCATAACTGGCAGTAGCAGAGTCGTTACCAGTGAGATCCAGAGTGGATTGGAACCTGTATAAGTGAGTGTGTGTAAATATAGCTGTTTTGTAATATATGATAAAGAAAGAAAAAGAGCACAAGATTTGAAATGCAACAACGTCCAATGTTTTGATTAATGATATATGGAAATGTCATACAAAAAGCCCTCACAAATGGAGCTACGCTGCCCCGGGTAGGACACCGAGCCAATAAAAGTTTCAACATATTGTTTGTTACAAATTGAAAACAAAAGAGTTCATTACTGCGTGACAAATGTAATAGGTGTAAAATCTTTTGCCGTCCAGTTGCTTGGTCTGTTGTTGGTTGTTGGATAGATCCAACTGTCAAATTCTGCTTCCTCTACGTCCTCCTCGATAGCATTCACCCTTGGGTTGGTGATAAACACCGGAGGCTTTCTGATCCTTTCTTTGCGAACAGCCCTCTGAGCCTCTGCAGTGAAGCCCAGCCCAAACTTGTCGGTCTTTTGAGTGAAGTCAGGAAGTTGACCCCAGTTTGCGCACTTGCCTTTCTCGATCACAGCCCGGGCATCCTTCAAGGAAGCCATCTTCAAAGGAAAGTCTTCTTCAACCACTGCCTCAGCTGACGCCAATGTTGGAGGTACCTCTTCAAAATGTTGAAAGGGGGTTTCAATAAACTCCCCGTCCATCTCGATATACCGGAATGAATTCAGGTGACTAACCATGTATTCCTCCTCTCCCTGCACAGTAACAATCTTCCCTCTGACAGGGTATTTGAGCTTCTGGTGTAGAGTGGATGTTACCGCCCCAGCCTTGTGAATCCAGGGTCGACCCAACAAACAGGAATAAGATGGACGAATATCCATCACATAGAACGTTGAGTCAAAGACTTGGGAACCTACACGGATAGGAATGTCTACCTCACCGTGTACCATCCTCTTAGAACCGTCGAAGGCTCTAACAATGATGTTACTAGGTTTCAATTCCAGGCCCTCACAATCCAACCGATCTAAGGCCTTCTTGGGCAATACATTCAGGGAAGAATCGGTGTCCACCAACACGTGTGCAAGAGTAGTGCCCCTGCATTCTATGGAAACATGCAGGGCATCATTGTGGTTTTTTCCCTTGGTGGTAAGGTTTGCATCCGAGAAACCCAAACCATGGTCAGCTGTCAAATTAGCCACACAGTCAGTGAACTGATCTACAGATGTCTCTTGCGGCACATGGGCCGTTTTCATAAATGAAATCAGGGCCTTGGCGTGGGCCTCTGAGCACAGCAACAATGATAGCATAGAGATCTTGGAAAGGGTATGCCCCAGCTGTTCAACGACATTGAAGTCACTCTTTTTAATGATTTTAAGGATTTCCTCCATCACTTGTTGGGAGGCTTCAACAGCGGTCTTTTTTGGCGCCTCCATCCGGGCAGGCAAATCGGTAGCAACTCCTTTGCCCCGAGTATCAGAGGACTCGGCGGCAGTAGTAGACACAGGAACTTGATTTGGAACATGCACACTTGCGGGTGTGATGATAAGAGGTTTTCGGATAACTGGTGGTGCAATGTCAGGCGAGAAGAGCCTGCCACTACGAGTAATTTTGGCGGGACCAGTGATGTTACTGATACTGGTACCGGTGTTGAACTCCTGCTTCACTCCAAGCACATACACATCTGCCCCATAGTGCCATGGGACAGCCTTGTCAGATTCATAGGGGAGGGGCCCCGGAACAGTAATGGTAATGGATGCAACAGACATAATTTTGACTGGCTTCCTCGGGGGAGCCTTGGTAGGATTGTTGAAAATTGTGACGACAGATACTTCTTCAGCGGGAACAAAAGGAACAACGGTTTTCTTGAACAGAATCTCCTTGCTATCCATCAGGCTTTGAATTCCTGACTTCAGCAGCGGACAACTGGTAGGGGTAACAGCACACAGGAGGCAACCCTTGCTACAACCCAAAAATAAACCGGCTAGCAGTAGGTTCCTCTTAACAGTCAATAGAGGGGTAGCAACATCATTCACCAAAACAGCATACAAATCTTCCTCGACGGTATTTACCCTATGCTGGGGCATAGGAGCAGTTACAACATTTGGCCTCTCAGGCGCCTCAAACTGAATTTCCTTCGCATCAATAAGGTCTTGAACCTTATTTCTCAGGGCCCAACAATCATCAGTAGTATGCCCGGGGCTATCAGAGTGATAAGCACAACGGGCATTTGGGTTATACTTAGGAGATGCGGTATTCACGACCTTCGGAGCTTCTCTGGTGGTCACTAAGTTGGTTGATAGAAGTTGCGGTAATATTTGTGACAAGGTCATACTCAGCCGAGTGTATTGCCTTTTGGGCCTCTCACCCCTTTGTTGATTGTACTGCTGAGGAGCAGCAACAGGTTTTGAAATTACCAAGGCATTGACGGCTTGGCGGCGTTCTAGCTTAACTTGTCTTCTAGGACCATATACGGCACTAGCTTCCTTCTTGAAAGGCTTCTTCTCAGTACTTGCGGAGGCACCTTTCTGTATCTTTCCTGACCTGATGCCAGCTTCTATCCTTTCACCCGTCAGGATCAAATCTGTAAACCCAGCGGAGGAATTACCAACCAGATGATTGAAGAATGGACCAGACAAAGTCCCTAGAAACATGTCAACCAGTTCACGGTCAGTCAAAGGAGGCTGCACCCTGCCAGCCAAATCTCTCCATTTTTGCGCATATTCTTTGAATCCTTCGCCCGTTCCCAGCGATATACCCTGAAGTTGGGTACGCGTAGGAGCGAGGTCAGAATTGTATTGATATTGTCTATAAAAGGCGGTAGCCAAATCCTCCCAATGTCGGATACTGGTTCCATCTAGCTGATAGAACCACTCAAGTTGTGACCCCGAAAGGCTATCTTGGAAGAAGTGGATCCAAAGGTTCTTGTCTGCCGTGTAAGGTTGGATCTTCCTTACGTACGATCTGAGATGCAGCTTTGGACAGGAAGCCCCGTCATATTTTGCAAAGGCATGCGCCTTGAATTTGTGTGGGATTACCACCCCAGAAGATAAGCCTAAATCTCCGAAATCCAGCCCCGGCACATTTTGAATCTCCATGGCACTCAAGCGGTCCTCTAATTGCTTGTATCTATCAGCAGCAGGAGGGTATTGTTCGTCATTGTAATCCGTCTCGTTGTCAGAGACTGTAGGACTAGGAGCCCCTCCCCCTTGGGGACTGTCTTTCTCTGCAGAGGAAGTAGTTGGATCAGCCTCGTTATGGAGTGTATTCCCAAACCTGCGTCCGGTGTTGAACAACGCAGTCCTCTTCTTCTTCTTCTTCTTTAGGAGCAGAGCCTTCAACTCTTGTTGACCTTGGGCCAAGCTCATGACCATCTCTTGAAACTGGGCATTCTGGGCCTGGAGGGCTTTGATTGCTTGTTCACTGGAGGATTCTGGATTCATGATGACTGTTCAAATAAACAACGAAGAAGATTAAGCAACCTGTGGGAAAAAGGTACCTGTTATGCATATGATGCAATGAGATGCGTATGTTTTATGTTTTCAAAGACAAACAAGATTCAATCGTTGTAGACAAAAGGGAAACACACTTCATTAGATTCAAACTTTAAATCGTTCAACAACTTGCCCTTAGGCATTACAGGAATGAAAAATACTGAAAATAAAAGCTGTAAAAAGGAAACATTCAAAGCCCATCAGTGCTCCCATGGCCTCCTCTTCTCAGTATGGATATAGTCATTCAGGATCCGCTCTTCCTCCAATTGCTTAGTCAGCTTCTGGATCTTCCGTTCCTGTTCGTTGAACTTTTCCCGATAAAAATCCCGTTCTTCCTTTAGCTGCGCCCAAGATCTCTTCAATGTGTCAAAATCAGTGGGTATCTGAGGAGGGAGGACAGTTGGAGGAACCCCATCCTCATCAGGAGATTCAAGAATGATAGGTCTGACAGCTTTGTATGGCATACCTAACTTCTGAGCACGGATGCGGACCCATCTGCAATAGGGTTCCAATGGTAGAGAAGTCTTTGGTCCCAACTCATGTGGGTCAGCTTTGTGAATTTTGTACCAGGCCTTAATGAATCCATGGCGCAGTTTGTCACTGTCTACCTGAAATTCAAAATGGAAGTGAGGAACCAACATCTCATGAGGCCCTACTCTTCTGGCTCTTCCAAATTGACGGAGAGCTAAACATGGATTATAAGAGATTCCTCCCTGGGTACCGATCAATGGAACATTAGGGTATTCTCCGCAACGATCAATAACAGCTACCTCATCCAAACCTCTGAGAGTCCAAGTGATGTCATTATCAGTGAGAGACATTAACCTATGAGCCCAACCCTTTCCTTTTTCATTCTTCAGCACGAACTTAGAAAGGTGCGAAATAAACCACCTCACTAGCAAAGGAACACAACACCATGGAGTTCCCCGTCCTCGGGCAGTACGAGCATAGAGTTGTTGCAGGATATCACCCAAAAGAGTGGGTACAGGATTCCGAGACATGAAGATCCTTATGGCATAGATACTGATAAAGGTGTCAGGATTTGGAAACAATACCAGACCATAGATTAAAAGAGCCAGAATGTCTTCGTACGCCTTGAAGTCTAAGTCATTCCAGAAACCATTAGCTTTGCCAACCAGAAACTTAACCAAAAAGCCGTCAACTCCACTTCTAGTTTCCCAGTTAGCCAATACCTCTTCTTTGGTCAAGGGAAGGACTGCAGCAACCTCTTCAGGCCTAAGAGTCTTCTCCCAACCAGTGAATGGAGTTTGCTCCAAAACAGGGATACCAAGCAAATCAGAGAATTCTTCCAGGGTAGGGACCAGCTGGAAGTCTTGAAAGGTAAAGCAATGATACAGGGGATCATAAAACTGGGTCAGGACACTTATCAGTTGTTGGTCCCACTTTGAAGTGATCAAACCAAGGAGAGAACCATGCCTCTTGATGAAGGAAGTAGTGTTTGGAATCCTATCAACCAAATCCTTGAGCAAAGTTGGTGGTTGAACAAAATTGAACCGGATAGTATTCCTACGCACGGGCATCATGATGTCCTACAAAATAGAGCAAAGATGAAACCCTCTTGTCTTTGAAATGGGTTAGTCCTTATACAGGATGCATGCAATGGTATGATGGTATGATGTTATGATGAAGCACACCACAAGTATTCACAAAGGCAAGCATGATAAGGCACACAAGTCACACAAGAAAACCCTTAGGTTTTAGGCCAGCATGAAGTTTAGGTATTACCCTCCTTTAGTTTCGTTGGTTAAAACATGTCCTATCAAAAGTAACCGGGTTCTAGAGGATCTCAATATCATTGACTACCCTCAATCGGTCATAACTCCAGCATCGCAATCTTTTCTTGCGGCCAGAACCATCGCGAGAGTTTAGCTTCAATAAGTGTAGCATACTGCTACTGTTCTATGGCCAAGTTTGGTCAAATTAGGGTTCTAAGGTCGGTTGGTGCTTAATGACTCCTTAGAAGACCCATATTCTCCTCGTTGCAACACAAGGGATATCGGTACAGACCAAGGTGCCACACCAACGTAGCCACTGCTTCACCCATGTCGGTCTACGCCGGACAGGTCCCTCACAGATTATGCTACCTAAAAAGGGTATTCCCCAGATCCGGGTTAGGATCTATGAAACTCCGATGCAAAGCCCACAAATATAAAAGCAAACAAAGCAAACAATTGAAAATAAAGGTGATCTAAGCCCTAAGGTTACTCCACTTTTAAGTAATTCCCCAACAGAGTCGCCAGTTCTGTGATACGGTGGGAGAACTGACTAGGGTTTTGCGTTTGTTTTCGTGAATGTTTCAGTTGAGCAAGAGTCGCCACCGACTTTTTATTTTATCCTAAGGAAAGGTTAAAAAGCACAGCAAAAAACCTTTGAGATGTTTTCTTGGGTTCGGGGAGTAGATTATAGAAAGGGAAGGTATTAGCACCCTTTCTATCCATGGTTATCCATGGGCTCTTAGTTACTTGCTTAGATCAACTTGCCTTAATTTTCAATTGTTTGAAATGGTGCTTTGTGTGTGTGGGTTTTGAAAATGTTTTGAAAAGAAGCCAATGTGGTGGCAACCTTTATAATGATCCATGTTGGGATGTATACAAAGGTGTATGTCTTTTGAAAAGGTTTTCATTGTTTTTGAAAGTTGTTTTGAAAGTGTAGTGATGTGTGGTTTGAAAAATAGGCAAGTGTTTTGTTTTGCAAGGGGGCAAGTAATCAAGAGCTATCTACCCTAAATTTCTCAAAGATCTTTGCTATGTTTTAACACGTTTAACAATTTTGTTCCACCATTGCATTTGGTGGACAATCTTGTGTTAGGATTTGAAAGGGACGGGCGCGGGTCATCGTTTAGACCACAATTGCAATGGTGCCAAGTATCTTTGGGCAATTTTTCCTTTGAGGGACTTGATCATTTTTTAGGCAACTTTCGAAAGCGTCATCGAGGGACTATGATCATTTGAATTGTGTTTGTTTTGCCCAAAGAGACCTAACATGCAATATGGCCCATTATTGAAGGCAACAAGTGGAATACCCTAGGAGTGCAAGTGTGATTAGTGTTGTCCATTTTCATGCTTGTTTATCTTGAATTTAGGTCAAACTATTTTGTTGTTTTTTATTTGCATACAAAACCCTAATTCTAACATGGCATATTTAGAAAGCATTTAAAGTGCGAAATTTAAAAGTCCTAAGTTATTACACAATGATCATGGGAATGGGGGTACAAATGTTCAAATGGGGATGAAACTTTATAGGAGGATAGCACCCAATATTTACAACCAAATTGAATTGCGCAAATATAAATGTATAAATGTGTAGGAATGGAGAAATGTATATATGAAGGTATTCTTGTGTAAGTGTATATTTTTTATTCACAAATAAAATAAAAATAATTAAAAGAAAGTTAATTTTTGAATATTTTCATGTTTAGGGTAAAAACCCTAATTTTACTAAATAAAAGGCATTAAATATTTATTATGTATTATATACAATATTTACTAATTATATACAAAAAATAAATAAAAGAGAAGTATATTTGTCAAAAAGGTATTTTTAATGTTAAATATTAATAAAAATAAAAATATATATATTTTTGGTATTTTTATCCTAAATATCCTAATAAATATGTAAATATTTATATTATATGATAAATATATTAAATATGTACAAAAATAAAATATTTAATATTTACAAAAAAAAGTATATTTTCATAAAATATTTTCAAAAGATAAAATAAAATGAAAATCAGAAAATAAAATGTATTGGTATTAATTTTAGTATTTTTAAATAAAAGATATTATGTATTATTTATGTACAAACATCAATTTAAACAAATAAATGCCTAATAAATACAAAAATGGTGTGAAAAATATTTTTTATATTTTTAATATTATGAGAAAAAATAAATAAGTCAGAAATAAAAAGAAAAGTCAAGAAAATGTTTCAAATAAGCACAATGGGCCAAGGGGGTTCAAAAGTAAACATAGGGTACAAATAAGAAGTCAACTCAGGCCCAGCCCAAGAAGACTTTGTCTTCAACCTCAGAACCTGTATGAACAACAACAACACGCGTTTTCTATCTCCAGATTCCTTGATCATTTGCCAAATCTTGCAACATGAAACCTGTAGAGCTTGAAGCCACGATTCTAGACATATAAAGAAATCAATCTAACTCTCAGAAATGGGAGAGAATTTCTTCTCCCCCAATTCCTGACATAGTTTTTGTTCCATGTTCAGACCTCAAATTCTCATAGCACACATAACATAAATGAAAACTAATTATATGGGCATGTTCAGGGCCATGAATGTGACATAATTTCTTCACAAATCTAAACCTAACAATGCCTGGATAGAGAGATAAGAGTTCATGAACTTACCTGTTCAGTTGGAATCGTATCTGGTGATGGAGGTGTTTTCAATGCAAGGTGATGATTGGTATAGCTTCCTTGATGTCCAGGGATGCTATTCCAACCTTTAGTTTGCTTTGAAACCAAGTGAATCGTGTTATGGCACTTCAACTGCAAAACAGAAAATATGAAAATGGTGATGTTAGTTAGGGATGTTACAGGTCGTGTTTAGGGCTTGGGACAGTTTCAAGGGATGGTGTGGGATGTGTTTGAACAAGTCTTAGCAAGAATGCACAAATGGAATGAACTATGGAAGTCCAACTGCAGCTTATGCCCTGGTTTTGCAGTTTTATGGTGGTTCTGTGTTTGAGACTGTTTTGAACTTGGTTGGCTTCTGTTTCAGCTTAGGTTTGATGTTTAGAAAGTGTACAATAACTTTGCTTAAGGTTCTCTTGGCTGAGATGATAGTTGGTAGATGTTATGCAAGTTTTCTTCAACTTTAAGCAACAAAAGTTCAAGTTGTCTTCTAGACTGATGCATGCCCCCAATCTATGCTGCAACCTTTCCCCTTGATCAGTGTTTTATGCTTCTGAACTTGTGCCCAAAGATATGGCCTTGTACTTCTTGATTTGCAACTTTGACATAAAGTTCATCTTTTCTAAAATGGATAATTTGCTTTTTCTATTTAAGGGTTAAACTTCCATGTAATGCTTAAACACATAATGCAAGGCTTGAACACAAGGGATTTGCATTAAATTATTGAGTGCAAATGGGATATAGGACCTGTAATCAAGGAATGCAAGCTGAGTTCAAAATGGCACAAGTGTATGAACATGTAAATTGGCCCTAAACAAAGTGAGTTTTTCCCAACTTGCCAAATTCGATTCTCCCTAACCATGAGGTTGTTTGATGAGTTCTTGGATATTTTGGAAAGCTTGGAATGTTTATTACAATCCATCTTTGTAATGCAAATTGAAATTCCAAGTGGAAGTATGTGAAAAGTGGTCTTGAAGTTAGGCAAAAACCTTGCCTAAAATAGGTCAAATTTCTCTAAGTTAAGAATGGTTTGGTACCCTTGTTCCAAAAATTGTAACTTGAGCTACAAGCTTCTTTTGAGGAAACTTTGTGCATCAAAATTGTATATTTTGCAATGGACTACAACTTTCATGTTTTGACTTTTCCTTGAATCCAAATGCATCTTGATGAGAAAGTGGGACAAAGTTAGGAAAAAATTAGGGTTTTTCATAACTTAGAAAAATTCTAAGTTATGAAAAATCTTCATTTCAAACCCTAATTTGCAATTCTTGATTTCTTGATGAACAAGTTTCATGATTTGGAATTTTTTGATTAAAAATGGATCTTGACACTTGATTTTGACCAAAAAGTCAAAGTTTGACTTTTTAGTATACAGTCAAAATTGATCAATTGACTGGGAAATTCAACTGTCAATCTTGTGCATTTGGGATCTTTTGGACTTGTTGGGTATGTAAATACAATTCCATGGGGTCCTTGAGTCCATATGTGAGCTTGGTTTGCCATTGGCTAGGTCAAACAGTCAAAAATTGCCTTTGTGCAGTCAAAACCCTAAAAATGACCATTTTGCCCTTTTGGTGATCTGATCAAATTTCTTGTGGAATTGTGATCCAAACTTGACCAAATGGTTCATATGAGTTCATAATGTTGATGTGGGTCAATTTTCATGAGGTTTGACTGTCAATTGGCCACAGTTGACTTTTTCTCTAATACAGCTGATTTCTAGGTCAACTGTCCAATTGACTGGGCAAAGGTTGGAATCAAAGCTTGAAACTTGGTATGGATAAACTTGGGAGTCCAACATGAAGCATGAAAGTCATCTTAGGAATTTTAGGTCAAAATATCTTTATGCAAACACAAACCCTAATTTGGGTCAACAGTGCCAGGAGAAGTCTTGCAGAGGAAACCCTAACTGGATCTTGAGCTCCAAGGGTCTTGTGATGAGAAAATGTTGAGAGAATGGGAGGGCAAATTTTGGGGTACAACACCTCCCATGGAAGAGAAGGAGATGACTAAGATTTTCTTGAAGACGTTGGGTGCTTTCTACTACGAGAGGATGGTAGTAAGTGCGCCAAGTGACTTTACCGAAATGGTAGGAATGGGTATCCGCTTAGAAGAGGCTGTAAGAGAAGGCCGTTTGACAAAGAGTGAAGGATCTGGAGGTGTGAAGAAGTTGTCTTATGGGTTTACCAAGAATAAAGAAGGAGATGTAAATTTTTTTATACAAGAGAGGAGGGTAAACACTCCTAGAAGGAATTATCAGCATCATCAGCAAGTCGCCTCAGTTACTTCCGTTATGAATGACGCTCCAACTACCGTTGCTTATCAGAGACTGTCCCAACAGGGGAATCAAGGGTATAATCAGAGAAGGGAGAGTTATGACCATATTCCTATGAGCTATACAGAGCTACTACCGGCATTGATTCAGCAGAAGTTGGTTCAAACCCGACCACCTCCCGCCATACCGTCACCATTGCCTTGGTATTACAAGGCAGACCAAACATGTGCTTTTCATCAGGGAGCACCAGGGAATAATGTTGAGAATTGTTATCCTTTGAAGACTGAGGTACAGAAATTGGTAAAGTCTGGTGTTCTATCTTTCAAGGACGTGGGACCTAATGTGAAAGATAATCCTCTACCCAAGCATGGGGGAGTAAATGTTGTGAATATGGTGGCCGGTTGTCCAGGAGACTTCCAGATTTTTTATATTAATCAGGTTAGAGGAGATTTGGTGAAAATGCATGTAGACCTCTGTGAACTTAGCTACTATACGCATGACCATTCCGGTTGTGCTATTTGTAGTACAAACATACAGGGCTGCGATAAGATAAAGGCTGATTTACAAGAGATGATGGATGAGGGCCTAATCCATATAATCAGGCCTAGGGCAGAGTATGAAGAGGAAGTTAATATGGTTTCTGGATGTCCTGGTGAATTCATAATTTTTTATATAGAGTATATGAATGAGGACCTCGTGCAGTTGCATGCTACCTTCTGCCATATGGCTGGTCAGGTGGAACACCAATATGGATCTTACCTAGTTTGTTGTTGAGACCCCCGAGGATGTTCAATTATGAAGAAGGGTGTTCAGCTGTTGTTAGACAATGGAGCTATCAAGGTCACAAGTCAAAGGGATGATTACCATGAAGTTGATATGGTTGAAGTTTGTTTGACTGAAGAAGATTCAGATGAAGAGTATGCCTCCGCAGATGAGTATTTCTCTTCACACGAAGATTTGTTTTCCAGAAATAACTTATTAATGACTGATTGTGTTGAAGAAGGGGTAAACGTCATTGTGCCTTGTTTTGGTGCACCCTCCCATTTTGAAGTTGATATCACAGCAAGCCAGCTATCACCCCATTGGTGATTAGTTTTCCAGGTCCTATCCTCCACAAGTCAGATAAGGTTGTGCCTTACAAATACAACGCTATAATCTAGGAGGATTATATGGAGGTTCCCATCCAGCCAATGCCTGATGTTGGAAATATAGCTGAAAATAGCAGGGTGACCCGTAGAAGTCGTGTGTTTGCGCCAGTTGTTCGAAGAGATGTTGGTGCTGGTAAGAAAATTGATGAGAATGATGAACCTAAGAAGGCTACAGGTGAGACTAGTGGAGCTACGTTAGAGAAAGAAGTGGATGATATTTTGAAGATAATTAAGATGAGCGACTACATAATTGTAGATCAGCTACTGCAAACTCCTTCAAAAATATCTATCTTAGCTTAATTGATGAACTCATCTGCTCACAGAGAATCCTTGATAAGAGAACTGGACCAAGCTTTTGTGGAGAGTAACATGCCAATAGACCAATTCAACAGCGTAATAGGAAACATTACTTCATGTAATAACTTGAGTTTCTGTGATGATGAATTACCAGATGAAGGGAGGAATCACAACCTGGCCCTCCACATCTCTATGAACTGCAAGAATGATTTACTATCCAATATGTTGATTGATAATGGATCCGCGTTGAATGTTATACCGAGGAGTACGCTTATGAAGTTGAAATATCAAGGAATGCCTATGCGCCCTAGTGGCATCATTGTGAAAGCGTTTGATGGGTCAAGGAAATCTGTCATTGGTGAAGTGGACTTGCCTATTCATATAGGACCGCATTTGTTTCAGATAACTTTCCAGGTCATGAAAAATAATTATTCCCGCTTATAGTTGTTTGCTAGGACGACCGTGGATACATGAGGCAGGGGATGTCACTTCAACTTTACACCAAAAGCTAAAGTTAGTACGTGAAGGGAAAGTAGTGATCATAAATGGGGAATAGGCATTGTTTATATCTCATTTGTCCTCCGTCAGCATTGTAGAAGCGGATGAAGCTACTATTGGAACCCAGTTTCAATCCTTATCCATTGACAACATAAGAGGAAATGAGAATTCCATGGTTTCGCTGAAGGATGCGCAACAGGTTGTGCGTAATGGTCATAGTGAGGTATGGGGATAGATCGTGGAACCACCTATGAACAAGAACAGATCTGGCTTGGGGTTCTCTTCGAAGATTCACAAAGGTAAGGGCATGAAGCCGAAGTATGGAACAGGCAAATATAAAGACATCTTCCGTAGCGGGGGTTATCTTCATCCAACTGTTTCCAGGATTAATGCCATTGTAGAAGATGAAGCAGAGCAGGAAAGCCCGAATTATGTGATGCACAGAGTTAGGGTTCAGAACTGGATCACCATTGATGTTCCCTCTTGCATGTTTCAAAGTAATTTGATTTGTTAATCTTTTTGAAAAAGCTTTCACTCTTCCCAAGGTGGAAGTATTAATGTTGTAAGGCTTATTTGTTTGTTGTGACTTTTAAAATCAATAATAAAAGTTGTCTTTGCTTCCCGAATTATGTCTTTATTTTCTGCTTTTTTTTGGAAATGGTAATCAGAAAAAATCAAAATAAATAATAACTGAAATTCAATCTGCATGATCACTTGTTATATGTGTCAGTTTCTAAATGCAATCACAAATCATGTGCAGATTAATTAAAAAACCCGTTGAATACAATGACCCTGCACCCTTTCCCAACTTTGAATGCCCTGTGTATGGGGATGAAGAAGAAGATTATGATGAGATTCTAGAAGAGGTCTCACGGTTCCTTGAGCACGAGGAAAATACAATTCAGCCATATAAAGAGCCATTAGAAGTGATCAATTTGGGTTCATAAGAAGATCCGAAGGAAGTCAAGATTGGAGCATTGTTGCATCCTGATGTGAAGAGCAGGTTGATTGAGCTGTTGAAAGAGTACATGGATATGTTTGCTTGGCATTACCAAGATATGCCTGGTCTAGATACATATATCGTAGAGCACCATTTTTCGTTGAAGCCATAATGTCCTCCAATCAAACAGAAGTTGAGAAGAACTCATTCAGATATGGCAGTAAAAATCAAAGAGGAGAATCTAAAGCAGATCAATGCTGGTTTTCTTGTGACGTCAGTGTATCCTCAATGGATTGCCAATATTGTCCCAGTACCGAAAAAGACAGAAAAGTCCGCATGTGCGTAGATTACAGAGATCTAAATAAATCAAGTCCAAAAGATGATTTTCCGTTACCACACATTGATATGTTAGTGGATAGCACAACAAAATTCAAATTATTCTCGTTCATGGACGGATTTTCCGGGTATAATCAAATAAGAATGGCTCCAGAGGACATCGAAAAAACAACGTTTATCACACCCTGGGGAACATTCTGTTACAGAGTGATGCCCTTCGGGTTGAAGAACGCTGGTGCAACGTACCAGAGGGATATGACAACCCTATTCCATGATCTAATGCACAAGGAAATTGAAGTATATGTTGATGATATGATCGCAAAATCCCAAACTAAAGAAGGTTATATATAAGATTTGTTCAAGTTGTTTCAGCGTTTGAAGAAGTATCGTCTCTGCTTGAATCCAAATAAATGCACCTTCGATGTTCGATCAGGGAAATTGTTGGGTTTCATTGTTAGCCAGAAAGGAATTGAAGTTGACCCTGATAAATTCAAAGCAATTCAAGAAATTCCAACACCAAGAACTGAAAAGCAAGTCAGAGGTTTCCTCGGGCGTTTGAATTATATTTCCAGATTCATTTCCCACATGACTGCAACATGTGAACCGATCTTTAAGTTGTTAAAGAAAGATAAAGGTTGTGTGTGGACGGATGACTACCAAAAGGAATTTGAAAGTATTAAAGAATATCTTCTTGAACCTCCTATCTTTCTCCCTCCTGTAGAAGGAAGACCGTTGATTATGTATCTGCCGGTGTTAGAGAAATCCATGGGTATATTCTGGGACAACAGGATGTAACAGGGAAGAAAGAGTATGCCATTTATTATCTCAGTAAAAAATTCACTGATTGTGAGTCGCAGTATTCCATGCTGGAAAAAACATGTTGTGCTTTGGCCTGGGTGGCAAAGCGTTTGCGGTAGTATATGTTGAATCACACTACTTGGTTGATCTCCAAAATGGATCCAATCAAGTACATTTTTGAAAAGCCCGCTCTTACTGGGAGAATTTCCCGCTGGCAGATGTTGTTATCTGAATATGATATTGAATACCGCACTCAAAAGGCTATTAAAATTAGTGTGTTGGCAGATTATCTTGCTCACCAACCAGTGGAGGATCACCAGTCTGTAGAATATGAATTCCCCGATGAGGATGTGATGTTCCTGAAAGTGAAGGATTGTGATGAACCATTGCCTGAGGAAGGTCCTGACCTCGAATCTCCTTGGAGTATGATATTTTATGGAGCCGTGAATGCTTATGGTAAAGGAATTGGTGTTGCGATTGTCACTCCTCATGGATCGCATATTCCTTTTACTACAAGGTTAACATTCGATTGTACTAACAATATGGCAGAATACGAGGCTTGCATCATGGGTCTCGAAGAAGCTATTGATCTCAGAATTAAAATTCTAGATGTGTATGGTGATTCAGCTTTGGTAATAAATCAGATTAAAGGAGAATGTGATACTCGTTACCTCGGCTTGATCCCTTACAAAGATTATGCTAGAATATTATTACCATTCTTCAATAAAGTTGAATTCCATCACATCCCTATATATGAAAATCAAATGGCGGATGCTCTGGAAACTATGGCTTCTATGTACCAAGTGAATACTCAGAATGATATATCCCGAATTACGGTTCGACGACTGGATAGGCCCGCTCATGTGTTTACAGCAGAGGGGGTAGCAGATGAAAAACCTTGGTATTATGATATCAAGCATTTTCTTCAGACTCGGGAATACCCGATTGGTGCGTCAAAGAAAGATAGAAAGACATTGAGAAGATTGGCAGGCAGTTTCTTCTTCAGTGAAAATGTGTTGTACAAGAGAAATTATGACATGGTCTTGCTCAGATGCGTGGATAGACATGAAGCAGATATGTTGATGCATGAGATTCATGAAGGTTCATTTGGCACTCATGCCAATGGACATTCGATGGATAAAAAGATGCTAAGGGCAAGTTATTATTGGCTGACAATGGAGTCTGACTGTTACGAATTTGCAAAGAAGTGCCATAAATGCCAGATTTATGCAGACAAGGTCCATGTGCCTCCGACACTTCTCAATGTGATTTCCTCCCTGTGGCCTTTCTCTATGTGGGATATTGACATGATTGGGATGATAGAACCCAAAGCTTCAAATGGACTCTGTTTTATCTTGGTAGCAATTGACTACTTCACCAAATGGGTGGAGGCTGCTTCATATGCCAATGTTACTAAGCAGGTGGTTGTGCGCTTCATTAAGAATAACCTTATATGTCGGTATGGTGTGCCGAGCAGAATCATCACTGACAATGGCTCGAATTTGAACAACAAGATGATGACAGAACTGTGTGAAGAATTCAAGATTGTCCATCACAATTCATCTCCATACAGGCCAAAGATGAATGGGGCCATTGAAGCTGCTAATAAGAATATCAAGAGAATTATCCAGAAAATGGTTGTTACTTATAAGGATTAGCATGAAATGCTCCCTTTTGCTCTGCATGGATATCGAACATTTGTCCGCACTTCAACAGGAGCGACCCCGTTCTCCCTGGTGTATGGAATGGAAGTTGTACTCCCTGTCGAGGTAGAGATCCCCTCGTTGCGTGTGATAATGGAAACCAAGTTGGCAGAGGCTGAATGGGTCCAGAACAGGTTTGACCAATTGAATTTGATTAAGGAGAAGAGGATGACAGCTTTGTGTCATGGCCAGTTATATCAAAGAATAATGAAGAAAGCTTTTGATAAAAAGGTCAAACCTCGTGAATTTAGAGAAGGCGACCTCGTGCTCAGGAAGATCATGTCTTTTAACACTGATTCTATGGGCAAGTGGACTCCCAATTTTGAAGGCCCATATGTTGTCAAGAAAGCCTTCTCTGGCGGTGCATTAACTCTTGAAACTATGGATGGCGAGGAGTTCCCACGTCCCATGAATGTTGACGTAGTTAAGAAATACTTCGCCTAAAGAAATAAAAGAACAACTCGCTAAGTTGAAAACCCAAAAGGACGGCTTAGGCAAAAAAGGAGTGTCTCGGTAGGCTGAAAACCTGAAAGGGCGGTCTAGGAAAAAATTAGAGACATAAACAGAAAAAATTTCCCGCTAAGTTGAAAAATCACAAGGGAAGCTTAGGAAAAAGTTAAGGACTTTCTTGGCAAGTAACTACGTCAGATAAGACTTTATTGTTGAAGCAACAATCTTCTCGGATCCTCACCATACTTCAACATAAGTTGCTGCTCAGGATTTCAAAAGTTGTTAGAGGAGATGGAGGTCATTGTATCTCAATGTATCATTCCCATTATATATTACCATTTTCCAAACTTTGTAATCATCTATGGAGTCTCGCCATTCACAAACTGCCATTCTATTAATGAAATTTGAGTTTCACTCAATTCTTCGTATTCTTTATTTTATTTAGCTTGCAAAGACTCCGTTTATTATTGATAATAACTTTCAAAGCAAAAAAAGATTAAATAACAAAATTGATTTTTCAAAAAGGAATTTACAATTTGCTTTTACTTTGAGATTTGTGATGAAACAATGACAACAAAAATGGTGATCCTAGGAATGGACAAAATTCAGTTGTTCTGAGAAGTTTTTGTTCCCCTCGGGAAGGTTTACTCGGGATGTTTTCGCCGTATTGGGTTTATGATTCTGGTATCCTCGGTCAAGTTTGGATTCATTTCTCCTCTTGTCTGATTTTTCATGATGTGAAGTTTCAGTCCGAGATTTCTCCAGTGAAGTTTTCGTTTGGCCTAATAGAAGTTCTTATTCCAGAGAAGTTGGTATCATAACCACTCTTGAAGAATGCAGGTCCCTGTTTTCTCTAGGTGAAGAACGTATTATGGATATGGTGTTAACCTCTCTAATAAAGTAGGCTTGAATTCCCCAGTGAATGTTTGGATGTTTCGGTGTCAGTCTGCTTTACTTGAGACTGGTTTTGCAATCTCTAGTAGGAATGTTACTTTTGAAAAACACTTGTTTCCCCGGTGAAGCCTGAAGAATGATGTTCTATCCCTGTATCTGTACTATCTTATCCCTTTGATATGTCTACCTCCGAATTATGTTTCTCCCTAGTAAATTTAAAGCAGGCAGTAGGTTCTGTTTCCTCAGCTGGCATTTACGTTTTCTTGGAATGATCATCTTGGATGAAGTTTAGCCGAAGTGTTGTTAGTGCCCAAGGTGGTTTTTTCTGGTTATTCCCAATGTTGTATATCTGTTTTGTCAGCATACGCATGATAACACTCATGCATTCATACATACATCATGCATAGCTAAAATTGGCAAGTCATTGTTCATTGACATTTGTTAATATTTTTGTTGACATATTACCCTGTTTTGCAGAGTGGCGTTGTCCTATTTTAAATAGAGTGTTGGCCTTAAGAAGAAAGTGTATATTCTTTCAATTTCCCCACTGAGTTTGTCCCTCATGGAAGATTTTTGCTTTAGCCTTCCGGTACAGCTCCTTGTTTGGATGGATTTGGTTTTCCCGCTTGAGTTTATTTCTCAAAGGATGTATTTTGGTTTGAATCTGTGCTTCCACGGCAATATTATTTACTTTGGATTTCTAAAAACTTCAAGCTTTGGTTGGTGCATTTATTTTGCACGAGAAGACTTTATCTCCTCAGCAAGAATATCATGGCATCTCCCCAGGAAGTCATACCTCTTTCTCAAAAAGTCATTTCTTTTTACAATCCTCCATGACAACAAGTAGCAGGTCTCTTTATTTGAGTAACTTGTGCTTCCCTGTAAAATTCGATGTAACTCTTTTTTTCTATCTCCTCTATGAGTGAATAGTTTGCAAATTGTCGTCAGATCACGCCAACGGGTGGCAAGACTTTCAATATCACAGAAACAGCTCGTTGAGAAATCTTTGCAAGTTGAAGTCTCTTTATTTGAGACAGATTATATATTATCCTTTCCATCCAGAGTGCCTTCGTTAAAGAAGAAGTTAAGACCCGTTCTAGGTGAAACGCCAAAATCTTGGGGAAACTTATTATCTTTTTGCTACCCTCAGTGAACGTTGGTAGTTCATCGTCAGTAAACGGTGGTGCTATAATATATTCTCTTTCTACTTTCAGTGAAAGTTGGTAGACCATCGGCAATAAACATTGATGTTTGTTATCTTTTTGCTACCCTCGGTGAATGTTGGCAGTTCATCGTCAGTGAATGGCGGTGATATGATATATTCTCTTTCTACCTTCAGTGAAAGTTGGTAGACCATCGACATTGAACGTCAATGTTTGTTATCTTTTTGCTACCCTCAGTGAACGTTGGTAGTTCATCGTTAGTGAACGGCGGTGATATGATAGATTCTCTTTCTACCTTCAGTGAAAGTTGGTAGACCATCGGCAGTGAACGTCGATGTTTGTTATCTTTTTTCTACCCTCAGTGGACGTCGATGTTTGTTATCTTTTTGCTACCCTCAGTGAACGTTGGTAGTTCATCGTCAATGAATGGCGGTGATATGATATATTCTCTTTCTACCTTCAATGAAAGTTGGTCGACCATCAGCAGTGAATGTCGATTTTTGTTATCTTTTTGCTACCCTCAGTGAATGTTGGTAGTTCATCATCAGTGAACGGTGGTGATATGATATATTCTCTTTCTACCTTCAGTGAAATTTGGTAGACCATCGGCAGTGAACGTCGATGTTTGTCATCTTTTTGCTACCCTCAGTAGACGTTGGTAGTTCATTGTCAGTGAACGACGGTGATATGATATATTCTCTTTCTACCTTCAGTGAAAGTTGGTAGACCATCGCCAGTGAACGTCGATGTTTGTCATCTTTTTTCTACCCTCAGTGAATGTTGGTAGTTCATCGTCAGTGAACGGCGGTGATATGATATATTCTCTTTCTACCTTCAGTGAAAGTTGGTAGACCATCGGTAGTGAACGTCGATGTTTGTTATCTTTTTTCTACCCTCAATGAACGTTGGTAGTTCATCTTCAGTGAATGGCGGTGATATGAGATATTCGCTTTCTACCTTCAGTGAAAGTTATTAGACCATCGGCAGTGAACGTCGATGTTTGTTATCTTTTTGCTACCCTCAGTGAACGTTCGTAGTTCATCGTCAATGAACGGCGGTGCTATGATGTTCTCTTTCTACCTTCAGTGGAAGTTGGTATACCATCGGCAGTGAACGTCGATGTTTGTTATCTCTTTGCTACCCTCAGTGAATGTTGGTAGTTCATCATAAGTGAACGGCGGTGATATGATATATTATCTGTATACCTTCAGTGAAAGTTGGTAGGACATCAGCAGTGAACGTCGATGTTTGTTATCTTTCTCTCTGCCTTCAGTAAACATCGGTAGTTTCGCCTTCGGTAGAAGTTGGTGTATCCTTTGACCATTCTACCATCCTATTTGATTCAGGACTTTTGATCCACCAGTGATTTATTTTTCCCTAAGATCCCTTCATCATACCATGTTGATTCATTCACAACAAGATCACACTAGGATTCTTGATTCCCCTCCCTATGTTTAGTTTTTCCCTTTTGAGGGATTACCAAGCACCTTGACTTATGTTCCTTTTATGATCATGAATATTGTTTTTGTCTTGATTTCTTCTTTTAACTAATAAAATACAATGTTGGTTTGTCTTGCTTGTTATCCATATAGGTAAAGGCAATGAGATTTAACAAGTTACCCCATGGGTTCATAAGTTTATGTCCATGCCCTAGTCAATAAAGCTTGAGAAGTTCAAACCTCGCCATTGGATTGGTTTTGGAAGAATTGGCATGGCAAGGTTGTTTTGGTTCATCATATTTCAAGGTTATTAGATTTGACTCAAAAGTACAAGGGGTTGATTGAAGAAGTTGTCATGATTGGACAAGGCCTTGTTCCTATTGGTCACAAGAGCATATTTCTCTCAATTTTCAAGATATGGAAGTGGTTTTGGTGGCTAATAGTTCTCCTTATCATCCTCAACAACTTCTATTCACAAAGCAAGAATGTTGGTACAAGAAGTTTGTTCAAGCTTGTCAAAGTTCCTCAAACCATTCTCTTGATCTAAGGAGCTAGGGTTTTGAACTTCAAAGGAATATATCTTACTCATCTTTTGCTATTTTTGAGTGATTACAAAGACATCCTTCTTTTCAAAGGGTTATCAACAAATAACTTCAAAAGTTCCAAGGAGTTTTCATGAGGAAGAAACTTGATGAGGAAGAAAGATTACAAGTCCTCCAGATGAATCCCCAATTTTCCATATGTGACTTCAAATGGCCATAACTTGGTCAATTTTTATCACCTTAAATCCATTCTTTTTCCATAATGATCTTGAATATGTGAATTTTATACCTTCTTTCATGTGGACAGTGAGAAAGTGGATGGAAGTTGCCTTAAAGATGCAAAAGATTATAAGTCATTTCATGATTATTTGCCAACTTCAACAATTCATAACTCTCTCAAATTTTGGATATTTTGAATGATTCAAGTTTCAAAATGTCATTCAAGAGATCTACTTCATTCCATATTTTTTGGTCAAGAGAAAATTCCAAGTGGAAAGCCATGTTTAGATGCAAGACATTATAGGTCATTTTTGAAGAAGAATTTGAAATATTTCTAAGTATGGAAAGTCAACCCTTTTCTTCAACTTTGACTCAATGCAACTTTGTACTCAAGCATCCATTTAACTCCATTCCTTTTCCATTGCAAATATTGTAACCTCATCTTTCTAAAGCATCAAGAATCATGCCTTAAGACCCCTTGAGCTGAGAATGCCATTGTTTCAAAAGTGGTAACTTAGAATTGAAGTTTCATTGCAAGTCAGAATTTGAATTTCATGTTACAACCTCTAAAACTCAAATTAGCACATGTTTTGGGTTTAAATATGATTAGCCAACTTTCCCAAGTGGATTAGCGCATCAAAACGCAAGAATTAGATGAGTTTTGGTGAAGTTTGTATCACACTTCACTCGTGCATCAGGTTTGCACGAATTCCCTCCAAAACACACCATTTACTCTTCCTTTTGATCCCATTTTCTTCTCCTATAAATACATGAACTATCCCATTCATTTTCTCAAGCTTGGATAGCCAGAATCACCCTGCCAAACTTGTTCCACAACTCAAAATTCAGTAACTTCAAAATCAATTCTCAAGCCTTTTTCAATCCAATTTTCCATCAATTTACCATCCTTGATCTTCCCTGAAGCTAACCACATAATTACATTCAAGAATCGTGCCCTATACTGCTCCATAGAAGTCCAGTTTCAGAGCTCTGCAACTCAACTTCAATAGGTAGATTCCTTCATCAATTCTTCAAAACTCTGATATCATTGTGTTGCTCTCATTTCCCTGGTTCTAGTCACAACACTTACCTTTTACTGGAAACACGTTTTGATCATGAAATTTCAAATCCCTTTTCAAAACTTTCCTTCCAAATTGCTTGAGCTACAGTTTATATAAATTTGGCGCGAGGCTGTGGTTGTCTTCGTCTTCAAGAGACGAAGCGAATGGCATAGGTCTGAGCTTTTGATTTTACAGTTTGAGAGACCTACAATTCGTGTTGGCTGGAGGTTGAAGATGACCAACGTGTCATCTTCCAACCAATGAAGGCGTGCCATCTGTTTTTTTTTAATCTGATTTAATTAATGATTATGTACATTATTCACTAATGATCATGATATGCACAGCGCGTCAGATCCCTTGGATTTGATTACTAACACGTTTTGACTCTCATTCAATGGTCCACATATTTTTCTTTTATTTTCTTTTTCTGATTTTTATATTTTAATTATTTTAAATTTCTAAAAAAATCATAGAAAATTCATTTTCACTCTAAAAAATCTGAACAAATTATGAAAAATATTTTTGATTATTCTCTTTCTGATTTTTATTTTTTCACAATTTAATTTTGTTTTTTGGTATTTTTTATAGATTTACACTTTATTTGATTTGTTTTAAATGTTTAAAAATACTTTTATACTTTTATAAATTCTGAAAAAATTATGGAATGATCCAATGATATTGTGACAAATATTGGTAACCTTATTTTATTTTTGTTTCTGACTTTACTATTTTTTAGCATTTTTTGTTTATTTTACCCATTTATTTTAATTTTAAAAATAGTTTCTGACTTAAAAAAATTACCAAAAATTTGTAAAATTATTTGAGCCCTTTTCTAATTTTTCTATGGTCTTACTTTTTATTTCTTGATTAATTTGAACATAGTTCATATTTTTCTCTTTATTTTCTATTTTTAAACATTATTTTTAAACCCTTTTGTGTATATTTAAATGTGATATTATTTTGCGATTATTTTCTGGCTGATCTTGGGTTAGATTTTGGATCATGAACTTTATTAACATCATTGGATCCATGGTGTTGAGTTTAACTCCACAAAAATGGATGAATGATTTTAATAATAGTTTGATTAAAATTTAATTCAAATGTGGTTTGTATATTTTCTCCCCATCCCTCTTCATCTCATCCCTTTCTTATTGCACTAAATGTTGTTGGAACATGATCTCTATATCATGTCTCAAAACAAATGGTGCATAGATTGCTATTGACCGGCCTCAAAATAGGTGCGACTTCTATATAAGTTCACTTACGATTGCTTAACATAGCGCTAAATTTTGTCCCGGTTCGAATAAATGATCATTCGTGGCCCAAACTTATGATTGTAAGCCCAAGTATGTTAATTTGATCTCTTTGATCCAATAACCTTGAGATTCATTCTGTGAATGCTTTGGTTCTACCAATCCTCTAATGGATCTATAACACCTTTGGTCAACGCGAATCACTTAAACATCGTTGATCATTAAATGGCACTTGTGAGAATTCCAAATGGATGATATACTTGACAAAAAGCAAATGCAACTTGTTGTGTGGAGGCTTTCGTTCTACCAATCCTCTAATGAGTTTCAAATACAAGCTTCAAGATGGTCATCCAACTGACCACTAATTATTGACTTGTCTTACTTTATGCTTTTATTCTTTTTTATGCTTTATGTACCATTTACTTTTAGCATTTACATTTCATGCCATTTTCATCTTTGCTCATTTGAGCATTTACTTTCTTGCCATTTTTACTTTGCTTACTTGAGCTTTTCTTTTCCTTTCTTAAGATACTTAATAATCAACATAAACCCTAAAAAATCTTTAATGGTACTTGGACTATTTGGTTACTGTCCTTGGCATTATGGAGCATGGGACTTTTCTTGGACTTAGGATTAGAAACCTTGGCCTATCTTGGAGACCTTGTGATCCTATCTGATTATTTTGTCTGGAGTTCTTTAGGTTTACCTCAAGACATTGGGTTGCTTGTTTGTTTTTGTGTGCAGGTTTTTGTGATTACACCCTTTGCTTGTAATCTAGAATTTACCTGTATACAGCCGTTACTCTGCCCAATTTTTGTGAAGACTTAATACACTTGAAGTTTGGTTCTCTCAAGAGGTCTAGTATTTTTTGCTTGATTGGTTTCAATCCAAGGAATGGGAATTCTATCTTGGCTCATAATGTCAAAGTATTGGCTTCTTGTTGGTTAGATGGTTCTTATCCCTAGCTTTTACGTTATGCTTTAAGATAGTCCCTTCTTCTCCTTCCATATTCTTTAATTTCAAAAATCTTCTTCCTCCTTTTGAAAACTCTTCTTGTTTTAAACTTGAACCATTTTCATAATAAACTTGGACTTATGTCCATGCATTTTCAAAACATTTTCATAAATAAACTCCAATCAACTTAATAATACCTTGACATTTTTCATGAGAAGACTAAAAGTCAATCAATCTCATTTCAAACCATTTTTGCCACTTTGGCTTTTATCTTTAAACTTTTCTCAAAAGATTGAACTCTTGTCAATCATTGTAGTGATGCAAACAACTATACTTCTACAATATATAGTGAAGAGAGATATTTTCCACTTGGGTGTTGAGTGAGGTATTCTTAAAAGAGGAACTACGTGTACCCTGATCCCCTATTGCACGAAAAGGTGGTACGTAGGCACTAAAGGTTCGCACCCGCGGCGGGTGAAAAACTTATAAAATAAATATATTTCTTTTCTCATCTCCACCATCCATTTTTATATAACATTTTTTATAGCCAAAATATACAGATTTTTACAAAGAGGTTCCTGCGGAGTACCGTAGATGTTTAGGGTGTTAATACCTTCCCTTTGCATAACCAACCCCTTTACCTTAAATCTTTCCCCCCTCTTTTTGGTTATTCGCTCTTTCCCCATTCCTTTGGAAATAATAAAGCATGGTGGCAATTTTTATTTTTATTTGTATAAAGTCTAGTCAACCCAATGGCTTAGTCTTAAACATTTCTACCGCTACATAGAGATTTCAAGTTATTCGAAATATCATTAAGCATATTTCGACCATCACGTTTGGCGCTTCGAAGCAAAGAGTTTTCAAATTAAAAAATTTGATCTTATTCAAAGTAACGCATGGAGGCATAGGATTCGAAGGCGCATGCAAATGTCAAATATGTTAACATTTTATTTAGAGACCCTTTGGTCAAAATTAGTATAATATAGGCCTTAGTGTTAGGATTCAGTGTGTTGACATCTTTGTACAAAATACTCAAAATTACTCAAAGTACCAGCGCTAGAGAAATGAGTTTGTGAGAATTTATGTATGTTGCACCAATTTTATGTTTATTTTTATCCAAATTTAGTTGAAAGCTTTATACATTCCTTTAAATTTCAATCAAAATCTCTTTACATTCTAGTCTTTTCTTTAAAAGAATTCCTTTACTATTTATGAAGTTACAATTGAAATAATCTCTATCTAAAAGAATGAAGATGTTGTCGAAAATATTCTTCGTTTTAGGAATAGAAGGTTTAAATAAGAACACATGTACTTAGGATCAATCTGATCGATCTTGCAAGTTACCAACTTTTATTCAATTTGGAAGACTGGCGATTATTTATCAAATTTCATGGTAAATAATATGTGAGCTCAGGCAGCAGCATAAAACCAAGAGGGGTTCTAGAGTGAAGAAAGGGAAACCATACATGCCACTCATCAGGGAAATTCCAACAATTCGCAATAAAAAATCAGCAATGGGAGCATTGATATTCAACCCTTTAGAACGTAGAAAGGAAAAGAAAGTGTGTTTAATGCGGGGATCTCCTACCCAAGCATCTGTCTAAAATTTAATTCCATTCCCAGAGCCAATAGACTAAACCGAATTACCGCAAATACAACCAAATTCATCTTTGGTACCAGTCACTATGGTAGAAAAAATATGGTATTTAATAAGGCCATTACCACGGAAAATTCTATTGCAAAGAAGAGTAGCCCAAGATTCTTGGATGGTGATCAAATTCCACGTCATTCTAAGATTTGTAGCTTCATTTAGACAGACCAGAGAGCGGATACTAAGACCACCTTTTTTGAAAGGGCAACAAGTTTTTTCCAAGCAACCATACAAAGCTTTCTGATTTGAATATTTCCAGTCCAAAGAAAGTTTCTGCAAGCTTTCTCCATCGATTTAAGAAGAGAAACCGACCAAGAGTAAATGGACATAGAGTAGTAGAGCATGCCAAGGTGATGGATTTGATGAGGATTAACCTACCAACCATGGACAATAAAGAGCCTTTCCAAGTCGATAATTTATGTAAGATCCTATCTGAAATATGGTTCAGATGAGAAGCTTTAACTCTCCCTTTGAAAATGGGAATATCGAGATAGGTGAAGGGAAGAGATCCCTTAATCAAACCTGTAGTATCAGGAATGTTGTTAAGATGATTTTTGTTATAGATCCCGAGTAAACACTAGATTTCTGCAAGCTGAAACACTACCCAGAGGCCAAAGAATATTGTTGAAAAATATTTTTAAGAGCATTGATATTGGAGGGGCGACCAGTACAAAAAATGAGAAGATTATCGGCGTAAAACATATGAGAAGGGACCAGGTTATTTCAGGAGGATTTAATCAGCTCCAAACCACCTTGAGAAACCAAATTAGAGATGTTGCGGCTAAGGACGTCTTATGCCAAACAAAACAAAAGAGGAAAAAACGGGTCACCCTTCTACACACCTCTTTTACACTTGAAAAACCTATGTTGACCTCCATTAAAATTAACAGACAAACAAGCAGAGGAGAGAAGATTTCTAACCCAGTTGCAGAAAGTTGGATTAAAACTTAAGTTCGTGAGAACCTTTGTAACACCCCATTTCTAACCAACAAATTATATAAAATCGGAGTTACAAAATTTCTAACAAACAAATGGAATGCTACACTTTCAACTTGGAAACAACGATATTCAATCACCTATAGTTCAGATACATAACACCTAAAATTTGGATGAACTGATAACAACCTGTTTAGTCTTTTAAAATAAAACAACTTTCGTTGATACGCAGCGGATTCACTAATTCAACTGAAAACATCATAACATCTTGTCCAACTCAAAACGGCTTTAAGACAACAAGTCTTTAATGAAAACAACTTAAAAATTCAGCAACATAATGAAAACCAACAATAAAGAAAACATGTGTTCACCCTCCCCCCCCCCCCCCCCCCCCCCGAGTGCTACGTATCAGAGCGACAACACCGACTCGAACTAACGAAGGTAACATCTATCCTTCTTGATTACCTGCACGTTACCAACAGAGGGCAACATTCAAACAGAAGGGGTGAGATACAAGCAATATTATAGAATGTATGATGAATAATATATTATAATCAGATCATATAAAAATCACCGCTTTATAGCTTTTAACGACATCCATTACAACCAAGTCATCAACATAATATCACAACTAATTCATCATTGCAACAGCTTAAGATGCAACATGGAATGCGACTCGTTTTTATGCACATGCATGTGGTACCAACGGAGAAAAACACCCAACTTAATAATCTACCAATAAATAGAGGCATCAACAAGGCATAACCCTTCAACTTTATATTTTGCCAATCCAGGCCAACTTAACGAGCATCAACTCCAACTTGATATGCGTTGTATGTGACACAACATGAATGTAGCAACAACAACAACAAACAACAACTCAACATAAATCAACATTGGCCATAAGCCTACAACATCAACAACAATTCAACATCAACTCAACATAAATCAATGTTGACCATAAGCCTACTAGTTATCTACCAAGAATTAGAGGCAATTCAACAACATCGGTATATCTTACAACTTCGCATCGTCAACAATATTGACATTACAACAACATAGTAAAATTGAAAAATACAATCGAAACCCATTGCAGTAGTACTACATAATTATTTAACTATATGTCTATATTCGACTATTAGACATTTTGTGACTGTTCCTCTAATATTAACCTGCTGCAAATATTATATAAGCTAGTACTGCTATCAACAATTTCCACTACATCTAGTGCTACTAATTAATTCTCTACTGTTATTTTAATGCTAATAGCTTTCTGTCACTATTCCACAATTAACTCCTACTGCCAACTTATTCCTACTAAATGTACTATGCTTTTATACTATTAATAGTTTTCCGATAAGGTTCCTGCAATTACATCTTACTACTATGAATCATCTCCTACTACCATGAATTATCTCTGCTACTGTTTTACTGTTAATATCCTACAACTTGGTTTTAGCTGATCAATACAGGAAACACAATAAAATTCATCACTACCTGCAAATTCAACAATTAACAACAACATCATCACAGCAACTTAATAATTGTCCCTGCTAAGCATTTTGATTATGTCATCTATTAATTCTACCTGCTAAATATGTTAATCTACAATCTGTTTACTTCGCTAACGAACAATTAGTCTCTGCTATTATTTACTGATTTTGTTACTTATTATCGTTAACTCTGCTACTTAATTAAACTTACTGCTAATACACATTTACTATTTGCTAATAATTAGAACTAATAAGGTAATAAGTCCAGGAACAGACATAACCACTGGAAAATAGAGTTTTAGGGACATGCCCCTCGTCACACCTAGGGTGCCCCTCGGAAAAAAAGTAAAAGACTGTGCCGCTTGTCATGGAGTTATGTCACTCGACACACTCTTCTCCAAACCATATCGATCGGCATGCTCGTGTGCCCCTCGGCACAGAGTGTTCTCACGCAGTTTCTTCACAAGTTTACTGATTCAAACACAGAATTCTCCAAATCTTCCTTCGATTAACAGTATTTCACAACAACATGATACAACGCGATATTAAATCGGCATAGAAACATAACAACTATATCAGCGATATTATAATTTCCAACAACAGATACTTAATTCCTTGAATAATTCAGGAACATCCACAACATGATAATTACAAAAGACCTTACCTCAGATTAAAGGTTGCTCTACAATTTTCCGATCGACCTAGATTTGCCTCTTTTCCTTATTCCTCTTCTCTTCCACTTCCTACATTACTGCATCAAACTTACTTAATCTTCCTAATTAACCTAATTTCTTCATATTATAACTAAACCTAATAATAATATTATTATTCCTAATGGGCTCAACTTACACACCCCCACCTTACTACATACCACCATATAAATAAGCCCAACAACTTAATCTTATATTATTCTAATATTATTGCTAATATTAATCAACTAAAATAATCAACTAAATAACAACTTAGCAACGTATAACAACGTTTCACACCTTTCAACAAATAATTCGAAAATGATTTAATTAAATAATTAACTAAATTAACGGGTGTTATAACCTTGATCAAGAAATCCTAGTTAAGTGTGTCAAAGGCCTTAGCGATATCCACTTTCAGTGCAAGATTACCATGCTTATGCTTGTTATCCAACATATTAATAGCTTCCGAATCCAGACAGGTACAATCCTGAATAATCCTACCATGTATGAAACCCTGTTGCTCCTTGGAAATGAGGGTTGGCATGATGGACACCAGACGATCAACCAGAATCTTCGTGATGATCTTATATTTAAAATTAGATAGAGTAATGGGTATGCACATATCCAAAGATTGTGCATCTGAAGTCTTAGGAATAAGAATGATGAAACAAGCATTGTAGCTTGGAGGAAGCCAACCAGAGCTAAAGAATTGATAAACCACCTTGCAGACATCAACACTGATAATGTCCTAATAAAAGTGATAGAAAAGACCCCCAAAGTCGTCCGGATTAGGAGTACTATTCCTATTGAGGTTGTGGACAGCATTATAAATTTCTTCTGTAGAAGGCATCATGGTTAAAAGACCATTCAAGCAGGAATCCACCAATGAGGGAATAGATTCATCCACCATATAATTAGGTTGAATGGTACCTGCATGACAGAAGGGGTTAGTGAAAAAATTAACAGTCATAGTCACCAAATGATGTTGGTCAGTGATAAGAGTATCCTCATTCTTGAGAGAGGATATAATATTTTTAGATCTTTTGATTTTTGACATTCTATGAAAAAAATGTCGTACTCCTATCTCCAAAGATATTCAATGTAAATTAGCCTTTTTAGCCTAAAAAATATCTTCCAAATTCAGGTTTTTATCAAGCTCTGACATTGCAGTTGTTCTGGACTGGCCCGACAGCTTTGAATGGGCCCAGTCTAGACCTTTCCTTTGGTGTGGACCGCACGTCTATGACCCAAACTGTCTGCTATCCGTCGGGAAATACCTACCATTTTCCCTCCCAAGCCAGCACCGGCTTAGGATGATCGACGAGCATCCTCTCAGCCTGCCTAACATCAATGTCGTGCAGGCCACCAGGAACCGACCAGAGAGATGCCCGTAACTAGGCCCCTCCTCGAAACCAATGGCTAGTTACTGGCACATCTTCCCCGTTTGACCAAGTCCTAGCAGTTACCTGATTTCATAGACCCGCATATCTAGGCGTGAAATCAGGAACCAATGACCACACGTCAAGGGCATTATATAAACCCTCACTCCTGTGAGGGCCAAATATCAAATATTAACTATTCACCACCTAATACTTTGCTTGTATCTCCTTGTTCCCACTCTTACTTGATCGTCGGAGTGCCTTGCAGGTACAACCTCCTTTTTTCTCCTCGACATCATAGCCCGACTACAGATCATCTTCCGACCACTTCACAGGTTTTGATTAACCGGTAAGATTAGCAGCCTTCTCTTGGGATCGGAGAGTGACACTGGGGGCGTTGATACCAATCTCCAGTTGGATTTTTTCCAAATTAGCCATGGAAGATTTAAGCAATTTATGGACATTTCTAAGGACCTCCCTGTTCCAAAGCTTAAGGTCAGTTTTGATGATTTTGAGCTTTTGACTAAGCACAAATAGTTGGCACCCCACCATGTTAGCAGCCCACAATTTTGCAATAAGATTATGAAATTTATCATGGAGGCTCCACATTTCAAGAAATCGAAATTGAGAGGCAATTTTAATTTGAGTGAAAGAGGATCCAACCAAGACGAGGTGATGATCAGACCTTCATCTAGGTAAAGATGTGGATTTTAAAGAGTGAGCGGCATTTAACTAAGAATTATTGCATAAGGCCTTATCAAGTCTCATTTCCACCAAAGCGTTACCACTTCTGCCGTTGTACCAAGTAAGGAAAGGGTTGTTAGAAGGAAATTCCAACAAATCTTTGTAGTCAATCCAACCTTGAAATCATCCATAGGAACACGCCAAGGGCTATTACTGCCTCAATGTTCATGAGCATCGGTTAATAGCACTGAAGTCTCCAAGAATGCACCAAGGGATATTGGGAGAAATAATAGAGGAGAGATCAACCAGAGTCTCTGCCTATTTAAGTGGTTGGTTGAGGCATAAACAACTGCCACATTTATTTGAGTGTTCTCAATGCAGATAGAGAAAGATACAAATTGATTCAAGACCGACAGTACATGAGGATTCAGAGATTTATTACATATGCACTAACCGCAAATAGTCTCAAACCAAATATATCCCAGAAAGAAGGAGGGAGATTCTAGGAACACATCTAAGGTTCAACAATCAAGCAGAGATCATGGTTATAATTTTTTAGAACTTTCTTAAGAGCCAATTTCGTAGGGGCATTAGCAAGACCCCTCAAATTCCAAAAAAAGAAACTTCACGAGGAAGGCTTTTTAGAACCAACTTTAGATCTGGTTGAAAAGGTTTCTGTTGTACTCCAAAATTTTCCCTCTCGTTTCTCAAAGGATCAACCTGGACCCTCAGGTTTTCTTCCATCCAATTGCAAATCTGGAATTACAAATTTTCCAAGAAAATCATTCACAAGGGCAAAATGGTCATTTGCACAACAAAGGAGTCAAACTATGACTTTTGAATCAAAAATCAAGTTCCAAGAATCATATTTTATTAAGGAATGAAATTGGTTCATAAAAAATCAGAAGTCAGAAGTTACTTCGAAAATCAAATTTTCTAAACATTTAGAAAATTTTCTAAGTGTCTAGAGAATATGATACTTCAGAACTTCTGAGCCAGCCTCTATGCAAGTGTAGCCAGAAGTTGCAAACACGGTTCAGAACATGACGCTTCAATCAGAACATGCACAAGCGATGCTCTTTGGTCAGAACATGATGCTTCAGTCAGAACATGATTCTTCAGCATATGAAGGCTATGTTCAACGCTCTGGTCAGAAATTCCCATTCAGCATTTGGAGGTTACGTTTCTGATCTTCTGCGATCAGAACATCACCAAATCCCAAGACATCGTTTAAACAACCTGTTGCACTGCTACAGTACAGTACTCTAACCAGCAGTTAATCCAGTCCACGCCTGCATTTTCCTAAATCTTGTATTTGCACCAAATACAAAAAGTTGTGATCAAAAAGCAATGGAACAGTGTGCCAAAAGTTCAAACCCATCTGTTTTCCCCCCAAAAACACAACAAATTCATCTATAAATAAGTTGCTCCATCACACTTGCAAGGGGATGGCTTTTGGAGAGAGGGAATCATCAAAAGAGAGAAAAGAAATATGTGGAACCCCTTTACAAAAATTCAGAAATCCCAAACAGAAAATCAGACCTTTGTTCTTCCTTTTGAATCAAAGAGCTTTGCATTTCCTCCTTCATTACTCTTGCTGACTCCAGAATATCTGAAGGCAGCAGCTCAAGTCCCAAACACACGCTCCAGGTTCAAGGTAAGTCTCTCTGACTCTGCATCTTCTCGTTCAGAACATCATTAAACATGTAGATATCATAGTATTGATGTTGTCCATATCATTGCGTAAGTAGAAAAACTGTGGATCAAAACTTCCTGATTAAGGCTAGACTCAGGACCAGGATCAGAACTTCCATAAACTGTTGTGTTTTTTATCCTTCTGATTTACTATTTGCTGAAAACTGAATAAGTTATCATTGTGCTGATTGATATAAGGAAAGAGTTGAAATGTAACACATAACTTCTGTTTTTCACTCACCACTCTAACACATAGAACTTCCATGATACACTCACTGTTCTAACACAGCACAGAACTTCTGAGTTCTCCCTACATGTCAAACATACTGAACTTTTGATGTTTCCACTCACTGTTTTGACACACTCAGGGTTTCTGATTTTTACATGCTGACAATATACTGAATTTTTGGGGTTTACTCACTGTTTTAGTGTAATACAGAACTTCTGACTTGTGGTCCACTGTCTGAATACCACCCAGAACTTTTATGTTTCCCCTCTAATATTCCTTGCAGGACCCCAGAGTTTACCAACTCAGAACTTCTGACACCCACTGACGTCTCCTGCTGAGTCACAGCGCTTTTGGCTTCAGAACTTCTGATTCCGTTTGTTTTGCTTGTAGCAGCACGCTGGTCTTGTATCTCATTTATTCTCCTTTTTTATCACTTTCAAGATTAAAACTCTTTTCATCAATATAAAAAGGCATAAAAATATTTTTCTTTTAATTTATTTCTTTTTTTTTTATTATTAAGATAAAAAACCATTTTCTAAATAAATCCTTTTTCTTTCTTATATATTGTACACTTCAATATGGTTGTAATAGTAACTTAGGATTTAATTTTATTTGCAACCCCCATTCATAAATATGTACCCCCATCCCTAAAATATTGTAATAGCGTAGGACTTTACATTTCCGCAATTTATCGCTTTCAAATATAAATGCTAGTAATTAAGGTGTGTATGGCAAGACATGAAAACAACAAATAGACAACCTTAACCAAGACTAAAATGCATGCAATCAAATAAACTTTGCACACATGCACCCTTAGGGTAATCTCACTTTGTTGCCTATCGGAAAAATAGTCATGTCCCTCGAATATGGGCGTTTTAGCAAAGGCCCTCGATAAAAGATCGTAGTCCCTCGATGACCCTCGATGTTGCCTTTGGTAAATGATCTAGTCCCTAAACAACATTGCTAAAACGTCCCATAGGTTGCCTTCTATGACTATACAAATATCCCAACTTCTGTCCCTTCACATCCAACGATGAGGCTTCTTACCAAAACAATGGTAAGATAGAAACGTCTAAAGGAGGAGGAAAAGAACATCTAAGACCTTTTGAGTAGGTAGGTTCGCTCTTAGTTACTCGCTTGCTCACAACAAAAACATTTTATACACCAACACTCTCATTTTGAAACATTTTTGAAAACAACACTTTGTATGCATTCTTATAGAGACGAGAATCATTACAAAGACACCTTTTCAAAATCACTTTCAAAAAATACATCTCACAAAAACTTTTTTTGGAAATATTTTCGAAACAAACACTTTGTATGCATTCTTATAGAGACGAGAACCATTACGAAGTTCTATTTTCAAAATACTTTCAAAAAATCACCATCACAAGCACACATTCAAACAAAAGCAAGTGATATAAACAAGTAACTAAGAGTCCATGGAAAACCATGGATGAAAAGGGTGCTAATACCTTCTCTTTTCATAATCTACCCCCCGAACTCAAGAAAATATCTCTAAAGGTATTTCCTGTGCTTTTTAACCTTTCCTTTTGGATAAAAGAAAAGTCGGTGGCGACAATTGCTAAACCGCAACATTTGCAAACACAAACGCAAACAACCAAGTCAGTTCTCCCGCCGTATCACAGTTTCCTTTGCTTTTACTTTTTTTCTTTTTTTCCTAACCTTGGATTTGGAAACCACTGACAGAAATTGATCGGTATCTTCTTCTGAGATATCATCTGCAGAAGAGGTATCATTTATTAAGTTATCCCAATATTTTTTGAGGAAATCAGCATTTTTGTCCTTTGTTACATCAATAGCGTTTTTCAGATTGAGAAGTTGAGAATCGGCCACATATTCAGAAGCCTCAGAGCTGGAAGCCTTTATTCAACTCAACATGATTATTAATAGGAGGGCAATCAGTCTTTTCAATCTGCACCTCTGGTAGCGCTTCAGTCCCAACCTGGACTTCTAAGTTCCTGTTTTCATCATTTGTTTCTCCAGTAGGGACATTATATTGGTTTTCTTTTCACTACTTTCCACCACTGCAGGCTCTTTACCACAATTGTCTTCATTTGTTTTCAACCGATTATCTCTGTTACTCGTCTCACCATCTTCTCTAAGAAGTTTTCGCCTACAATTTTTCTCCACATGACCAATGGCCTTACTCATATTCGATATCAACAAAGAAGGCATACTCAACTCTTTCAACAAGAATTTTGTCTCTCAGTTCTTTCAACAGATCAATATCAATAAGTACGCGGACATAGTGACCAAAAGACCTCTCCAAGGGAGGTCTATTTAAGGTGGAGTCAATGCTGATGGGAGTTTCAATGCTACTAGCAATGGAAAAGATGATCTTGGGACGCCAATACTCTTGAGACAGACCATGGATCCCGAGCCATACTTGGGCATAAGTATGGTTCACGTTGTTGGGTATAAAATCTTTTGTCCAAGGGAAAAGCTTCAAAACCCCTGGGTTCAGATTCCACGAAGCCATTGACCGAACACGTCTAACATCTTCAATGTTGGAGAAAGTAAATTTGAAGAAGCCCTTACCAAGAGATGTGATGCCCCATCGAGCAATAGAGTGTCACATCTTGTCCAACTTTGCACGCAGCTGAACCACCTTAAGCGGTGAGGAGCCCTTGGGCCCCAAAATCCTGCCATGGAGATTGTGCTTGCAGGAGTCAAGACCAAGAAATAATTGACTTAGATGTTGAAGTGTTAATCTTGTATATACATCTCACACCATTATATCAAAAATCAACACCATCACTTCTAGAGTTCTAAATAATCGATCAATAGCAATTCTGATTAGAATACAAAATAATAATCGATGAACACTCCAATACTTTTACATTTAATTGAGTACCGATACTCTCAATCAATCAAATGATATAATTTTATGCCATATCATTTTTTTATTTTAATTTATTTTAAAATAAATTTAATTTTTATAAAAATTTATACTAAAGATACGAATGCCCAATTTAAATTCATGGATATCAAAGAATTTGCCATAATAATTAACCTTAATATTAATGAAACAATACAATAGAAATTATTTTATGAAGGAGTATCCAATAATAAGTGGGTAATAAAAAATGCCCAATAGTAGATGATAAAAGATACCCAATAAAAATGCAAGTGTACTGAATAAGTTGTTGGGTTGTTTGTTGCAGACAATTTATGATTTATGAGTGCAGTGTTTGGCTTTGTCAACAAGTGGTTAAGTTAAATGCCACAAAAGTATGTATCAGAAATCACTTTTTCCATTTGCATTTTAAGACATTCTTGTTTTAAGTTTCAAATTTCCATAAATCATACTGTTGCGTACTTGCACGTATTCTTTTCCAGATCATCAGTGGCAGTAAGGTTCAATCGACCTCATTTAATTGTAGCATGCATTAATATGTTAGGTTCTTGTATTTTGCTTGCACATTCACACTTTACCCATAATTTTTCATTCTATAATTTACATTTAATTACAACTATATGCTATAATGGATCATGTCTTATAAACACCAACCAATGTATTGTCTAGCTTTTATATATGTCAACTACATTGTCATGTGTTTTCTTTTTCAATGTAATTATATTGTAAATGTTATTGGACATTAAACCACTTATATATATATATATATATATATATATATATATATATATATATATATATATATATATATATATATATATATATATATATATATATATATATATATATATATAAAGAGTTACATGATTCAAATTTCAGCTCCTTCAATTTTCAATTTTATCATTACAAAAAGAGAATGTCCTTGTATATCACCACGATTCATTTAGTCAACCGTGATGTAAAGTTCAATCATTTCATCAGAGTTCTTGTTATTAACCATGATGAAAAGTGATATTTATTTAAATATAAGTGAAATTATCTCTTGCTCAGTATATATCAATTGTTTCTCTCAAAAGAAAATTCTAACATATTTCACTCTTCTCTCTCAAAACATAACCCTAACATCCATGTCACTGATCACACATACGACAACATTCATATTCGTCTTCACCAAACTAATACGGCTATGTCGACTTCACCAATGACTACCTTCAGGTTCGTTTATGTTTCTGTTTACGTTTCTGTTTTTTCTTTTTTTGTTTAGTTTATGTTTACGTTTCAAACTCTAACATATAATGTTTAAATTTTAGCTATTGTTTTTGTTTCAAATCCTAAGATTTAATGTTCTTATTTGTTTGTGTGTATGTTTCTGCTTTTCTTTACTTGTAAGTGTTAATTTTGGAATAAACTCATTGTATTATTCTTGTTTTGAAATGTACAAAACAGTACTATATATACTGTTTAAGGAACAAACTAAACTAACTGTTTAGTAACAAACTAAACAGAATTATTTTCATCATGTAATAGCCCCCCACAAGCTGGACTATGGATGTCTAATAGACCAAGCTTGGAAACAAGAGAATCGAAAGAGGGAGCTGCCAAAGGCTTGGTGAGAACATCTGCCAATTGAGCAGCAGAAGAAACTGGTAAAAGGTGGATGAGACCAGTTTGGATTTTCTCACGAATGACGTGGCAGTCAATTTCGATATGTTTTGTCCGTTCATGGAAGGTGGGGTTGTGAGCAAGGTAGATAGCACTTTTGTTGTCACAATAGACTGAGCTAGGTTGATCAAAGGAGATGTGGAGATCCTTGAACAAATACTGCAGCCATTGCAATTCACAAGTCAAGCTTGCCAAGGCCCTGTATTCCGCTTCTGAACTTGATTTGGATACTGTAGACTGCTTTTTGGATTTCTAGGATATGAGGGAATTGCCAAGGAACACACAATATCCAGTTACGGATCTGCAGGTAGTAGGGCAACTTGCCCAATCTGAGTCTGCGAAGCTGGAGAGTTTGAGAGGAGAGGAAGATGAATAGAACAAACCCTTGGCAGGAGCACCTTTGAGATACTTGAGTACTCGAATTGTTGCAGAATGATGAACTTGCATAGGATGTGAGATGAATTGGCTGAGCTGTTGAACGATGAATGCAAGGTCAGGTCTGGTGGTAGTCAGATATAGAAGTTTTCCAACAACCCTTCGATAAGCTGTGACGTCTTCGAAAGGTGGTGAGTTATCATCATGAAGCTTCAAGGAGGAATCGAAGGGAGTAGAGCAAGGTTTAGTAGCCAATAAGCCACTGTCTTCGAGCAATTCCAAAGCGTACTTTCTCTGATTGAGAAAAATGTCGTGAGTTGATCTGGCAACTTCTAGACCAAGAAAATATTTTAGCCTACCAAGGTCCTTGATTTTGAAAGTGGAATTAAGGAAGCATTTGACATATTGGATTTCCTGCAAATCATTACCGGCTAAGACAATATCATCAACATAGACTAATAAGGCAGTAAAAGAAGAGTCATGTGATTTTGTGAAAAAAGAATGATCAGCAGAAGAATATGAGTAGCCAAGAGAGATAAGGGCAGTGGACAATTTCGAAAACCATTGTCTGCTAGCCTGCTTCAGGCCATATAATGACTTATGCAATTTGCAAACTTTGTTGGTCGAAGAAGTGCAAACTTCGTTGGTCGAAGAAGTGCAAACTTCGTTGGTCGAAGAAGTGCAAACTCCGTTGGTCGAAGA
This sequence comes from Vicia faba, assembly GCA_948472305.1. Classification (NCBI taxonomy): domain Eukaryota; kingdom Viridiplantae; phylum Streptophyta; class Magnoliopsida; order Fabales; family Fabaceae; genus Vicia; species Vicia faba. The sequence goes on along the minus strand of OX451740.1, from coordinate 974,264,043 downwards.
AGCAGAAGAAGTGCAAACTTTGTTGGTCAAAGAAGTGCAGACTTCGTTGGTCGAAGAAGCAGGGGCAGGAATCCAGGAGGCAGATCCATATACACTTCCTCATGTAGATCACCATGAAGGAAGGCATTGTTGACGTCGAGTTGTTCCAAGTGCCAATTCTTAATGGCAGACACTGAGAGAAGGGTTTGAATAGAAGTAAGCTTCGCAACAGGTGAGAAAGTGTCGAAATAATCCACCCCCTCCAGCTGAGTATATCCTTTTGCTACCAAACGGGCCTTGTATCGTTCGATGGATCCATCAGCATGATGCTTGATTTTGTAGACCCATTTGCAACCAATCGATTGTTTGCCTGCAGGCAAATCAACAACAGACCAAGTATTTGTAGATTCAAGAGCATCTAACTCAGATTTCATAGCATTGTTCCAACAATCAAACTTGCAGGCTTGTTTATAGGTTTTTGGTTCTGTGAAAGAGCTTATGGATAGACAAAATAATTTGTGATCAGGACTACATTGGCTATAAGATAATACAGAAGAGAGAGGGTAGTTAGAGGAACCTGAGTCAGATGCTGGCAGCATGGGGGATAACAAATTGCAGTGATAATCAGATAGATAAGCTGGAGGTTTAATATTTCGATTGAATTTTCTGGTTGGCACAGGAGGGGAGGGGCAAGGGGAGTTGTTAGTGTCATTTGAGGAAGAAGAGAGGTTAGTGGGAGAATCTGGCTGGGGGAGAGAGGTAGGAGAGGAAGGTTCATTTGATGGTGGAGGTAAGTTGGGTGGAATGTTGGTGAAAATATCAGGTGAATCAAGGGAAGGAGGGTCAGGAGTAGGAATTATAGGGTTAGGTGCAGGTGGGATGGATGCAAAAGGGAACACAGTTTCATAAAAGAATACAATCCTTGAAATGTAAAATTCATGTGTGATAGGATCATAGAGAAGGTAGCCTTTTGTGCCTTCCCTGTAGCCAAGAAAAATAGATTTCCTTGCTCTTGGTTCGAATTTAGTGCGATGGTTAAGCAAGGTCGAAGAATAGGCAAGACAACCAAAGACTCTCATATGGTTAAGGCTTGGAGGAGTAGAATGGAGTTTTTGGTAGGGAGAGTGGTTGTTTAAAAGAGGAGTGGGAAGACGGTTTATAATATGAATGGCCTGTTGTATGGAAAGGTGCCAAAGGTTGTGAGGGAGGTGAGAGTGGAAAGAGAGGGCACGGGCAACATTCAAAATGTGCTGATGTTTTCTTTCCACGATACCGTTCTGTTGAGGCGTTTCCACACAAGACCTTTGATGAATGATTCCTTTAGAAAGGTAGAAAGTGGTCATGAGAAACTCAGGACCATTATCACTACGAATGCACTTGAGTTTCTTGTTAAATTGAGTTTCGATAAAGGATATGAAGTGAATTAAATGGTTTCTGGTTTCACTTTTGTTGGCCATAAAAATTGTCCAAGTAAACCTGCTGTAATCGTCTACGAGGGTTAAAAAATACTTGTGGCCACATATGGAAGGTGTGGAAAGAGGGCCCCAAATATCAACATGAAGTAATTCGAAGATGGCAACAGACTTAGTATTACTGTGAGTAAAAGGCAAATGTTTTTGCTTAGCCAAATGGCAAGTATTACAGGGCTTATGATTGTCATTGTAGGTGACAAAAGGAAATTGAGAGGAAATACATTTGTGTATGTAGGGACTTAAGTGTCCAAGCCTAAGATGCCAAATAGTAGTAGGATCGTGTTTAGCAGGTTCTAATTGGGGAGAGGAGGAGGTGTTGACAGAGCCAGATGTGGGAGAGATGGCCTTAGGTGGGGTGGCATCAAGAACATACAATTTTCCAATCCTCCTAGCTGTAAATCTAGTCATCTTGGATTGGGACAACTGCATAATTTGACAGCAATTAGGAGAAAATTTCACATCATATAAAGTGGAGTCAAAAAGAGTGGTGACAGAGATAATAATGACATGAAATGAAGGAAAGTAATAAACATTGTAAAGGACAACTGAATCACATAATAAAACTGAACCAGCAATAGTTGTAGTGACAGAGTCACCATTAGGCATTGTCATAGATTTAGGTGCAATGTGGTATGTGGAAAGGAAACTGGAAAAGATATGGGTGATGTGATCAGTGGCACCTGTGTCAATGATCCACCAGTTATGACAAGGAAGATTCGAGGAATTATTAACAGAGGAAGTATGAGGAGAGGTATGGGACACAGAATTAGCAGTATAAACAGAATTAATCGAGGGAAGTGAAGGAGATTGCAAATTAGACTGTTGGAGGAGCTGCAGAATCTGAGTGTATTGCTCTTGAATCGTAGACAAAGCACTTGGAATGGTGTTTGATGTGGAAGCAGAGGAAGATAATGCTTCAAGTTGAGGAGAAGCAGCATCTTGAATCGAGTTCACTGTAGAATCAACAGAATTCCCCACTGATGTAGTAGGCTTGCGTTGTTGAAATCTAGGGGGATAGCCATGTTTCATGAAACAAGTCTCAATGGTGTGATTGGTCCGGTTGCAATAAGTACAGAGTCGGTTTCCACGACCACCACGGCCACGAACACGACCAGGGTTGTGAGAAGAACGAGAAGGTGCTTGAGAAAGGTGATTGACAGACGATTGAGACTCAATTGAAGAAGCAGCAGGTGAAAGAAGGTTGAATTGGTGTTCTTGTTGAAGAACCAGATTAAACACATTATCAATAGTTGGTAGTGGGGTCATCAACATAATCTGCGAGCGAACATGAGCGTATTGGTCACCAAGGCCCTTCCAGAACTTGATAACTTTATCTTGTTCTTTGAATTTGCGTAAGTCTGAAGCAGCACCACAAGAGCACGGTATAGCGCAAGTACAATCACGAATTGGCTGGAAGTTCTCGATTTCTTCCCAAAGAGTCATCAATTTCGTGAAGAACGAAGAGATATCGAGAGTTCCTTGTTGAAGACGAGCAACAGTTTCTTGAATGTCAGCAATGCGAAAAATATCTCCCTGAGAAAAACGATTTTCCAAACTTTTCCATACAAGAGAAGCACGATCATACCAGAGAAGAGATTTTGCAATTTCCTCAAAAATCGAGCGTTGAAGCCATGAGAGGACGAGATTGTTGCATCGCAGCCAAGGTTCGTATAGAGAGTCGGAGATAGGCGGAGGAGAAAGAGTGCCATCAACGAACTTGATCTTGTTCTTGGAGATAAGAGTCACTTTCATCTATCTAGACCAGATCTAGTAGTTCTTGGTATCAAGAATAGGTTGAACAAGAACAAGAGAGGGATTCTCATTAGGGTGCATGTAGTAAGGATTGGAAGGATTGGTAGCAAAATCAGAGTAAGGAAGCGCCATAATCAAGCTGATGCAGCAAAGGAAGAAGAAGGCGCGAAGGCGCGAAGAAGAAGAAGGCGCGAAGAAGAAAGGCGCGGAAAAGAGAATTCAAACTGATACCATGTTAATTTTGGAATAAACTCATTGTATTATTCTTGTTTTGGAATGTACAAAACAGTACTATATATACTATTTAAGTAACAAACTAAACAGAATTATAACAAACTAAACTGTAAAGTAACAACTAAACTAACTGTTTAGTAACAAACTAAACAAAATTATTTTCATCATGTAATAGTAAGTATGATTGGGTTGATTAAAAAAATTAACGAGGATGAAGTTAAAGTGAGCGCATCAAACTTGTGTGAGTGCTGCAAACACATGTTTGCTGTTCTCATTTTAGATTCATCCTCCTTTTATTTGGATTCTATTATGGGACATGTACGTTCTATGTTGCTTAAGGGTTTATTATTGATGAATGTTGTTATTAATATTTGTTTTAGATGAGATTATTATATCTTATGTGGTTTGCTTGTTTTCCAACACCTTACCGAATATAAAGCTTTTAGGATTGCATTAGAAAGTTATAATGAGATAAATAAAGTTATGTTTGAAAACAAGTTACACATTCAATTCTAGTCAAGAATCCTTTAGTCCATTATCTGTTTTTTATTTTTTAACAGTGAGAACTTGGTTTAATGTTTCTTATTTTTCAACATCCCCTTCTTTTACCTCTAACTTAGTTTACAATGTAAATAATTTGCTATAAAAAGAACTAGAGGTGAAGGAATAAGGGGTTGAAGAACTAGGAGCATCAGAACCAAGTTCTCACTATTAGAGAATAAAATACAGATAAGGAGCTGGAGAATTCTTGTCTAATATTGAACGTGTAATTTGTTCTTTTAATGTAATTTTATTTGTCATATTATAATGTTCTAGATCAGAATGAAAGAATATATGTTTAGCGAGCACTGACGAAATGAGTATTCCCTATAATTTATAATAAACTGAGCGTATATACCACAATGGTTAGTTAGAAAAGTCGTTGTTTGTATAAATCATTATGGTGGGTAGTGCACTATTTGACATATCATTACGGTCATGTGTCCGTGGTAGAAAGCATCATACATCCAACCACCTCTTACCTCACAACGGTTGATAATCTGTTATGGTATCCCTTTTACAACCGTGATGGTAGACATTTTCCATCGTAGTATAAGATCCATATCTCTTCTGCTGTTATCTGGAACTTGTTATCAAAAGCTAGCTCCCCTTAAGAATCCTTTATTATTCAAGCCTCTTATATATTTCTAATCAATGCAATCTAGAGCAATATGTTGTGAGATTTAGTAATCTACCTTTTTCAATTTTAATTAATTAGCAACCACATTGTGACTCAGATGCAATTATCCTCCCCAAAAGCTAACTTTTCTCATCATCACAATTGATTTGATTTTACTATCCTTAAAGCCTTCGAGGTTCCCATTCATCTCTCGATGGACCTGTTATAAAAGAAATTTTTTGGAACCCCCTCCTCCAAATTGGATAAAATATAATGTAGATGAAGTTTACTCTTTTATTCCTAGCTTTGTGGGTTCTGGGAGAATTTTTGGGTTAACTTCTAGCATTTTCATTTTGGAGTTTCTTGAACCTTTTCTCTGGAGAAATTCTTTGCTCCCTGAATTTTGTGGTATCCTTCTTAGCATTGAGATCGCTAGAGATAATGATTAGAAGTACCTTTGGATGGAATTTGACTCTATGAAATTGATCAACACTTTCTCTTCTTCTAACTTTGATTTAGTTCGTTGCCCGTTTTGTAGTAGATAGTGTTCTTGCATTGAGGTTATAATAGATATGTCATTCATCATTTTGCATACTTATCGAGAAGAAAATAGTTTTGCGTATTTGCCGCATAACGATAATTTTCACTCTTTTAACTATATATTCATTGACATTAAGAATGATTATGTAAAAAATTGGTTAAATTCATCTTTTTATAAATTTAGATACTTTTGAGTGAGTTTTGTCTTAATCCTTTTTTTTTTATCAATCTTCTCCTTTATTTATAAAAAAAAAATCACCTTACATATATAGTTAAAAATATCATTTGTACTTGTATTTGTCACAAGGAATTTGTTTTAATTAAAAATCATATATATTATAGTACTATTTAAAACACTATAATCATTTAGTATTAATATGATTTTGGTTTTTATATAACCTTAAATTTTTGTTTTTAATCCTATAAAATATTTCTTCGACTGTTATTTTTTGTCATTAGTTTTATCTATAAAAAATAAAATAAAAATCAAGATGTTATTTAAATATCATCAAAATTTGTGGATAGAGTGTGTGTGTAATAACAATAGAAATCTCTCTTAAAATAAATAAAAATTGGTTTTTTGAATAATTTTCCATTACTTTTATTACTTTCTCTAAAAAAAAAATTAATAAATTATACTTAATTTAAGAGAAAATTTAAATACAATTTTTTAAGTATGGTTTTTAAAAATATGATAAGTGTATTTAAATATTTGTTAAAGAGTGAAAATAAAATAAAAATTACACACACACACATACATATATATATATATATATATATATATATATATATATATATATATATATATATATATATATATATATATATATATATATATATATATATATATATATATATATATATATATATATATATATATATATATATATATATATATATATATATATATATATATATATATATATATATATATATATATATATATATATATATATATATATATATATATATATATATGTGAGAGGAAATTATAGACTTGTCATATTTTCACTAAAAAATAATAAAAATTACATCCAAAAAATTGTATTTTGATATTTCTCTATTAATTTATTCTTTTTTTTTAAATACATTTTTTGTGAAACAAATATTTATAATTTTTAAAAAATTTTAAAAATTGTTAATTTATAAATATACTTTAATATATATGAATAAAAAATAATACCCTCAGTGATTGAATCACAAATCAATAATTTACACATATTTAATTTTATTAATATATACTACTTTAACTACCACACTACTCTAATATTTTAAACATATTGTATGAATTAAACACAGCTTTTTATATAAATAAAAAATTAAAATTTAAAATTTAAAAAATATATATATATAACTAACCTAAATATTAATGAAACAATGCAATAGATATTATTTTATTAAAATTAACCCAATAATAAAAAATAATAAATACTCCAATAATATCTAATAAACAATATATTAATAAAATTTTATTAAATCAATTTAATTGGTAATTATGTAGTAAAAATATATGGTAGATTCAAATCTATGATATCTAATTTATTGAAATTGTGAAATCTACTATTTGAAAGAGAAAACAAGACCTAATAAAAAAAATGCAAGTGTACTGAATAAGCTGTTGGTAAGTTTGTTGCAGACCATTTATGAATTATGAGTGCAGTGTTTGGCTTTGTCAACAAGTGGTTAAGTTAAAAGCCAAAAAAGTAATGTATCAGAAATCACTTTTTCCATTTGCATTTCAAGACATTCCTGTTTTAAGTCACAAGTTTCCATAAATCCAACTGTTGCGTACTTGCACGTATTCTTTTTCAGATTATCAGTGGCAGTAAGGTTCAGTCGACCTCATTTAATTGTAGCATGCATTAATATGTTGTAGGTTTTAGCAGATTTATACGTTATTAGTTTATAGTTTATAGAGGATAAATTATATGATTTAGTTTATGCAATGTACGGTAAAAATTTGTAGATAAATTAAAAATATTTTATATAGAGCAATAGTAGAAAAACCACAGATGGTTTGAATCTACTACAAGTGGAAAATGTCTTTCTAACTTTTAAATGTAACTGAAGTTGTGATGCTCTTTTGCAAGTGACTTATTTTACAATCCACACACTTTTTCATCATCAACAAGTACAACTACCCTACCCTTCCATGAAGGGCACTGACCCACTCATCAAAACTATCTGAACTCTAATGACTTATACTGTTTAATTGTGAAAAGAGTGAAACAAACTAATCCAAATATTTACATTTCTTTCTTTATTTGCATAATAGCATTAACTTCCTCAGAATTACACATTACCATTTGCCTATTTTTATTTTACTCTATTTTTATTTTTACAAGACATCAAAGAATTTTTAACAGTGTCAGAAATTCAGACACACACGTTACTGTTTTGACGCTAAAAAAAGAAATTGATCTGCTGTTTTGTGACATCAATGAATGGTAAAGGTAGAGTGTGATGTAAGTAAGATAATGGAATAGACATTAGTAGTGTTAATGTTTGAAGTTAGTAATAATGTTTGTATTTTTGTGAGTTATTGACCATCACAAAAAAATAACCCCTTGCAAATAATGGTGAACAGTAAAAGAAATATTGGATGAATAGTAATAAAAGAATTTAAAATAACGGAGGTTTTTGACCCTCACAAAATACTAAATATAACTAGAAATCTCCACAATCATTCTCAAAAACAAAAAGAAAAAGAAAGAGGTTTTTCATTAGAGACAGCGTCATTTTAAGAACTTGACTTGCAAGTTTGCAATTCACCTTTGAATACTTATACATACTCGTATAGTTTTTTATTTATTTAGACGACCAAATTATTTTTTTTCTAAATCATCACTCTCTTATATAATGTAATCAATTTTATTTAAAAATTGTTATATATTAAATATATTTTTTTTAGTCTTTTACAATAAATATAGTATGGGTGTGTATGAACACAATTCAAATTTTTAATTTTGATCATAGTTATGTTATACGTTTATGTTTTTTTTTTTTGTTTAGAAAAAACTATCACACAAAGAAAATATTAAAATAAAAATTTAAAATTTAGATTTACAATAGGTAAGATTTTCTATAAGACCTTTATTTTATGGTGAATATTCTAATATGTTAGAGTTTTATTAGACGTTGATAAAGATAAAAATAATAAGAAAGTTTTTGAACGGTAGTGACCTAAAACCTAAGGTGATTGTTAGAAGTTTGTCTATCACATAAGGTCACTATTATTCGAAAGGATGAAGATTTGAATAACACTAGAAAAATTCATAAGCTTCTTGAGGAGTTAATAATTTTAGTTAGATTCGAATGAACCTCCAAAAAAGGTCTAATCAACTGGTTTAAGTCAAAGACAGAAATTGTCAAAGTGAAAACACCTCAAGCTAAGAATTTGGAGTCAGGTGATACGATCTCAGATGTTGAAGGACTAGATGATGAAAAACTAGTATTTTTCACCTAAATGATCCAATATATGTACGGAAGAAAATGTTTGCCTAGCTATAGTGAACTCTCAATCTTACTAAGGATCAACATCTAGCTAAACCCAGCAAAGAAGACTTGTTATGTTATGATTAGGGTTTGTCAGTTATTTAGTGTACAAGTTATATATATAGTTTGTAATTCAGTTAGTATAAGTCAATAATATCAATTCTAATATCTTTATTCTCTCTCTTTCTCTGCTCACTAAAAGTGTCTCACACACAAACAAATTGGTATCTAGAGTTATGGTTTGATTCTTGATCATGTTTTCAAGAATCACACGTCAGTGATCGTGTTTTCGGGATCATGGGTTGTTAATCATTCATTGTAGATATGAATGTTACCAATGATATTTCGAATTCTCTTCCAGTTCTTGACGAAAAGAATTGGATCAGATGGAGAAAACAGATGCAATCTCTATTTGGCTATCATGAAACTCTATAAGTGGTTACTAATAGCGTCCATAAGCTTGCTGAGAACACAACTGATGCTCAGAGAGTCTCACATAAGGAGGCCAAGAAGAAAGAATACAAGGCCGCATTATGTATTCAATCTGTGATAGATGCGCTGAACTTTGATTGGATTTTACATGTTGAATCAACGAAGGAGGCATGAGATATTGTTGTCAAGTACTATGAAGGAAGTGAGAAATTCAAAGTCATCAAATTGCAGACTTTGCAACGACAATATGGATTGTTGCAAATAGAATAAGATGAAAAGATTGTAGGTTATATGTCGAAGGTACATAATCTCGTCCATCACATGAAAGGTTGTGGTGAAACCCTAACTGAAAAGATGATAGTTGACACTACTAGAAAATTGTGTTTTAGCTGCCTAGATTTAGCGTCGATCGCCGACTCCGACGCTAGTTATCTTCAATAGCGTCGACTAGACCTACGCTACGTACACGCCAAAGGTTATTTTTTATTTTCATTTTTATTTTCATTTATTTATTTTCATTTTTTAATTTTATTCAATAGCGTCGGCCAGACCCACATTATGTACACCCTAAATTAATTATGTAGACATGGCCCAACCAACACTACGTACCTTTTTATTGTTTTTCAACTTAATTATTTATTTATCAATATGTTTCCCATAACCACGTCGAGGCTGCTACTTTTAAATTTTTTATTTCTTAGTTATTTTTTATTAGTGTTGCAATTGGTCGACGCTATAATAATTATATTGGTGGGAACAAATTTTCATTTCCCTTAAGATTTTTGTTTCCCCCCATTAATTATTAGTGTTTTCCCTCTTTTATTATTATATTAAAAATTAAATAAATTAAAAACAAAAGGAAGACAAAAGTTGCAAACAAAACCTTCATTCTGAAACCAAAAACGAATCCTTCACTATGAAACCAAAAAACAAAACCTTAAAACCTTCAAATGGAACGAATCAAAAACCTAATCCAATCATTCAACCGTGAAACTAAAACCTGCAGAAACCAAAAACAAAATCTTCTCTGAAACCATAAACCCTAATCGTCCAAGCTCTCTGAAATGAAAACCCTCATTCTTCTCTGAAATGAAAGCTCTGAAACAAAATCTCTCTGAAACGTCCAAGATATTCTCACACTTTAGATTTATGTAAGTTCTTCTTAATGAAATTTTCATAGTAACACTTTTATATATTGACCTTGTTTTTTAATGAATTGCATTATGGATTTTACAAGTTCTTCAAATTCCTCCATGACCTGTGAGACTTTCAGTAATGGAGGCCATATCCTCCAGGAGTAAGGCAAGTATTTCCATACTCATATTTTGTTTCAATAACTTTATCATTGACACTTTTAATGAATGTTTTGTTTCGATACTGATATTTTGTCTCTTTTTTATGTAGGATGATTTAGCTCATCATCTGGCCATAATCATTAGGCACAATGAAAATCTGAAGAGGCAGGAGAGGAATGGTTCTCCTGCACATATCACATCTGAGTTTGCTCAATTGTTGCAGTTTCATGTAGCCATATATTTTGATAATGAGTTACCTGGATTGCCAAGGGTATACTTGTTTTGGATACTGGAATTAAATTTAACTTTGATATTTGCTTTTGTTATTATAATCTTAATTGATCTTTAATTATTCATAATTCATAGATTATTTTTTATGTATTTATTTTGACAGGTTACTCAAATATCGGGAAGCCCTATCAAATCAACATGCAATAGGATTGAAGCGAAAGAAGGATTTATTGGAGGAAACTTGATGGAAAAGGGAGTTAATTTTTTTGCTCAAACAATAATCACACCAGATCCAACCATGGGAAAGTTTTCATATTGTATACTATTTTTTGTGAGAACATCTTACTTATATGCCATGTATTGTTGTTTTCACGTATTGTTTGATGATATTCATGTGAAATTTTGTGGCGGGAGGTGAATGGTGTAATAACGATCGATCATGCGTCTACGTGCATGACCATGATGACTTGCAAGTTGGTATAAACATTGAGCCACATGTCATTGAATTGAATAATTATAATAAGGTAACTCTAAATATTAGATGGATGTGGCCATTGATTAATGTTGATATTTATTTATTCTGTTTGTTTGTTTATTCTTGAGAGTTGTTAGATCGTTGGATGTATGTTTCCATGAGTTTATTCCTAAAAAGGGGGCTCCTAGGAAGATGGGGGCTCCTAGGAAATACGGGTACAATATCATCTGTAAAATAACATTATGCCATTATTATTACCAACTCAATTTCTATCTTGTTTCTGTTATGGTTTAGTTGTAGTGTCTTAGACATTAATAATAAGTTTCTGAATGACTATTAGTTATGGATGTTACAATCTTAGAAGTGCTTAAGTCAAATAATCTCTAATAAAGTAATTCAAACATGCATTTAACTTAAAATTTTCATAATCTCATTTTTTTATTGTTAATGGTTGATTTGGTTATGGGATTTGAACTGTTTAACGAAATATGTTACATTCCAAGAAGCACATTCCTCTCAGTTTTTGTTGGAAACCAGGGGGAATAAGTTGTTTTTTTAAATTAAATTGTTTACACAAAATATTAAAAAACATTCTTTTTTGACATTGTTTACAACATAATATTAAAAATTACAATAAACCAAGATTTTGGCAAATTCGACTCATCATCGTTGTTGTTATTCATGGAGAACAAATGTTATCCAGATTTTGTTGCATACCTTTTGTGCATTCAATTTTTAAGGAGTTATCTGTTCCAACCATTAGAAAATATTTTTTTTGCACTTGTAATCTATCTCATAAAACTTTTCTAATCTTCTTTAAGATCCACTATTTCATTATCTTGAGCAAATGTTTTCATGGCGAATGCTTTCACAAGAAAAATAACAAGATATATAATGGTAGAGGCAGGGCATAAATTCGTTGTGGATTGATGTCTTATAAATATCTTGAGTGTTGTTACTATTAGTTCTCTTGTTTTAGAATTGGCTTAATTTTTGTAAAACAAATAATAGTAGCAATAATGTAATGTATAATAGGATGTATAAACTTGCTAAGAAGAACATGTACAACAAGGAGTCCTATTAAAATGTCAGAACATGTTGTGTTGAACTTTTTCAACAACTGGAACAACATGTCAAAGAAGATGTCTTGACATCACGCCTGCTGAGTTGGATTAATGAGATTCAGTTTGTTCTTAACATAAGCAGAATATTCAGGAGAATATTATGCATCCTATGTGGCGCATATTTAAAGGTCCAAAAAACTCAAGCAGAAATCAAGGAGAATGAAGACTTTCTAAATAAGGAGATTATTTAGGAAATTAAAGATTGAAGACCTTTTTTGGGGAAGAAGTTTCAGCAGTTTGCTACAACTGATTTGCTGTGATTGAAGGCCCAAAACCAGTTGGGTAATAGGTTATAAATAGAAGAGTTTGTAACCTATAAAAGACACGGCTCAAGATTTAGAAGTTTAGGGGTTTGTCAAGGTAAACCTCTCGGGTTGTGGGAAGGTTACCATGTTCATCTCGAAGCATGTAGGTAAGAGATGCATTGTTCTTAGAGGAAGCTTTGAAGCAACTCCAGGATGTGTTAGGAGAAAAGATAACAAACTGTGGAGGTTGGCTTAGATACTTAGCTAGGTTTTCATGGAAGTATGTCTTCCAAACTGTTTATTAGTTTGATCAGAATCTTGGTAAAGAGTTGTCTATGCAGTGACTGAGGTGTTGACAACTAGACATCATTGTTATGATTGTAAGTGGGATGGAGATATTCCATATCTAGGGAGGACCTAGGTAGAAGGGTCATTCGGTAGTGATTAAGTGTGTAGATCATCAATGGGTATGTTAGTTGTAGGGTCTACAAATTGATACTACTGATAGTGGACTTCATTCTTGCCTTGGTAGCCCCCAGAGTAGGTTTTGTTGTACACTGAACTGGGTAAACAATTCTGGTATGTTCTTTATATTTTTAGTAATGTTTTATCTTTCCTGTGTGTTTATGTCAGATCATGTCTCGACATCCTTGTAAGACATCTGAGTCTGCTGCACCAGAATTTCAATTGGTATCAGAGCTGGCATCCTATTCTGTTCTGGGTGAGATCCTGGGAAGATACTTTCTGGTCATGGGCAAGGAAGAAAGTATTCACTGAAAAGATGTATGAACTTGGACAATTCATAATATTGTATGGATGATCTCTTGGCCAGGATCACTGGTTATATATAACAGGTAGTGTTCCTGGGTGTTTCCATCAGGCCTACAGCTTAGTGGAAAGCTGTTATTTGTAGGGTTTATTTTTTAATCCTAGGGTCCCATGCTTGTACTTGGATAGTGGTGTGTCTGAATATTGTTGAGGAGTTCGTTATATTCCGTTGCATATAACCCTGGAAGTATGAGAAGGATACTAGGGTTGTTACCCTCATTGTAATATGTGCTGATATTTTTAACCGTATTAAAAGTGTCAAAGATACTTGATATTTTCCTCAAGTCCACTCATAAAGACATTTATTAATAAGGTTGGTAATAATAAATTGATCAATGATGCTCATATACATCTGCATATTGACCTTGAAGACTGTCAAGGATGGTGTGTTCCAAGAATAAGGAACTGATGTTCTATGGGATGTTGGAACATTACTTCAGTAGGTATGAAACCACCAGTTGAAGAACATATGCTTTAGATGCTGAACAAAAATATTATGAATACTTTTTATTTGGAACCTACTCCTGATCTGGAAGAGAAGGCATCTAGTTTGTGCGGGTTGATTAGGACACGGTCAATAGTTTATCTACTCCGTGTTTCTAGCTTATGGGAGTATAGAGATTGAGCTCCATGCTCTTGAGAAGAACTCATAAAGGAATATCCATAAGACCCTTTATGTATATGAGATGAGCTCGTATATGGAAGATCCTTCTGATCAAAGGAACCAAATTCATGGAATCCTGTTATGTTTGAAGATGAGTATTGTGATCCAACCACAGTGTTTGATCATCTTGAGTATTATTTTGATTACCCTTGAGGAAGAGAATTTGTAATTCTCTTTGTGTACCCTCAGAAGTTGTTGAAAAAGATCCCCTTGTCAAGGGTTGATATGATGTCATATAGAATGTCGTGATATCTTTGAATATGTTAAAATTTGAAGGGCATTGTTTTTAAAGAATCAAGGGAAATAGATGCTTTGAAAAGTTTCCTTTTTGTCATGCCTAGCAGAGTCTGTTCCAGAGACCTAATAGAGGGAATTTACTTTGTAGGTACAAACAATGGCATCCATCATCTTAAAGTCAGGAATGAGGTCTAAAGAAAAGCTTATTGAGATGTGGCTCGTGCAATCCCCTGCATATGCTGGTAGTCTGATCCTGAAGCTTGATCAGTTGTTGTTGGTCTGTTTCCTTGTGTTAACCCCCTACAAGAGTTGATTATAAGTTACTATGGAAGTTACCCCCTGAACCATAGTAAGAATGGATGATGTCGTATATGACATCGGGATATCATTTCTAGGTGTGTGCTTCCTCTAAAAGGAAGTTGTTGGGTAGATCATGAGGTGAGTATTGTTGTTCACCAGTGAAGTTCAATGTTGGAATGTTTGATCATGATGGAGTTGAAGACCAGTCTCTGACCAAGTCTAGAATGTTGAAAGGATCCTCTTGTGTTGAACAATGAAGAAGAAGGATGTAAGTTAAAGTGCTCTGACATCTGTTGAAAAGGAGTATCATCTGCAGTTGCGTGAGGAAGTTTTTTTTCCTTTGATGACAAATACATTATGGGGAGCTGAGTACTTATCTGAGGTATGGATGCAAATCTACTATCTGAATTAACGATTTAGATATTGTTGAGAGTTTATTTCTCTCTATGGTGATCAGGTGATTGTATCAACCTGAATGAGTCGCAGAAGATGTAAACTTTTGTGATCTTCTCCTATAAAGACTATCAAGTGTAATAATCTCTTTAATTGATAAATCAAGAACTAAATTATTGGGATTCGTGAAGAAAGGTTGATATCCTAAATGATGTTTTAACATCATTTTATAAATGAAGTTTTGGGATTATGATTATGGAAGATTGAGGGTCAACATGGTTGTCAAAAGAAGGAGTTCCAACTTTGTGGATTATAAGATACAGATCATGATCCTGTCCTTAGTAGTATGCTTTGTGACTGGATAACTACTATGTTAAAGACTTCACTAGTACCAGCAATTGCCAGTGATTGTTAAAGCAAAAGAATTTTAAGAAGGTGGTTTTCCTTTGTTGCAAGTATGCCAGCCTGGTGTGCTTAAAACAAGCTATTTAAGGGTTTGTGTTTGTCCAAGTATGTGTTCACGATATCTTGGCTATCTAAAGAGGTATGGATATTTGTATGGTTATGTAGGGCCGTGTATCAGACATGACCTTGTAAAAATCTGAAGACCTGGAGTTGGTATATCATATTCAGGATGAGTTATTTTCACAAGAGTGTGAATATGTTTCAGTGAGTGCATGAAGTCTCTTGTTTGTATTCTGGTGTCCAAGTGTTCATCCTTAGCATAAGACTTGTTTGTCCATGATAGGGGGAGCTTAGAACCTATATGTGGTTATTGTTGTAGTAGTTATGGAGCTTGCGCTTATGAAGATTACAGGCAATATGTTGTGACTTGTGGCTACTAGGTATAGTTTTCTATGCCCATGTTAGGTCTATGTGGTTCTAGTCATGAGAAGCTAGTATACTTTGTTTTCTCCAAGGGTTGAGCTTAAGGTCAAGTCACTGACCTAACCTGAAATGTTTTGGCTGCCATGATTGGATGTCTTGTCGAAGATTCAACAAGTATCATAGGTGTGAAGCAGAAAGCTGTCAGTTTTACCTAGTGTGAGAAACTTACTACAAAATATAGTGAGAGAATACTTCTGTTGTGTGGTTAATCTGAAGATGAGTCCTTGTGAGACCCTCTTGTGATAATGGGGAGTTTGATAAAGGGCATGGATGGAAATAAGTCCCTTGGATTATGTTTCTAGAACCAAAGCATATAAGCTCTCTGGTAATGTTGTTGATGTCTTAAATAATGTTGGAACATCATTTTTTATAATAGTCTATTAAAGATACTTGGAGCTATGAATCTCAATATTCAAACTCCACACTCATTAGTGGAAGTTCTGTCTATGGTGTTGAATAAGGATATTCTGATTGAAGAAGAAGTATACTCAAGTAATGTATAACTACTATCTTGGTTTGAAGAGCTTACTAGTGTCAGCAAATAATAGTAATTTGCAAAAGGAGGATTTAATCAGCACAGGAGTATTCCTTCTGTTGGAGAGTCTAAATCTTACTAAAGCCTTTAAGAACACTAAGAAATGGTTGGAAGTTGGTTTCAAACTATGGTTGCATGACATCATATCCATCCAAAGAGTCATGATAATATGTGTGAAGGTGCAAGGGCATGAATCAGAGGTGTGCTTGTTATATGACTAGTTCAAGGTACTTGGATTTATTCCCAGTGAACTAGTGGGTGTTTAGTGTTGTGTTTTCTCTATAATGAAGTTTTGATTGTCCATGACAGGAGGAGTCAGTTGACTAATTGGTTTGTTTGGAGCTTGTGATGTTCAAGTATATAGAGTTATTGCCCTACAATAAAGATGATGTTGGATAACATGCTGAGACATGTTGCTACAAGATGTAGCTGTTTATGTCCTTATGAGTCTCTGAAAACTCTATCCAAATGTTGCTAGAGTATACAATCCTTCTCCAAGAAGATGTGTTGGTTCTGTGAGAATTTATTTTTCTCTGCAGCAGTGAATGGGATAAAGAAGACTATCATGCTGACTGTTAGGAGATGTCATATCCTCTGCCAAGAGTATCAAGAAGAAGACTATGTATAGTCCCCAAAAGCCCTGGAGTAAAGCAGTTCCTCCCTCCAACAAAAGAAAAGTTAGTCCTGATAGCTTCTCAGATGATGATGAGGATAATGTCTAGGACATCTTTCCTTTGAAGAAGTTTGCAAGCAAGAAGCTTCCTGTCAGGGTGCCTGATGCTCCTCTTGACAACATTTCCTTCCATTCTATTGGAAATGCTGAAAAGTGGAAATATGTGTTTCAAAGAAGAATTATCCTTGAAAGAGAAATGGGAGCAGGTGCACTAGAGTGCAAAGAGATTATGAAGTTGATTCCTTTTGCTGACTTATGTTGATCACATAAGTAAGGAATATAGGAAGGTGTTTGTGTTGAATTTTCCCTTGATGTCATCAATAGTTATCTGGGCAGGTCTGAAGATGATTATTGTGAGTTGGAAATGACTGATAATCAGGTGTGCAAAGCCATTATTGCAAACCAGACTATAGAGCATGCATGAACTTATGCACTGGTTGTATGTTCTAATGGGATCTTCTTAAAGGATTACTATATACAAAGAGTCATTTAAATGATTGATCAAGAACCCGTTTGATTAGGTTCTCTATTATGGAGTTGGTGTACCACATGATGTCTTAACATCATGATTGATGATGGAGGTTTTGTTTAATGCTTGGGATTGTTCATGTGAAGTTGGAAGTTTAAGAATTATTGTGAGAAGTGGCATTTCTGACTATTAGAATATGGAGAGTCTAATCTTGTATACAGTAGCATGCTTGATGAATGCATTACTACCTTGTTGAAGACTCCACTAGTATCAGCAACTACTAGTGGATATAAAGGCAGAAGGCTGCTGACGGATACTGAGGTCTGAGCAGAGAATCTTGAAGTGGTAATTTATTTTTGTTGAAAGTACTCCAGAAAAGGTTTGGTGATCTGGAGAAACTAAGAGTTTTTGGAGTTTGTGAGTGACTTCAAGATGCAAAATCGAGAGGAAAGTATTTTTTTTCTTTTTTAATTAAAAAGATAAAATAAAATAAGGACTTTCCCCTTTGTTTCAACAAAAAAAACGAGGTAATGTATTACTTGCAAATATGGTGAATGATAAAAAAATTGAAAGTAACATGTCTTGTTTCCTTTTCAATTTTTACCATTCACCATTTTCGTGTGTTGCAATTTCTTGCAATTTACAGCAAGTTTAAGAATGAATTTCTCAATGTTATCAATTGAGAAAAGCAATAGATCATAAAATTCTTTTTTTATAGACAACATAGGAAGGTTATTCCAAAAATACAATAACAACATCAACACCATTATGTGAGATAGATTATAATGGAAGAAAAAATGTTTTGTTCAAGATAGAGGAACACATAATATTGAAGATTTTTTCTGCCTTGCAATTCATCTCAAAGAATGATGCGTCTGAATTTGGAGCAGCTACATATATGTTAGGTTTAGCACAAAATTTGTTTAACGAGTTCTTTTATAGTAAAATCTGATTACTTAATCTCTCGATAACTATAGAAACCGAAGAAATAAACCATTTAATGTACAAACTAAAAATAAAATAAAAAGAAAGGAATCCCTTTTAAAGAAAAAAACATAATCTGCATTAGCTGGATTCAAGCATGTCCTGAATTATTTTTCCCCTCGATTATATCCAGAAACTGGGGGAAGATGTTGTTTTTATTTTTAAATTCTAACAATATTTCATAGGGAAAATTCAATTTAAAGCCTAAAAATGATTTAAAGTCAAGAACTCATCTCTAAAATTATAAAATTTAACTATTCATGATTCTAGGAACAAAAATTTAATAAAGTATAAAACTTACACATGTAAAGATGATTTGAGATGCTTCAACGCTAGAAATCCATTAAACATCGAGTTATCAATGCATTCTAAGCTTATTTACTATCATCTTCTCTACTATTTCACTAAAATTTGATATTCATGAGTCAACTTATCCGTCGCCAAAATAAATTAGTCACTGATTTAACGATTAAAAATTTGTGACCGCTTATTCGTTCACGGAAAAATATTTTTTATATAAAATTTAATTTATATAAAAAATTATGAGATTCTATTTGCTTTTTTTTTGTTTTTTTTAATCATTTTGATTGGATGTGACACATAGTTTCGGCAGGGGTGGACACGGTTCTGGTGAGGGGACTTGCGGTCTACATTGATAGTCGCGTTCAAACTCATGGCGTTGGAGGGTGGTGGAAGAAAGAAAATTGAGGCTAGAGGTGGTGGTTGCATTGAGAAATTTATTTTGACGACATTCAACTCTTTTGGTGAGTCTTCTTCTGTGAAGTCAAGCTTCTTAGTTTGTTTTGATAAAGACAAGCTAACATAGAAGATTTACAAAATGGAATGGCTCAAAACACCTAGCATATCAACTTTAAAGAATTACCCAAGTCTTGAAGAATTCTATCACTTGATTGATCATATTATCTAAGGTATAAACATTCAACTCTCAAATATGCATACAAGTGTTTATAATGATATGTTCATATCTTGCACGATCATTAAACATGTTTTAGTTTTCAAAATTTGGGCTTTAAATGTATTTTCTAAAGTTTTTTGAAAATATGGGTTGAAGGTAATCGATTACCCTTCCTGCTGTAACTGGTTACCCTTTGTTTTTGTCATTCTCAGGCCTTTTCAAAAGGGTGTAACTGGGTACACCATATGCAGTAACCGGTTATACCTGAACAAAATTCTAATATTTATGTAACAGTACAAGGGCTAACCGGGTACCCAATATGCAATAACCGGTTACCCACCTGAACAGAGGCAAATTCTTAAAAATATTTATTTGAAATTTTTGTTTCTCTTGGAAATAAACCATTGCATTCTTTCAAGAATTATGCTCTTTTGTAGAGGTGTGTAGAGGATATAAAAACTCTATTATTTCATATTTCAAAACACCTTTTTTATCTACAACTATAATATTTCCTAATCATCTCATCTTTCAAAATTCAAGTGTTTATAAAACCATAATTTTTAGTGAAATTTTCTGCACTTATTTTTCATTGAAAATTAAGATAAATTTCATATCATTCATGAACAATTGTATTATATCATTGATAAAGTTGTATGCTTGAAAGAGAAGATCAATCAAGTGATTGATACATTGTCTATATCATTCCAAACTCTTATAAAAACTCAGAATACTTGTTGTAACCTTGCTGTGATACGGTGGGAGAATTGACTTGAGGGTTTTGCGTTTTATCGCAAATGTTGTGGTTTAGCAAGAGTCGCCACCGACTTTTCTTTTATCTAAAAGGAAAGGTGAAAAAGCACAGGAAAGACCTTTGAGATATTTTCTTGAGTTCGGGGGATAGATTATGAAAAGGGAAGGTATTAGCACCCTTTTCATCCATGGTTTTCCATGAGCTCTTAGTTACTTGCTAGATCACTTGCTTTTGTTTGAAATTGTGCTTTGTGGTGTGGGTTTTGAAAGTATTTGAAAATGTAACTTTGTAATGATTCTCGTTTCTATAAGAACGCATACAAAGTGTTTGTTTCGAAAACAGTTCAAAGAGGTGTTTGTGAGGTGTTTTTGAAAGTAATTTTGAAAAGGGTTTCCTTTGTAATGGCTCTCGTTTCTATAAGAACGCATGCAAAGTGTTGTATTTTGAAAATGTTTCAAAGTGAGAGTGTTGGTGTAAAAATGTTTTTGTTGTGAGCAAGCGAGTAACTAAGAGCAAACCTACCTACTCAAAAGGTCTTAGATGTTATTTTCCTCCTCCTTTAGATGTTGCTATCTTACCATTGATTTGGTAAGAAGCCCCATCGTTGGATGTGAAGGGACGGGCGTTTGGGATGTTTGTATAGTCATAGAAGGCCACATATGGGATGTTTGTATAGTCATAGAAGGCAACATATGTGACGTTTTAGCAATGTCGTTCTAGGGACTAGATCGTTTACCGAAGGCAACATCGAGGGTCATCGAGGGACTACGATCTTTTATCGAGGGTCTTTTGCTAAAACACCCATGTTCGAGGGACATGACTATTTTCCGATAGGCAACAAGTGGAATTACCCTAAGGGTGTAAGTGTGCAAATGTGTTTTATTTACATGCATTTAGTCTTTGATTAGGGTGGCCTATTTGTTGGTTTTATCTTACCATACATCCTAGTTACTAACATTTGTATAAAGCAATAAAAATGCAGGAAATAAATATCCTACACTATCACAAGCATATCGAAAGGCAACAAAATGTAAAGGCAAAAACAAAATAAAAGAAAGGAAAATGAGCTCTTCGACCTAGGCAGTAGCACCCTTCGACTCAAATCTTCATGGCCTCTTTCGAATCTGCCTTTTTTTGTTTCCTTCGACTGCAGGAGTGTTAGCCAGTAACCTTCGACTCACCCTTCTTGCTATTTCTTTTGACAGGCTTTAGGAGTCAGCATGTTGTGCCTTTTGATTGGGCCTGGAGCTAATGCAAGGTGCAATCTGCCTTTCTGCCTCCTTCGACTGGAGACTGAAAGCAGTGAGGGAGTGTCTTTCGTCTAGGCCTGCAGGTCAGTGTATTCGAAGCAAGTGTGTGTATGCTGAACATGTCTGTATCGAAGCATGTGTATGCATCGAAGCAAGTATGTTGAAGCATGCATATTTTGTATTCTAACATTTTTAGGGGACTGTACATATTAGTTCTTAAAGGAAAACACAAAAGATTAACATCGAAGGCCATGATTATTACATGTTGGTTTAGTAGATGAATCAATAAAGATGTTTAAAATGAAAGAGTTAAAGTCAGAAAAACTTACCTCAAAGCTGGTGTGTGGGATTCGAACTTGAACTGCTACCTGGATGTTTCTGGAATTCGAAGAGTAGTCACAGGGGGTTTGCTTTTGGTTCGAAGAGTTGTCACAGAAGGTTGTCTTTGAGTTTGAACAAACTTCTATGTGTGGGGTGTTCTTCAGAATCGAAAGAGGTGAGTGTTTGGGATTCTAGGTTTTTTATTTATTTCTCAAGTGTTGATGAACTTGAGAGTTTTGTGTTTGTGTTTGAGAAAAATTTGGATATTCTTTTCTTTCGTCCAAAAAAAAAATCCCCCCCCCCCCCAACTTTGCAAAAATTCCTCTACTTATAGAGAAAAAGAATGGACATGTTTTCAATAGCCAGCCTTGCAAAATAATAAAATAATAGGTAACGTGAAAGGTACAAGTGGGGGGCCTATTGGTGTTGGGGTGCAAAAGATGTGACTTATGCTTTTTGGCGTTGCTTGTGCTCAGACCAAATTCAGGTTGAAAGCTGCTTTTGTAATAAAAGTACCTTTTATGAAAAAGAGTACCCAGTCCTTTGCCAATTTATCCAAGAATGTTATTATCCTTCAAAAAACCTTTGAGCCCTTAGGCAATGTATAACGAACTTGTGTAAACCTCTGGTTATGTGAAGATTTGAAAGCATTATAGCTTAGAAAATGAGATTTGGTCTTGAGTCGAATGCAAGAATGAGATCGAAGTGCACTTGTTCGAAGGAAGCCTTTCCCTCAGTCGAAGCTTATGGTCGAAACAAGCTAATGCCCAGTCGAAGCTTGTATCGAAGAAAACATATTGCCAAATCGAAAGCTCATGCTCGAAGGAAGCATAGAGATGGTTACTTTGTCCCATTGAAACTTGTCAAAATCGAAGCAAGTGGATCGAAACAATCATAAAGGGAGTCATTGCCTTTTAGCGTGAGGGAAGTTTCTGGCTTCTGAATCGAAAGGTGTTCCTTCAAGGGAAGCAAGAACTTAGTCAAATCTTGTATGAAGATATCTCTTGGCTCAAATGAAACTTGTGAGAGGCGAAGTCTGCAAGAGGCCCTTGGTGCAAGTGGATTCGAAGGAGGTTTCAAATCCAAATGAAAGATGTACCTAAACTTGCATTTGAAGGAGGCTTTAAGTTCAAAATGAAGGACATGCCCAAGTTGCATTCGAAGGAGGCCAAGAGTCAATCGAAGGGTGCTGAATCGAAGGAGACCTGCTTTCCTCCAAATTTGTTAAAATGTTATTTTTATCTGTTTTCTCCCTTTTTGACAGTTTCTTTTTAATTTTGGTATTGGAAAATCCCAATGCATTTGTTCAAGCTTGAACCTTGAAAATCCTTGTAAGAAAAGCCTTGAGAATTGAGAGGGCAAATTTTGGGGTACAACAACTGCCCCTGTTCAATCTTCTTAAACCTGAAGAGTTAGATTGACGAATTTTGCCATACGTGACTCGAAGGTGGAAGATGATTGGACACTAGAGTGCCCAGAAATTTTCACTTGGTGATGTGATGGTAGAGGGAATGGGCTTAAAGATGCCATTTGGAGAGGTGATAGAAAGTTGTTGGAGATGGGCTTGTAGATGCCATCCAAAAGTGATTGACGAATCTGAAAGAGAAACTGAATGAGTATCAGAATGGAATTCGTGTCTAGAGCGTATATGTACTGTATCTGAAGGTTGATTCTGAATGAGTATCATAATGGCATTCGTGTTTGAAGTGTATCTGAACGGTATCTGAAAGTTGCAACTGAATGAGTATCAGAATGGCGTCCGCGTCTGGAGTGTATCTGTACTGTATCTGAAGGCTGAATCTGAATGAGTAACAGAATGGAATCCGTGTCTGGAGCGTATCTATATTGTATCAGGAGGTGTCTTTGAATGAGTATCAGAATGGCATCCGTATCTAGTGCATATCTGAACTGTATCAAAAGTTGAATCTAGATGAGTATCAGAATGGATTCCATGTCTGGAGCGTATCTGAACGGTATCAAGAGGTGTCTTTGAATGAGTATCAGAATGGCATTCGTATCTGGTGCATATCTGGACTGTATCAAAAGTTGAATCTGAATGAGTATCAGAATGGCTTCCGTGTCTGGAGCGTATCTGAACTGTATCAAGAGGTGTCTTTGAATGAGTATCAAAATGGCATCCGTATCTGGTGCGTATCTGGACTATATCAAAAGTTGAATCTGAATGAGTATCAGAATGGCTTCCGTGTCTGGAGCGTATCTGAACTCTATCAAGAGGTGTCTTTGAATGAGTATCAGAATGGCATCCGTATCTGGTGTGTATCTGGACTGTATCAAAAGTTGAATCTGAATGAGTATCAGAATGGCTTCCATGTTTGGAGCGTATATGAACTGTATCAAGAGGTGTCTTTGAATGAGTATCAGAATGGCATATGTATCTGGTGCGTATCTGGACTGTATCAAAAGTTGAATCTGAATGAGTATCAGAATGGCTTCCGTGTCTGGAGCGTATCTGAACTGTATCAAGAGGTATCTTTGAATGAGTATCAGAATGACATATGTATCTGGTGCATATCTGGACTGTATCAAAAGTTGAATCTGAATGAGTATCAGAATGGCTTCCGTTTCTGGAGCGTATCTAAATTGTATCAAGAGGTGTCTTTGAATGAGTATCAGAATGTCATCTGTATCTGGTGCGTATCTGGACTATATCAAAAGTTGAATCTGAATGAGTATCAGAATGGCTTCTGTGTCTGGAGCGTATCTGAACTGTATCAAGAGTTGGGTTGTTTGATAATGAGTTCGTGTAAAACTGCATCTGGAAAGGAGTAACCTGTGTAGGGTTTCTTCATGATGAGTCCATGTAAAACTGCATCTTGGAATTTCCTGAGAAGGAACCTGTGTAAGGTTGCTTGAGTTGGTCAAGTAGATAGCTGCCCTGTCTGGTTTCAGGTATTAATCTCTGACCTGAGAAATAAAGATAGTTTTCCTGGCTTGTTACATGTATTAATCTTCAATCTCTTCATGTAGATAGTTTTCCTGGCTTGTTACAGGTGTTAATCTGGAACTTGAAAAGGTTGGTCGACGAGATAGTTGTCCTGTCTAGTTTAGGTATTAATCTCTGACCTGAGAAAGAAAGATAGTTTTCCTGGCTTGCTACAGATATTAATCTTTAATCTCTTCATGTAGATAGTTTTCTTGGCTTGTTACAGGTATTAATCTATAACTTGAAAAGGTTGGTCGACGAGATAGTTGTCCTGTCTGGTTTCAGGTATTAATCTCTGACCTGAGAAAGAAAGATAGTTTTCTTGGCTTGCTACATGTATTAATCTTTAATCTCTTCATGTAGATAGTTTTCATGGCTTGTTACAGGTATTAATCTACAATCAGTCGTCCACAGATAGTTTTCCTGGCTTGCTACATGTATTAATCTGGAATTTAAAAAGGTTGATGGTAACCATTTGTTGATCGATCTTTCCTGAAAAAGGTAGAACGTTAGTTGTATGTAATGTCATGATGTATGAAATGAATGATGTCATGATATTCTCAAAATAAATGAGATTGTGTTGTATGCACTTATCATGTATGTGAATAAGATGTATGAAATTTGAAATGTTTATGAATGTATTTTCATCTGGGAAAATAAATCCTTGACAAATGTCAGGAGTTTGTTAAATCCTGGACTGCTGTTGAAGAGTTGGTGTGTCTTCAAACTTTGCTTAGAATGTTTCCACCGGGGATTCCCGTTTGCTTGAGGAGAACTCCGCTGGGGAATACTGAAAACTCTGTGGGGAGAATGTTTATTCCTGCTTGAGAAAAGAGTTCAGGAGTCTCGGTTGTCCGTTGCTCTACTGGGGAGTCAAAGTTGAACTGATATCTGGTCGGGTCCAGGTTTCACAGTAACTTGTTGGGGATCGTAGAGTAGTCGACTGGGGAAGAGGAGTTGTGGTCCTTTGATTTGTAGTAGTCGGAGAGGCCACCTCAAGCTGGGGAATCTGTAGTTTGTTGGAGAAATAAACCTTGTTGTCGGTCTGCTTGAGAGGTGACGACTTTGTTGAGGGAAGTCCTCGAGGATTCTTGAGTTTGTTTCAGCTGGGGAAAGGTGTTAAAAGATTAAACTCTTACTGGGGAATCATCCTATGAGAAGGACTTTGGGGATACTTTCATTTCCCCTAGTAGCGAATGTTTGTGGAATTTCCAAAAGGTTTGATTGTACGCAACCCTTTGTTGGGATTGACGCTCAATGTCCCAAGTGATGGAGATGGAGATCTGCCCCTGGTTACTCTGCACTTCTTTGAGAGATTTCTTGGAATCTTGACTGGACTGCCCCAGGTGTGCTGGATAGTGACATGTCATGCCCCCTTGTTGATAGGAGATTTGTCAATGGAAGTGTCATCCTTTTTGAAGTGATTTTTTTCACTGAGAGGGCTTTCGTTCATCGGATATTTGTTGTGTGAATTTCTCCGTTGTCAAACAAATAGCCAAATGCAAATAGTGATATTCAAGTAATGCAAAGTTTATGCTTGTCTTGAAGTTTTGAAAAAATGAATTTTTAGCAGGTAAAGAAGTTTGTAATTCAACTCTGGATTTAGAGTAAAGCCTTACAGGAGTCAAGATACCTTTTGTAACAATATGCTTTCGAACTAACCCATGCTTCAATTAGGACTTTTGAAGGGTTGTAACGTGGCTTGGTTCACAGTTTAAGAAACAAAGGATAAAGGCTCAAATTTATTTGTACCCACCCGTTCTTCATGATGTTCTTCAGTCTTAAGCTCAGTTAATTGTACGTTTAAACTCCAATTGAGTCTGGGATGACGTTTTGGTGATGGTTCAAATAAGTTAAGTTTGTTGGAAGGCAGTCATTTTGCAACATTTTTCATGTTGTTGAGGATTTCTAGTGACCTCATTCTTTTGATTTGTTATCCCTAATTTTTGCCTGACTGTTCCTGTTTTGAGATTACAGTCAGCGGGATGCCCCAGTTTTCTTAAGTCTCCTTTGCAAGTTTTGACTTAGTGGGCTTTTCTTTTTCAGAGATAATGACTGCCTATGTGATAGGGAACCATCACCGTCTTTTGATTCCAGAGGAATGTTTCTTGACGTTATTCGTTGTATTACGAGATGAGAGTTTGCGGCTAAACGCGCGTTCGAATTAACTGAGAGACTACCCTGCCCCAGGTTTTGTTTAAAGGTTTCAATTTTGTGTTAAAATAGAAAACTTTTACTTCTTTGGCTCGAAGGGGATGACTATGGATTATCTTCCTTATAACTCCAGTGTTTAGGATTTGAAAGAACGCCTGTACATCATCAGCAAGGTCTGTCCAAAAGCATACTGTATGAGATTAAGGCATTGTTTTCGTCATCCTCCCTCTAAAGGCTTGTAACTTTTAGCAAGAGTTGAATGTCATAAAGTGAGTAAAAAGCATAGTTTAAATGTAATGAAAATGGGTGAATCAAATCAAGACAGACATACGCAATGCATTAATGAAACAAAGTTTTGACATTAATAGATAATTGTTTGAACAAGCAAAAGAAATTACAACTGAAAATTCAAATGAACAGAAGCCTCTTTGTCTAGACTTGTCACTTTAGGTGGTGAGCCTTTGAAGGATGACAGAAGAACTCAGTCTGGCCATCTTGTATGAACTCCAAATCTCCCTCGTCGATCAGGTCTTGAATTTTATTTCTCAATGTCCAGCAGCTATTGGTGTCATGTCCAGGGCTGTTGGAGTGGTATGCACATCTTGCATTTGGATTGTATCTTGGGGAGGCTGTGTTGGGATTCTGAGGAGGGTCCCTTAATACAACTATCTTGGCTTCCAACAGGTGTTGCAGTGCTTGAGATAATGACATGTCAATTTCGGTGAAGCGTCTTTCAGATGTATTCTGCCTACGCTGATTACCTTGTTGTTGTTGGCGAGGTTGTTGTTGGGCTCGTGACGCGGAAGCAAATTGGAAAGGTGCTCTCTCGGCTTCTTGTCTCAAGGGAGTCTGAATGATGATTTGATCCCCAATCCTGGGTGTTTGCCCCATTTGGTTACATTCATCCCGATGAAGCTTGTTGATGAGGACCCTCAGCTCTTCTTGTCCTTGTGCCAGATTTTGGATAAGAGCCATCTGGCCCACCAATTGCCCCATCATTTGGACCTTCATTATGGCTATCTCAGTTTGTAGCCGCTCCAACTAGTCATCTTTGTTGCCATCAGGATTCCCCATGGTCATGCCCTGGTGAGGAGAGCTTTCACCTCTTCTTGCCCCTTGGATAGGTTCAAGAACATTTCTCGGAGTTGAGCGTTTTGAGCCTGGATGTCCTTGATAGTCTGCTCTAGAGCCATCTCTACTGAAGTAAATAGTAGGAAGATAAGGAGACCTGTATGGGAGAAACCTGTCATGATATGATGCATGATATATGGATGCATGTTTTCAAGGATCTTGCGGGGTAAACACAAGATAAAGTTAGAGATTGAATTTTGATCAACATCTTTGATTGGAGAACTTTGTATTTGTGGATGTTCTTCCATGAGGATTAAGCTCACCATATCAAGTGGGTCATAGCCCTTGACTCAAGTTTGTTGTAATTGATCTTTGACGGCGTTTGGTAAGAGGAAAATAAATCCCCTTGCCCCTTGCTAGATATTTGGGTTCATCGTAACCTGCATCGAAAGACCCTCGAGATCCTTGAAATGGTTATTTTAAAATTCTATGGTATGATGTTATGATAATATGTACAAATATGCGAGGTCAGCAAGTGTATATAATCATATTCTTACAAAGCAGACAAGTCCTTAGGTTCAGGCCTGCATGGAGTTCGTAGGTAAGTACCCTCTTGAAGTTTAGTTGGCTCAACCTGTCCTAGTTAATAGTAACTGGGTTCTAAGGGATCTCAATATCACTGACCTTTCCCACAAGCTTCGTTCAATAAGCAATTGACTCGCAACCGAACAAAACTCAGGGGTCAAGTCTCAATGAGTGTAGTATCGAGTATCAACCAATTTTCAGCTTTACACTGAAACCAGCTATCTCACTACTTCCTAATGGCCAAGTTGGTCAAGTAAGGTTCTAAGGTCAGTTGATGCTTCACGACACCACGCGGAGGCCCCGTACTCTCCTTGACTGACTCAGGGGTTACCGGTACAAACCAGAGTTCCACATCAATGTAGCTACTACTTCAACCATGTCGGCATACGCCGGACAGTTCCCTCAGTCTATTGCTACTTACCTAAAAGGTGTCCCCAAATCCAGGTGTAGGATTTAAAACAAAACCAAACAAGGAACCATAATGTAAAGAAAACAAATCAGATAATGTAAGCAAGTAAAGGTGATCTAACCCTAAGGTAACCCCACTTTAAGAAATTCCCCAGCAGAGTCGCCAGTTCTGTGATACGGTGGGAGAACTTACTTGAGGGTTTTGCGTTTTATCACAAATGTTGCGGTTTAGCAAGAGCCGCCACCGACTTTTCTTTTATCCAAAAGGAAAGGTGAAAAAGCACAGGAAAGACCTTTGAGATATTTTCTTGAGTTCAGGGGGTAGATTATGAAAAGGGAAGGTATTAGCATCCTTTTCATCCATGGTTTTCCATGGGCTCTTAGTTACTTGCTAGATCACTTGCTTTTGTTTGAAATTATGCTTTGTGGTGTGGGTTTTGAAAGTATTTAAAAATGTAACTTTGTAATGATTCTCGTTTCTATAAGAACGCATACAAAGTGTTTGTTTTGAAAACAGTTCAA
Source organism: Vicia faba (assembly GCA_948472305.1). Lineage (NCBI taxonomy): Eukaryota > Viridiplantae > Streptophyta > Magnoliopsida > Fabales > Fabaceae > Vicia > Vicia faba. Next base: position 974,234,717 of record OX451740.1, on the reverse strand, counting down.
AGAGGTGTTTGTGAGGTTTTTTTGAAAGTGATTTTGAAAAGGGTTTCCTTTGTAATTGCTCTCGTTTCTATAAGAACGCGTACAAAGTGTTGTCTTTTGAAAATGTTTCAAAGTGAGAGTGTTGGTGTAAAAATGTTTTTGTTGTGAGCAAGCGAGTAACTAAGAGCAAACCTACCTACTCAAAAGGTATTAGATGTTCTTTTCCTCCTCCTTTAGATGTTGCTATCTTACCATTGATTTGGTAAGAAGCCCCATCGTTGGATGTGAAGGGACGGGCATTTGGGACGTTTGCATAGTCATAGAAGGTAACATATGGGACATTTGTATAGTCATAGAAGGCAACATATGGGACGTTTTAGCAAAGTCGTTTTAGGGACTAGATCGTTTACCGAAGGCAACATCGAGGGTCATCGAGGGACTACGATCTTTTATCGAGGGTCTTTTGCTGAAACACCCATGTTCGAGGGACATGACTATTTTCTGATAGGCAACAAGTGGAATTACCCTAAGGGTGTAAGTGTGAAAATGTGTTTTATTTACATGCATTTAGTCTTTGATTAGGGTGGCCTATTTGTTGGTTTTATCTTACCATACATCCTAGTTACTAACATTTGTATAAAGCAATAAAAATGCAGGAAATAAATATCCTACACTATTACAACCATATCGAAAGGCAAGAAAATGTAAAGGCAAAAACAAAATAAAAGAAAGGAAAATGAGCTCTTCGACCCAGGCAGTAGCACCCTTCGACTCAAATCTTCATGGCCCCTTTCGAATCTTCCTTTTTTTGTTTCCTTTGACTGCAGGAGTGTTAGCCGGTAACCTTCGACTCACTCTTCTTGCTATTTCTTTTGACAGGATTTAGGAGTCAGCATGTTGTGCCTTTCGATTAGGCTAGGAGCTAATGCAAGGTGCAATCTGCCTTTCTGCCTCCTTCGATTGGAGACTGAAAGCAGTGAGGGAGTGTCTTTCGTCTGGGCCTGCAGGTCAGTATATTCGAAGCAAGTGTGTGTGTGCTGAACCTGTCTGTATCGAAGCATGTGTATGCATCGAAACAAGTATATCGAAGCATGCATATTTTGTATTCCAACATTTTTAGGGGACTGTACATATTAGTTCTTAAAGGAAAACACAAAAGATTAACATCGAAGGCCATGATTATTACATGTTAGTTTAGTAGATGAATCAGTAAAGATCTTTGAAATGAAAGAGTTAAAGTCAGAAAGACTTACCTCAAAGCTGGTGTGTGGGATTCGAACTTGAACTGCTACCTGGATGTTTCTGGAATTCGAAGAGTAGTCATAGGGGGTTTGCTTTTGGTTCGAAGAGTTGTCACAGAAGGTTGTCTTTGAGTTTGAACAAGCTTCTATGTGTGGGGTGTTCTTCAGAATCGAAAGAGGTGAGTGTTTGGGATTCTGGATTTTTTTGATTTCTCAAGTGTTGATGAACTTGAGAGTTTTGTGTTTGTGTTTGAGAAAAATTTGGAGATTCTTTTCTTTCGTCCAAAAAAAAAATCCCCCCCCCAGCTTTGCAAAAATTCCTCTATTTATAGAGAAAAAGAATGGACATGTTTTCAATAGCCAGCCTTGTAAAATAATAAAATAATAGGTAACGTGAAAGGTAGAAGTGGGGGGCCTATGTGCAGAAGATGTGACTTATGCTTTTTGGCGTTGCTTGTGCTCAGACCAAATTCAGGTTGAAAGCTGCTTTTGTGATAAAAGTACCTTTTATGAAAAAGAGTACCCAGTCCTTTGCCAATTTATCCAAGAATGTTATTATCCTTCAAAAAACCTTCGAGCCCTTAGGCAATGTATAACGAACTTGTGTAAACCTCTGGTTATGTGAATGTTTGAAAGCAACATAGCCTGGAAAATGAGATTTGGTCTTGCGTCGAATGCAGGAATGAGATCGAAGCACACTTGTTCGAAGGAAGCCTTTCCCTCAGTCGAAGCTTGTGGTCGAAACAAGCTAATGCCCAGTCGAAGCTTGTATCGAAGAAAACATATTGCCAAATCGAAAGCTCATGCTCGAAGGAAGCATAGAGATGGTTACTTTGTCCCATCGAAACTTGTCCAAACCGAAGCAAGTGGATCGAAACAATCATAAAGGGAGTCATTGCCTTTTAGCGTGAGGGAAGTTCCTGGCTTCTGAATTGAAAGGTGTTCCTTCAATGGAAGCAAGAACTTAGTCAAATCTTGTATGAATACATCTCTTGGCTCAAATGAAACTTTTGAGAGGCGAAGTCTGCAAGAGGCCCTTGGTGCAAGTGGATTCGAAGGAGGTTTCAAATCCAAACGAAGGATGTACCCAAGTTGCATTCGTAGGAGGTTTCAAATTCAAACGAAGGATGTACCTAAACTTGCATTCGAAGGAGGCTTTAAGTTCAAAATGAAGGACATGCCCAAGTTGCATTCGAAGGAGGCCAAGAGTCAATCGAAGGGTGCTGAATCGAAGGAGACTTGTTTTCCTCCAAATTTGTCAAAATGTTATTTTTATCTGTTTTCTCCCTTTTTGACAGTTTCTTTTTAATTTTGGTATTGGAAAATCCCAATGCATTTGTTCAAGCTTGAACCTTGAAAATCCTTGTAAGAAAAGCCTTGAGAATTGAGAGGGCAAATTTTAGGGTACAACACTTGCTGTTTAGGATTGTTGGAAGCAAGAGAGTCATTAAGGGATGATTGTTCTCTTAGTGTACTTAGTGAAAATACAAGAGGATTGTTCTTGGTGTTTTGGTTTGTCTTGTACAAGTTACCATCAATAGGAAAATCTCTTTCATGTTGAAAGGGGACTGAAGCACTCTCGTAGTGTGAGGGGAACCAAGATATATCCTTGTGTCATTTATTTTTCTGCACTTTACTACTTTCATAAACTCACCATAAACCAAAAAAATAATCCAAATATCAACTAAAAGCCGATAAAAAATTTAAGTACCTTATTCACCCCCTCTTAGGCGCATTTCATACTTACATCTTCTTCTTATTTTATCTGATTTCTGTTACGAATTTGTTGTTATGTTGATTTGTTGTTGTTGACAGATGCTTAGATTATGGTTTTTGAATTGGTGAAGGATCGTTACTGTTCATTATCAATGTTTTGCGCTTTGCTCACCACTTATTCGTTGATAGATTTTTGTTGAAAAGGACTCCCAGTGCTTTCTTTGTCTTCCTGTTTATATCCCTATGTTTCACTTTCTGTTATAGCTTTTTTTTGTTATTTTCTTACTTATCTTCTTCCGTTCTTTCAGAGTTACAATTTAAGAAAGACTTTTAAGGCATATAATCCTAATGTGAAGACTGTATCTATTGTAACTTGTTTACATGTTGAATTACGTTGTTGTCTATCGTGATGTATCTTTATCTAATTCACGTTTGAAAAATTTGTTGTGTAATTGTATTGAAGGTCAGAAATTCTGGAGGAGAGAAATGGAAATCTCTGACTAAGGTCGTAAGCAATGAAAATCTTAAGAGAGTATGGTACTTCTGCTGATAGTCAGTTATCCATCTCAATATTGTCCGAGTTGAGGACCCAAATTTCTAAGTATGGTACTGCTGCTGATAAACACAATTTATGTTTTGTATAACTAAAGTTTAATTAAGACATGTATTATTGTGTTGGTACTTGAATTGTACTTGACTTGTGTTGTTTTGTGATGAATTCATGGCCAAAATCAATAATGAATTATGGTTTTGATTCCCAGACTTGTTGAATTTGATTCCGAGCCTTAGGCACAAATGCATTCTCAGGTTGTTAATATCATTTGATTAACCGTCCAAACATAATTTTGAATTCTAACATTTCGTAACTCGTCCGAAAATTGTGTCACAGAGGCAATGCATGCAATGGTATGTATTTGATCCTTTTCCTAGATATCATGGTCTTTGGAGTTTTATAGCACTAGATGGCCATTTCATGTTAAATATTAGATGTGTTTAAACTATTTTTCTAAATATGAGTGCCTTATGACTAACCAATGTTTTTAATCTTGCAAGCTTTACTAAGTTGTGTGTAAGCTAGCCAATGTTTTTAATCACGTAAGCCTTAATCTCGATCCTTTTACAATGTTTTTATCCTATTTCATGGGGATTGAAAATTGAATATTAAGTTTCATTCTGGACTTGACCTACACTTGGCCCAAACATCATACAAGGTCCAATCCAACTATACTGCAGGAGAAGACCAACAAGAGTGAATTTGTCCTTGACCATGTCAGGCAGTGATTCCATTTCTCTCATCGAGGAAATATTCCCCGAGGACATCCTCACCATATACCTGCCAAGGAGGATCAACGACATTTAGGAGGTCTCTGCGAGCACCCTCCTTGCAGGGAAGGCATCCTACGCCTGCGAATATCACGAGGTCCTCTTGACCCTGAAAATACTGCACCCACGTTCTCTTGATAGTTCAGAGCAGTCCATTCAGGATCTCAGTATTTGTGAGCAGTCTTCTGCCTTTACATCCACTAGTAGTTACTGATACTAGCGGGGTCTTCAACAAAGTAGTCATGCATTCACCAGGAACACTACTGTAGATAAGACCAAAATCTCCATATTCTAATCCACAAAGTCATAAATGCCACTTTTGAAAATAATTCTTGAGCATCCAACTTCACATGCACAATCCCAAGCAAAAAAACACAATCATCAACGATCATGATGTTACAACATCATTTGGGACATCAACTTCTTAATACAGAACCTAAAACACTTTGGTTCTTAAATAAATTCAAAGGACTCGTTGTGCATTGAAATCCTTTACGAAGCTCCCAACAGAACACACAACCAGTGCAACTTACTCAGGTTATTCCAAACACCTGAATGCTATGGAGAGAAATAAACTCTCACATACTCTCTGAAACACAATGTTCAGAATGCAGAATTTCATAACTCTTCAAACAAATACTTAGTCTCCCGTCAAAGTATTCACCATCAATCTCATGCACAATCTCCTTAAAGGATAAACAAATATTCAGCTCCCGTCAAAGTATTTATCATAGGTCAGGTAAGATTACCTTCTCACACAAGGTATGACATTTGGTCTAACAATCTTCTTCTGCACACATCTGGCACCAACTGATGACATTTATTTACACCATAAAATATTCCAGATTAGGTTAGTGGCTTGACCTTAAACTATACTCTGGATAGCAACAACTTCCTTGGGCTGAAGGAAAAAATACACTTTGAGATGATGTTTCAACATTAGATCTGACATCAGTCTCAAACACATGGATTTCACCATTAACTATGATCTAGAGACACCATAGTAATTCATAACTCTTGCAAGGGATACAAGAGGATCAACCATTAGTAGTTGATTAACCTTCAAACTCAGACCAATACATGTAGAACATGCACACCTCGAGAAAATTTCTTATTATAAGCACAATGTTCATACCTCCTGTCCGACTTTGAGGTGTTAGATATCATCCTTCTGCACCTAAAGAGGAGATTCCCTCTAACAGGTATCTGGAGCAGACTTCAACAATAATGGCATTTACTAGTCATCACGAAACAGACTGTTCAGAATAAGTTTGCTTCTCCAACACACAAGGGTTCCCTTCGGTTCTTGCAAAACATATGTTCCATTATGTGAGGACACCATATAACTGAACCCTAGCAGAGAAAGGAACTTCCCATAGAAACCAGGGAACCATAATCCTTTGGTCCCAAAACTAATAACTCCTCCTTGCTTCAAACAAACTGAAATGCCCATCCTAGGTGATTTGGATGACACTCCAAAGTGCAGATACCAATCAACCCCTTAAGTTGATATACCTCTACAACTCACAATCTGTTGAAATAACTTTCACTTCAATAGAACAAGAGTTTCATACTCTCATAGACTTGATAAGAGTACCAAGTTAGAGTAAACAACCTCCATCCTATTTATGAAAAATAGCACCAGACATATTGAGAAAAATAAATTCTCAATACAAAGATGTTAAGACATTATGTCTGACATTTCTTAAAGTTATTTTAGCTTCACATTAAGACTCCCCCTTATTAACTGCTAAAAATTCCTTGAGAATCATCTTGTGGTTAATCCATTACTTCCCTCAAATAGAAGTTGTTCTATGGCCATAAACAAGATTATATAAATTTGTTTCCTTTAATCAGAAAGATCTTCCAGATGTCTAGAGAGAATATCCTTGACATTTAAGCTTGACCTCCACATATAAAGGATCTGGAAGAGATACCTTTATCAAACCTCCACAGGAAAACAAATCACAACCTCTTCACTCTAACTCACTTAAATCAGAAATAAACCAATCTAATGAGTGCCCAATATGTTGATCGTGTCCTGACCAACATAATTATCTAAGATATGTTTCTAGCAAATAAACTTCTTAGACACAAAACACATATGCCTTCTCTTCCAGATCAGGAGTAGGTTCCAAACATAAGTGATCAAAACATATTTTTTCAGCTCCCAAGCATCTGGTATGCCTTACCTTTATCCAACAAGATTCTGCACAATTTGCTAGTTTGATGTTCCAACATCTGGTAGGACATCAGTTACCTTCATAAGGAACACAACAAGAGATCCTCTATCAAAGCCTGAAGATTGGCCTTTTAGGGTTGGAAGCAAAAATAAATTGCTTCTAACTTGCTTCAGATCTCTTTTCAATAAACTCATATACAAGTGCCTTTATGAGTGGACATGTGATAAAACTCAAATATATTTGGCAACTCAAATAAGCTATTTGAATCTCTCCTTAAGTATCACCACACCATGGGATACACCTTCAGAAAAGAATAGAGTGTTGCAGACTCAACACACAAAACCACCAGAAGTTTTCCATCAGATATATATGCAGCAGAACACAAACCAGAAAACTCCTCAACAACCTTTAGGCATAACATAAACCTTTGCACAAACACACCATACTCCAGGTGCAACAGGTTAACCTAGATTTGAAAATAAATCAAACCCTCAATACACTAACTTGCCACCAAAGCTACACACCTGAAAACAGCACAGATAGGTCCAATACACACCTTGTCATGAACAATCCATCCTCCACTTCTAGGGACTATTCAAACACAATATGAACTTTCCAAGTTCAAATAACTTTTCAGTAATAACCTCATTCCTTGCCCATGACCAGAGAGTATCATTCTAGGATCTCACCCAGAAACAGAACATGATGCCTGCTCTGATACCAATTAAAATTCTGGTATAACAGAACTCAGATGTCCTATAGGAGTTGAGACACCTGATCTGAATATAACAACATAAGAAAGATATAGACATTGAAAATAGTACTGAAAAGCATAAATAACACACCAGAATTTTTAACCCAGTTCAGAGAAATTCTCATACTTTGGGGGCATACCAAGCCAGGGACAAATTCACTATGATAGTATCAATTCGAAGAAAAAATTCTCCATTTACAACTTCTCACTTAATCACTACATGTGCTATATTTCTACCTAAGACTCACCTAGGCATGAGGCTCTCCTCAATCTCTCATCAACCACAGACAGCGATTAGACACAAATTTTGAACAACCAGGAAGACACACTTCCATGATAATATCTAGCTAAGACTCAAAGCTAAACTCCCACGTTTATAATTTTTCTTCTAACTAAGAACAACAACTTGAAGTTTCTTACAAGCTTCCTCCAAGAACAATACTCAACTCATTACCTACTGATTTCTGAGTGAGAACATAGTGGCCATCTCATAACTCGAGTGATTCATCTTAGACCCGTACCAAACTAGGTTACAAACCCTTCTATTTATAACCTATTCCCAACTGGACTTGGACTTGTAATCACAACATATAAACTGTTATAAATCAGTAGAAACTTCTGCTACAAACAAGGTCTTCAATCATTAGTTTCCTAAAATATCTCCATATTTAGAAACTGCATAATCTTCAATATTCTGACTTGATTCTTCTTGACTTTTAAATCAACGCCACATAATATTGCATAATATTCTTAGAATATTCTGCATCTGTTAAATCATAACTGAATCCACTAATTCATCTCAGCTCAGGCGTGATGTCACATGCTCTTTCATAGGACATCTTATTCGACATGTTATTCCAGATATTGAAACATTTCAACTCAACATGTCGTAACATAGAATATGACTTCTTGCTCAACATGTTCCTTTTAACACATCCTATCTAACATATTGCTCAAATCTTTAATGCCAATTCTTAAAACTAAGGAATTTACAAGTACCAAAGTTCATCCTTATAAGAACATACAATATATAATCCCATGAAATCGAATCGAACGCTTTTTTAAAATCCACTTTAAAGATGAATACTCATTTTTTATTTTTTTCTAGCATAATCAATCACTTCATTGTGAACCAAGACTTTGTCCAATAATCTTCTCTTAGAAATGAAAGTTAATTGATTAGAAGAAATAAGCTTGCTGAAACTCTCGTTAATCTCTCTGCCAACAGTTTTGAAATGATCATATAGATATTTCTAATCAGACATATTGGACGATAATCGTTCAATACTTGCCGTTTGTGAATTTTGAGAATCAGAGAGATAAAAGTTTTTGCCATTGCATTAAGAAGGTGACCTTGCAAAAAAAATTCATTGATACACTTAAATAGATCCATTTTAATATTGATGACTATGATTAAATTGGTCAAAATCTAAATCTTAAAATTTTCACACAACAGTGTACCTTGTCGGGTGAAAAATGAAAACTTTATCTCTGTATAGTCTTTTCATAATTCTTTCTCCAAAAATACTTTGATTCAAACTTTTTTGTTCTCTGTCTAGGTTCTCACCACCCACCTATCACTTTCGGTGTTTTTTTTTACATTAACCCACTAACCTTGTTTCTCTTTGTTCCCACTCACTCTTCTTCTTCAAAGTTAATCATAATTTCATAGGAGTGAGTGTGTGAGAGAGAGAGAGGAGAGAGAGAGAGAACATGCCAACAATTCACACCCCACCATCATCTCACTCCTCACACAAAACAAACAATATAATTGTATATATATAGAGAGAGAAACATAGAGAGAGAGTAGAAAAAAAGTTAGTTCAGATCAGAAACATGAGAGCAGAAAGAGCAGGTAGAGTAGTGTGAAGAGGTTAGTTTTGTATTTTGGGAAGTGGGATTTTTGTCTATAAAAGAAAAGTTTAGAAATTTATCGTCAAATGTCAAAAGAATCTCAAGAGATTAAAACTGTTGAGCAATGGAAATGGTCTGAAATGCAAGGACTCGAGCTTGTCAATGATGATATCATGAACTCTTCTAAAGGGAACCTGCCAACAGTAACAGAAGAGGGTGTTACTGTTAATGGTTCTGAGAATCAAGTTCAAGTTTTGAAGGAAATGGAAGAAGATAACAAAGATGGTGATGGTGATGGTGGTGGTAAGGAGAAGAAGGGTCAGAGTGTTGTTGATGCTGTTGGGTTTGGAGAGCTTTTTAGATTTGCTGATGGGTTGGATTATGTTTTAATGACAATTGGAACTGTTGGAGCAATTGTTCATGGTTGTTCTTTGCCTATTTTTCTTAGATTCTTTGCGGATCTTGTTAACTCTTTTGGGTCGAATGCTAATGATTTGGACAAGATGACACAAGAAGTTGTCAAGGTGAAAAAATTTAACAGATGGCAGAATTTGAAGTTTGATGCTTTTTTTGTGATTTTTCTATTTTTGGAAAGTGCGTGTGAATTGTTGTTTTTTTGCAGTATGCATTTTACTTCCTTGTGGTGGGTGCTGCTATTTGGGCATCTTCATGGGCAGGTTAGTTGTTTGTTTTCAATTGAAGTTGAAGAACAAGTTTTTCTCTTTTTTTGGTTTTGAAATTTTTTTATGTTTTGATTTTCAATTGGTTGGAGTTAATGGATAATGATGTGAAAAAGGGTTGGACTTATTGCAGAGATTTCGTGTTGGATGTGGACCGGTGAGCGACAATCGACCAAGATGAGGATCAAGTATCTGGAAGCTGCTTTGAAACAAGACATTGAGTTCTTCGACACGGAGGTTCGAACTTCTGACGTTGTTTTCGCAATCAATACTGATGCCGTCATGGTCCAGGATGCCATTAGTGAGAAGGTTAGATGAATGAACAACTGTTATGTTTTTTTTTCTTCTCTCGTGCCAGTTTTTTTAGATTTTGAGTGTTGTGCTTGGTTTGTGCAGTTGGGAAATTTCATTCACTACATGGCTACTTTTGTTTCTGGTTTTGTTGTTGGATTCACTGCTGTTTGGCAATTGGCTTTGGTTACTCTTGCTGTTGTTCCTATGATAGCCGTAATCGGAGGCATTCACACCACAACTTTGGCTAAACTCACTAGTAAGAGCCAAGAAGCTCTTTCTCAAGCCGGCAACATTGTAGAACAGGTAAAGAATAAGCGTGTGTTTGGTTTCACGTTTGTAGCACCCAAAATTGATTCTGATGTGTAGAATTGATTTTGATATGTTTTCCTGCTCTCGAGTAGAATTGATTATGTTTATCATAACTGATTCTACTTGAAGGTAACTTTTATAGCTTTTGAGTCTAAACATGATTTTGATGCCGTATAAATTATAATCTATCTCAACTTCACTTTTTCTGGAACTGAGGTGATTTTGTTGTTGTGAAATTGCAGACAGTTGTGCAAATCCGAGTAGTGCTGGCATTTGTTGGTGAGTCTCGAGCACTACAAGGCTACTCGTCATCCTTGAAGGTTGCTCAGAAGCTTGGCTATAAAACTGGTCTTGCAAAGGGAATGGGATTAGGTGCAACTTACTTTGTTGTTTTCTGCTGTTACGCGCTTCTTCTATGGTACGGAGGCTTTCTTATAAGGCATCACGAAACCAATGGAGGACTTGCCATCGCAACCATGTTTGCTGTCATGATTGGTGGAATGTGAGTACTAGTAGTGCATTTTGTATTTTGGGAACAAAACCGTAGTGATTGAATTGGAGATTTTAATGTTTAATGCTATGTTTTAACGATTTGATTTAATTTATGCAGAGGTCTGGGACAATCTGCGCCTAGTATGGCTGCATTTACAAAGGCGAGGGTCGCAGCTGCTAAGATTTTCCGGATAATCGATCACAAGCCTGGAATAGACAGAAACAGTGAATCAGGATTGGAATTGGAGACAGTTACTGGACTTGTGGAGCTGAAAAATGTCGACTTTTCTTATCCCTCTAGGCCTGATGTTAAAATCCTCAACGATTTCTCTTTGAATGTTCCTGCCGGAAAAACCATAGCTTTAGTCGGTAGCAGTGGCTCTGGCAAGAGTACTGTTGTTTCTCTTATTGAAAGATTCTACGACCCAACTTCAGGTAAATTTCATAAACGACAGGTTTCAGTTTGAAAGATTGAATGTTGAAATTGGAAGTTTTATGATAAAATTGGTTAACATTGGGTGCAGGACAAGTTATGCTAGATGGACATGACATAAAAACTTTGAAGCTTAAATGGCTGAGGCAACAGATAGGACTAGTGAGTCAAGAGCCTGCTTTATTCGCTACCACGATTCGAGAAAATATACTCTTGGGGAGGCCTGATGCAAACCAGGTTGAGATTGAAGAAGCTGCTAGGGTTGCTAATGCTCATTCATTCATCATAAAACTTCCCGAAGGCTTTGAAACTCAGGTTAGTCAACTTAGCTCAAGAAAATGCATGTTGTCGATGAATTAACGGTTCCTTTGTTAAATTAATCACATCATTGGATTTGAATTATATAGAAATAATTTAAAATATATTGTCGTTAACAATGTACACAGAAACATGGTGATAACAAAAAAGATGAATATTTTATTCCACAACTGTTATTAACAATGTGTACAGAAACTTGGTGATGTTTTGACTATTAATTCAGTCAAACCTGGAGCAGGAAGTGTTGTTTATGCATTCTATCTGACAAAAGACCAAGAGGGTAACATGCTTTGGTCAACTTGTACACATGTTCATAACAAAAAATATAAGGACCACAAAAGTTATTCATTAATCATAAAGTGTTTAATCTAAAGGAATTAACTATTTCTTCACAGAACTCTAAATAAACTAATTATGAATCATAGGAGGAATCATACGATATACGATAATATAGTAGAAAAATAGAATAAAATGATAAAGAAAAAAAGAAAATAATAATACTTCTATTGGTGGCAGGTAGGAGAAAGAGGACTGCAACTTTCTGGAGGGCAAAAACAAAGAATAGCAATAGCAAGGGCAATGCTAAAGAATCCAGCAATTCTTCTACTTGACGAAGCAACGAGTGCATTGGACTCTGAATCAGAAAAGCTGGTGCAAGAAGCACTTGACCGGTTCATGATTGGCAGAACAACTCTTGTAATTGCGCATCGTCTCTCCACCATTCGCAAAGCTGACCTCGTAGCTGTGATTCAACAAGGAAGTATTTTTGAAATTGGAACTCATGATGAGCTTTTCTCCAAAGGTGAAAATGGAGTTTATGCCAAGCTCATTAAGATGCAGGAGATGGCTCATGAAACTGCTATGAATAATGCTAGAAAGAGTAGTGCAAGGTAGTTTTCAACAATGTGTAACATTTTGATCTTTTTTGAAATAATTTCACTTTCATCGTTCATGAAAGAATAGTGCTCGACTGATTATACGTGTCATTTTTATCTGCAGGCCTTCGAGTGCAAGAAACTCGGTTAGCTCGCCGATTATTACTAGAAATTCTTCTTATGGACGATCACCGTACTCACGTAGATTGTCTGATTTCTCTACATCAGATTTCAGTTTGTCCCTAGATGCATCTCATCCAAATTACAGGCATGAAAAGCTTGCTTTCAAAGATCAAGCCGGTTCCTTCTGGAGACTAGTTAAAATGAACTCTCCTGAATGGCTTTACGCTTTAATTGGCTCGATAGGTTCAATTGTTTGTGGATCACTTAGTGCTTTTTTCGCTTATGTTCTCAGTGCTGTTCTCAGTATCTATTACAATCCGGACCACAAATACATGATCCGAGAAATAAATAAGTACTGCTACTTGTTGATTGGCCTTTCATCAACTGCACTTATCTTCAATACATTGCAACATTTCTTCTGGGATATTGTTGGCGAAAATCTTACGAAACGTGTGAGGGAGAAAATGCTGGTGGCTGTGCTTAAGAATGAAATGGCCTGGTTTGATCAGGAGGAAAATGAGAGTGCGAGGATTGCTGCAAGGCTAGCTCTTGATGCCAACAATGTCAGATCAGCAATTGGAGACCGAATTTCGATAATTGTGCAGAATACTGCACTTATGCTTGTTGCTTGTACTGCAGGTTTTGTGCTGCAGTGGCGGCTTGCCCTTGTCCTCATTGCTGTATTCCCTGTTGTTGTTGCAGCCACTGTTTTGCAGGTTTGTTTATTATTCCCTTTGTTTCTTTTTAACTGTCGCATTAGTAGAAAATTTTGTTTTTATTTTGTTTTCGTTTTCGAAGCTCAATGCAGCATTTAATTGTCGTTTTGTGTTTTGTACAGAAAATGTTCATGACTGGTTTCTCTGGTGACCTGGAAGCTGCGCATGCCAAGGCCACACAACTAGCTGGGGAGGCTATAGCCAATGTAAGAACTGTTGCCGCCTTCAATTCAGAAGCAAAAATTGTTCGGCTTTTTGCTTCCAATCTTGAAACTCCGCTACAAAGGTGCTTTTGGAAGGGACAGATTTCTGGAAGTGGATACGGAGTAGCTCAGTTTGCACTTTATGCTTCTTATGCGCTTGGTCTTTGGTATGCTTCATGGCTAGTGAAACACGGAATATCTGACTTCTCTAAAACAATCCGAGTTTTTATGGTCCTCATGGTCTCTGCCAATGGCGCTGCCGAGACATTAACGCTGGCTCCTGAGTTCATCAAAGGAGGTAGAGCCATGAGATCAGTCTTTGATCTCCTTGATCGTAGAACCGAGATTGAACCAGATGATCAGGATGCTACTCCTGTCCCTGACCGTCTTCGCGGTGAAGTTGAACTGAAGCATGTGGACTTCTCGTATCCCACTAGACCAGATATGCCAGTTTTTCGCGACCTTAATCTCCGTGTCCGAGCCGGCAAAACTCTTGCCCTTGTTGGACCTAGTGGCTGCGGTAAGAGCTCGGTGATTTCACTTATACAGAGATTCTATGATCCAACGTCTGGCCGGGTCATGATCGATGGAAAGGACATTAGAAAATACAACCTCAAGTCCTTAAGAAGACACATTTCTGTGGTACCTCAGGAGCCATGCCTATTCGCTACTACTATTTACGAAAACATTGCATACGGCCATGACTCTGCAACAGAAACTGAGATAATCGAAGCCGCGACACTTGCCAATGCTCACAAGTTCATATCTTCTCTACCAGCCGGATACAAAACCTTTGTAGGGGAGAGAGGTGTTCAACTCTCCGGTGGACAAAAACAAAGAATAGCAGTTGCTCGTGCTTTTTTGAGGAAAGCCGAGCTTATGCTTCTTGACGAGGCAACAAGTGCACTTGATGCCGAATCTGAGAGGTCTGTTCAAGAGGCTCTAGACCGCGCTTCGGCAGGAAAAACAACCATCATTGTTGCACATAAGTTATCGACTATCAGAAACGCCAACGTGATTGCTGTGATTGATGATGGTAAAGTAGCTGAACAAGGTTCACATTCACAGTTATTGAAAAATCATCAAGACGGGATATACGCGCGCATGATTCAATTACAAAGGTTTACACCTAACCAGGTAATTGGTATGGCATCTGGTTCAAGTTCTTCAACATGACCGAAAGACGATTAAAGTAGCAGCAACAGGATATATGCCATACATATATACACATTTATAATTATTGGCATTTTTTGTCTAGAAAATAGTATATAGTTTGTGTATTATTAATTCCTACTCTTTGTTTTCATGTCTTATTAAAGAATGTATGAATGTATGTTCTTGTCCTTGTGAATGTTACTAAGAAAATTAATGACAGATGAATTGATGCTCATCCTTATTAATTTATTGAATGCTTCTTTTTGCATTGTTAGACAACTCATGAACTTTGCTTCCTCTCATTCTCTTATACAACTCAATGTCTATTGTATGGTACCATAAACAAGTGCTAAAGCATTATGCTGCAGCACCAAAAGGACTCTTTGTTTAGGTAATGCCAAATCAACAATGACTCTTTGTATGAATATAATACCTAACTCATTATAATATCTTAGGCTTGACATGAACTTTGCTTAACTAATATAATGTTAAAAACATACAAAAGAACTTGATTGGATAAATAAATATTTCTAAGTGTGCATATCAAGAAAGTTATTACTATAAGAATATTGATATTGCTTATGCCTCTCAAAATCTGTAACAAAAATCTCGTAGCATTCGGACTCAAGTTATAAATAGATGCTGCAATGGCTTGTTTTCTGAGGTCTTTAATAGAGGTATCTCTATGTAGGTAATGTGAAAGCGAAAGTTGTGAGACATTCATATAAACTCAGTACACTGAAAAGAGAATTAGAGATCCAAAGATCAAAGAAATTGTGTGAAAAATAGAGCAGGAAATACTTGGATATTCTTGTAAAGGTTTGTGTTTAAGGTTTGAGTGATTTGGTTGTGTAGTTTTTGTCTATGTCCATAAGCAACACCTAACTAAGATAGATTCACATGCCCTTAGAGTTGACAAACAAATGTGAGTTGGGTGGAGAAGTGTGACTTCTAAGTTTCTATATTGTTTGGAAAAATAAAGGTTGAGTATTTTATAAGTGAGAGGACTCATACACATATCACCTTAAGATTTTGGGTGAATATGTGGTGTCTCTCTCACTTGTTTGAGCGAGCCTTTGATATTTAGGGGAGTGTTTGATCCAATATGAATGTTTCCCCTCATGATATTTCATAAGTGGTATCAGAGCCAGGTTCGGGTGAGGGATCAACTTCTTCTATCGAAAGTCTTCCTGACATGGTGGTGATTAGACGACGTATTTCGTTGAAGTACCCATAACGAGTAAGGGTGTTTGTCAACGGTGGTACAAGCATGTGAAGTGCTTCCACTTGAGGAAGATCACAGTGGATGAAATTGAGATGACTCATACACCTATCACCTTAAAGTTTTTGGTGAATATTTGGTGTCTCTCTCATTTGTCTGGGTGAGTCTTTGACCTTTAGGTGAGTGTTTGATCCAATGTAAATGTTTTCCTCTCATGATGGCCCATCACTTAAATGTATCTTTGTGAGTTATCTTCCTAGCAAAAAGGGTATAAATGTTATCATCCTCCCATTCGTAAGTATTTTGTTTTTAAAGATGTAACCCTTCACGAAAATGTGTGTTACTTCACTCATTCTCAACCTTAGGGGGAGAGCATGTATGACTGATTTTATGGGTTTGTATTTCTAACCCTTAGTCATAACTTCTCTAAAACACTTGAGTCTACTTCTAAGTTTGAGTTGTCACCTAATATAAGTGAACCTACTCCTAGTCATAGTCTTGAATCTACATCTATCCTATTACCGCTCCTCCATTATATTTTGTTTTGCATGAACCAGTATCTCTGACACCAATTATAGTGTATCAGAGACAAAGTAAATCCGATTTACTCCAGAATCAACTTTAATCACCTGAAACAGAAGTAAGTATTGAAATGATTCTCATATTAGCGATTCTCAAATTTATGATACTTGTGATATTAATCTAAATGATTTACCCATTAGTTTGCGAAAAGATAAAAGATATTGTCCCTTTAATTATAGATATCCTATTCTCAATATGTCATTCCTAAACATCATTCCATACCGTATCAGTTTTATTATAGTTATTGATTATGAGGAAAAGAGTTAATGATGCATAATTCTTTCTTCTTCTTCTTCTAAAACACTAATATAGAACCGTCGGAAAATTCACTAGTGTCACACATGATCTCAAACAAAAGGTTCCACTCTCGTCGATGCATAATTGGAGCCGATGTTAGTGTGTATTTTAACTTGTAAAAATCCAATAGACAAGACTTCTCAAAAATAAAGGTATGTCCTTGAGGAACAAACTGATAATAGGCTTAAAGATTTTGGATAAATCCTAAATAATCGACGATAAAATTACGCATTTCCTAAATCCTTAAGACTTTGTTTAGACACTAAATCATGTTCCACAATGCCACATAATTCACACTTCATCATACTAGGCGCAACCACGTTAACACTCAATTCATCAAATTTCTTGAAAAGAGTATCTACCTTAGAAGAAATTTGATCAAGGGTGACAAAATCATACTTAGTTACTTACCTCTTACTTTTGTGGTTAAATGTGGTTGATAGACCAGTAGTGATGATTAGGTTCCATATCTTCAATGAACACATATGATTCTTGAATATTTTTACTAATTAACACCCCTATTAAGATGGCGTTTGCTGTCATTCTTGTGTCGTATGAAAGACCATTATAAAACGTGTGTAAAATGAGTCATTTTTCTAATTCGGGGTAAAAACACATATTTAGAATTTCCTTGAAGTATTCTCAAACATTGAGAATGATTCCTCACCCTTCTAAGCAAAACATTTTATTTGGTATTTCATTTGTGCAGTTTTACTAAGAGGAAATGCCTTAGATATTTTCTCTCGTGTAGTTAGAAAATGTGAAAATAAATAACGTGACCATCCTCTAGTTCCATCCTTTAATAAAATAAGAAAAAAAATTAAATTATAAAAATGGACAAATATAAATTCCGATAATTATTTGGTAAATTCAAAAATTGGTTTTGTTGTACCATGTATAATAAAGCAGTTTCAAGTAAAATTTATTTACATTAATAGATGGGTAAATTATAATTGATGACTAAGTAATTTTTAAATATAAGAGAGTGGTGAACTGTGATATTAAAAATACAAGATTAATTTATAAAAAAAAAATATTTTTCAAAACGTTTACATTAAAAGATATAAATAACTAGAGAGATAGCAATGAAAAGAAAATAAACAACAGAAATTAAAGAGAAAATGGATAAAAATATTGCACTGGAGATTTATACTGACTCAGCCTAACCACTTGTCTTATTCTTGTCCCAATTTTTTTTTTAGAGTTCCACTAAAATAAGACTTGAGCTTTTACTGGATCAGTCCAAACAACATTCAAAAACACTAGGAACTTTTACACAAGATCAGCCCGCGAATCTTCAACAGCAAACAAAGCTTTTACACAAGATCAATCCATGAACATTCAACAACAAACAAAACTTTTATACATGTTAAGTTCAAGAACCTTATCTCCAACCTTTTATCAGTTTTAACTTGCGACTTTCAAATTCTTTACAAAATATATTACATAAGAGAATCACACTCTTGAATAAAATAAATTGAGCACAATACTAGTACAACATAACTCTCAAAAGGGTTTTCAGTCTTTCAACACCATAATAATTCAAAGGGAAAAGAATCCAGAAACAAAGAGAGTAGAAAAATAAACTAAAGATTCCCATTGAGAATTATGGTTTAAAATGAAACGAGAAGAAACCTTTTTTTATAGAAAAATTTTGACTCAAAAAAGAAAATAACTCACTGATCAAATAAATAAGTTAATCGATTGAGACATATTTTAATCGACTAAAACATCCTTAAAAATGGGAATCATAATCCAGACAAGGAAATCCTAAATAGCTATATGCTTTAATTGATTAATGGCTTTTTTAATCGATTATAAGGTGTTTCTATTTGCTTTGATCGATTTGGCCAAGATCTTAATTGATTAGGCAGCTAGTTAACCTTTCTAGTTGATTAGAAACACTTCTTAATCGATTCCATTCTTGTCTAGATAGGTTTTAAGAAGTTTGATAAAAATAGAAGAGGTTTGAAAAATTTTTGTGTGTGTGATTGTCTTACTATCTCAAAACTTACTTTTGTCCCTTTTACAATTAACTGACCACTCTAAAATACTAAGCGTGAGACCGTGCGAGCTTTCATAATTTTTCACTTTCACAACTTTAAGACTTCAAGATTCTTTTGCTTGATTTAACATTGATTAACACTTCAATTGAAACTTGAATCATCTAACTATATATTTTTCTTCTTGATCAAATGCCATCACAAGAACTTCTTAACATTCACAATCAACTCCTCCTTTAACAATTAACACAAAGAACTTCTTAACATACACCATTTCTTATAATGGAAGACTTATTTCTCAGTAAGAAATTATATTTCTAACTTATGACCCCCTATTTTCATGATTGACAAATAGTAAAGTTTGTAAAGTGTGAGTGTCCTAAACAGTGGTCACCCTGATGATTAAAATAATTCTCATGTGTTCTCCGTTTTGTTTAGTCTTATGAATAAGATAATCATACTTTAGAATCCCCTAGCTACACAGTGGTCTTCAAACTTTTTATTGTTCTTGCAAACTCTTTTGCCATTCTTTGAGAGTGCAGAATCAGCCTCCGTCAAAGCCCTAATTGAAGATAACGTGAAAAAATAAACAAGGTAAAGAGGTTTGCCTCCAAGAATCCAAGATTGTGAGAGATTTTGAGACAACGAATTCAATGATAATGGTGATTTTATCCATTTTTCACTTTGGGCCGAATCTGAACCCGTTAAGATGGAAGAGGACTTGAGTGATCAAAAATGGATTTGTGCTATGAAGGAGGAGCTGGAATCGATTGATAAAAACAGAGTTAGTTGATCTACCGGAAGGAAAGAAGTTGATTGGTGTACGATTGGTCTATAAGGTGAAGGAAAATCCCAAGGGTGAAATAATCAAGCATAAGGCTCGATTAGTTGCAAAGATATTTTTGCAAAGAGAGGGCATATACTTTGAAGAGGTATTTGCACCGGTTGTTAGAATTGAATCCATAAATATATTTATTGGTATTGAAATTAAAAATAATTGGTTCATCTATCAAATGGATGTGAAATCTGCGTTTTTGAACGGACCACTTGAAGAAGAGGTATATGTAGACAACTCTTTCGTTTTGTTGTGAAAAACCAGAGTCAAAGTTCTACAAGTTGAAGAAAGTGTTGTATAGTTTGAAACAAGTTCCAAGAGCTTGGAACAAAAGGATAAATGGTTTCTTAAAGGAAATTTACTTCAAGAAGTGTGTATCCGAACAAGGTGTGCATGTGAAGACGAATACAAGTGAATGGGTGATCGTCCTTTGTTTACACGTAGACGATTTGCTGATCATGGGCAGCGATAAAAAATACATTTCTAAGTTCAAGAGTGAACTTATGAAAGAATTCGAGATGACCGAACTTGGTCTCATGACATACTTCCTTGAAATTAACGTCCATAAGTCTAAAAAAAAGACTACTCGTGCACCAAAGAAGGTATGCTCTTGAGATTTTGAACAAGTTTGAAATGGAGCATTGTAATGTTGTTATTACTCGAGATGAACCAATGCTACAGTTGTCTAAGAATGAGGATGAGCAAAAGGTGAATCCAACTCAGTATATGAGGTTCATTAGATCCTCGTGTTACTTGTATGATATGCGGTCAGATTTGGAATTTAATGTTGGTATTGTGAGTAGATTTATGAGAGATCGAGGGTGTATCACTTGGTAACAGTCAAGAGGATCCTAAGATATGTCAAATGATCTATTGGATAAAAAATTCACTTTCCCGCAGCGGACACGATCAGAAAATACAATTTACTCGGTTTTACAAATTCCAATTGGTACGAAGATAAAGATGATCGAACGTCTACAGTTTGATACATATTTATATTCGATGAAACATCAATCTCATTGTGTTTGAAGAAGGAATCAATAGTAACACTCTCATCTTACGAGATCGAGTATACTGTCATTTTTGTTGTGTGTGTGCCAAGCCGTGTAGTTAATGAATCTATTGAAGAAGATGTGCAACGATGACCGTGATGTTGTAACGCTCATGGTTAATAATTTTTCTTCTATAAACCTTGCTAAGAACCCAATTGTACATGGGAGGAGCAGTCATATTGAGATAAAGTTTCACTACTTGAGAGAGCTTGTTAGTGAAGGAAGGTTGAGATTGGGATATTATAGAAGTGAAGATCAAGTGGCTGATTATATACCAAGGGAGTAACAATTGAAGTGTTCAAGAGATTGAAGATGAACATGGGCATGGAAGACTTGTAGCACTTGAATCAAGGTGATGTGTTGAGAGAATTTTAGTAATTCAAATAAGCTGAAGAAAAAGTGATTATGGCGTTGGTGTAACCAGATACGAATTCGCAATAACAGATTATCAGTTTTAGTATTTTTAAAATTTTTAATAGCTATAACCGATTACAAGTTTTGTGTAACCGATTACAGGTCCGAGAATTTTAGTTTTCTGTAATTTGACTTATGTAACTTGGATCCCAATCCACTTGTAAAATATTTAAATACTTTGGAGGTATTGTTGACAATGTTAATGAAAATAATTATCACCCTCAACTATATTCTCTCTCTAATTCTCTTTATCTCTCGCACTCACTCTTCACATTAAAACTTCCATTTTCACCAACCAAGTGATTCCAAGTTCTAACATGATTCACGCAACTAAAAAATAAGTGAAAATTCATTATTCGAAACAAACTTTAGAGTGCTTCAAATCGCAGACACTAGAGAAATTTTCAATTATGAAAAGTTATTGTTGTGCCCAAGTGTGAGCTTTTAGTCTCACATTGCTTAAAAAAGTAGAGGTTGCGCACTTTATAAGTAATATGATCTATACACCTATAACCTTAAGGTTTTGGGTGAATATGTGGCGTCTCATTCACTTGTGTAGTGCTCTTGACCCAATATGAATGTTTCTTATGATTTCCCAACAATAGTATGAGAGTCGATAGTTTGAGTAAGGGATCGACTCCTTGTATCAAAAATCTTCTTGACATGGTGGTGGTCAGGTGGGGTGTTCCGTTGAAGTACCCAAATGAAGGCACACGTGTATGTGGATGAAAAAGTTTCCACTTGAGTGAGAGGACAATGGATGGACTCACACTTGAAGGAGAGTGTTGTGCATAAGTGTGAGTTGTTAGTCTCACATTGCTTAGAAAAGTGGAGGTTGAGCACTTTATAAGTGAGATGACCCATACGTTATCGCCTTAAGATTTTTGGTGAATGAGTGGTGTCTTTTTCACTTGTGTGTTGTTATTGATCCAATATAAATACTCCTCACGATGACCCAATGGTTATAATATAATTCGAATTATACATCATACTTAATTAAATCAAGTGCACCAATTAAATTTTCAAATGTAAAATTTAAACGTATTAATCGAATTGTACACCATGCTGATTCAAACCAATTACATAATTTTTTTCAGGTGAGTGATTTTGATGTGTGATCTAAATAATGCTTCAAATTTATTAAAATTAAGGACACCAAATTTTTTTTCAAGACTAGCTCAAACAATATGATTCAAATCACTTGAATAAAGTCACATGGTCATTTAAATCAAGTACACTATAAGCTAAAAATTTGAATGAAACTTTGATTTTGTATGCAATGCAAGTTTCACATTAATGTATGGAACTATTTTTGAAGACTTAGAAAGTTAGGGACTATTTAATAACACAATTTACAATGTCTACTAAGCTAAACCTAGATTTTTGACATCCATCAAAACACAAAATTCTTAAAGTTAGCTAGACCTATAAAATATTCCGTATGCAATGTTTAAAAAAACGAGAGTTTACTCAAAATCGGTAGAGGATTCAAAAATCATAACTCGAGGATCGTAACACGGATCATAAGATTCTACTACTAGTAGAAAAATATTTTTTTATATATAGAATTACATTCATATGCTCCAAAATGAAAAATAATAAGTTCAAAGTCATAACCATAAATTCATAAGTTCAAAATTATAACCATACATTTGAAAAAAACTTAGTTCAAAATGAAAACAATCTAAAAGCAACTATTATAAACATTTTAAATGTCATCAAATTCCATATAAGCATAGTTATCCTCATCCCTATCTTCATCTTCATTCTCTTCTATTTCTTCATCTTCATTCTCTTCTAATTCTTCATCAACTGGATCCGCCGACACTATTAGGCTCTTCAATGTCATACAAATTTGATTTCTTAATTAGCTTAGTTTGCAAATCAACAACAACCGTCATTATTCCCTTCTTAAATTCATCCGGAACAACTCTGCAAGGCTTATTGTCCTTCATAGTACCATCTAAATGATATTTGAGTCGATAAACTCATCCACTAAACTCTCCCCCATAATAGTTACACTTCCACCATTTTGTGTTCGAAATAGGAAAACAATGCTTCCGTGTCGGATCCGATTTATTTCCGCGAGCATTCTTTTGAATTGTTGTGTTGGTTACAAGAGGCATGGATGACTTTGAAGCCATGAAAAAATATAAGAACAGTGGAGTAGAAGAACAGGGGAGGAAAAATAAAGGAAAACAGAGAAGGATCGCGAATGAGTTTATGAAGAAACATGAATGAGAGAATATAATTTATGCTGAATAATTGATTGTAAATTGTAGCAATTGAATTGATGAGGAAGGTTGCAGAATTGATGAAGAAGGATGCACAATCTCGTCTTACGAAGGGTGAAATAGAAATAAAAGATTTCAATTTATTGGGAATTCCAATCGTGTTAAATGATTCTATTTTTAAATAATAACAATAAATAATAATAATAAATAATAAATTAGAACTAAATAAAGTCGGACCCCGATCCAGGCCCGTTTTAGAAAATTAGGTTTTTATTTATTTATAAAAAACAAAAAAAAAGAGATGCACCTCTTCAGTATTCATGTGCCGATTCAGAAATACAAAACGATTTTGAATTCCAACTCGGTTGATTTTACCGAGTTTATGATTTACGATGTTACTTGGATCGCAGTACGAAAACATGGGAATAAAATGTAACTTGTATGTTTTTGAGAGTTAACTCGTGATTCTCCAAACAATATCCGTATGTATTCACATTGTATTTTCTAGGCCTCTATACAAGAATGAAATCATCAAGTTCATTTTCTTCAACTCAAGATTGTACTCGTTAAGGATCACCGTAAATACCCTTATGGAATAAGGAATTACCACAAATGGATGGGAAAATATTGTTATAAACAATTCTTTCAATTTGAATAAAACTATATCACAAGTCTTGCACCTTTGTTCTTCAAACTTCATAATATCTTTCTTATTTTTGAAGATCCATTTACATCCAACTATGATTTACTTCTTAAAATACTTCTACAAGTTTTCAAGTTTGTCTCATCTCCAATAAATTTATTTCATCATTCATCACCTTTAATCATCTCTCACTCTCTTTATAATCAAATGATAACCTAAATGTCTTTAGTTATAAGTCTTGAATCTCACACTATCATAACAAATTAGATTAATATAGTTATACCATCATAGCATCATAATCTCCCTATCTCTTAGCAGTCGTACTGTTGCAATTTTTCTAAGTTATTTTAATATAAATTTTAGGCGAAAACTATTCCAAGTCCATTTATGAACAACTTTGTGTACACTCCAAGTTATCAACTTACATTTTAGATTTATATCATTATATTACAAATTTAATTTATGCACTTTTTTTACACTCCTAATTTTATCTTCCAACTCCTCCACTGTTATTCTAATTTAGCTCAGTAGTCCGAGTCATGTTTACATCTATATGTATATAATATATTAAATCTGAAGCGACAGATTATATCACGATACATGTTAACACTTATATTACATTTATGCCACATCATTCTATAATATTATGTGCCACCTTCAAAATCTTATTTCTATTTTTCAAGTAGACAAACACAATATTTATTATCTATAGGATATTAAATCTGAAGCGACGATCTATATCACGACATATGTTAACACATCTATTCCATTTATGCCACATAATTCCATAGTCCAATATGGCACATCCAAAATATTATTTCTACTTTTCAAATAGACAAACACAATATTTATTATCTATAGGAGGTAACACGTTCGAACCATAAGAAAGATAGAAAATAATCTCACTTTTTAACAAAAATGATTTAACAAGACAATCATTATTTCAACTATCTATATTCCCCTAAATTTCAAATTTAAAAGTACTTTTTCATTATAACATTAACAACAACAAATATTTTCATGTAAAATAAATTTTGGAATCATATTTTATCAAAAAAATCCTTAACATATTATAAATTCAATAAAAAACAATAAACAAATTAACATTCACGCATCGTGCGGGTCTTAATCTAATTATTATTACTTATGCACTCTATTCTAAATTGTTATCTCTAATTTATCTATCATTAGACACTAATTTTCCTCAGCAAATCGAGGCATTTTATATCTACTCACTGTTCTAAAGTAATTTCTCATTGCACCATTGCATATACTCCTATGCCTTGTGTGAAATTTCTAAAATGCCCCCTATTTTCGGAGATATATCTTCAAACGCACCAAATTTCCATTTTAACTACAAGTTAATTCGGAGATGTATCTGCGAAGGGCATTGAAAGGTGTGTTCGGAGATACATCTCCGAATACACTTTTTTTTAAATTCAAAAAACTTTTTCGGAGATGCATCTCCGAACTAGTTGAGCATATTTAAAGCTCGCGCCAGACCATCCTTCTTCTCCTTCTTCATTTTTCAGAAAATCAAAAATTTTCTCTCTACTTAACTCTACCCATTTCAAGTTCCCACTTAAGGTCAAATTTTGAAGCAACCTTTACTTGTATCTTACCATTCCCAACCCCCTCTAACTATTGCATTCAATATCAGATCATCTTACACCCTCATCAACACATTTTTCCAGTAAGTTTCCCATTTAGCTTATTTGATTTTTGATTAATGTATTAGCTCAAATATGTTAGTTTTAGTGCATTAGATAACATTATCATTTCAAATAGATTATGTATAGTCTCTATTTTTATGATTTGGATGAGTTTGGATGGCTAGGGCAGTTGCAAATTTTTTTTTGCCATTGAAGCTATGAAGCTTTTTTCAGATATGCATCTCCGAATTGTTCTGCTTCAGGTTTTTGGAGATACATATCAAAACTCTTTCCTTCATTATACACTAATCAAGTTTGTTACTTTTTTCATGAGCTATGGATGAAAACCAAGAAAGGTTGAGACTTAGGTGACCCACCCTAACGGCCTCTACTCGTCACGAGAGGTCTCGTCAGCACAAGGATGCTAAAGCCCTCCACCTCTTCCTCATGATAGGGAGGCGTCGACCTCTACAAGTTGACTACCACGGGGTTCAGGATCCCATAGTGGTGCACACCATTATTATGATTCCCCAGTTGCACCACATATCCTAGTTGTTGAGGATGCCCCACTTGCAGATCTTTTTCCAAGAAGGCCCATAAACACTTCTTTACTAATATACTTTGGAGAGCATGTGGCTCCTCATGTCTGGGAAGGAGAGGTATATTTTTGAATGGTTATATTTTTTATTTTGTAACCAAATTCAACTCAACTGATCCTGTTATATTTTATTTTCAACAGGAATGTGAATGTTTGAAATCTGTGAACTATGCAAGAAAGATTCACAATCTTTATCAGCCTGAGGAAGAGTGGCTCCAAAATGTACTCCAAAACTCTGGGCTTACAGGTCTATGTGCTTCCAGGTAAACCACCATCATCCATGGCATGTGATCTTATTGGCATCAGAAGGATCTTCAGTGGCCTACAACACTTAAACTTTTGCGGTTGTTGAAGTGAATGAGGGGTGTACCTGCAAGGCACTCTGATTCCAAAGTAAGGTTTCGAGTAAATAAGGAAAGTACATAGTGTTAGTGAGTAGAATTTAATACCCGACCCTCTAGTGAAAGAGGCACTACTACAAAAAGCCCGTGTTACGTCGGAAGTGAAATGCGTTTTACCTCGGCATCTGAAGCAAATTAAATAAAATCGTCATGAAAAGTAAAGACTTATCACCTCAGTGTTTAAAACACCGAGGGGTATTTTAATAGCTCATGGGTTTGATCCATACCATCTGCATTTTTATTATTTATAATTGTAGCACCTCAAGTATCTCAGATTATCAATAAAATCGAGGGGTAAACTATTAGTGTATTTTTTTTTAATTTAAACTGGTTATATTGTTTACACAGAAAATTAATAAAGTAACTTGTTTATAAAATACAATTTTTACCCAGAATATTAAATTGGTTACATTGTTTACACAAAAAATTAATAAAGTAACTTGTTTATAAAATACAATGTTTACCCAGAATATTAAACCGGTTACATTGTTTACACAAAATATCAAAATAAAAATCAAAGTTGTCCATGAAGATCATATGTTGGATCTTTAAATCTTGGATATCCATGGGAAGATCAATTGCTGGAAACAATATGTTTTCAATTTCTTTTCCTTGATTTGTTTCTGATATAAACAAAAAAAAATGTTAGATAAATAAATAACTTTATATTCAAATAAACATTTAAGAACACAAACCTTAAACCCAAATAATTTTCTGCTATTGCAATCAACTTAAGATAACTCTTCATGACCAGGACTCTTACAAATCTTAAATTGTAGGATAGTTTCAAGTGCTACATGATGTTGTATTATGAATTTTTGATATTCAGATTGCTCTTATAATGGAAGTTATTTAGGTTTCATGCGGATCACTAATGGAAGTGTCTTGAACGCTGATAGTGATGAAAATGGATGACAAGGATTTGATTAAGGACGGTGACAAATATCCTTAAAATTAACGCTAGAATATCTCCTCGTTTTTTAGAAAATCCGAGGTGAAAGATTATTATTAATTTTTAATTTACATGATTTACAAAGAATTTTAAAACACAATATTACAAAAAATCCAAATTCTTGGAGATAAACAAATCTTTGCTATAAGGAATTATTGTGAATAATTTGTTTACAACAGATCTTTGGTGGAATCCTCAGATAGAATCCTCAGATGGAATCCTCAGAGGTCTAATAGTCTTCGGAAACCTCAGCGATTTCATGGTCTTTAGATATATGTTCTTAAGCGTTTCTAGACAAAAAAAATTCATGGCAATGGACAGTGATAAATATTTTCTCTATCTGTCGCGACTACATATTAGTTAGAATTAGGGTAAAATCTATTTTACAAATGCCAGATTTCACCTTGATTATTTTTAAAAACCGAGGTGACATTTGTTTTATATATATATATATATATATATATATATATATATATATATATATATATATATATATATATATATATATATATATATATATATATATATATATATATATATATATATATATATATATATATATATATATATATATATATATATATATATATATATATATATATATATATATATATAACAATTACATTATTTACACAAAATATTAAAATAAATGGTTTACAACAAATCTTTTCTCTTTTGAATGAATATCTTTGCTGATATCCATCATCCAAAGGTTGAGATCCCTTCTTTGTATAAGTTGAATCAAGAATATTAAAACATATTATTACAACAGATGCAATGTCATCATAGTCGTTGTTATCTTTGGAGAATAACAAATCTTTGTTGTAATCCAGATTTAGTTGCATACCCTTGTGTGCATGCCTTTTAAGTTCAATGGTTTGAACGCATCCATCTTCTAATAAGTTATTTGTTCCAAACATTGGAAAATCTTTTTTCTGCATCTCCAATCCATCATAAGAAGTTTATTCCAAAAATACAATAATAACATCAACACCATTATGTAAGATAGATTACAAGGGTAGAAAAAAATATTTTGTTCTTGATAGGAGAACATTGAAGATTTTCTCTGTATTGTAATCCATCCCAAAGAATGATGTATGCGAGTTTGGAGCGGCTTCATATAAGTAAGAATTAGGATAAAATTTAACGAGTACTTTTATAGTAAAATCTGATTATTTTATCCCTCGGTTATATCGAAAATCAAAGGGTTAGATCATTTAGTTTACACTTATAAACAAATAAAAACATAAACTGCAATAGCTGGGATTCGAAGCGTGTCCTGACTTGTCTTTCCCCTTGGTTATTTTAAAACCCAAAGGAAATTGTGAATTTTTATGTTTATAAATAATAAAAGATGGCACGTCTTAGAATTTTACCTCGATTTTTCTTTGGAAGAGGTGAAAGCTTCGTCTTGAAAAGCATTATTTGTTGTAGTGAGGTATTTCTAGCCCCTAACACTGGGCCAATGTCCCTATTTTAGGCTGGATTCTCAGCCAAAAATAGAAACCGTTAGGATCATACGTGGGTAGAGGAGACCAGTACGTGGTATCTATCCTGGTGAACTGCCCCGTGATCTTCGAAGGTAGAAGACACGTTCTTTACGGGGGCAGGATGACTTTGTGATATTTGGAGAGTCGTTGTCCACATGTCCTTGACGGGCATATGGGGAAGACGTCCTCAACAAGAACAAGGAGGAGACATTTCCCAATGGTCC
Source organism: Vicia faba (assembly GCA_948472305.1). Classification (NCBI taxonomy): domain Eukaryota; kingdom Viridiplantae; phylum Streptophyta; class Magnoliopsida; order Fabales; family Fabaceae; genus Vicia; species Vicia faba. The sequence goes on along the minus strand of OX451740.1, from coordinate 974,205,470 downwards.
ACTACTATAAAATGCATATTCAACAACGCCATGGTCACCACAGTTCTTCCCTACACCGTGGTGACATCTCTAAACTAAGGCACTACCATATTTATTTTGTTTTTTAATTAAAAATTATTTGTATATAGCAGAAATTGAAGAACCAACTGTGGTGATATAATCAAACTTGCATGGGTTCAAACCTCAGTGCCATAAAATATTTTATTCCTTTAATGTTAAGGCACACCTTTTCTTTTTTATTTATTTTAAAACTCACAAATAAAAGGTATATCGCTAAGGTGATTTTGATTAACCGTTGTGATATATTTATAATAAATAAATACTTATCAATATGGTTGGTAGTGTTAACCATTGTGAAATAGTTTACCCATTTATAAGTGAATTAACTCTCACTTATTGACAATAGTGTCGCTTCCTTCACAGTGAAACCCTAGCAACCATTTTTTCTCTTCTTCTTCGCCATTAGCCGTGAATCTTGTGCTTCATACGTTAAGGTATTCTTCTTCTTCCATCTTCTTGTTAGATAGTTCCCCACCATCTCGTTTGTTGCATGTTGTTTTTGTTGATTGTTCTTATTTTTTCATATTTGTCTTCACTATCTTAATAAAGACCATACTTTGGATATGGTACATATTGTTTGTGTATCTATGGAAAAAAGTACAAGAAGCATGAATCTATGATGGAAACTTCATCTACCTTTTACTTCTTCTTCATAGCTTCACAAATAAGATGTTTTTCATACTCTGTTGACAAATAAGTTTGCAGTTTCATATGTTGATAACTTTCATGGTTATTGTAGGGCTCAACAAGAACAAAACATTTCAGTAAATGAAGAAACAATAGCGGCAACAAGCTTCATCTAGTTTGAGATACAATGAGAAGAAATATAAGAAGTATGCAGTTGTTGTGTAAGCTTCTTTCTCCTTATATTTCTTTTTCATTGCTTCACAAACTAGATGAACTTCATAATTGATTCTTGTTGCATAATTAGTTTGAATAAAAGGTGCGTCCTGGAAATTTATAATATATCTTTTTCATTTCTCACAAATTTATAATATCTGGATATGTTGTATGATGTTGTTTGAGTTTATTATATTCTATGTAGAAATTTTGTTTCACTAACCCTCACTTAAAATATATTCATTTAAATTGACATAGATACTTATAATCTGCAAATTAAGTTGTATTTGAAAACCAACTTATATCAATCATTGTTTCCAAATTGCATGTGTCTCATCGTTCATTTCATGTTCTTTTACATATGGATTGTGGTATAATGACTTGGCTCCTTAGATGCATCGTTGTCTTCGATTATCGTTAAATTTTATTAACTATAATTTATTAGATAATCTGCCTCACCATCAGCACTAATGATCGTAAAAATTACAATTATAAAAATTACGATGATAAGTGATGATGATAAGGTAGATTATTCAATGTCTTGTTGTTATGGAAATTTAACTGTAATCAAAGATAACAATGTATCGAAGGAGTTAGACTAATAAACCATAATATATATGTAAAGAAGCATGAAATTTATGATGAGACGCATGCAATCAGAAAAACAATAGTTTGTTTAAGTTGGTTTTCAAGAATAGTTTAATTTTCAGATTATAGACTTCTTCATCAACTTGAAAGGTTATATTTCTTTAGTGAGGTGTACGAAAAACAAGTAAACTATATATTATATAATAAACTTTGGGTACTTTCAATAATGGTTATCTATTGTAACCATGATCAAAGGTCATTTATGTGTTACATAATTTGTTGTTGATGGGTTTTAAACCCGGTACCTAAGTATATATATCACAACAGTTTAAAAACGTAACCGTTGTAATATGAGGCACGCGCCCTGCCTTTCAATAACAGTTTCTAGACTGTGGTAGAAATAGCAAACTTACAACCACACACTACTTAACAACGGTATTACACACGTGACAGTACCCCTTTTCTAGCTGTTGTGAAAGGGGTTTTCAGTAGTAGTGGTCACAACTATCTGGGCCACTTTGTTAGGATTTCCTTGCAATAACATTGTGCTGGCCCTGCCTGACGGAGGACCAAGTGCATGTCCAGTCCACAACATGTTGTTGGACCTTCCTCGCTGTATAGTTGGGCTAGGCCTTGCTTGACGGCATACCAAGCGCATGCCTAGTCCAGAATAGGAGCCCCCCAAGTCGTTTCTCTTAAGTATAGGAGTTATGACTTTTAGGTTAGCTCGAGCATCGAGAAGGTAGTGGCGTTGAGGATCTCTGTAGTGACCTTCGAGACTTTAACTTTATCTCGATCATGGTCGATAGGGACGCGAGCATCAGCTTTTCAGTCCAATATATGCAAGAAAATGGGGATGTAATTGTCCATATTAAAAATCTTCCTCGTTGATAAGTACCATTTACGGAATTTTGCATGGATAAGGAAGACGTTGTATAATAATCATGGTCACGAGTTAAGGCGTGTCCGCGGAGAGCATTCTCACGATTTTCATAGTTGTACTACATGGGTATGTCTGTGAAGGACAAAGTTTTCCTCGCTCAACATTCGGGGAGTCAAAAAGTTTGGTTGATGCTTACTTCTTGGGCCACATGTCGCAACATTTAACGCTAAATGATAGCCTAGGTGTAGGTGTCATTATGGCCTAGGCACATGGGCGGTTGCATGTTGGGGCGCTAACACGCCACCCGAAGTGATGTTTTGTCTCCCGTGCAAGGTTTATAAATAGAGAGCCTAGGGTTTCATTTGTAAAGTTTCACATTTGCTCTCCCATCCAGTCTCTCTTCTCGGATTTCCTCTCATCCTCCGTAGCCGCCTCCGTATTCGCGCCGCAGCCTCTGTCTAACTCTTAATCAAGTAAGTGTTTCCTTTTTATCCTTACGAGTAAGCATGTATTTTAACACGTGATTCATGTTCTAGGGACGTTCTTCCCCGTGAGATTCATGAGTTTATGATGAATTTCACGTTCTATGGAGGTTCTTCCCCGGGACATCCATGCATTAGGATGAATCTCTCGTCCTGAGGAGATTCCTCCCCGCGAGATTCATTAGTTCATGATGAAATTCATGCTCTGGGGAGGTACTTCCCCGGGACATTCATGCCTGTGGGATGATTTTCACGTTCTGAAGAGGCTCTTCCCCGTGAGATTCATGAATTCGCGACTAGCCTCGTGTTTCGGGGAGGTTTTTCCCCATAAAATTCATGAATTCATGATTGAAGGGGTGAAAAACACAAGAAGGGGGGGGGGGGGTTGAATTGTAAAACTGGAAACTTAAAGCAAATGACAAGGTATTTTTATCCTGGTTCGTTTGATCTCAAACTACTCCAGTCCACCCGTTCAAGGTGATTTCGCCTCTCTCCAACGAGGTCTTAATTCACTATATTCAACTGAATACAAATCTGCTTTAGCAACTGCTAAAACCTTCTTGATTCAAACCACAATCCGGTTTGTCAAGGCAACACTTTCTTACAAAGGAATGAACAAGTGTGTATGAATGTTTTCTACAAAAACTATATCACAACTGTGATGTTTACACAAATGAAGCTTAGAATACTAAGATGCTAAACGCTAATAGAGTATCAGAGTTTGGTGGTTTAGCAAAACTTGTAGAGTGAAGATTACTGTTCAGCTTTGTGCGTGTAGAGAGTTTGGAAGCATTAGCCGTGATAATCTTCAAAGCTTGGTTTATATAGCACTTGAGAAGATGAACGTTGAAGCAAATATTCTTGATTCAATGCTATTAACAAGCTTTCCTTTTTGAGCAGATCTTGTCTAGAATGATGCCGTTGGTATTGATTAGCTTTCAATGCACAGTACCGTTGCTTCTTCAATGCACGATCTGGCTTGGCTCATTCTGATTCTGCTTCGCTGCTGATGAACTAATTTGTTTCTGTATCAGAGTGTTTTACGCGCAGTTCTGTTCATCAAGCTTCAGCATGTGCAAGCGTTGATCATCTGATCTTGACGTTCTGATTCAGCAACTTCTGATGCTGATGTGCAAACTCATATTCTGATGCTGAAAACGTGATCTTGCTTATTTTAATCAGCATATCTGCAAGTCAGAGCATAGTAATTTTAGGCAGCATATAATTCAATCATAAAATATTTAACTACTATATCTTTTCACTTTGTTATCATCAAAACTTAAATATAGGGTACTAGATTCAAACATTGTTCTAACAATCTCCCCCTTTTTGATGATGACAAAAACTAGATATTTTAAATGAAAAATAACGTGAAAAGTTATCAGATCTATGTATCAGAATAAGAAGTACGGAGAAGTCAGAGTTAAGAGATACTCCCCCTGAGTTTGTTACTTCCCTTTGATATGTGTGTTCTTCAGAGTCAGATCTTTTTCTATCTTTGAGCATCAGATTATAAGTCTTTGACTTATCAGAGAGCAGAGCTTCAGAGCTTTTCCTGTCAGAGCTTTGCTTCGGATCAGAGTGTTAGGTCGATCAGATCTTCATATATCAGAACTTCATATTTGATCAGAGCAACATGAGCTTTTATATTTTGATCAGAGCTTCTAGTTCTTAGTCTTCATAGTGTTCAGAGCTTCCTTGTGCCTGTAGACTTAACAACAAAACAGAAAAACATTTCAAGTAATAGAGTTAGAATGTTTGAGAATTTCTGTCTAGTTAGCCGTTATTGATTTTAAATATCATTCTTGTTCTCCCCCTTTTTGTCAGCAATCAAAAAGTGTTAGTGATGTGCTAAAACAATTTAGATCAGAAAAACAAATTATATTAAAAATAGTTCAGAGGAAAGAACATTACACAAGCATAGTCAAAACATAGTCAAAAGTACATCAGAAAATGACGAAAATATAGAGAATGTCATGCATGAAAAAATTTCAAGGTTGTGGGGGCATGCGTGAGAACAGGCTTTCCAGCATTGCTTGAATCTTTTCAGAAGTTGCATTCTGCTTCTGAACCATGGTGACAACAGTATCAATCTTGCTGTCCTGGACATTCATTCTTGCTTCCATCTTCTGATCACTCTCTTCCATCCGCTGCTGTAGACGCAAGTCATTCAGCCTTAATTCTTCCAGAGCCTGCCTGTCCAAGGCAGCTTGAGAACTTTCAGCAGGAGGAAGCTTCTCAGAACTTTCAGCTACATCTTCTGCTGGATTCTCTTCCTGAAGAGTCTTGTCTTCTTCTGAAGGTTGCACCTGTGCAGCTTGTTCTTTCTCAGACCACGATTCAGAGTCCAGAGGGAGCACAACTTCTTGAGGCAGCTGACTCTCAACTTCCTTCAGCAGCTTGCTAAAGTTCTGTTGAGCCTGCTCATAGTTGACGTCCTGCAGCTTGAGTGCTTCAGCACGAACCCATACTCTGAACTGTGACCAGAGCTGATCAGAAGCAGCTGGGTCGATCATCCCGGGACAGACTTGCTTCAGAGAAGCAATCCACTGCAGCATACCTGTTTCAAAGTCCAAAATACCAGAGCCAACATCTAGTTGCTTTGGTTTGGGAATGGCCAAATTGTGTCTTAAATCAGCAAGACGTTCAAGACTTGTTAAGTCAATGAATGTTCTGCTGGGGTTTTCAGATGATTGGTTTTCAGAGGTGTGCTGAGGTGCTGTTTGTTTTGGTGGATGGTTATCAGAGTCAGAGGATATGTCTATTGGAGTGGTTGGAGTTTTTGGAGGTGTTGATTCCTCTGATGATGGTAATTGGGGTCTGACAATGGTGGTTCCACATGGCAACTGTATTGCCAGCGGTGAAGGTTGAGGTGAGTGGGGATCAGAATGATGAGGAGATGGGGTTTCATAGCGATGAAACTCTGTTTGAGGTGAGGGAGGATTATTTTCTGGTTGAGGAGGTGGAACTTCTGATTGTTCAGGGATCAGAGGTTCTTCTGTGATAGGTTGTTGTTGTTCTGGTTCTGGTTGTGGTTCTGGTTGTGGTTCTGGTTGAATTTCTGGTTCAGGTTGTGGTTGAATTTCTGGTTCAGGTTGTGGAGGAGGAATATTTGGTGGTTCAGAGTGAGGTTGAACAGAAGTATGTTCACGCTCAATGTCAGCTAGCACTCTATCAAGTGCTGGTGTTGTTGAAACAGTTGGTTGTTGTTTGGTAATTTTGAGGGGAATTTTGATTCTGGTTCTTCTGAGTTGTAAGGCCTCAGAAGGGTCTTCTGGTATTGTTTCATCAATAGTGGGGATTGGAATGGAAATTCTGTGAGAGGTTGGAGGCGGAGCAACAGATGTTGGAATAGTAGAGGAAATTGAAATAGGAGCAGCAGATGAATTACCTCGTTTCTTTGGAGTCTGGTGAGATGATCCTTCTGCTTTCCTCTTCTTTGACTTCTTCTGAATCACTTCAGGTTGAACTTGACTCAGATCTTTGATCTTCAGCTTTGAACCTGCAACTTCTTCCTTGTGAGAATCTGGATACTTGGCAAACACATCAGGATGGGATTCCATTTCAGAAAATCTTGGGAAATCACTCAGAGGCACTCTTCTTCTGGAGATGTCAGCAGTTGAAGAAGCTCTGGGTTCCTTCCTGATATTGTCTATCAGCTTCATCTTTTTTCAGATTCTTAGCATTCAGCGGTTTTCCAACAGTTGGTTCAAAATTGCCCAGTACTTTAGCTTCGCTCAGATAATCTATCAGCTTATTCTCTGTCAGAATATCTGATATGAGCCTCCCAAATGGTATCCAGTCTCTTTTCGTCCTTTCTTCTTCTCTAGTCTCTTTCACACTAGTCTTCAGATGATTGAACAGGAAGTGTGCCAAATTGATCTTCACCCTCTGATTAATAAAGTAGATTAGAAATTGCTGATCCACGTTTATATAGTCAGGAGAGCTTGTGGGCTTCCTGTGATTGAAACAGCCTAGAACAATCTTGGCCCACACTCTGCAGTGATCCTTCAGATCCTTGATTTTGCTGCTGGGAAAACCAAGAGTGAAAATACAGTTGGCTACCACACCAATATCAGGGCACCTATCAGCCATGTCCACACAACGGACTCCACCACCACTTTGACCAATTAACCTAGCAATGAGGTCTTCAGAAATTATTATCTTCTTTCCCATGACAGAAGAGATGACTAGATGCTTATCAATCTTGGCATGAATCCAAAATTCTTTGACAAGCTCTGGGAAGGTTGGTCCAACCAATCTATCAAAGTACCTCTCCCACTTTTGAGCTTTGACTTCCGCAGTTAGGTCAAATCCATTATCCTTCAAACTTTCGAAATCGATGATTAATTCAGAGAGAACCTCAAGATTCTTTACTGGTGTGAGAAGAGTTCTGGTAGGCGCTTGATATTGCTCAGAGGTTTCCTTCTTCTGATTTCCTGCAGAAATGCTGGAGGATGCCATTGTTCTCACACAAAAAGCTTGAGAGTGATTTGAGAAAAGCTAGGGTTTTGAAGGAGATATGCAGAAAAATTCTTAAGAGATTATGAGTAAGCGTAAAGAATAAACATGAAGAGTAATGTGCTTAAATAGGATTTTCAAAAATTATTTTGAAAAATAAAACGTTTTTTAAGAGAGAGAAAAAGATAATGATTGCCATTAACAGGCGTGATTACTTTTGCATTTAATGCTTGCTGATTTTGGGGGATTTGAGAAAGATACTTAAAAACGGTTACCAGACATGTGTCTCAATGCACCCAATCAGCGCTTTGCCTTCTCAGAAACGTGCACGCGTTCTGCTTCAGGGATTTGCTGATGATTGGATGACACTTGTTTGATGTAGTGATCAGCACCTCTGTATTTGAGATTAGACTCTCAGATCTTTAGACTTGCCTCTGATACAATCTGCATGTTCTTACTTTCTGAAAGAAGATTGATCAGAAGTTCACAGTAATATAAATACATTCTGAAAGATAAAAATATGGAATTAAAGCATTTTCATTCTGGGCATACTTTCATGCTGAGATGTTTCAGAATGAAATTAAACCTATCTTCTGAAAGGGGTTTTGTAAAGATATCAGCCCATTGATGGTCTGTATCTATAAATTTCAAGTTTAAAATTCCTTTCTGAATATAGTCCCTAATGAAATGATGTTTTATTTCTATATGCTTAGCTCTAGAATGTAAAATAGGATTCTTACTTAAGCAAATAGCAGAAGTATTATCACAAAGAATAGGAATGTTACTCTCAAAAATCTGGAAGTCTTCAAGCTGACTTTTCATCCAGAGCATCTGTGTGCTACATCCAGCTGCTGCTATGTACTCAGCTTCTGCTGTTGACAGAGCAATAGTTGATTGCCTTTTGCTGGACCATGAGATCAGATTTTCTCCCAGAAACTGGCAGCTTCCAGAAGTACTTTTTCGTTCCACTCTGTCTCCAGCAAAATCAGCGTCGCAGTAGCCTACTAAACTGTAATCACTAGATTTTCTATAAAACAAACCCAGATTAGTAGTACCTTTCAGATACTTGAAAATTCGCTTAACAGCTGTTAAGTGAGATTCTCTAGGATCTGATTGGAATCTAGCACAAATACATACGCTGAATAGAATATCAGGTCTTGAAGCAGTCAGATAAAGGAGAGAACCAATCATACCTCTGTAGACCTTCTGTTCTACGCTTTTGCTTACCTCTTCTCTTTCCAGAATGCACGTGGGATGCATTGGAATCTTTGATGGCTTACATTCTGAGAGGTCAAATTTCTTCAGAAGATCTCTGATGTATTTGCTCTGATGAATGTAAGTTCCCTCTGGAGTTTGATTGATCTGAATTCCTAAAAAGAACTTCAGTTCCCCCATGAGGCTCATCTCAAATTCTGCCTGCATACACTTAGCAAATTTTCTTCCAAGAGAAGGATTAGTAGAACCAAAGATTATATCATCAACATAAATTTGACAGACTAAAATGTCACTCTTAACTGTTTTACAGAATAGAGTGGTGTCCACTTTCCCTCTGGTGAACTCATTTTCAAGCAGAAAGTTACTTAGCCTTTCATACCAAGCTCTGGGAGCTTGTTTCAGACCATACAGTGACTTTTTCAGTTTGAAAACATGTTCTGGATGTTTTGTATTTTCAAAACCTGGGGGTTGGTGAACATACACTTCTTCTTCTATATAACCATTTAAGAATGCACTTTTGACATCCATCTGATACAGAGTGATGCCTCTGTTAACAGCAAATGAAATTAAAAGTCTGATAGATTCTAACCTGGCGACTGGGGCAAAGGTTTCTGTATAGTCTATCCCCTCTTGCTGACTATAACCTTGTGCAACCAGTCGTGCCTTGTTTCTGACGACTTCACCTTGTTCATTGAGCTTGTTTCTGAACACCCATCTTGTTCCAATGACGTTGAATCCTTTTGGTCTTGGAACGAGATCCCAAACGTCGTTTCTGGTGAATTGATTCAGCTCTTCTTGCATTGCCAGAATCCAGTCATTGTCCAGAAGTGCTTCATCAATAGAAGAAGGTTCAATCAGAGACACAAGTCCCATCAGAGTTTCTTCAGAGTTTCTGAAGCTTGCTCTTGTTCTGATTGGATCTTCCTTTCTTCCTAGGATAGTCTCTTCTGGGTGATCCAAACTGCTTCTGGGTAATCTCTTCTGAGGTTGATCAGCAGCAGTTGTAGGATTCTTAGCATTGCTTCTTTCAGACGTTGAAGGAATGTCTGTGTTGAGAGCTTCTGATGACTTGTCTTCAGAACCTGCAAATTCAATTTCTATACCTGCAAGATTTTCATTCTGCTTTGACTTTTCAGAGTCAAGCTTGTCATCAAAACGAACACTGATTGATTCTTCCACAATCTGTGTTTCTGTATTGTATACTCTGTACCCTCTTGAGCGTTCAGAGTATCCTAACATAATACACTTCTGTGCCTTAGAATCAAACTTGTTCAAATAATTCTTAGTGTTTAACATATAGCAAGTACATCCAAATGGATGAAAATACGAAATGTTGGGCTTTCTGTTCTTCCACAATTCATATGGAGTCTTTTCCAGAATAGGTCTTATTGAGATTCTATTCTGAATGTAGCACGCTGTGTTTATTGCCTCTGCCCAGAAAGTCTTAGCAACGTTTGTCTCGTTGATCATGGTTCTGGCCATTTCTTGCAATGTTCTGTTCTTTCGTTCTACAACTCCATTTTGTTGGGGAGTTCTAGGACAAGAGAAATCATGCAGAATGCCCTTGTCATTAAAGAATGACTCAAAATCTTTATTTTCAAATTCTCCACCATGATCACTTCTGACTTTAACGATTCTAAGATCTTTTTCATTCTGAACTTGGTTACAGAAGGTAACAAACACAGAGTGTGACTCGTCCTTGTGTCTTAAGAACTTTACCCATGTCCATCTGCTATAGTCATCTACGATTACTAACCCATACTTTTTGCCACTGACAGAAGCAGTTTTAACTGGTCCAAATAAGTCAATGTGCAGAAGTTCTAATGGCTTAGAGGTAGAAACAACATTTTTGGATTTAAAAGAGGGTTTTGCAAATTTGCCTTTCTGACATGCTTCACACAGAGCATCTGAATTGAACTTCAAATTTGGAAGTCCTCTGACCAGATTGAGTTTGTTAATCTGAGATATTCTTCTCATACTAACATGTCCCAATCTTCTGTGCCAGATCCATTGCTCGTTGTTAACAGACAGAAGACATTTTACGTTCTGACTCTTAAGTTCAGAAAGTTTGATTTTGTAAATGTTGTTTTTCCTCTTACCATTAAATAGGATAGTCCCATCTTTCTGACTAACAGCTTTACATGATTTTTGATTAAAGATTATATCATAACCGTTATCACTTAATTGACTTATGGATAACAGGTTATGCATCAATCCATCAACAAGCAGAACATTATTAATAGAGGGAAGATTTCCGTTACCTACAGTTCCAGAGCCAATTATCTTTCCCCTCTGATTGCCTCCAAAGCCAACGTGGCCTCCAGGCTTAAGTTCCAGGCTTTGGAACATATGCCTTCTTCCCGTCATGTGACGTGAGCAGCCAGAGTCCAGGTACCATGACTGGTGTTTCTGACTTGCTGCTAAAGATATCTGCAACATGTATTATTTTATCCTTAGGTACCCAGATTTTCTTGGGTCCTGATTTGTTAGTTTTACCAAAACTCTGGTTGAATTTTGGTTTCACAAAGTGATTACTACTAGTATATTTGATGTCATGTGTGTGACCATACACAAAGTGTGAATTTAGAGGAGTGTATTTAATTGTTAAATCCATGACATTTTTAGGTGTAGGAACCTTACCTAGGTATCCTATTCCTTTCCTGCCGTTTCTGCTAACTCCATAGATCATTGAAGCCATTCTGCTTCTATCTATGCTTTTAGCAAGGAACTTCTGGAAACTATGATCATACTCCTTGATGATCTCATCAGCGTTGCTGGGAGTTTCAGCAATTGGTTCCTTCTGAGAGTTTTGTAAAGAGTTTTCTAATTTTAAAATTTTATCTCTCAGCTCAGAGTTTTCCAATTTGAGACTCTCAGACTTATTAGAGTCAGATTCAAGAGTTCTTTTCAGATCTCTGAATTTAGCTCTAATCTGCTGATAACGTTCCAGAATTTCATTGAGGCTTTCAGCAAGTTCAGCCTTTGTAAAATTAACAGCGAAGTTAGGGAATACCTCTTCTGTGTCTGATTCTGAGTCTGAGTCAGAAGCTTCATTGTCATCTGGAATGTTAGCCATAAGCGCTATGTTCGCCCTTTCATCATCTGATTCTGAGTCAGCTTCAGACGAGTCAGAGTCATCCCATGTGGCCATGAGACTTTTCTTCTTCTCTCTTCCAAACCTCTTTTTGGGCTTTTCCCTCTGAAGCTTTGGACAGTTACTCTTGTAGTGTCCTTGCTCATTGCACTCGTAGCAGATGATGTCTTTTGTATTTGGCTTCTTGCTACCTGAGGAGCCTTCTGATCTTCTGTATCCAGAGGAAGAATCTGTCCTTCTGTATCTGGAAGAAGACTCGTTCTGATCAGATCTTCTGGGATTCCTGAACTTCCTTTGTCTTTGCTTCCACAGTTGATTTACTCTTCTGGAGAGAAGAGAAAGCTCGTCTTCTTTTGATGAGGATCCATCAGATGTTTCTTCAACTGCCTGCAAAACTTTAGATTCAGATTTTCTGTTAGATTTTAAAGCTATAGGCTTACCTTGCTTCTGAGGCTCGTCAGCTTCCAGCTCTATCTCATGACTTCTGAGGGAGCTTATAAGTTCCTCCAGAGTGATTTTGTTGAGATCTTTCGCCAGCTTCAGAGCAGTAACCATAGGCCTCCACTGCTTGGGTAAACTTCTGATTATCTTCTTGACATGGTCAGCAGTAGAGTACCCCTTGTCCAGAACTTTGAGACCAGCTACCAGAATCTGGAATTTGGAGAACATAGTTTCAATGGATTCAGATTCTTCCATTTTAAACGCCTCATACTTCTGAATGAGCGCCAGAGCCTTTGTTTCCTTGACTTGGACGTTGCCCTCATGCGTCATTCTGAGAGAATCAAAGATGTTCTTAGCTGTGTCTCTGTTGGAGATCTTCTCATACTCAGTATAGGAGATAGCACTGAGGAGGATGGTTCTGGCCTTATGGTGATTCTTGAAATCACGCTTTTGTTGATCAGTCATTGATTTTCTATCAATCTTCTGACCAGTTGCATTAACAGGGTGCGTGTATCCATCTGTCACCATATCCCACAGATCAGCATCATGTGCTAGAAAGAAGCTTTCAATTCTGTCTTTCCAGTAGTCAAAGTTTTCTCCATCAAAGACTGGAGGTTTGCCGCTGAATCTGTCTCTATCCTCATTGTTGTCATTGCTGAAATGAGAGTTGTTTCCTGCCATAGTGTTTTTCTGACGCTGGATCTTTTACTGACACGGTTAAGTGTTTTAGCTCAGAACCAGGCGCTCTGATACCAATTGAAGGGGTGAAAAACACAAGAAGGGGGGGGGGGGGGGTTGAATTGTAAAACTGGAAACTTAAAGCAAATGACAAGGTATTTTTATCCTGGTTCGTTTGATCTCAAACTACTCCAGTCCACCCGTTCAAGGTGATTTCGCCTCTCTCCAACGAGGTCTTAATTCACTATATTCAACTGAATACAAATCTGCTTTAGCAACTGCTAAAACCTTCTTGATTCAAACCACAATCCGGTTTGTCAAGGCAACACTTTCTTACAAAGGAATGAACAAGTGTGTATGAATGTTTTCTACAAAAACTATATCACAACTGTGATGTTTACACAAATGAAGCTTAGAATACTAAGATGCTAAACGCTAATAGAGTATCAGAGTTTGGTGGTTTAGCAAAACTTGTAGAGTGAAGATTACTGTTCAGCTTTGTGCGTGTAGAGAGTTTGGAAGCATTAGCCGTGATAATCTTCAAAGCTTGGTTTATATAGCACTTGAGAAGATGAACGTTGAAGCAAATATTCTTGATTCAATGCTATTAACAAGCTTTCCTTTTTGAGCAGATCTTGTCTAGAATGATGCCGTTGGTATTGATTAGCTTTCAATGCACAGTACCGTTGCTTCTTCAATGCACGATCTGGCTTGGCTCATTCTGATTCTGCTTCGCTGCTGATGAACTAATTTGTTTCTGTATCAGAGTGTTTTACGCGCAGTTCTGTTCATCAAGCTTCAGCATGTGCAAGCGTTGATCATCTGATCTTGACGTTCTGATTCAGCAACTTCTGATGCTGATGTGCAAACTCATATTCTGATGCTGAAAACGTGATCTTGCTTATTTTAATCAGCATATCTGCAAGTCAGAGCATAGTAATTTTAGGCAGCATATAATTCAATCATAAAATATTTAACTACTATATCTTTTCACTTTGTTATCATCAAAACTTAAATATAGGGTACTAGATTCAAACATTGTTCTAACAATGATGAACTTCATCAGATGGGGAGGCTTGTCCCTGTTTAAGTGGTTGACTCAGTCGTGCCCTTTATCGAGGGCTCGTCTTAATTTCCCTTTAATCATTTAGCTAGGGTTTTGCGTCAGGGACTTCTTCCTTGTCTCATGATACGCCTTTTCAATTGATTTGTGATGGAAGGTTGGATTTTATTTGACCACCAAATTCACTATTTTCCTTTACTTTTCAGGTGATATCGCCAACAACGCCGCGACTATTGAGATGGTCGACACTGTTACTGATCCCTAATTTCATTGGATTACCCTGAACCTCGATGCATAGCTTCACGTTATGCTGAGTCTTTAGACGTCACATTCACACATGTTGAGGATGGGGCAGACGATCCAGATGTCGAGGAAAATTGGAAATTTATCAAGTCGACTGAGAGCGGGAGGATATGCTTGTTTTATTCGAGGAATCACATCCCTATGCACGAATTTTTCTTCAAAGATCTAGGGCTTTGGTTGCCCTTTAGTGATTTCCAGATCGAGGTTTTTGGGCATTTGTCATTGGCACCCTCTCAGCTGTATCCAAATGCAATTGCATTTATGTTGGCGTTCGAGATCGTATGTCGATACCTTCAACTCGGTGCCACGATCCCTCTCTTCTTCCCCTGTTCCCAACTTTATCGACAAACTGTGGATGAGAAACATAGTTGGGTTTCTCTAAAGTAGCCAAAGAAGAGGCTTTTCAAGATGTCCGTGGACTCCGTTCGTGACTTCAATGATAAATACTTCCTTCTTAAGCCGGTGTTGCAGAAGGCCTTCGACTCAGTGTTGGAGGAAGCGATCATTGTCGAAGAGGATGGCAACATGCTCCATGATGAAAATGGGAACATGAAGAGTGAGTTAGTCTCGAAGTACCCCTTCCATTGGTGTGAGACTCACTTTGAATATAGCCTGAATTATTACCTCACCCGGTTGATCGTATGGATGACGAGGAAGAAGAGTCCTATGCAAAACTTACCTAGTTTATTGACGGCTTCTACCTTGGCCAGTGGGTGACGAGGGAGGGGAAGGATTTCCTTAATCATGATGGCTAGTTCGTATTTGAGGCTCAACCAATCAACACTAAGGCACTCCTCGAGTGCCATACTTACGAGGACGTCTTAATGCTTCTAGGTGTCTTCTCGTATGTCTTTCCCTTTTAGCATGCTCGCATGTATTTTCTTAACGTACTAACCTAGTTTTGTTGTTTTCCGCAGATAACATCTTGGAATCATGTGAGCGTTTGATCTAGCTGGCGAAGGAGCAGAAGAAAAACAAAAGGATAGTGAAAACTACTCGCTTTTCTCCAACTCTGGGCCAGGACAAGGATGTATCTGATACCTCCTGTATGTCTCCGGATGTTGACCAACCTCATCCCGTACAAGGGCTTTCAGGCAGAAAGAGGTATCGTCTTGAGAGTGAGACTCTAGATATGACGGAGAGTGACTCTGATTCCCGGACTTTCATATTGCCCCCTGATTTGTTGAGAAGGGTTTCTTTGAAGGGTATCCCTTGAACGTGCTCGATAGAGAATATGCAGTCATTCGGGGTCTTGATTCGGCGGGCAAGAGGAAGCATCTGGCCGAAGGTGCTGCTGGTATGATTAAGGTTTTGGAGGTGGCGGTGGTCCTTTTGGTCGAGTAGACTGGCTCTACTGCTATGTTGGATAAACTATAGATGGAGAAAAAGGCCCTCTAGGACAAAGTGAAAAAGTTGGGAACTTCCATTGATAGTTATAAAGAGAAATTTTGGGTTCAGGGTACCGAGATGAAGAAGAAGGAGGAGGTGACCAAGTTATCTGAGGAAAAGCACTCTTGGCTCTCGAGAAGAATAGTCTTGAGGATGAGATAGCTAGATTGAAAGCTGCAGTGGTGCCTACCGAGTACGAGTCCGACAAGATGAAAGCCTTGAAGACTCATGCTAAATTAGTTGCTCGAATCTAGCTTCTTGAGTCAGATTATGTGGATGCGGCACCGATGGGCTTTGACACTGCGGTGACCCAACTCGCGTTGCTGAACCCCAGGCTTAACACTGAAGGGGTCTGGCTCCTGACCTAAGTGGTTGAGGAAAACTAGTTCATCCTCCTGCTACTCTCGAGGATGAAATCAATGATGATGGCCATCATGAAGAATTACTTTAGTGTTCTTATTTTTCTTGTTTGGTTGGGCCTGCATGCCTCATTTTGTGTAATATTTATTTAATGGGCTCTGCCCGACTTTTTGGTGTAACATTTTGACAATTTCATCCTTTGTGGTTGTCGCTTTTAAATGTCATTTGTTTTATATGCTTATATACTTGTTTGTTGAATGATTTATTTGAACATCGTTATGTATGTTTGCGGTGCATATTTTATTTAAGTGTATGGTTCTTGCTTGACAGAGTTAGTCCTAAACGGTGTGGGGAACATGTTTGGGAAACAAAGTTGGTTCTGCTTGATAACGGGACTAAGACCACGGTCGGGGTCCTGATCCTGTGGCGTGAACTTTCCCATCACGAGATGGGTGTTCTGCCTTATTGGTACTGCAACGGCGGAGCTCGGTCGAGGTGTCTTCGCTGGCCTAAGGTTCTGCTCGTCCTATGAGCAGAAGCCCGTCATTTTGTTTCAAATTAAGATGTTGTGTTTGAACCTTAACACGCTTCCGTGGCCGGGCACACCTGGTTTCCTGTTGAATTGGGAAGGCCAGATGTTAGGCTCAGACGTTGTAATTTTGGGACTTAATTGTAGTACTGCTTTAGCTTATCTGTGTTCCTTGGTCGAGTAAGTTGTTCCCCAGTCAAGTTGTCGAGGAAATAGGCCCCGCCTCCTGTTTTTGCTCGGACGTGGTAGGGGTCTTCCTTGTTCACGATGAGTTTTCCCTCGCGCAAGTTTTACTAATTTCACTACAAGACTAGGCTACCGACTTGGAACTCGCATTTTATGACGTTGGCGTCATGACACAGAGTTATCCTTTATTTTAAAGTGGCTCCGTGGAGAGTTGCTTCAACTTGAATTTCTTCAAATAGGTCGAGTTCCTTTTTCAAGACCTCGCTGTTCAACTCCTCGTCGAGGGTAGATTTAGTTTTCCTGGACAGCTTTTTAATTTCCACTGGGATCACTACCCCGGTTTCGTAGGCTAGTCAGAAAGGAGTTTCCCCCGTGGTCGAGTATGGTGTCATTATATAGGCTCAGAGTACACTGTATAGCTACTTGACCCACCTATTCTCGGCCGCACCAAGTCATCATTTCAGAGCTTGCAAGATCACTATGTTTGTGGCCTCGGCTTGCCTGTTTGTTTGAGGGTGCTCAACAGATGTGAAGTGTTGCTTAGTACCGAGTTTGGTAACGATGTCTTAGAAGTTTCTGTTGGTGAACTGCATCCTGTTGTCAGTGACGAGTGCTTGGGCTATGTCGAAACCGGGAAGCACGTTCCTCTTATAGAAGCGTAATATGTTATATTCTGTGTTCTTGGCGAGGGCTTCGGCCTCTATCCATTTCATGAAGTAGTCAACGACGACAATTAGATGCTTGCTATGGTAGGATCCCACGGTGAATTGACCAAGGATTTCCATTCCCCACTAGGCGAAGGGCCACGGGGACGATATCATATTGAGTTCATTAGGCGGTGCCAAGTGCATGTCCGTGTGATGTTGGCATTTTTCGCACTTCCTAACACGTTCCTTCGCACCGTGCTGCATGGTAGGCCAATAATATTATGCTCAAAGAACTTTCTGAGCAAGGGATCTTCCTCCCATGTGTTAGGCATTGATTCCTTCGTGGATCTCTTGTAGAATATGGGGGACTTTGGCCACCTCAACACATTTTAAGAGCGGGATGGAGAATCCCATTTGTAGAGCTTGTCTTTGATTAGGACGTACGAGTAGGCTCTTCGCTTAGTTGCGTTGGCCTCTTTCTCATCGGGGGGTAGTTCCCCTGTGGTGACATAGAGGTACACCGGGGTCATCCAACAGTCGTGGTCCCCGATGGAGTTTACATCGAGCGCCATGGAAGGTTTTTTAATGCTCAAGAGAGGGAGGATTTCTTGGATGAATTGTTTGTTTCCACCCTTTTCCTTGTGCTCGCCAGCTTTGACAGGGTTTCTACTCGGGTGTTGTGCTCGCGAGGGACGTGCATGACTTCCGCAGAAGTGAATTGTTTCATTTTTTTCCTTCACTAGAGTTAAGTACTCGATGATGTTATCATTTTTGGATTGATAATCTCCTCGTACCTGGGAGGCGATGAGCTGAGAATCCATGAAGATTTTTACTTCCTACGCACCTAAGTCCTCGGCCAGCCGTATTCCCGCGAGGAAAGCTTCATATTCGGCTTTAGTTGTTTGACGTTGGGTAGGATAGAGAAAGGGAGACCTCGATTAGGATGCCATCATCATTCTCGAGAATGATTCCAGCGCCGCTTTCTATCGAGCTGGATGCCTCGTCCACAAAAATAGTCCACTTATGGGCTTCACTCATCGGGGAGGCGGGGACGTTCATCTCAGCCACGATGTCAGCCAGGACTTGGGCTTTAAGAGCCTTCATGCTTTCGTATTGGATATCAAACTCTAATAGTTATAGAGACCATTTAAGCATTCTATCGGCCATGTCTAGACGATCGAGTAGTTGCTTCGCTGGCTGATATGTTCGTATGACGACCGTGTGCGCCAGAAAGTAGTGTCCCAACCTTCTCGCTGCATTGATAAGGGCCAATTCCACCTTATCAATTTGTGGGTATCTTATTTATGGGCCTTGTAGGGCCTTGCTCTTGAAGTATACTGGCCTCTATTCGTCGGGGGTCTCACGAATGAGTGCCACGCTAACGGCCTCGACCGAGACGACCAAGTAAAGGTATAAGGTCTCTTCATCTTCTAGCCGCGAAATGGATGGTGGTTGCGAAATAGCTTATTTGAGGTGGAGGAGATCCTGCTCGCACTCTTCTGTTCATTTGAACGTCGCTTCCTTGTACAATAGTTTAAAAAACAGTAGTGTATACTGGGTGGATTTGGCCACAAAGCGAGACAGTGAGGTGAGCATCCCGTTCATAGATTGGATAAAGTTTTTCAAGTTCGGTGTCGGGAACTCAGAGAAGGCCATGCACTTTTCGGGGTTGGCCTCGATTCCTTGCCCAGTTAAGTAGAAACTGAGGAACTTGACTGCCCGTACGCCGAAAGTGCACATCTCCGGATTGAACTTCATCCTGCATTTCCTTGCCTGGTCAAAAACCATCTTCAGGTGGACGGTGTGGTCGTTTTCTCCTTGATACTTTACGATCATATCGTCCATGTAGACTTCGAGCATATCCCTGATCTATCCTCGGAAAAACTTTGTTCATCATTCGTTGATAAGTAGCGACAATGTTCTTTAGGCTGAAGGGAATTACTTTGTAGTAATAGTTGCCCAATTGGGTCGTGAAAGCGGTGCACTATTTGTCCCTCCTCGCCATGAGGATCTGATTGTAACCTGAATATGCATCCATGAATGATAAAAGTTTATAGTTGGTAGAGTTGTCCACCTGTCTATCAATGTTAGGAAAAGGATATGCATCTTTATAGAAAGCCCTATTAAGATAGATATTGTCAACACACATTCTCCACTTTCCATTAGATTTTTTAACCAATACAATGTTAGACAACCAGGTTGTGTACTGGGCCTTAGAAATAAAATTTTCCTCTAGGAGGTCTTTTATAGCTTTTTCAGCAGCCTCCGCTTTTTCAGAAGACTACCTACGTCTATGTTAAACTACTTCCATAGCAGAAAGATCTATGGTCAGTTAATGGTAGGCAACCTCAGGGTCGAGTTCGGGCATCTCAACAGTGCTCCACGCGAACAGATCATCATTCTCCCTCAGGAATGTGTTGAGTTACTTCCTCGCCAGGTCAGGGAGCCCTGTTCCAATATTTACACATTTCTTCAGATTGTTGCTGAGAAGGATGACTTCAAAATCTCCATTAGGGATGGGGTGCACGGGATGGGGAGGCTCGATGTTGTCAGCGGGTCACGCATCTCCTTCCTCCCTTTTCTCTTCCTTCAGCTTGTCTCTGGTGAAGAGGGTGTCGAGGTCCATAGAACTGACGTGGGGTGACGAATTCTGCTTCGTTGTTTGGGTTGGCTTGTTGTCCACGGGCCGAGCTTATCTATTGTAAGTCTTAGGCATTGTATCAATTGAATTATGTCCCTTAGAGGCTGCCTCAAAGCATCTTCTCGCATCTCTGATATACTCGTGCAGGGTGATGACGTGATCCCTCTTGTATAATATTTCATCTTCAGGTGGACCAAGGACTGCACAAAAGTCAACTCGCCCAGAGTTGTCCTTTCCAAGATGCAGTTGTACAAAGACGGGCACTCAATGATCACTAAAGTGGCCCGTTAGAACTCTATGCTTAGGGGAGTCGCGAGGTTTATCATCTCTTCTTTTATCCCCCCTCGCCGAGGAGCCACAACATCGTCATACTCTGGGAATTTAATTCTCTCCCGATTCCTCGAGTCCCAAGCATTGTTGGCCGCCTATTTCTCCTTGTATTGGATGTAGGCCTGGGCCTTGCAAAGAAGTTCGTCTTGCAAATGGGGAATCTCGATGCCCACTGCTTTTTTGAAATTGCTGCCACGACACAGCCTTTTCTCGAGCAAGTATCTCTTCATGTAGTGAGTCATGGGGATTTGGATGGCTTCTAGATTTAATGCTCGATGTACGCTCGGAGGGGTTCATCATTCCCTTGGATTATTTCCTTGAGCGAGGATTTATTCTTTGGGTGTCGTCGAGAGGCGGTGAAATTTATGGTGAACTGAGTCTTCAGATCTCTCCAGGAGGTGACCGATTCTAGGGTTAGGATTTTGTACCACGCCATGGAACCTTTCCTTAGAGTTGTGGGGAATAGTCTGCACTTGATAGCTCCCCTGATGTTGCGGTAGTTGAGCATTGTATCGAAGCTCTCAATGTGATTATCAGGGTCAGACGTGTTATTGTAATTCTCCAAAGACGATGGCTTCCCCATCACGACGGAAAGCGGAGTCTCCATAATTGCACGTGATACTGGACCGCGGGGGTCATCTTCATCGCTTAGGTCTGGCGAGCGCGATGGAGAGGAATCAAACTGAGGGCCTCTATAGCGTGGTGAATTTCTTGGTTAACTTTTTAGCCTCTCTGGCCGCCCACCAGCTTTGTTTTTCTTGGAAACAAGGGATTGTTGTTCTCTGCATGGCGGAGTATGGTCGCTCCTGGTGACGATTGCAGGCTTTGATCTTTCTAATCGAGGACCTCGCCCGGTCTGTCGAGGAGATTGGCTCTGAGATTCATCTCGTTGGTGTCTCTACAGGGGAGAACAGGAACGGGCATCTCGGGGTTGCAGGGACAAGCTACGAGATTCTGATTTTCGACGTTGTCATACCCCAAATTTCCTCCATCGAGATTAATGTTCACTTGTACTATGATTTCAATATTATTACTACGTTTCTGAATTATTAACTCTATTGTTTCAATTTACTTATTTGTGATTCTTATTCTAATGGTGGTTTAAAAGTTAAAATATGGGTGTATGGACCATTAAGATCTGATGACCCATTAAAGGTTTTTAATTATTTTAAATAATAGAAGGGGTGTGCTTAGAGAATCAGACTGATCCATTAAAATATTTCATGCCCATTTAAAATAAAAAAATGGGTGTGAATAGGAAATTGAAGGTCCATTACAGTTTTTGTTGGGTCTGTGCAAAGGGTGCATTTTTAACGGCCCAGTGATAGGTCTTGGAAGGCCCATTTCAATTTTTGCGACTTGAGTCCATTTTCATTTTACAATTGTTATTTAATTATTATTATAAATATTATTTATATTTATTTTATTACAATTGTTTTTATCAACATTTATATTATTATTATTATAAACATTATTATTTTTATTATTGTTCTTTTTTAATCGTTGACTACGGTCAACTAAGGGAAGGAACCCTAATGCTCAGCAGAGGCGACCTCCTATCATCGTCTTCCTAACCCAACCCAATTCCATAAAAATGCAAAGCACTGATTAAAACAAAATCAAATCAAGAGCGAATATATTAAAACAATACATATCTCATTACAAAGACAAAATCGTCCAGATTTACAATCTCAATCAATTTATAAACAAATTAGATCTCAAATTCCTAAAATAAATTCAATCAAACAATCAATATAAAGATTGTAACGAAAAATCAAACGACGCTTCCTAATTAATATAATCTAAAAAACCTATGTAAACCCTAAGAATTTAAGAGAAAGAGAGGAAAAAAGAGGAGAAATTCGCAAAACAAAGATTAAGAAAAAGGAAAAGAGAGATATGGGTTTCAATGTATGAAACCCTAGATCTGTTGACTCATGTATCCGGTGCCATTGCACCTCCACCATCATCACCATCTCCATGTTCAATTGTACCTGCACATCAAAGAGAAGGAATAACATCAACATCAAAGAGAAACAGAGGAATCGTCGAGCACTTTCACGGGGAGGTAAGCCTAACACTTAACTTAAGGCTTATAAATTGTTGTTGTCAGTTGATGTATGAAATCAACTTTTTATTTGAATAGAGGTTTCTGGGTTTTGGTGGGGTTATAGTTTGATGATTCAGGGTTAGGTATAGATAAAAAAGTTAGGATTGTTTGATCCGATCAGGGTTTGGAGATAGGGTTAGGTTTGACTTAGGGTTCATCTCAGAACCCTTGGGTTCTTAGGGTTCATGGGGTTTTGATGAATTTAAGTTAGGGTTCATAAGGGTTGGATGAAGTTATTAGGGTTTGTGAGAACCCAGATGAAGATCTACTGCGGCTTGGATGATGATTTGAAGATTCCGGTTGAACTTCAACCAGAAATCTGGGATAAGTGGTGTTCCTACAATGGCTAAGGGTGGAGCCGCTGGTGGAAGCGATTTCTGGCCGGTGGGGCGATTTCCGATTGCCTAGAGAGAAGTGAGAGCTTCTCTCTCTAAAATTTGGTTTCTATTTAGGAGGAGAGCGAAGAGAGAAATAAGAGAGGAAAATGAGCCATAAGCCCTGTTATCCATTTTTATAAACACCCTCCATATTCTAATACATCACCCTTATTGTACACCCTCAACCTCTGGCCTTCGATCACAATCAAGCGAGTGTATTCCTGCTAGTCCATGATAAACCTGTGCGCATACCACACTAAATCCACACGGGCCTCAAGCAAATTCTGTTTTGGGCCTGTCCCTTCCTAATCGCACCCCTAGCCCATTTATTTTGCTATTATTAAACTAAAGTTCATACCCCCTCTGTGTAATTGGGCCTAAATCTAATATTTGGATTTAGGGTCCTGATATTCACACTCATTCATTTTTACTACCCAACGCCAATTCGCACCCCCTGCTATTTGGGCTCAGATTCTCTTTTGGGCCAGAATATATTTCTAATACAACCCCAGATTTTTACTAACTAACTAAATTTACACCCCTACATTTTTTAAATAAAATTAATTTTTTTTATAATTTACTTATTTATTTATTTATTTTTTAACTTGTCACATTAACCTATTATTTTGCAAATTTAATAAATAATTGTAATATTTATTTTTATAAAAAATATTTAACATATTTTTAGTAAATTATAAAATAGTTATTTACTAATTGAAATCCCTTTTTAAAACACTTACTCTTTTTATATATTTGCATTAAGTATTTTTCATTCAAAATTGCATCATATATTCGAAAACAGCTAACCAATCAATTACTAACTGCTTTTTACTAACATAATTCAAACATGTAAATTTTCAAAAAATAATTATGGAAATTTATTTTATCGACTGCGAACTTCGTCTTAAATTCCTCTATTCACACACTCAGACTTGGTTCAAGGAGAATTCGAAATATTTCC
Organism: Vicia faba; assembly: GCA_948472305.1. Taxonomy (NCBI): domain Eukaryota; kingdom Viridiplantae; phylum Streptophyta; class Magnoliopsida; order Fabales; family Fabaceae; genus Vicia; species Vicia faba. Next base: position 974,181,832 of record OX451740.1, on the reverse strand, counting down.
ATAATCCATAAAAAAACTAACCAAACAACTACGAACTACGAATTGGGATTTTGATTCCTCATAAGAGGATATGTAGGCATACGACTTAAAAATCGTGGCGAGTTCCCCAAATTAAAATTAAAACCTTATTCCTAAACCTTTAACCTAACCCTAGTATCCTTGTGAACAAGGTAGATGAAGGGTGCCTAACACCTTCCCTTTGTTTAAAGTGAGTCAACAACTTAGAATCTCTGATCAAATTAGGGTTATCCGTTATATTCCCTTATTTAGGATAAAAGTTAGTGGTGGCGATTCTATAATTTTCATCCAGTTATTACAGCCGGCGACTCTGCTGGGGACTCAACCCTAGGGTTTAGAAGCCTCTTTTTTGGATATAGTGTTTTTTCTATTTTTATTATTTCTTTATATTTATTTATTCTTTTTGGTTTATTTATCTGTATCTAGATTTTCTTTATTGTCATATTTTGTTTGCGGTGGGATTTTATTTTTCAAAAAAATATATTCAAAAAAACTTAGAAAGAAGGTTCGTCTATTGGCCAAGGGGATATATCATCCCTATGAGTTTTTGTGACGACTTCGCCTAGATTCGGTGGAATTCCTAAAAGAAATATGTCTCAAGAGGTATCCTCTTGGGGGGTAGGGTTTTGGAATGAAGCCTATGACTTTTTGTATAACCCTTGAACCAAAATCTCATGGTGAGACCTTTTACGACCTTAGAGATGAAAGTTTCGATCTACAAAGAGGCTCCACTTAAGGGAGACCTTGTGCCTTTCCCTCTAGCATAATCCATGATACCATTAAGGAAACCACCTTATGGGGAGGGTAGAATATACATAGGCCAAAAGTTAGGAACCTACCAACTAAGGATACCTATCATAAACCCCGTCACTTGTTGCGTCATCATGCATTCATACATCTTGCATTTCAAATGTTCATTATTTTGCATTTTTTTTATTGTCTTATTCACAGGATTAAAAAAACAATAATCAAAGTCTTTGGCGAGTATCTTAAAAATGGAGATACCCTTGAGTTGACAAAAGTGGATGTATAATTGGATTCTATCTCTTTCTTGGTTCAGTTCTACGATCCTCCATTTTGATATTTTACCTTTCAAAACTTTCAACTAGCGTCGACTTTGGAAGAATTTGATAGGTTCTTAAATTTTTCTAAGGAAAAAGCTTATGTGGTAATTGGACAGACAAATGATGTTAAGGACTTAGAAAAAGGTTTATAGATATCTTATCCCAAGCTCTCACTTAATTACAAAAAAGAAGGTGATGTACAAGGGATTAAAAGACAATACTTGGAGGCTAAAGCCCTTTCTTTTGCCAATAAGAAAGAATGGGAATCTTGTGTTAATTGTTTAGGACTGCTTGTCTTTGGTGTAATTATATTTCAGAGGACTTTGGATTATATTGACCTTGCATCCATTAGTGTATTTTGGGGCGCGAAAGCTTTGAATGCGGACCCAACTCCTGCTCTACTTGTCAATATTTACTATGCTCTTCACACTTATTACGAAAAGGGGAGGGATACACTAAATTGTTGTATCCCACTTATATATTCTTGGTTTATGTCTCATCTTTACAAATAAGACTATATGGTTCCAAATCTGACAAGATACTAGTGGCCTAAAAAATTAAGGTCTCTTACGGCCGATTCCGTGTTGTGGTATGTGAGGAGGATAAACATTAGAGATATCATTTATTATTGTGGATTTTTTCCGAATGTTCCATTGATTGGGTTACGTGGTTGCATCAATTACAACCTTACTCTGGCTTTGTGATAACTGGAATACGCTTTGGAGGATAAACCCACTGATGAATAACTTCAACAACTAATCATTCACGACATGGGCAAAAATGACCGAGAATTGCTCAACAAGATCATCCGAGCTTAGAATAGGGTAAAGAAAAGAAAAAGCCGAAAGGAAGAATGTTGTGGCGGAAGAATATTACACTCAATGGGTTTTGGATAGGGTGAAAATTGTTAAACTACCATTTGACATTGATCCTTAGTACAAGCCAGATGTCCTAGATTTGCTTCATATGTCCTTAGAAGAGATAGAAAATTTGAAGAAAGCCTTGGATCAAGCTCAAAAGGAGAAAGAGGAATTTGAGCTTAGCCTTCATAACCTTTCTAAGGAGAAAAGACAGATGCAACATGAGTTTGAGTCAAAAGACCAACCGATTCATAAAGACCGTGAAGAATTTGAAGGAGAGTCATAAGCAGAAATGTTCAACTGAAGGATTGTTGAGTGCTACCTTCAACTTGTTCGCACAAACAACGTTTGGAGGATGCTGCTTGGGAAATCGGGAATTTAAATAAGTTGTATGAAAAGGCAATAAAAGACAAAAAGGAGATGGAAGAGAACTTGAGGGCTCAAATTCAAAATTTGGCACAAGCTTCTCTTGATCAAGAAGATCAAATTTAATATCTTACTACAAGACTCCAAGATAGCCTAGAATCGAACGTAAGAGAACGTCTCAAGAGGATGAGGCCAGAAAGACTGCTCGCCCAAAATACTGATGAATATGATCATGTTTTTCATGAATTAGAAGACCTCTGAAAGAATTTCCTTATACAAAGGAGACTCTACGGAGATGAGGGCTGAAAAATTACACTGGGAAGAGAAGTATGCAAAGATCGCCAAAGCATGAAAAGATAATCATAAGATAATTCCGGACCTTTACCAAGAATATCGGTTATATAAAGACAAGCATGCAAGGCTCGCCTTCTTATCTAATAATCTCATTGGTGATATCCCTAAAAGTTTTAGAGATGCGGAAAATGTGATGGTCCCTCTCCCGAAAGATGTTGAAGACTTCCTCAAGGTTTGTAGGAAATTTGTTGATGGTTTCAGAGCAGATATCCGCAAGCGCACTTAGAAGATGGATGTTTTTCCCTTTGTTATTTCTTTCAGTAATTAAATTTTGATGTTTTTGTTCAAATATTTTTCAATATCTGAATTGTATTACCTTATGAGGACAATTGTTATTTCAATAAAAGTGTTTTGTTTCCATATCTCAATTGTGTATTTAATTTTAGATGCTTACCAATAAAAACAAAAACCTAAGAATATATATATATATATATATATATATATATATATATATATATATATATATATATATATATATATATATATATATATATATATATATATATATATATATATATATATATATATATATATATATATATATATATATGAAATCCAGGTGAATAAGACATTCAAAAACGAAAAACTCTTAGCATATTCATACACAACCATGCATTTGCAAACATCACATTTCATAAATTCATACAAATACTTATCATTTTTCAAAATCATTCTCTAGTTAAACCATTGGTAAAAAAACACGACCTCTTCGACCACCATATCAAACAAGAGCCCATCAAAAGAAAGTGATGGAACAAATCAAGGAAAACCAAGATGCCTTCAAGGAAGATTTGGAGAAAGTTAAAGGAAATATCGACTCAATGAAGGGAGACATGAGCCAAGTTCTTCTAGCTTTGAAGAAGATCATTGAGAGACAAGAAAAAATTCCTAGGATAGCCTTTGAAGAAGTAGCCCAAACTATTGGCGCATCAAGCAATAACCAACCAAGAAGAGAGCCAGAATCAAGACCTCTAAAGTCAACAGTAGCTCAATAAGAAGTCAGACAAGCTAATATTGAAGGGTTTGTCCCACCTCCACCGAAGGTAAGGGCATCCCATACTTTGCAAATTACAATCAATAATGCAGACAACTACGTAGATCTACAGTATGGAGACCTTGATTTGGAAAGTGCTACTGAGTCACACCAACCTAAGAATGTTGAGAATCCCTTAGCGCTCAATCAGTATAAAGCTCTTGAAGAAAGGTTTAAGGTTGTGGAGGGTTACGATGCTTTTGACGTCGATGCTCTTGAAATGGGTCTAGTTCCGAATGTGGTGATCCCTCCCAAATTCAAAGTACCCGAATTTGGAAAATATAAGGGACTTACACGCCTGAGGAATCATCTATGCATGTACTACAGAAAAATGCATGCTTATGGTCAAGATTGGAAGTTGATGATCCATTGCTTCCAAGATAGTTTGAGTGGGGCATCCCTAGATTCGTACATGCAATTAGAGCGGGTTTATATCCAGACATGGGAAGATCTTTCTAACGCTTTTCTGAGACAATACAAGTACAATTTGGACATGGCACATAACCACATGCATCTCCAAAACTTATCTCAAAAGAAGGATGAGTCCTTCAAAAAATATGCTCAAAGGTGGAGGAAAATGGCAGCTCGTGTACAACCATCACTCCTGGAGAAATAATTTGTCTATATGTTCTTGGGTACTTTACAAGGGTTGTATTATGATAAGATGGTAGGAAGCGTCTCTTTCGGATTTTTTGATTTATTAACTATTGGTTAAAGAATTGAAGCAGGTATAAAAAGTGGAAAGATACAAGGGGCATCATCTAGTACCCCTTACATTTCAAAGAGACATGTCCCTAACTTCTCGAAAAATAAGGAAGGAGAAATTAATGATGTGGCATTGCATCCAAAAACATATCAACCATTGGTGATTTCACGAGAACAACAACAACAGAACATGTTTGAAAGGCCTCCAAGAAGATTTAATCCTCTCCCTATGCCGCATAGTCAATTATTGCAACACTTAATCAAAGCATATTTGGTGGAGATAAATCCCCTAGCTCCTCCAATTGGGGCACTCCCACCGAAGTATGATGCAAATTCCAGGTGAGAATATCATGCCAACTCTCCGAGGCACACCATAGAAAAATGTTGGGCCTTCAGACATAAGGTTCAAGATTTGTTGGATTCTCAGGATATCACTTTTGATAAACTGAACATCAAGACAAACCCCATGCCTCTGCGTAGTGGGTCATCTGTGAATGAAATTGAAGTGGTCACTGACTTTGGGGCAGCTAGACGAGTGAAAACTCTGATAGATCTTTTGAAGGAGTATCTATTTGAACATGCTTTCCTCCTAGAACACAATGAAGCTTTTAAGAAAACATTACAAAAGTTGGTGGGTCTAGGGATAGTCCAATTCGAGCAATACCCTGAAGTAGAATATGTGGCTGCGATTGATGGAAAGACAAAGAAGCCATTGGTAATTCCTTTCCAAGAAGCGAGTGTAGCGGTAAAATCAATGAAGTCGCCACCGAGTATTTTATTTTATCCCATATGAAAGGGAAAGGAAAATAATTGAAGAAAACCTAAAGGGGAAATCAAGGTCTTGCGACCGAGAGATTGGGTAAGGGAGTCGATTACGCGAGGGGAAGGTATTAGCACCCCACACGTCCATAGTACTCTACGAGATCCACTCTCGTTATTCTAATCAAAGGGTGTGTTCAATCTAATGCTTAAGGGTTATAAACTAGGAGAGAATGCATGCAAAGAAAAGAGAAAGAATGTATGGAAAATAAAGTTGTACTCGCTCGGGCCCTACCCCAATGCCTACGTATCCCTTTTGAGGAATCAGAGCTACCGTAGTTCGGCTCATATGTTTTTGTTTGTTTTGTATTTTTTATGGACAATGTTAATTCTGCCTTCTGCCGTAACTCGACCTTTGGAGACTTATACGTTGGCACAGAAGTAAACTAATCATGTCCTTACCTGAAAAGGGTTTTAGAGAAAAGGTGCTTGAGCGCATAAAATTGTTTGAATTGGTTTGTATTTTTGTTACCTTGAAAAAAAGGGTTCAAGTATGATTAGCATTTTTTTTTTGCTGAGAAAATAAGTTTTTTTTAGAATGCAAGGATGCAAAATGGAAAGAAAAGAGTCTAAGGGAGACTAGCCTATTTCTAACCTAGTGTTATCATACAATGGTGGTCCTAAGGTTAGGATTAACAAAATGGAAACATCTACCTAATGTTAGCATGCATGGTTGACAACCTAAGGTCTAACTTGCGTCCGAACGGAGCAAGCACATCCTAAGGGAACATGGTATGTAACAAGGATAAAGCAAACAAGCCAACCAGATAAAGAGAGCACCTAAAGAGATCCTGCCTAGATTAGCATGCCAAAGAAAGTCTAACTAAACTATCCTATAGGGGACATGCAATGAGAGCGAAGTCGTGATCTCAATTTCTAAATTGAGTGACTCATCGATCAACAAGAAAAAAAGGAAAGAGGTAAAATCATATAGGGAGCATGCACTGAGATCGAAGTCGTGATCTCAATTGCTAACCTGAGTGACTCATCGATCAACAATAAAGTAAACAAACACAAGCACAACACATATAGCCAATGAAGTGCGGAATGCCTGCTACAGGTCTTTAAACAGCGACTTCGAGTGCATGCTCTTTATTTGCTACTTCTCAAGATATCTAGAAAGCGATAACGAAATGCGATAAAATGCGGAGAAGTACAAGGGTAGTAGCGGAGGCTACCAAAGCAAATAAGTCGTCAAGAACAGACAAAAGCACTGAAGAAGCAGGGAGTACGGCTCGAGCAAGCTTCACCAAGAAACAAACAAAGTCAGCAACAATATCCAATTAAGATAAAGGAAAACGCGTGTTGTGAAGGCGGACACGTAATTGGAAATTCTGTTAAACCATTGATCATGCCAAGGGAATTGAATCGAGGATACGAGATCGACAAAAAAAAACGCATTAAAAACCCTGATTCTAAACATATGACAAGCATTAGCTCGATTAATTCCTAAACTAATAACAATAAAAAAAATTATGCAAAAAATATCACCAAGTCAGAAATCAACATGTTAATATCTACACAAAATTTCTGTCAAAACTTGTAAGGGAAAATATCAGAATTAATTGTTTTACAAAACAAAAATTTAAAAGAAACTAAGAATTAGCTGTGAGGTGTAGTGAACTGAAAAAGGGTGTAGATGAGTGAGATGATGAACCCAATTTGCTAAGCCTTTTTGTTCATATTTCTTCAGTCATGCCCAAAAAAACAGCTACCAGGCCTTGTTTCATACAATAACGACCCAAAGCGTCTCCTATCCGAATCCAACAATTATCATGGTTTTTTTATAAAACTTAAAGAGGATGAATTCTGAAAATTGATACGTTGCGTTTTGGTTCATGAAGGTAGGGTTGAAATTTGCGTCCTTTGGTCTTCCACAGTAAACAGACTCACTTCTGCTTCAAAAACACACCACAATGCCTTCTTCTTCAATAACACCGCATCACCGCCGCTCTTCTCACTTTCCACTTTGCTCATCTCTTCGCTCGATCCAACCTTCGTCTCTGCCCCACTTCATGTTCTTTATGCAATTTGACGTTTCTCGACTCAGCTCTGCACCGTTTCAAGACTTCTCCGCCTCTATATACGATTTCTCCATCTCATATCCTCAGTCGGTTATACAATTTCAACTACGTTTGCGAATTCGTTTTTTTCAACTTTGATTCATCCTTCTCGTCACCAAATTGTCTTCAATCTTTGAAGAGGACAACAAGAACACACAGAAAACGAGAGAAAAGAGAGTTTGAGTTTTACCTGTTGGAGTTCGTCCAACGTGCCTTCGATGACAGCGAAGACGAGAATTCCACAAATACGATTCAAGTATGTATTCCTCTTACGATTCTTCCCCTCATATTCTCTTCTTCGTGTTCTAAATTTGTGTTTATTATGTGATGTGGTGCGGTTGTTGATACACGTTTCTTATTGCGAATTGATGAAGATTTCAGAAGTTGTT